>CM060375.1:156506534-157111324 GCA_030545235.1 Helianthus tuberosus
CTGACTTCAAATGTTCAGTGATTGGCTTATTTTAATTGAGGTGTCAAAAGTTCAAATAAATTCCATGTATGAGCCATGAGGAATAACCAACTTACAATATCGTGGTTTAGCCAATCTAATCCAATCAACAAAATAATAAAAACTAAAAAGGAATCAATAAATTAACTAAGAAAAAAACATAAAAAAATCATGGCAACTAATGTCAATTTAGTGTGTTTTTTTTTTTTTTTTTGTTAAAAGTGAGTGAAATGTGAATTGTGAAATTGGCGTTCCCTCTTTGGCCCTTTTGTGTCGCCCTCTTCAATAATAGATATTCGTCATTTGGTTAAGGATCAATCTCATTTGTGATATTTTGGCCATATGTGTTACTCGTTTGTACACTATGTCATTACCTCCTCTTCCATATTTCCGGCATAATTCATAGTAGTCTTTTCTAGCTTGAAAAACTTTCATGGAACCAAAACCACTTTTTAGTTTATCTTCCAATAACAAACAGCCATTTTACTGGAAGAACTTTTCCTTAAAAATAAGTTGCTTCTGGTCATGAGGGATCCAAACTTGACCTATATGAGGCTTCTTGGGCATGGGGATCCAAACTTCATACTTACGCGAGCTATGAATATATGAACACGTTTTCATTATTTTTCGAGCCTAAACTACTCTATTCTTTGTATTATTTTTATTTAATATATTAGAAATATATTTATATTTATATAATAGTTCTTATTATGTAAAATTCATATATATGATAATTTTAAAACTGAATGAACAGTAATAATATTATTATTAAATTAAAATTCATATATGATAATTTTAAAACTGAATGAACAGTAATAATATTATTATTAAATTAAAATTCATATTAGAATTAGAATTATTAGAATTATGAGATGAGCAAATGGTATCGGGTATAGGTACCGGTCTCAAATTTACCAAACCAGTGATTTTAAAACTGAATGAACAGTGATAATATTATTATTAAATTAAAATTCATATTAGAATTAGAATTATTAGAATTAAGAGATGAGCAAATGGTATCGGGTATAGGTACTGGTCTCAAATTTACCAAACCAGTGTATTTCGGTACCGGTTCTGCACAGGTATTCAACGGTTCTTACCCTCAAATACCGGTGCCGTATCAGTACCGTCCGGTACCGAACCGTACCATACTAGGTATATTCGGTACCAGTACCCACTTATGGGGATTTCGGTAACGGTATTTTCGGTACTGGTTGGTACCGAGCTCACAAATCCTGTAGCAACACAGCAATGCAAGTAATTGCACCGTTTAGATTACTTTTCATACACACAGTAAGTAAACTGTTTTTCGTTTGAATGAGGTTTTATATACACAACAACTTATTTTGCTTTCTTTTTTGTTTTCTTCTGTAATGAATGAATTGTAGCATGTAAAATTAACTTGGATATTTAGAATATTGATGAGCAAATCGTATCAAATCCTGTAAACGAACCGGTATCGTATCGGTACCAAATCATTTTTGGTACCAATTTGGTATCCACCTTTTAGCGTTTTCAGAATCGTTACTTTAGGTTTGACACCGGTCTAGCACCATATCTGTATTTATTGATTTTTACCTTCAAATACCATACCGTATTGTACCGAGCATTTTCAGTGCCGGTACCTAATTTCGATAATTTTCCAGATCGGTACTTTCGCTGCCGTTACCGGTACCGAGCTCATCCATATTTTAACGTGTTAGCACCGTAATAACTCAACTGAAAACAACCGAATTTCCAACGTGTAGGACGTGTGGGTCCTATTATTATATATTAGGTTATTTAAAATACTTTTTTTATGACGGAGTGACTATTCTTACCACGTCATCTTATTTATGTTTTGATATTCGGTATCTGTTTGCCGTTGCTTACACGCCTTTTGTAGTCATTGGTTCCCGCCGCAACGCGCGGACGGAAAATAACTAGTTACAATTAAAATATAAAAATAACTATAAATGAAATAAATTAACAAATGTATATTAACGGCTTGTGCTTGAACTTCAAAAACTAATCACAAGTCGAGTTTGAGCTTTTGAAAATAGAACTCAAACCAAACCGAACTAAGCTTGAGCTCTCAAAAGTTATTTCAGTTTATTTACACCCCAAAAAAACAAGCAAAATACATGCACAAGGAAAGCAAGATTTCCGGAGAACAAAAAAGTAAAATAAAAAAAAACTAAGAAATCGTCAGGTGTGCATTCTCTATAACACGAGGTGTGGATTAAACACAAAAAATGAGAAAATCACCTACTTGATAAATAAACGTGTTAGATGAGTGAAGTAACGTCAAACTTTTACCACGTAGATCAACACAAGGAGTGTGGATTTAACACCAAAATGAGATAGCTAGGGTTGTTCACGAGCCGAGTCAAACCGAGCAGAGCTTTGCTCGTGCTTAGCTCGTTAACAAACCGAACCGAGCGAAGCAACTCATTTAAAATAGAGCCTCAAATCAAACGAGCATTTTCCAAGCAGCGAATATTTCGAGCGATTGTCGAGCCGAGCCAAGCGGACCTCTGCTCATGCTTGGCTCGTTTACAATCGAGCCGCAAATGAAACGAGCATTTTCCGAGTGAACGAGCGGCAAACGGTTTGGACGACCCTAGAGATGGCAAGCTGGAAGAATATTTCCTCAAGCTTTTATACGTTTACTCATTTAAACCCCTAAAAAGACTAGCAATATGCAAGCACAAGGAAAACAATATTGCTGAAGAATGAAAAGATAAATTGACGTGTGCGTATATATACATATTTTTACAATGAATTTTACACATGAACTTGGTTTTAATATTTATAAAATTTATACCTTAACATTAAACACACACAAAAGGACAAGTGTACCCTATCGTATATGTACCAAATTATGGGTAAGAACCAGATATCGATCCACGGACGCGGGCGGACGAAAAAGTACTAAAACGTTGTCGTTTATTTACCGGTAAAAAGATAGGTGAATCGAATTTAAACTAAAATTATCTAAAACTATATTTAAGACATAATAGACTCCAAATACAAAACATATATTATCTTGTTTCGCAAACAACCTAAGCATGTTATCTACATCGGACATGTCACAAAAGCACTTGATCAATCTTCCAATTATAAAAACAATTAGTATCCCTTTCGGGAATCCTAACATGATAATCCTTCGAAAAGTTAACGCGATAAACACACTTGAACCACCTAAAATTATTCATTAGCGAGCTATTGATATACTTTCATGCGAATCTTCTAAAGATAAGTTAGTCATCCGTTAAGAGTTTTCTAACCTCACTTATCAAGGAAAACAATACTGTAAGGACCTGCAAAAATGTCCCGAAACGACCCGTAAGTTGAAACCCGGACCCCTAAAACCCTAATCCTTATTGAAAATCAAGAAAATCAAAATTTAAGGGTCTCTCGCGGGCCGCGTAAGACTTAAGGGAAGCTTACGCGGGCCGCGACAGCTGGGTGGTTCTACCGGATAAGCTTTAGGCCACGTGTCAGCCACGTGGCGGACCTACGCGTGACACGCTAGCCCTAATCGTAGCATAGGTGGCCCTCGCGGGCCGCGTAAGATGTTGTGAGGGTTTACGCGGGCCGCGTAAGATGTTGTGAGGGTTTACGCGGGCCGCGTAAAACCCAAATGTTTGCTATAAATGGGGCAGTGCATGGCCTGTTCATCCGTGTTCGTAAAACTTTTCAAAAGTCAAAGTATACTGCTCAAATTCGTAATTTTAAGTAGGGAAACGCTGCTACGAGTACAGGGTATTAACTCGATCACTGCTACGATACAATGTCTGACCAATTGAAACCGATCCAATGGATGTTTAAGTGCTGCCCAAATTCGGGCTATACTTTGTCATTCGTCGTGAGGGTTTTGATTTCGTGAGCTTGTCGTAAATGTTGTATTAAGTTTCCTGACCTAGTTTCGTGTGCATTGTTATTTAACTAGGTTACAAGGCTAAATCAGTAGGCCAAGTTCTGTCCAATTAAACTTGCAATGTGAGTCATTCTCTTTTTACCAAATTGTTTCCAAAACCCTATTTATTTTCAAAGTTATAATTAAACATTTTTAAGTTTAATAATTATCATTTTTATGTTATGCAAACCGGATATATTTTTTTCCATTTTTCAAGATAACTAATTAATTATTTTGTTTTCAACAAATTCTTTATTTATCTTATACGATACGAATATTGTATACCTTTATGAGATTTACTTTTTTTTTTAACGGTTAATCTCACTTGAATAGGTTTAATAGGTCTTTCACTAAAGAGGATGTGGGGTTTTGTATACATTACCTGATACCTGTCACCATTGGACAGCGGGTTAGCCAATGGGTGATCTGACCATAGTCACATATTCGGTCAAGTGACAAATACCGATTTGGGGTAATTGGTTGATAAAAACATTGTAATCACCCTTAATACTGTATATTATAACAATGTATTGTTTTGTACAAATTGAGTGACTCACCAGTATTTCCCCGCTGATAAAAATCTTTTTAAACATGTTTCAGGTGATTTACTGTGACCCAGGGAAAGTGCCGCGTAGCACTAAAAGCTTGAGGAGGTGGCTCAGTAAAATAAATAAACATGTTTTGTAACACAGGGAATTTCCTCGTGAAATTCCTTTATTGTAAATTACGGGGTTTTGTCCCAAATTGTGAAATAAAATAATTGTACATTTTCAGTTTTCACGATCCTGTTAAAATTTCTGCTGCCAAATTAAACATAAATACCACGGGTTTTCTGTCCCGCGGATCCTGAACCATGTAAAACCGGGACGGGGGCCGTGACAAATACCGATAACACAACACAACCACCAAGACAAGCATAAAGTAGATCAAATCACAAACTATTCCATTTTGCAAGTCTTGAACATAAATCTACTAAGAAAGTGTAACACCCCAAAAACGGGTTTGGTAATCAAACCACGTTAATATTGATGACGGGTAAAATACCGTTAGTGCTGAAAATTTACCCGATAAATATTGGGATTTAAATAAATAAACCTAATATTAATTAAAAGGATGATAAATATTTTGAGAAAAACAAAGTATATAAAAAGGGGCCCGATTTAACGGGACTTAAAATAAAACGAGTTATAACCACCGAAACGTACTAAGTTAACTATAAATAATTAAATTAGTTATAAATGGGGAATTAAGTGAATGAATAAAAATAAAAATCAAGACTTATAATCATTTGGTGATACTTTGAAAATTTGATTAACATTTTTGAACGAAATTCTTGTATGAATTATGAATGTTATAGTGAAATTGAGATGTCTATGTGTCTAGGAACGAACCTTAGATGTAAACTTGTTGATTTAGCGCCACAAATTAGTGTTTCGGTTAACTAAATTATGTAGGTGCTAAGTGGATTTTATGAAAACATGATGAACACTTGAATTAGAATGTTAAATTGATGAATATTGATGTTATGATGTAAGTTCTAGATGTAGTTCATGAACACTAGACATAGAGATTGATTTTGATGTTAAAACTTGGTTAAAATGTTAGTCATGAACTAAATAAAAGAGGTATAGAAATCATGCCCGCTAAGTGTTTGTTAAAATGCTTAAGTGAAATTGCGCGTCTACTATTTCGTAGATAGAACTTGATTTTGTTAGTGCATTACGTCTATTGACTTCGTCTTGTATCATGTATTAGAATAAGATAGGTTAGAATATTCAGTGCACGAGGTTCGATAAACGAAGTTTAGGAGATAAGGAGGTGATTTCGCTTATATGAACATGTCATAAAAGCGAAATCAGATACAAGTGATTTCGCTCATATGGCATGTCCATAAAAGCGAAATCATACTCACTATAAATAGGTGCATTGTCATTTCATTCGGGACATCGCTTCCAGAACTGTAACGAAGTGCTGCCGGATTTCTGTCAAGGTTGTAATCATTGTTAAATGCAATATAAATGACAGATTAAAGATTATCAAGCTGTTTGCGTGTCTAGTTCTCTGATTCCGCCTTTGAACTGGACTTAAAACTCTTCTGATCGACTCAGTCGGGTCAAACAACGATCTAACAAGTGGTATCAGAGCTGGTTAAGAAGAGTTTAGCTTGATATCATCCTCATTCTGACTTCTACACCTTCTTTCATCATTTCAGGAAGTTTTATCGGTCAAAATTCGTTCAAAATTTCACAAATTATAGATAATTGGACAAAGATAAACCCTGGAAAGTTTGACATTGAAATTCGGACTAAAAATGGATTAAATCAGCTTCGGACTTGATTTCGCTCATACGAACATTCAGTGATTTCGCTTATTTGTCACTCTGATTTCGCTCATATGAACATCAGATTTCGCTCATAGGTGCAACAGAATAAGGGATTTCGCTTTTGTGTCAGGCAGATTTCGTTCTTGTGTCACATAACCAGTAATTTCGCTCCAAGTGCATATAGGGGTTTCGCTCTTGTGAACAATATAAGTGATTTCGCTTTTGTGAACCACATCAGTTGATATTGCTTGTGTATTGTGTCAGTCTGATTAAAGTGAACGGTCCAATGCATGTGTAGCATTTAAAAAAAAATATATCAACCAAATTAATGCCAGTCGGTTAGTGGGAATTGAAGGTCCAATTAAAATTAGTAGTTTTCATAATAGTTGTCGGCCACTTAATACATTTAGTATTATCGAAGTTTGCATGTGATCATTAACTAAGTTGTCAGCCAGCTTTAAATTGAGGTCCAATCATCAAATGTTTTTGTGATATTTCATCGGCCCAAAGTGTGGTTGGTTTAGTGGAATTAACGGCCCAATCACCTGATTGAAGTAGTGAATAGTTATTTTGACTTAAAATACTTACACATCATAAGTCAGAGGTGCATGTGATGTTGTATTAATTGTTGTCGGGTCATGTGAAAAGGCTGTTAAAGTCTTTTATAGCGGTTCAATCAGATTTCAAATTACATATCACACTTAAAGTGGTGTCGGTTTGGTACATTCATTGGCCCAAGTTTCAACATCATTCTCAGCCCAATCATCATTTAAAGCTTGTCGGCTCATTTGAATCCATATTCTATTGATCAAGCCCATTCATTTAGTGATTTCACTTCAACAACATTGAAACGTGTTCAAGAGTCATCGACACGAGTCCTAGATTGATTCAAACGACACACACATTTCACGTATTCAGTTCATTTAAACTGATCATTTGTTTGTTTATGTCAGGTAATTCAAGAAGGTTTACATCATGGCTGAGGAATTCTACAACACGTTTTTCAACGCATTCACATCCGAATCGTCCGAGACTACAAATGTTACACCAAAAACCATCACGAAGGCGCTCAACGAAAACATCAAGCATGATAATTTCTACGGAACAAATTCAAAGCCTCCAACTCTGGAAAGCATTGAGGATTATACATGGTGGAAAGAAAGATTCATCAACTGGGCGAAAACGTATGCTCATGAAAGCTGGTTCTGCTTGGAGTATGGATATGAAAAACCAAAAGATGATAAAGGCGAATATCTTTCATTCAAAAAGTTTACCAGAGAAGATAAATCTGAATTCGGAGCTGAACAGAGAATGATAGCATTGATCCAGTCGGCAATCAGAAATGATATCTTTGCACTGCTAAATCATGATGGGTCATCTAAGTCTGTCTGGGAAGCTTTACGTGTTAAAGCTGAGGGGGGTAAACAGATTAAAAAGAACAAAATAGCTTTATTAAAGAAAGAATTTGATCTGTTTGATAACATAAAAGGAGAGTCGGTGAGGCAAATGATAGAGAGATTCTGTCATCTTAAAATTGAATTGGAGAGATTAGAGATAAATAAAACAAGAGAGGAACTTATTGATAAAGTCATTGAAGCGTTACCACGAGCTGATCAGTGGCAAACGTTTGTTTTTATCTTAAAAAATGATGCTTCATATGATAAGATTTCTCTTGATGCTTTGTTTGAAAAGATAGAAAGTCATGATCTGGAGCTACAAAAACAAAGCAAGATGACTGGTTCTTCACATCAACAGAATGTAGGCTTGTACTATAAAGGCAGTGTACTTTCTGATAAAGGCGTTGGTTCACCAAAGACAACATTCAGTGGTGAGAAGATGATAGAACCACAAACAACGTCAACTAGTCATCATTCTGGATATCATTCATCTTCAAAGCCAAATTATGATGAATCTGAAGAAATTCTGTGCAACATTGCTCTTAAACTGAAGAATTCTCCTGCAATGAGTATCAATGCAGCAAAGCAGTAAATGAGTTTTCTTGCATCTGTTCTGGAGTCATATGAAGGTCTAGTAGCTAGCAAAATTGGAAACTCTGAATTGACCAAAGAAGACTACGACCAGATTGATCCGGAAGAGATGGAGCTCATTGACATTCGTTGGTGTTTAGCTAGTTGTATTCGAAGAGCTCAGAGGTTTATGGAGATTACCGGGAAACAATCTCTTGGAGGTGCGTCAACAAAGCTTGGATTCGACAAATCCAAAGTGACCTGCTTCAAATGCAAGCAAAAGGGTCATTTCAAAAGAGAATGCAGAAACTCTGAAGTTGCTAAAGGAAATGAACGTCCTTTCAACTATCGAAAGGCGATCTATCATCGAAGCAGAGAAGAGCCAAAGTTGATTGAAGATAAACCGAAAGAACAATCAAGAGCATATGCAATAATCTATCCCGATGAAGGATTTGACTGGACCACAGTTTGTCCAGAAGAAGATCGTTTAGAGAATGTTCGAAAAACAGCTCATGGCAAAGCTATAACAGAGGAAAGAAAGTTTGTTTTTGTTGCTGAGATTCAAGATGAAAACAAAGACAAAGACACTACTGAAGTCCATGAAGAAAAAGTTGAGATCAAAGAAAAAACTCGAGAAGAGATCTTGAGTGAGAAGACTTATAGAGAGAGAAATGTGGTCTACAACAAAATTGATGATATGCAAGAGGAGTATGAGATGGCTGTCAGTAGCAAAATATGGGATAAAAAGAGAGAATGCTACTATAACATAGAAGGAGAACCGGTTGTTCCCAAGAAAGATATAATCTTCGATGATGTTCTTCTCATGGTCCCGTTGAGAGCTGAATATTATAGAAATGTGTTGAAAGATGACACATACGCTAAGAGATTTGAAAAGGAGATTAGATATGCCATGTTATCATGTCTGAGAAAAAGGGATGAAGAGAGAATGAAGAAGAATGTTGAAGAGATGGTAAATAATCTGAAGAAAGCTGCTGAAGAGGTTAACGCAGAAATTGTTGAAGTTAAAGCTGTGAAAGAAATCAAAAGTGAAGAATTTGAGGTGAATGAAGAGGTTAAGGAAGCTGTGACTGAAGAACAGCAGATTGAAGAAGAGGTGCAGAAAGAAGAAAAGAATGAGAATGAGGAAGCTGATAATGCTGATGAAGAAGTCAGTGTTACAGACAAGAAGCAAAATGATGCTGATCAGATGCAGACAAAAGCTGCTGAAAACACCGAAGTGCCAATCATTGAGGTAAATTCTGATTCTGAAAACTTGAAACTGATTGATCAGTGCAAGAAATGCATGGAACCGTGGAGAGCTTGTATTGAAAAAGATGAGCAATTCAGAACAAGAGATCTTGAATTCACAAAAATCGAAAATATTTTCAAAGAAAAATGCAAAGAGATGCTAGAAAAAGAAAAGGTTTTTAAAGAAAATGATGAAAAACTTTCAGAAAAAAATACAAAGTTAGAAAAAGAAAATGAAGTTTTGAAAGAAAATGTTTTGAAAATGACAAATGAATGCGAACAAAAAGAAATTGCTTGTCAAGAAATGAAAAAGGAATATGACTCAATGAAATTATCATATCACATTACAAAAGAGTCATATGATAAAGTAAAAGACGAAATGAAATATGCTCAATCAAGAATGAATTATCTTTCTGAAACAACCAAAGAACTTAAACGAACGTATGCTATAAAACAAGATGTTGTTAATTCCTATATTGAAGATGTTGCTAAGTTGAAACGACAGATTGCTGATTTAGAACAGGATAACAACAAGTTAAAAAGTTATCATGTGTCGTCATATGTACTTGAAAGAATTTTCAATATAAAACCGGGAGATGGTGAGTCTAAGCAGAATAAGAAAGGCATTGGCTCAGAGTTTCATCAAGTTCCACCACCGGGAAAATTTGCATTTTATGATGAGGAAAAGGTCGAAAAAGCTTTCAACATGGTAGATCAGTTGCCAGATAACATTGACATAACCTATTCCAAATCTGATGATAGTCATGATTCAGAGGTGGTAGGTAAAGTTGTTGAAAGCGTGTTGAAAGAAGAGTCGATTGTTACAGGTAAATCTGAATCACAGGATGAAGATGAAGGAAATCTTCATGATGGATATCTGAAAAACATAAAATCCGAGAAAAATTTGAATGATGATTCAAAGGGATTGGTTTATACCATGATTGGATCAGACAAATTATTCTTAGATGTTGTATTCCCGATTCAGAATGTGATTTCAGAAAAGATTGACAAAGTTTTCAAAATGGTTGAGATTGAGAAGTCTGAGATTTCAAAGTTTGTTGGTAAGAGTCATAAAGGTTCGTATAACAACCCTGGTTTCAAAAAGAAGAACATGAAGGCTGGGTTGGGTTATAAAAAGAAACAACATCGGAACAAAAATGAGATGCCAAATTATCAGGCAAAAATGAGTTTTATTCAAGGAAATAGTTTAGCAGAAGAAAAAGAACTTAAAATGAAACAGTCTAATGATGAGTTCTTTGCTAAAAAGAGAAAGCAACAACCACAGGTCAAAGATGTGTCCATGAGAACATGTTTCAAATGTGATCAAAAAGGACATCTTGCACGCAAGTGTCCAAATCTAAAACATGTGGATGTTGACAAAAAGAAGATTGATGTTGAGAAACAAAAATCTGAGAATGTGAGACAAAGGTCAACCAGATTTGATTCAAAACAAACTTGGAGGTACAGCACAAACAAGTTTGTTTTGACTCAAAATTGGAAATCAAACCCGAATAGGTTCGATTCTAGACAGACCTGGAATTCCCACACACCCAGATTCAGAACAACACAGAGTTGGAAAACAACAATTGATATGACAAAACCCCAAGAGTTTTGGAAACCAAAGAATGTTGTTCAAAATCAAAGTGTTCAAAAAGATTCACATTTTTACAAACGAGGAACACCAAAAGGTCAAACATGGAGTGTTAAGAAACAAGTGACTTCTGTAAAAGATGAGAAAATTGAAGTTAAAGATGAAAAAATCTTTGTTCAGAATGACAAAGAATTTCCAGCATTGAATGAAAATTATTGTGTTGATATGCCTAAGGTTCAACAAACCTGGGCTAAATTGTTCAAGTAATCAAGTAGTCTAAATGTGCAGGTGCTCAAGACAATTGAAGATTGTGAAAATGGATGTCGGAGCAGCCTGGCATACCGAGAGGAGGAGAAGGCTGCTGGACCCTGTGTTGGTTGAAACAGGGAGTTTAGTTGTTTTTCTGTACATAAATAAACAATATTTCAAATACCCTAAAAATTGAAAAGTTAAAAACTCAAAAATATGTTTTTAGTTTGTTAAAATTTGAAAAACCAAAAATATGTTTGTTTTTAATTTTTTGTCAAAAACAGAAAATTACAAAAATATATGTTGATTGAATACGCCGAAACCCTCACGGCTGAACAAACATGATTACTTTCACCAGATTGAAAAACGGTTTTCAAACTGTCGAAAATCAATGGGTTGTAAATCATGGGGGTAATTGGTACTTTATATTAGATTTTCTGCAAAACAGAGCACTTTAAACAAAAAATGGATGGCGAGACAAAGCTATCAGTGTTGGTTGTCAAATTTTCTTTAAATGGTTTTGCATTTTAGGGGGAGAAAAATTGTTAGAAAATACAAAAACATTTGAAAATTTTGAAAAATACAAAAACATGATAAAATTCAAAAATTGAGTTTTGTGTAAAAAGAGGAAATGATAGTACATCAGTAGACTATCACAGTACGCTAAAGAAATGGAAAGTTTAAATGTGTTAAACGATCTCACCGTGGATGTGTCGGTAGGTTTTTGCACATTTAGTAAACTTTTTCGGGATATAAACCTAAATTTAAACTTGCTTATTTCGTGGGGAACACTACTTGGATATATAAGTAACCCCTGAAATCTCGTTTGAAAGGTTCCTTTTTCTGATATACTAGGTCTTTATGCTTAAGTGATATCTGGGGTATTATTCCGGGACTTCTGCTGAATGGAAGTTCTGACCTAGTCCTCGAATAATACTTTCTGCAATACTTGAAACATAGTATCACCCTCAGCATATATGATAAGACAATAAAATTGCTTAGCAATGCTGTTGTAAAAAAGATCATCTAAAGGGGACACACCCAAAAGTTGAGTCATGATCTCTCTGCTGAACGGTAGTTCTGTCCTGAGCTCTCATGATTCTTCATAATTTATTAACCCCTTACAGATATCATTTGGGTTATAATTACCTGTAAGACTGAATATTGGGATCTGGATACGGGAGTATATTCAAGAGGTGAGACACATGAATGAGTTTAAGTCTTTAATACATCTAAATCGTATCCTGAATCAGTTGAAATTTGTGTGAAAATTTAAGTGGATCAGTATATCGACAATCTAAGTGAATTGTTTAATTCTTAAAGTGTTAAAAAGCTCAACGGTACTTGTGACTTGTCAGAAACTGATATGATCCTCTAACGCGAACTCAAACAAAAATATTGTCTGTAAATATGTGTGTACATATTTCTTTATTGCTTTATATTTTCAGAAAATACAAAAAGATTTTTGATTCTGCTTTATTTTCGACAACCGATGTCAGAAATGCTGAGTTTCAAAATCTAAGTAAGCTGATTATGTTTCTGTAAATAAAACAAGTTCATTAATTTGAAACTTGAAGTTTTAAAATCAAAAATTCACAAAACAGTTTGTGATATCTCCAAGGTCATTAATTTGGACTTGGATGATTAACTGTGAGGGAGTTGGATACTTTAACACTGCCAAATTCGTAGAGTTTGTTGATAGGGGGAGTGGATTAGAGAATTTAAATTGAATGTTCAATATATTGTTACTTATAAATGTTTGAGAAATTGCAGATGATAGTCCAGACTACGATCCCGAGAGCAGAGTCTAAGGGGGAGTCTGAAGACAAGTTTGAATCAAAGAGAAGCTTGTAGCTAGAAAGCTAGGTGTCGATCCCAAAGCACGGAAGCTTGACGAAAGGGGGAGCCTGAAGCTGATAGAAAAAGAGAAAGATTGTTGGATGCTTACATTGTTACAACTTGAAAGAGAAGGCAGAATGATCAAGACTGAAGCTGAAGACTTCGTCAATATCCGAGGGGGAGTCTGTTAGTGCATTACGTCTATTGACTTCGTCTTGTATCATGTATTAGAATAAGATAGGTTAGAATATTCAGTGCACGAGGTTCGATAAACGAAGTTTAGGAGATAAGGAGGTGATTTCGCTCATATGGCATGTCCATAAAAGCGAAATCATACTCACTATAAATAGGTGCATTGTCATTTCATTCGGGACATCGCTTCCAGAACTGTAACGAAGTGCTGCCGGATTTCTGTCAAGGTTGTAATCATTGTTAAATGCAATATAAATGACAGATTAAAGATTATCAAGCTGTTTGCGTGTCTAGTTCTCTGATTCCGCCTTTGAACTGGACTTAAAACTCTTCTGATCGACTCAGTCGGGTCAAACAACGATCCAACAGATTTGAATAGGTATTCGGATGAATGCCTAATAACATGATGAACGGGTATTCACTTATAGATGAAAATCCGTAGATTTTACATAACAAAAGAATAAATCATCTTTGATAAAAGAAAGCGCTAAGTTAACTTGGCGATAATAATGGCACGAATTTAGATTAGAAAATAGTTTAAAACGGTGGCATTATGATAATGCCTACCGGATAATTGATGAAATGCCTAATGAGTTATAGAACACATTGTGCATTTTATATGATTAAAGGTAGTTGACTTATGGAAGTCAAACTAACAAATGACGAAGTCGAATAGTAGTTTCAAGATAGAAAATACGTAATGTGGAATAGTCGTGATTGCTAATGATTAATCTAACCACCTTGTGAATGATGACGATAGTTTGACGCTTAACAAGCTTGGTGGGGGCTTGGGAAAGAAGCGGGTCAAATAGATCGAGTACGCAGAAAAGAGCATAACCGGATGGAAGGTAAGTGAAACTTACACCTTTTTGTAAAATACGCGCTTGTTCTAAAAGTTACATATATGATAATGGTAAAAAGGGCGAAATAGTAGTTTAGTCATGAAATGACATATTTAAAACGAGTTTTTGAATGACTACTTTATAAGTAAGCCTAAACGAGTAAAGAGGGTAAAACGGTGATTTTAGTCACGTATAATGGATAAAAGTCGAAGCTTTAAAGGACGCCAAGAGACATAAACTATGTTGGGTTAAACGCATAAGAAATGGGTTATGGCGACGTAACTAAATGGTCAGAAATCCAAAGAGAGTTACTTAATAAAATGGTGGATAAATACCATTCAATTTAGGCACAAAATGTTTGGTCATTTAGGCCAAACGGGTCAAATGGCAATGTTGATACCATTTGACAAACGATGACTATCGAGTGTTTGTCAAGTCTTATGCTAACATGATAAAATGGTTTATGAGTTGGCGATGCTATGAATTAGCATATTATGGAGACAAGGTATTAAAATGGGTCAAAACGTTGACCCGGGACATGTACGTATAAATATGATTATAGTTAAATGTACAATTTTGGTCAAATAAGTAGCGAAAGTCATTCGTCGTAAAATGAGGGACTAAGTTGACCAAAGCGCCCTTGATGGGTGAATCGGGCAAATGACCCTCATGGGTTGATTAAGAACTTGTATATTGATTATGAAGTCCTTAGATACGTATACAAGTTATAGGTAATGACATTCGTGGGTCGAATGTCTAAAAATGGGTCATATGCGTAAAATGGCTTACCGAAGGGTAGAAATTGGGATTATGGGTTCCTTATGTTAAATCCACCACAAAAATAGTTGTGGTGGAATAAAGGTAGTTGTTTAGTAATACAAGGTGCGAAGTGAAAAGAGCGAGTTTAATGCTTAAATGCTCAAAAGTCCCCTAGACGTGTCAAAATAGACTAAGAAGTAAATTGTGGATTAAATGCTTAGAAAGATACACATGAATTGGTGAATGTAAATGCCTACACAAACTCTGTGATAGGAGCGAAAACGGCAATGGTGGATAAGCCCGGGGATGGGTAAAAACGTTTGGAAACAATTATTGATAGTAAACATGTAGTTATCTTAGAAACTAAAAGGGTCAAATAATGACACGAAGGATTTATAAGTCGTTAGCTTATAAATTGGATTTTTTGTAACACCCGTTCTTATAAATTAAGGTTTAACGTATCATTTACGAAAAGCAATCATGTAATTAAGATTACATATGCATTGGAAATTACGGGTTTATTAAAACTTTTTACAATTTAAAAAGTATACAACATATCATGTGTACGTTCGTCGTTTAACATAATAACGATACATAGTGCGGAAGCTTATTTCGTGATCGTGTTCGGTTCTTGCTCGTCGCTTGATCTTCATCCGGGCACTCTTGGCAATCACCTATGATCAAAACCAACTTAAAAGTTAGTTTTGATAGTCAAATATGAAGTTCAAACAAGTACAGGGGTTAAAAATGACAAAAAATAACATTTTTCCGAGTTAGGGGGCGTCGCGTGACGCTAGGCCCCCTTTTCAGCAGAATATTGCTTATCAGTTGCTGCATATTCCCAGCATGACTCGATTTCACGGAAACGAGCATAACTCTCTCGTTTTTACTCCGTTTTACCCGATTCTTTTTCCTACGCGTCCGTAATTTAATTCTCCATCTAATGGAGTTAAAATCCAACATCTTACATAATAAAATTTCAGAGTTTAACTCTTCGGCTTATTACCCTTTTACCCAATTTTGACCCATTCGTGTATTTATCAAACAAGACATGTTTGTTTGATCCTTATTCTCACGATATTCATAATTTCAATAATTCCTATCATATTAGGTTCATGTCACGGGTTTCTTACATATCTTAAACCCGTTTACGCCCATATGCGTAATTTGACCCGTTAAGGGCGTTAGACATATTTTGAGCATGAACCGCTTTCATTCGTGTCTAGCGTTATTATACCACATTTCTTATCAAGTAATCTTCCACCACAACTAGATTTGTGGTGGACTTAATGAGGTGGTCTATTTAATCCGAGTTTTTCTCATCGGATAACTAATTTACGACCAAGACTCATATAGTGTCATTTGACCAAAGGTTTACATCTTTCGCTTCTTATACTTATTCCAATTATTTATTTGATCATAAAACTCGTTTCAAAACTACCCTTAAGGGTCGTTTGTCCAATTTAGCTTATAAGGGCGTTTTAGTCCATTTTAGTCAATCATTTACGATGAAGGACTTTTGAAAGTATATTGACCCATAATCCCTCTTTTAACTTATGATTTTGTTTGAAAAGTCTTTAAGCTTTCCAAGCGAAATGTTCATTATTTGAAACATTCGGTTTACTTATCAAGTAACCAAATGTTTATTTTGACTTCTTTTAACACTCATTGAACCTCACTTTCTAAATGAGTGTTACCCCTTTTCACATACCTGGCGCGGATCAATATATTGACCCATTTTTTTTATACCTTTCTTTTATAACCGCTAATTCATAGCGTTGCTAATGCCCATTCGACATTTACTCCTGAAATAATATAACTCAACAATAATCATTAGTCGTTATTGCCAAAAGGTGATAACTTCACCTTTTGACCCGTTTGGTCCAAATATCCGTTTATCTTTGCAAGACGATATTTATTACCGTCTCATCAAATTGACTCACTACGGTTTACACCGTATGGTCGTTTACCTATAACCCATTTCTCAACTCCTTTGACCCATTATGGCTTGTGCCATATGTGTCTTTCAAAAACTAATGTTTGTCTATCTTATCCGAAATCAATACAACAAGGTATTTTCTAGGAATTAACAAGAGTGTAAGCTTTACATACCTTACTTCCAATTTATGTTTTTTCGTCATTCATGCTTCGTTTGACCCACTTCCTTTCCCAAGCTTTCACATAGCTTGCCAATCGTCAAACTATCATTGTAAGTGTAAGATGGTTAGGTTAGTCATAATCTTTTACGATTATTCCATCCTACGCTTCTTATGCCGAATCTACTATTCGATTTCAAGATTAGTTAACTTAGCTTATTAAAGTTAACTACTCTCAATCACATTATTTACAACATTAAGTCTAAATCAACATTATGATTAGAACTCTTCTTGTTTCATATTTCGTCTAATTTGCCTTATTATTCAAACGTGCTTTTCACTCGAAATTTCAACATATAAACATTGACTTAGGCATTTTAACAAACACCTTGTGGGCATATTCTATAAAATCAACAATCAATTTTCATAACTAGTTATTTACCCAAGTTTTAACATCATTCACAAGTTCTTATGTCTAGCATGCATAACAACACCTAGACTTACTTTATGGAAATCGAATAACACCAAATTGATGATCATGAATCTAGTGTTCATCATCTTCCCCCAAAACCCATTTAGCACTTACATAACTAGTTAACCGAAACACTAATTTATGGTGCTAATTTAACGAGTTTACATCTAGGGTTTGTTTCCAAGCATAAATTTAACACATATCACTCATACACTCCATTTTCATTCACGAATTTTGATCATGAGTGTTCATAAGAAATTCTAAAACATCACCATATTACAAAATTTAACATACCTTACGATCCCCTTGACTTGGTGATCGTTTATATGTAATCATGCATTCGATTTGAGCTACTTTTGCCCTCTAATTTGGTGAAATTGAGATGAGCTAGGGTTTACCCCTTTTTGGTCGCCCCTGTAGATCGATCCACACACACACATCTTGTGTGTGTGGTGTGTTTTTTTTATTAAATAAAACGTGTTTCCTGTTTAACGGTTTTGGTCCCTCAAGTTTAATTTTAATTATTAGGGACTAGAACTCCATGTTTTATTACTTATTTGCACCTCATTAGCTAGGTTAATTATTCCTAGTTAACTTAATGGGTTCGGGAAGCTATAACCCGTTATATTTTAAGGCCCGTTAACTCGGGCTCTTACAAACTCAATTCCTTAAAACTTTGATTCGCTTGTATTTATTATTAGGATTTCTTATTTAAATCCAAATATTCACCTGGTTATTTTTACTACTAACGGTACTTTACCCGTCTTTTAGTATTAATGGAGTTTGATTACCAAACCCATTTTCGGGGTGTTACAACTCTACCCCCCTTAAAGAGGTTTCGTCCTCGAAACCTTTCTTACATAGTTCATCGAGTTCTAAACCGAATGCTTTTGACCTGAGTAATCTTTTAAGCATTACTCATACTTTAATCAATTGTTAGTATTACCAGAAAAGTATGATAATATCCTTTTTGGTTACTATTCATCTACGTATCTCATACGGCATAATGCAACTTGAAATAAAGTAATTTCGTTATTTCTACTAGTTTAGTTAACTTAGCGATATCCATCGCTTTTATATATTATCGAACTCTTTATGAATCCGTTACTTTGACCCGTTTAAAGGTCTTTTAGTGAAATCTTTCACTTTTAGCAACCATTTCTTTTGTTTTCAATTTCATTTATTCGATTCAGTTATACCGAATCCATCGCTTATAAGCGACCAAATTTATTTAAATGACCTTAACCGGTCTCACTAACTAGACTTATTAGTCCAGTTACTTTTTACCACTCGCTTGGTTATAATGTGATTCTACTTCATATTGCATTTCTTGACCGTGATCGTGTCACATCATGTTTAATTTATATCAACCTTTCATTTCTCGAAAATATCTCTTTTCGACTATATATCGTCTTGCGCCTATCAGTGTCAAGACTTGTATCTTTTATGCTTACTATTTAAATTCCTATTAGCATTTATATTTGTAAAAACGGTATTTCTTATCAAAACTGAAGTTTTAGTATAGCATCTTCTCCTTAACTTTTGTCAATTATCCATACCGGGATATTGACAGTCCAAAATTTATTCTTTTATAGTCTTTGTTTTATGTGGGGATTCTCAATTTATTCCCTCGCTTTGTCAAATTAACCCGTAGGTTTTATCACTTTGCCTTATAGGCTATTTTATTAGACCTTCACCTCTTTAAGGTGAGGTCCTTATAATATATTTATTTCTAGTCGTGACCCGTGGGTCATTTTAGTCTCGTAGACCTTTCCATTGTTTATGACCCCAATGGTTAGGTTGTTCCCGTAGATCATTCCTTACTCATGTCATTCTTAAAATACATGTTTGGCGTCAAGGCATCCTGTTTTTGTTTAAAAATCATTTATTTTCACTTTGGTATTTTCTTTGACCTTGACCGTAGTCTAAGGCTACATTCGTTTTCTTTCGAATTATCTTTCCGACTTCTTGACTTCTAACGTCAATTACACGTCGGTTTGCCCTACACTTACCGTTACCCGGTTCTTACCTATACTTCTTTACGTCCCATTACCCGGGTTCTTTTATTTCAATGTTTTAACGCCTATAACTCCTTTACATAGGTTTATTAATATTTCGTACTTTTATTTATCCGATTCGCGCTTACTTACCTTAGCAAGTGTCATCATTTATTAAATTTGTTTGACTTGTTCGTGTGAACATTCATCACTTATGAATGCCAAACTTCAGTCTTTGTTTGACCCGTTCAGCTTTGAAATAGCTGAGCGTAGTTATTAACATTTCTGTTTGCAAATTCTCATTGTCTTTTATTCATGACTCATATTCCGAGTCTTTTGACTTTCTATCTCGCGTTCCCGTCTCTTGGTTTACGCATTCTTTCCAAATCCTACCCATTCATCGGGTATCTTTACCGTAATCATTTTCAAGTAACAATTCTTATATGGTTTTAGACGTTATTTTAATTTATTTGGTCGTCTTAGCGAGATCCATCGCTTTTATTCAATCAAGTCCTTTATTCTTTATTCGATTCGTTTGACTTGTCCATGTGAATTTCATCACTTGTGACAGTCAAACTTTTATCCCTATGCCTTAGCATTCCTATTGGTCGGTCTGTATTCCCTTTTTACTTGATCCTTGTCCCTTCTCTCGGGCTCGTTATTCTTACGTAATACGCTTCCGTCATCCGACTTACGTTTACGTTTACTATCAAACATCTTACTTATTTGATTCATTTGGGTACCATTTAAGTTAGTCCCATTCACCCCACCCTTACTACATCGGACATAAATGTGTCCGCTATAAGAAGTTCATGGTATCATATGCAACTACTTACTTGGCCAGAGTAAGCGATTAACACATGACACGCATGACCTTGTTATAGTTTTCACATCACGCCCTATGTAAGTAATGCCTCTATTTGTTTCTCTTGGAAACAATATCCCGAATACTTTTTCTATTCGGGTTTTTTCCAAGTTTTTAATCTACATATGCAACTTTCAATTTCTACTTATTTGTTGCATATTACTATTTGTGCAATTATATTTAAAATGTGCACCTGGTAATGCTTGCCCCGATGGGCGTTTCTTACCTTTAACTTTGTTCGCGGTCGTTACGCGATTTAGTCCTTGGTGAGCATGCTCCTCTTGTCATATCTCGAACCGTTCCATCATCATATCCACAATTCGTTTGACTCTCGTCGTCTTCAAACGCGAGTGACCTTCAATTAAAACATTCACAAAAGTTAGTAATGTTAACTTCAATAATCGCCCGTATTATAATACAAGGCTTTTTCTACTATACGCATCAACGCGCGTATTTTCGTCAACTATATCAGTCATTTTAATTGGGGTAACGTGTATCACACAATAGCCCTATGTGTTATTTACAACTCTTTAGCATGCTAAACTATTAACATACATGTACTTACCGGATTTGCGATCAAGCCTCGAACCGAACACCAATTTTTATTAAGAGCATAAGGTTTAAGTCCAAGCATAGTTTTCCCACCATACTTGAATCTCTTAAACCAAGGATCTGATACCAACTTGTAACACCCGTTCTTATAAATTAAGGTTTAACGTATCATTTACGAAAAGCAATCATGTAATTAAGATTACATATGCATTGGAAATTACGGGTTTATTAAAACTTTTTACAATTTAAAAAGTATACAACATATCATGTGTACGTTCGTCGTTTAACATAATAACGATACATAGTGCGGAAGCTTATTTCGTGATCGTGTTCGGTTCTTGCTCGTCGCTTGATCTTCATCCGGGCACTCTTGGCAATCACCTATGATCAAAACCAACTTAAAAGTTAGTTTTGATAGTCAAATATGAAGTTCAAACAAGTACAGGGGTTAAAAATGACAAAAAATAACATTTTTCCGAGTTAGGGGGCGTCGCGTGACGCTAGGCCCCCTTTTCAGCAGAATGTTGCTTATCAGTTGCTGCATATTCCCAGCATGACTCGATTTCACGGAAACGAGCATAACTCTCTTGTTTTTACTCCGTTTTACCCGATTCTTTTTCCTACGCGTCCGTAATTTAATTCTCCATCTAATGGAGTTAAAATCCAACATCTTACATAATAAAATTTCAGAGTTTAACTCTTCGGCTTATTACCCTTTTACCCAATTTTGACCCATTCGTGTATTTATCAAACAAGACATGTTTGTTTGATCCTTATTCTCACGATATTCATAATTTCAATAATTCCTATCATATTAGGTTCATGTCACGGGTTTCTTACATATCTTAAACCCGTTTACGCCCATATGCGTAATTTGACCCGTTAAGGGCGTTAGACATATTTTGAGCATGAACCGCTTTCATTCGTGTCTAGCGTTATTATACAACATTTCTTATCAAGTAATCTTCCACCACAACTAGATTTGTGGTGGACTTAATGAGGTGGTCTATTTAATCCGAGTTTTTCTCATCGGATAGCTAATTTACGACCAAGACTCATATAGTGTCATTTGACCAAAGGTTTACATCTTTCGCTTCTTATACTTATTCCAATTATTTATTTGATCATAAAACTCGTTTCAAAACTACCCTTAAGGGTCGTTTGTCCAATTTAGCTTATAAGGGCGTTTTAGTCCATTTTAGTCAATCATTTACGATGAAGGACTTTTGAAAGTATATTGACCCATAATCCCTCTTTTAACTTATGATTTTGTTTGAAAAGTCATTAAGCTTTCCAAGCGAAATGTTCATTATTTGAAACATTCGGTTTACTTATCAAGTAACCAAATGTTTATTTTGACTTCTTTTAACACTCATTGAACCTCACTTTCTAAATGAGTGTTACCCTTTTTCACATACCTGGCGCGGATCAATATATTGACCCATTTTTTTATACCTTTCTTTTATAACCGCTAATTCATAGCGTTGCTAATGCCCATTCGACATTTACTCCTGAAATAATATAACTCAACAATAATCATTAGTCGTTATTGCCAAAAGGTGATAACTTCACCTTTTGACCCGTTTGGTCCAAATATCCGTTTATCTTTGCAAGATGATATTTATTACCGTCTCATCAAATTGACTCACTACGGTTTACACCGTATGGTCGTTTACCTATAACCCATTTCTCAACTCCTTTGACCCATTATGGCTTGTGCCATATGTGTCTTTCAAAAACTAATGTTTGTCTATCTTATCCGAAATCAATACAACAAGGTATTTTCTAGGAATTAACAAGAGTGTAAGCTTTACTTACCTTACTTCCAATTTATGTTTTTTCGTCATTCATGCTTCGTTTGACCCACTTCCTTTCCCAAGCTTTCACCTAGCTTGCCAATCGTCAAACTATCATTGTAAGTGTAAGATGGTTAGGTTAGTCATAATCTTTTACGATTATTCCATCCTACGCTTCTTATGCCGAATCTACTATTCGATTTCAAGATTAGTTAACTTAGCTTATTAAAGTTAACTACTCTCAATCACATTATTTACAACATTAAGTCTAAATCAACATTATGATTAGAACTCTTCTTGTTTCATATTTCGTCTAATTTGCCTTATTATTCAAACGTGCTTTTCACTCGAAATTTCAACATATAAACATTCACTTAGGCATTTTAACAAACACCTTGTGGGCATATTCTATAAAATCAACAATCAATTTTCATAACTAGTTATTTACCCAAGTTTTAACATCATTCACAAGTTCTTATGTCTAGCATGCATAACAACACCTAGACTTACTTTATGGAAATCGAATAACACCAAATTGATGATCATGAATCTAGTGTTCATCATCTTCCCCCAAAACCCATTTAGCACTTACATAACTAGTTAACCGAAACACTAATTTATGGTGCTAATTTAACGAGTTTACATCTAGGGTTTGTTTCCAAGCATAAATTTAACACATATCACTCATACACTCCATTTTCATTCACGAATTTTGATCATGAGTGTTCATAAGAAATTCTAAAACATCACCATATTACAAAATTTAACATACCTTACGATCCCCTTGACTTGGTGATCGTTTATATGTAATCATGCATTCGATTTGAGCTACTTTTGCCCTCTAATTTGGTGAAATTGAGATGAGCTAGGGTTTACCCCTTTTTGGTCGCCCCTGTAGATCGATCCACACACACACATCTTATGTGTGTGGTGTGTTTTTTTTATTAAATAAAACTTGTTTCCTGTTTAACGGTTTTGGTCCCTCAAGTTTAATTTTAATTATTAGGGACTAGAACTCCATGTTTTATTACTTATTTGCACCTCATTAGCTAGGTTAATTATTCCTAGTTAACTTAATGGGTTCGGGAAGCTATAACCCGTTATATTTTAAGTCTCGTTAACTCGGGCTCTTACAAACTCAATTCCTTAAAACTTTGATTCGCTTGTATTTATTATTAGGATTTCTTATTTAAATCCAAATATTCACCTAGTTATTTTTACTACTAACGGTACTTTACCCGTCTTTTAGTATTAATGGAGTTTGATTACCAAACCCATTTTCAGGGTGTTACATTTTTGGTATGAACAAAGGTGATAAATAGAACCGTAATTTAATTACGGTCATATAGGAAAAAGAATTACGTAAAACGGGTTTGTAGATCAAAAGTTATGAATGTTTCAAGTTGTAAATTGCTGAAAATATAGCTGGGCAAGAAATGCAGCAGCTAAAACAAACTTACTGTCGAAAACAAGTTGTCGCGCTGCGCGACAACAAACTGTTATTACTGTCGCATTACGCGACAAGAGTCGCGGCCCACGAGAGGGGATTCCCTCACCTGTCGCGCCCCGCGAGGGCGTGGTAAGCTGGCAAAATTTGATTTTTCTTGTTCGTTTAGCATATGGACTTGATTATACGTGTTATAAACTAGATTTACTAACCCATTTCATAAATTATGAAATGTAGGTATATCTCGGAGTGTCGAATGACGATCAAGCTCAACGAAGAACCGAACACGATCAAGATACAAGCTTCCGCACATCGTTTCGTTGTCTTTTTAAACGAAGAATTCTTACATATTATGTTGTTATGTTTTAAATTCGAAAATTTTTAATTAATCCGTATTTTCCAATGTACTTGTAATAATAATTACATGATTATGGTCGTAAATTAAACGAAAACCGCTTAATAATAGTAAGGGTATTACAGAAAGTAATTTCAACCAAAGATTATCACAAGAACTCGCAATAACATCATCTAACCCGTTAAAGCCCGTACGTGTAAGAAAGCATTCTTGATCAAAATCAGATTTATCTTTTATTAAACCAATACCCATTTCTAGTTTCATGGTGTACAGCCCTATGTGCGTCTCCGAGAAGTCAACTGCACTTGCTTTATGTACTCCCCGTGCTTCCGGCATCGTAAGTCATGCATGGTTATGCAGATAGGGCGCACGGCTGTGCATTAGCTGTAACTTCAACAGAATCTGCAGAATTCATCTGTAATGCCCTTAAATCCCTCCTTTATCTCCAACTTTGTCTTTGGCACACTGTTTAAAACCTGAAAATGTGAAAGTACCTGATTAAGTACCTAAACAACGAAGTTTTGGTCAAAAACGCGTAAAACGGGATCAAAATGGGGGACTTAAACATGTATAATTTAACGAATATCATAAATGAACAAATCGTTGGATGTGCATTATCTATACACAAGGTGTGTTGATTTAATACCAAAATGAGAAAATCACCTACTTGATTTATAAATGGTTAGATGAGTAAAGTAACGTGTAACATGTTGGTCAACACATGTTTGTCATTAGTGCTACTTAATACACAACCCCTTATGTAAGGGTGTTCAGAATTCGCTTCCAATTCAAAAAATTCGAAATTCGATTCGATTATCAAGAATTCTTTTCGATTATAAGAATTCGAATTCGATTCAATTCGAGTCAAGTAAATCGAATACGGATTTATAATTTCAAATTCGATTTGATTCGATTCGCAATTCGAATAAAAATTTTACATTTTTATATATAATACATATATAACTCTTATTGGGCTATACTATAAATTATTTTCAAAATTTATTCCAAGTGTTAAAATTATCCATTACCAAACCCACTACATGGCTCATAACTAAAACCTAAGTAACAAATCTATCAATATATTTTAACCCTATAAATGCTAACTTCTACTGTGGAGTGGTTATTCCCGACTTCTGGTTTGAATTTTAAACTTATGGTACCTTATTTGGAACTTTTTAATGTGATATCATCCTTTATGGCTAGTTTAAAATTTATGTTTCATTTTGATAGTTTTTTACATGTTTTAAAAGAATTTAAATTAAATCGAATTTATTCGAATTTGAATTTTTAATCAAATACGAATTGAGTTTTTTATTCGAATCGAATTGAGTAGGTTTTAATCGAATTCGAATTCAAAAAAACAAAAACTATTTGAATAATTCGAAAATTCGATTTTCGATTCAAAGAACACCCTACTGTCTTATATGGGTGGAATGTAGTAATTAGAGGGGGTTTTTTTAATAAAACATAACTCACACTCATATAACAACAAAGGATAAGTGTAAGGTCAAAACATGAAGTTTGAAAAACAAAGGATGAGTGTAAGGTCAAAACATGAAGTTTGAAAAAAAAAAGGTCCCAAGTCAATCATCTACAACAAATAAAAGACGGGCTCGTATACAGAAACGAGGGTTTGGGGGAAACCGAAGGCTCAAACAACAAGAGAGGAGGCAACAGAGGGAAGAAGGGTTGGGTGTTGCCCCCTATGCAGCCCATGATCTCCGATTTCCCCCCAATATTCAACACCTACCATATGTATTGCTTATGTCTTCGGTCTACTACTCTACCATACATTTTCGATCCTGTAATCTTTGTGCTTGTTTGTTGCCTCTTTCAACTGTCATTTCCCCCAAATACGATGAAACATATCGGTATTATTTTGGTCTTGTTGTGGAAAAAACACAATTATAAGAGGAGGCGATGATGATGAATTTGTCGTTGTCTGAGTGGATCGAACGAAGCTTGAAACAGACCGTATCTTGGCCGGGTAATTTTCGGAGGCTTCTATCGTTGAAGCAGCCGTGACGTTTGCAGCCATGGCGGTTTGTTCTTCTTTGTTTTGATTATTATTAACATATCTGAGTCTCTGAGTTTTTCTTTTTCATGTTTTCGTTTGATTTTTTATATTAAAACTGTGTTCCAGTTTACTACATGTAGTGCAACGATTTGTCAACAGTTACAGGATTATCATTATAAATAAGTTGAACAAACCCTAAATGAATTAGGCTAAAAAGTTAGTGAATTTGCACGGGGAGGGAGATATGTTTGATTAGACAATGGTGATGGAGATGCTGCTGTTGTTTCTTTTAATAAGTTGCGACTGTTGAAATTATTAAAGGTAAATTAGAATTTACAGATCTGATCCATATCTTGCGTTGGCCATTGGGTAGGTGTGTGTAGAGGTTGGGAAAAACCAGTTCCTAAACTAAAACCTAACCGAACAGCAAGTTTGTAATTGGCTTGACATCCCGGTTGTGCACCTCAAACCGAGCAGAGTGGGTTTACACGTTAGATTCTTTGCCGTTCAAAAAAACTTCCCTCTTGCCATTTGACCCTCTCTGATCAACTATGAGTCGATGATTACACCCTGATTTAGAAGCTCTTTCTTTGTATATAAGAGTGCTTATTTCAAAACAAATAATATGTTGAGAACAACTTAATGCATCGGACTCTTTTTTCTCTCGCATTGCTTTTGATTATCTATATCTATCTATTATATATAATAAATGAAAGTTATTTGGGCCACGTGTCACTTTATTAGGGCATCCTCAGTTCTCTTTTCCCGCCCAACAGTGCCATCCCCTTTTCCTTATATAACCTCTCTTCTCACTTCTGATCTTTGTTTACAAACGCCTACGGTTCATTCTCTCTCTATATTCAGGCGATTCAAATTCAAATTTCACAAGTCTTAATCTTCTTCCAGACGCCACCATAAAATCATCTTTTGTTCATCGATTACTTCATCAAAAGGTTTGTTCTTCTTTTTTTTTAGTTGAAATAGTTTCGTGATTTCCTGTTATTTATACTAATCCTTTGTGTTTTGTGTCTTTTCATGTAACCATTGTTAGGGTTTCGTTCGAGAGTTAGATCAAGAGATGTGTCGCCGGCTAATGGTTCTCCATAATCATGGTATGTGTTTTTGTTTTTGATTTTTACTTAAGTTTTGTTATCTGAGTTGTTACTAAATGATTATTTTCAATGATCTGTTGCAGATGATAATGATGATGATTGTTCTACTGTCCTTTCCAGTATCATTGTTCCAACATCGTTTAAAGTATGTGTTTTTTGCTACTCCGATTTTCAAATTTTGAGTTTTTAATTATGAAGTGATATACTCTAATTGTCGCTTTATATTTCAGTCTAATCACATTTGTTTGAAATTCATACAATATGTTGCGGGTTATTATAGGTTTGTAATCAAAGAAGTTTAAAGTTTAATTAAACACAAAGAAAGATTATTAAATTTACAGTTAAAATAATTTTTTCTTATGAGTAAATGATGATTATAATTGACTTGTGCAGCAGATGATGATGACTTGTCCAAGAAAGGATCTGCTACTGTTGTAAGATAAGATTTTATCTTACTAGAGCAATGGTCTTTCCTGCTACTGTTGTAAGATAAAGTTTGGTTTAAACCACAGTTCTTTATAAACAAAGTTAAGGATTAAGTATATGAGGACAGGGCTACTCTTCAGCAGCTGAAGAAGTGTTTTCATGTACTGCATCTTGGTCTGTTCACTAGAGATCAGCTTTCTATAAATCCTGATGTTAATGCATTGAGTCCTTCCATGGAGTTCATGTCGATTGTTGGAGATATACAATGATTGACTTTATGTACCTAGAGTTTGATTAACCAAAGGAAAACGACTGTTTAGTATCAGCAGTGGTTCGGCATCTACAACGGATTTAAATTTAGTATTTAATTATCAGTGGTTCTTATGTAACTTTAGTATTTAATTATCAGTGTTTCTTATGAGGTGTTTATATGTAACAGTATTTATCACAACTCGTCATTTGTTTGATCTGTATTATAAATACAACAGTTGTTTGATTTTTATACTATTAAATAAAAATGTATTACACTTGGATGTTAAATAAGTTCCTCATTATGATTATTTGGATATAATGTTTTTTAAATTCGTCTTTTTTTACAAAGAGATGTTTATGGGCAAACCTCTATTTATCGTCAAACATTTGTTTAACAAGAAATATGTTTTTATGTTCAAACATCTGTTTAATGTCAAATATCTGTTTAACTCCAAACAACTGATATTGAAGGTGAAATATTTGTTTAAGGTTAAAGATATTTAAAATAGTAAAAAATGATAGTTTTCATTAATCCTTAAAAGTCTGTTGGAACCACTGTTTTGGTTCAAACATCTGATTGTTAAAGTCTGTTAGAACCACTATTTTGGTTCAAACATCTGATTGTTAAATGTTATCCACTGCTGATGTTGGAGATATACAATGATTGACTTTATGTACCTAGAGTTTGATTAACCAAAGGAAAACGACTGTTTAGTATCAGCAGTGGTTCGGCATCTACAACGGATTTAAATTTAGTATTTAATTATCAGTGGTTCTTATGTAACTTTAGTATTTAATTATCAGTGTTTCTTATGAGGTGTTTATATGTAACAGTATTTATCACAACTCGTCATTTGTTTGATCTGTATTATAAATACAACAGTTGTTTGATTTTTATACTATTAAATAAAAATGTAGTACACTTGGATGTTAAATAAGTTCCTCATTATGATTATTTGGATATAATGTTTTTGAAATTCGTCTTTTTTTACAAAGAGATGTTTATGGGCAAACCTCTATTTATCGTCAAACATTTGTTTAACAGGAAATATGTTTTTATGTTCAAACATCTGTTTAAGGTCAAATATCTGTTTAACTCCAAACAACTGATATTGAAGGTGAAATATTTGTTTAAGGTCAAAGATATTTAAAATAGTAAAAAATGATAGTTTTCATTAATCCTTAAAAGTCTGTTGGAACCACTGTTTTGGTTCAAACATCTGATTGTTAAAGTCTGTTGGAACCACTGTTTTGGTTTAAACATCTGATTGTTAAATGTTATCCACTGCTGAGAGACAACCTCCGTTTCTTTATGCTGAGAGACAACCTCCGTTTCCACTGATCGGAAAAAATAGCCACTGGTCACTTTTACATTTTTTACATCCACTGATATGGACCATCAGCGGTTTCCCTAAAAAATAGTAACTGCTCACATTTTTATTATTGATGTTGTTAATTAGTAATAGATTGAAATTATTAAATGAAAACTAGAATTACAATCAAATTACCATTTACCTGATCTTTACATTCCAATGACATAAGAGTTCCACCAAAATTATTTTCATGATAAAATTTAAAGTTAAATTAAAAAATAAAAAATAATCTTGATGACTATTTGTTCCAAATCAAATCAGTAATTAATGCTGATTTCTTGAGCTTTGGACATTTGATTAAGCAAATTTTGAATTTCAAATTGACGGTTATTATATCTTGATTAAAGTTTAAATAAAATTTAAAAAAGTCATGATGACATTTGTTTTCAAATCAAGTCAGTAGTTATTGATAATATCAGTAATTTTGAAATTCAAAATATTCAAAATGGTAGTTTAAAATTTTCGTTCTCTCTTTTTTTTTCATACTTTGCATATCATTTCTAATATTTAATTACTTTAATAAAGCAGCATATAAGAATATACACTACTTACGTTTGAAATTAAATCTGAAATTTATGACGTACAACAACAGTGGATAACTACAACAGTGGTTCAGCATCAACTTTAGTTTTTCTATTGTTTATTTGTTTATGTTAGCAATGTTTATATGTAACAGTGTTTTCCGCATCAATGTTGTAAAGACTGATAGGTTGTTAGATGTCATCACCTCAGTGTTTTATATGTGACCATTTTTATGGCATCAGTGTTTATATTTAATTTATATTTAACAGTGTTTATCACATCAATGTTGTAAAGACTGTTGTTTATACGTAACCCTATTTATCACATCAATTCAGTGGTTTGATCTGTACTATTAATTGAACAGTTGTTTCATCTTTATACTAATAAAATTCATATACACTTTGATTAATAGTAAGCTCCTCATCTTGATTGTTTGGGTATAGTATTACAATCAAATTATCAAATGAAAACTAGAATTACAATCAACTTACCATTGTACCTAATCTTTACATTCCAATTACCTACAAGAGTTCCACCAACATTATTTTCATGATAAAATTTAAAGTTAAAATAAAAAATAAAAAAAATTCTTGATGACTATTTGTTTCAAATCAAATCAGTAATTAATGCTGATTTCTTGAGCTTTGGACATTTGATTAAGCAAATTTTGAATTTCAAATTGACGGTTATTATATCTTGATTAAAGTTAAAATAGAATTTAAAAAACTTATTATGGAATTTGCTTTCAAATCAAGTCAGTAGTTACTGATAATGTCAGTAATTTTGAAATTTAAAATTTGCAAAATGGTAATTTAAAATTTTGGTTCTCTCTCTTTTTTTTCTACTTTGCATGTCCTTTCTAATATTTAATTACTTTGCATACCTTTGAAATTAAATCTGAAATTTATGACGTCCAACAACAGTGTCAAACTACAATAGTGGTTCAGCATCAACGTTTGTTTATTTGTTTATGTTGACAGTGTTTATATGTAACAGTGTTTTCCGCATCAATTTTTTATAGACTGTTAGGTTGTTAGATGTCATCACCTCAGTATTTTATATGTAACCATTTTTATGGCATCAGTGTTTATATGTAACATTGTTTCGGAACAGTTGTTTTTACTATGTAACAGTGTTTCGGAAAAGTCATCACTTCAGTGGTTTGATCTGTACTATTAATTGAACAGTTGTTTCATGTTTATACTAATAAAATTCCTATACACTTTGATGTAACAGTATTTATCACATCATTTCAAATTGATGGTTATTATTTCTTAATTAAATTTAAAATAAAATATAGAAAAGTCATTATCACAATTGCTTTGAAATCAGGTCAGTAATTTTGAAATTCTAAATATACAAAATGGTAATTTAAAATTGACGTTCTTTCCCTTTTTTTTTCTATTTTGCATATCATTTCTAATATTTTATTATTTTAATAAAGCAGCATATAGGGATATACACTCCCTACCTTTGAAATTACATTTGCCACTGCATTCAGTTAAAATTTTTATTGGATAACCGGTAACCTTGAATTCCAACCTTGATATTTTTTTAAGAACATCCATGCTTATTGTATTATCATATTACGTTTAGCAATACTTATTATTTACAAGATTTTTTTTATGTACAGTCTTCAAATGGAGGTTGCAAAGGTTACCATGCTTAACGATCTTAATACATTCTCAAACAACTATTCGATTAGAGTTAAGATTGTTAGCATTTCGAAGAAGATGATGAATGATAACAAAAATGAAATATATCGTCTTGATATGATCTTCATGGATGAGATGGTACCGTATATAGTTGTCTTATAATTTTTTTGGACATATGAATATCCAAATTAATATAACACCTTTTTTATTTAATCGAATGTTTCATATTCTTAGGGAACTATGATACAAGCCAGCTGTTTGCATAAAATGCTTGGAAAATTCAAAGACTTCCTTCAGTTGGATGAATGTCTTCTTATCACCAAACCTTCTCTTGCTACTAAATACTAATATGAACGGTTCATATTAGTAATACTAATGTTTTCATTTGTTTTTAACTTTGATAGGTTCAAGATACCTATTAGGGTGCAAGACTCTTCCGGTACTGTGTCTTTGACACTGTTTGATTTCGAAGCTTACAAGATTCTTAACAAATCTGCAAAAGAGTTACTTTCAATCCAAGATCAGGTAACAAATACATGCATTCAGTTGTTTGGCCATGTAGTTAATATAACTTAAAATTAATTTTTATAAAATTCTATGTTCTCAATTATGGAATCATTCTGCTTATTGTAATTTATATTAATTTTGATAAAATCATAGGTTGTTAATTCTGGAGACATACCGAACCCATATCCTGAGATCTTTGACACATTGATTGGAAAGAGGTATGCTTTCATCATAAGTGTTAAAGACTATAACATTGAGCATCAGGTTGAAAACTATGGTATTTCAATGGCCACTAACGATGATGAGATCCTTGCTGCGCTTTCCGCCAAATTCACTCTTAACCAGGTTTAAATCTTCATTATGTGAATCTTTTAATTTTATAGTTATATCTTTTTGAAATAGATTTATACCATTGTGTGTATTTTATGTTATTGTGTATTATGTACTTAAAGCATGAGCAGTCCGAATCGTTGGATGTTCCAGATTCCTGCAGTTTGTCTACTCCTGTTGACCTTATGAAGGTAATATGAGAATTTGTTTATTTGTACTAAATTTTTTGAAACGTTAGTACTTGTTGTCTTTTTATATCAGGATGAGATGTCATGCTGTGGTGACAATGTTACCCCTTTATCCCAACCACTTGTAGGCACTAAGAATCCCTCTTCAGATGAAACAAAACGTAATATTCGTGAAGTGTTCAATGTGGATGATGCGTTAGGTTGCTCCTCGACAAAGCGCCGCATCAGTGATGAACTGTGTCAGGATGAAGATGCTGGTGTTTCGACGCTTTTGATTCCAAAGATTGAAAAATAGTTTTTTCAGTATTTTCAGATACATTTACGTGTTGATTTTATATGCTGTTGCCATGTTGAACTTATGGTTTTCGTTTTGTTGCTTTTGTGTGTTTGGTGGGTTATGTTTTGGACTGATTGTGTGGTTTTGAATTCCTGAAAACTTATCTGCTTATTATACTGTTATGTTCTAATATTATAATGACTATGACCTTTCTTTGCATATTATTATCTATATTGTTAAATAAATATTGAGATGTCAAAGAATTCACGTTCATCTTCTACGGCAGCTAATTCATCTCAACGAAATTTACATAGTAAGTGAAATTATAACTTCTTAACTCATGTATCAGTTGTTAAGTAGCATCACTTAATCCTTAATCACGATTCTCTATCCACTGACTACTACAACAGCAGTTGTTAACCATTAGTAGTTCACTATCAGTTGTTAAGTACCCTTAGTGTTTTAATCACTAGCAGTGCTTACAAGTTTTTCATCAGCTGTTTCACTTAACAGTAGTTTCACATAACAGTAGTTTCACTTAACAGTATTTTGCTTTATTCATTTTAAATTCATGTTAAATTCATTATTACAATTAAAGCCAACATAAATGCACACTTGCATTATGTTAAACATACATAACGGACACAAAACGTCATACCTAGAAAGATAGAAGGATATCCAACTTGGTAGACTTGACAGAACTTACAGACTCGATAACAAAAGATTGTAACATACAACGAGTTTTCAAATTTCTTTGTAATGAAAACTCAAGGAGTGAATGGTGCACTTCGGAATGTAGCTGATAACCCCCTTTTTGGTGTAGCTCTTCGATTTTCCTTGAAATTCCCAAGCTTGGTATTTTCATATCTGCCACTGGGGTTATATTCATTCATATGCACCAAACAACTTATCTTTTAGCAATTGATCGTTCTAATCAATCACTTCCTTATGTGCATCGCACTAACTTCTAGGAGGTTGTCAAGTATTCTCGCCAATGTTTTCGTAGTTGGTGTTTTGCGTATCTTTACATCCGCAGCCATTCTGTACAATAAAAATATCCATAGTAAGACGGCTGATACAGTACTTTCATAATGCATATAAGTATACATATATGATGAACCCAAAATGAGGAACCCAAAACACAGTTGATCTCAAATGAAGAAAACACATTCAAATGACCAATACGATGAACCCAAAACATATAGTCTTTAACCAACTTTATATGAGAAACAAAACAACAACCATACCCAAATTTCAACATGAACAGCAGAGACTTAAGAAACTCAGATTTCAACATTAACAGCAGATACTTAAGAAACCTGTCCCTGTTTTAATCGATTGTATATTTTAAACATTTCAAACAAACTATAACACAAAAACAATCTTAGATTAACGCCAAAAACCAAAAAACCAGTATTAATAAACAGATAAAACCAAAAACATCACAAACAAACCTTTATAATAACCAAAACCCAAACCTCTGTTTTGATACCCGAGCCAAAAACCCACAATAATCAAACAATATTTTCACACAAAAGCTGTTACTTTCTAGCATATCAAAAACATATACAGATAAGAAATGTAAAAACATCAGTGGTGAAAATGAGATATCATCAAACATCAACTTACATAGGGTTACACAAGCATCTAACAAGAACAGAGGGTAAACCATAGTGTCGATCATGTTTTAGGTATGTGATTTTACCTTGGATTGTTATAACAACAAGTGGTTGGTGAGGAGATTCAATGAAGATGAAGATGATGATTGGTGTTCGGAGTAGAGATTTTCAGATATTTTTTAGAAGTGTGATCGGTCTTTAGGGAATTTTAGGGATTATTGTGTTTATAAAGGATATTTCACAATTGTCAAACAGTCAACATAGGGAAGTGTGAGGGAGGGACTCAAACTGTTATGAATTTATAAGATCAAGGGCTCAAAAAACCAAAAAATGAATTTAGGGGCTCAAGTTGATGTTTCACACATATCACAGGGACGCAAATTGCATTTTTCTCTAAATATAAATATTACTTTTTTTCAACATATTTTATAAGTTTTGGGGTGATATCAGCAGATGTTAACCACTGCTCTTCCTTAATCCTTAATCCTTAATCCCTGCTTCTGTATCTACTGTTTACTGCAGCAGCAGTTGTTAAAAATCTGTAGTTCACTATTATTGGTTAAGTACCATCAGTGTTTTAATCACTAGCAGTGCTTAAAAGTTTTCCATCAGCTGTTTGACTTAACTGTAGTTTGCGTTATTAATTCTAAATTCATGGCTTCAAATTACTTTTCTTGGTAAACGAGTTATAGAAGCTGAAGTTATATCTGGTAGGAACATTGGCACGAGAGTTTTTATTCTAAGGATTAATATGATCCCGTTTGACAAAAAAAAATACCTTTTCAATTTCAACAAAGACAATTTCCTTTATCAGTTTGTTTTGCTATGACAATTAACAAGAGTCAAGGACAAACGTTATCAAAGGTTGGTCTTTATTTGAAAGATCCTGTCTTCACTCATGGTCAGTTGTATGTTGCATTATCAAGGGTCAAGACCAGAGAAGGTGTTAAAATACTAATATTCGATGCTGTTGGAAAACCAACAAATAAGACTTCTAATGTTGTTTACAAAGAAGTTTTTACTAGGTTGTAATCATTGTGAGCAATGTTAAAACCCTGTTTGACCGAAGTCAAGCTACTTATGTTAAAAGCTAACTATAATAGATAAAACACTGTTTGAGGAATGTTAAAACGTTGTTTGACCAAAGTCTGTTTGACCAAAGTCAAACTACTTTTGTTAAAAGCAACTTATAACAGATAAAACACTGTTTCAGCAACGTTAAAACGTTGTTTGACCAAACTCCAAAGTCGGTTTGACCAAAGTCAAACTACTTATGTTAAAAGAAACTTATAATAGATAAAACTAAATTTTTATCCGGCATTGCTTCTTGAGGTCATGAAACTTATACTTATGTTAAAACCTAATTATTATTAATACATGATTCAAAGCATTCAAATTATATGTTATGTTAATGGTTTTGCTATACGAAAAATTATTTGTCTTTGTTAATTTGAATACCAAATCAATTCAACTAATCATATACTTTACTCTTGTATCTCAATGTAAATGTAAATAATAAATTCAATAAGGGGTGTATGTGTACATATTCTTCATCAGTTGAAAATATGGGAAGAGAAAAACACAACCGTCATTATTTCTTCATCATCATTACACATCAAACATCTATCATCTCTTCTTTCAAAAATCACTTCTCCCCAGTCATTTTCTAGGGTTTCAATTTTCTTTTCCTCCATCTTCTACACTTCAATCACCTGAGGTTTTATTATTTTTTCTTCAGCAACTGGTATGTACATTCCTATTGATGAACTTTATATTGTTTAATCTATGTTAATTTAAATCCTATCTTGCTACTAATACGATTTTAAATGTTTATTGCTATACATTCAAGAAGGGTTTACTTATGTGTTTGAATCATCTGTTGAGAACATGTTAAAATAATTATTATTTGGAGAAAATTTTTAACTCATACTCTGTTTCTATTAGAAAACTCATCATGACAATTGCTTTCAAATCAGATCAGCAAACTACTGCCCATAGCCAAAAAAGTATAACTTAGCAGATATTTCCTTTGGCAAACATATACCATAGCAGTGGTTTTGAAATTGCCGGTAATTTCAAATTCAAATGCCTTGGGATATATACTTTGCAATTAATGCACGTTAAGCAATCACTTATGTCTTATGCTAAAGGCGTCTTATAGGTAAATGAATAGGTTAATTGTAATTATAATAACGTGTTTAATTTTATATTTTTCCCATGTAAATGCATTAAAAGCCTAATAAGTGTCGCATGATATTCTTTCGTCTGACGATGTATTTAGTCATAGCCTTCTTCATTAGGTATATAAAATAGATTTGGCAGAGGTTTTGATCATTACCATTTTCATCTATCTACTCAATCATCTTCAAAAATTTTGTTGACGAGATTTTCACAAGGCTCTTTGCAGGATGGAAAAATTTGGGTTTCAAGTGATTGTTGACGAGATTTTCACAAGGCTTTCTGCAGAAGATATTTGCCGTTTCAAGTGTCTTTCCAAGAATTTTTATAGGGAATTGTCAAGTCATGCATTTCAGATGATGCATGCTCTCCGAAGTGGAGATTCAGTACAAAAGAAACTATTATCCTTTAAAGACACGTCAATTGTCATTGACGACGTAGTTGGTGGTAAGTTGGATGTTGTTAGTAGTAAAACCTTAAGTTTTCCTAACAATGTTCACTCTAGCTTCTTACGTATTATATCTTCATTTAATGGGTTGTTGTTAGTTTTCAATGAAGGGATTTGCTGTCAGTTGATTCTTTGGAATCCAACTATCAGGCAGTATAAGGTTTTGTGTGATGACTACTTTAATTACAATCATCGTCGAAACTCTGATACCGATGGAATTTATTTTGATCAGTTCAATGATCTCAAAGTGCTGAACATCAGATGTTACCGTAATGTAACTGCTGCTCGTGTTTACTCACGACGTCGTGAGTCATGGACAACAATAAATTTCAGTATCGTAAACAATTATAGTTCAAGTCGTTATTCATGGTCTACAGGAGTTTATGCTGATAAAACCATATATTTTATGGTTTCAAATTATTGGTATCCACTAGGTGTTGGATCGTGTACGTGACCCTAAAAGTCAGTTAAGGTAGTTCAACATCAATTACTAAGGCGGAATCAAAGTAAACGATGTCCAAAACAGCTTTTGTTCTTTAATCTTTCTTTCTATTATCAACCGTGTGCTTTATACAATGTTTTCTGATGAAAATCCGACAGCACTTCGTGACTTGCACAATGACCTCCTACTGTTCCGTTTGAACTATGACACACATACTCCTATTTATAGACAAACTACCCTTCCGTTTGAAACTTAACATAATGTTTCAAACGATGAACTCAAACAGAACCCTATCTCAAACTTTGAACTCAAACGGAACCCTATGTTTCAAACGAAACCCTCTATAACATAACTGTTTTCAAACGGAACCCTCTAAAACACTTCCTAAATCACTAATTAAACCCTAATTTGACAATTAAGATCCAATATTGACTTTCTTGAACTTAGACTTGATGAAGATGTAGTCAACAGACATTCTAGTGCATCAACAGACTCCCCCTTGGATGTTGACGTAGTCTTCAGCTCCTGAGTCTTCAGTCTTAGTCTTTTCTTCCACTCTGTCTTTTCATCACAAGCACTCTATCTTCATACTCCCATATACTGTTGATCCAGACTCCCCCTTTCACAGACTCCCCCTCTCGATATGCTGAATCTGAGATATCTGGTTCAAGCTTTGACAAATAGCTTCCGTTGGAAATAATGAAGACCAAATCTGTTACTCAACCAACAAACATTACAATTCTATCTTTCAAACATAATTCACAAACTTGATCAGTTTTAGAAATCCACTCAAGTATTCAGGTCCAAGTTAATGACCCTGATCACTTGATTAATCTACCAAGTCCAAATTAATGACCTTGGTTGATCTTTGACGAAACAAACTGATTTTAAAACAACAATTTCAAACAATTTCTGAAAATAACAAGTATCAAGTTAATGAACTTGTTTTTATCATTCCAAACAATTCAAAACTTCTTCTAAGTAAGCTCTCCTCATTCTTCAGTCCAGAATCTCCTGCATCTGCTTCAAACATCTGAGAATCCAACAATCAACTCTCCACTTTGGTTTGTCGGAAAATAAAGCAGAAATAAAATCTTTTTGGATTTTATCAAAGTGTTCTAAACTAAGAAATGAAATACAGAAAACTTAAATTGCAGAAAGTAAACAAAGTAAACTATTTACAAACATATTTTTGGTGAGCGTGTCAGGGAATCATATCAGCTTTTCAGACAAATCACAAGTATCGTTAAGCTACATTACATACTCAGATTTAAACAATTCACCTCGATTGTCGATATACTGATCCATCTTAAATTCCCACACAAATTTCAATTTACTCAGGATACGATTTAGATGAATTAAGAACTTAGATCATTCATGTGTCCCACCTCTTGAATATACTCCCGTATCCAGAATCTCAATAATCAGTCTTACAGGTGAGAATACTACAATGATATCTGTATATAATTTAGGTATGCGAGGGCCGAGGGATCTCAGGCCGATACTTCCGTATACGCAGAGAGATATCAGCTTCGACTTTTCGGTGTGTCCCCTTTAGAGGATCTTTTTGCTTACAACAGCAGCATTTATCAATTTTATTGTTTCAGCATGCTGAGGGTTTAATGCTGTGTTTCAAGCATTGCAGCAAGTATTAGCCAGGGACTAGGTCAGAACTACCGTTCAGCAGAAGTCCCGGAATAATACCCCAGACATCATAGAGTATAAAGACCTAGTATATCAGATTAAGAGACCTTTCAAACGAGATTTCAGGGGTTACCTATATATCCAAGTAGTGTTCCCCACGAATTCACAAGTTTGAATTTTAGGTTTATATCCCGAATAAATTTACTAAGTGTGTGAAAACCTATCGACACATCATCAGTGAGATTGTTTAACTCTTTAATACTTTTCAAATCTTTAGCATACTGTAATCGTCTAGCTGATGTACTATCATTTTCCCTATATACACAAGCTCTTTTTCAGACTTTATCATGTTTTTGTATTTTTGCATTTTTTTACTGTTTTTGTATTTTCTGAAAAATAAACTATGTACAAACATCTACTCCCCCTAAATACCAAAACAAGTAAAAATTCGACAAACCATTGCAGATTGTTTCTCGTCTTCATCCGCAACAGTACTTTCATCAACGCCAATTATGCCATCCGACACTGACAGAAGCTTCATACCATTCAGTTTTAACAAATATTTAAACCGATTTTTATCAAAAGCTTTGGTATGTAAATCAGCTTTCTATTCGTCTGTGTGGATTTTCTCAATTCGTATCAACTTTTTCTCAAAGCAATCACGAATAAAGTGATGACGAATTTCTATGTGTTTAGTTTTAGCGTGATGTACTGGATTCTTTGTTATATTTATAGCGGCCTCATTATCAACAAAAAGAGGTGTGTTAAGAAACTGCAAACCGTAGTCGCGCATCTGTTGTTGTATCCACAAGATCTGAGAGCAGCAACTGCTAGCAGAAACATACTCCGCTTCACAAGTAGATAACGCCACAGACGTTTGTTTCTTACACTGCCAGGTAACCAATCTAGGACCAAAAAACTGGCATCCTGCAGTTGTTGATTTTGAATTGACTTTGCAGCATCCGAAATCCGAATCGGAATACCCTTCAAGCGTAAAATCGCCTTTCCTAGGATACCACAACCCTAATGAAGAAGTTCCTTTCAGGTAGCGCAATATCCTCTTCACAATGATCATATGCGATGCTCTCGGGTTAGACTGAAATCTTCCTGCGACGCACGTTGGGTACATAATATCAGGACGTGAAACAGTTAGGTACATTAATGAACCTATCATGGATCTGTAAAATGTTTCATCAGCCCTGTCTCCGGTGAGATCTGGGTGAATCCCATGATTTGTTGCAAGTGGGGTAGCAGCTGGAGTAGAACTTGACATTCCAAATTTCTCTAGAATATCATGAACATACTTTGACTGATGAATGAAAATTCCCTCAGGAAGTTGTTCAACTTGTAATCCCAGAAAGAATTTCATCTCCCCCATTGATGACATTTCAAACTTCTGCTTCATCACTGATTCAAAATATTTGCATAGATTTTCATTTGTCGACCCAAAGATTATATCGTCCACATAAATCTGAACAATCAGAAGATGACCATCGACCTCTTTAGTGAAAAGAGTGGCATCCACTTTTCCACGAATGAACTTGTTGGCTAGTAGGTGTTGAGACAAAGTCTCGTACTAAGCTCTCGGGGCCTGGTGTAAACCATACAGCGCTTTGTCCAATAAGTAGACCTTGTTTTTGTGGATTGGATCGGTAAAGCCCGGTGGCTGACCGACATAAACCTCCTCTTTGACCTTCCCGTAAAGAAACGCCGACTTAACATCCAACTGATAAACTTTGAAGTTCTTCCAAGACGCAAATGCTAGGAAAATTCTGATCGCCTCTAGTCGAGCTACAGGAGCATAGACTTCGGTAAAATCAATTCCCTCCTGTTGACTAAATCCCTGAACAACGAGTCGAGCTTTGTTCCTTACGACAACTCCTCTATCGTCCCTCTTACACTTAAACACCCACTTAGTGTTAATTTTCCTGTGACCATTCGGCAAATCAACTAACTTCCACACTCCCAATTTCTCGAATTGACTAAGTTCCTCCTGCATTGCATTGACCCAAGAGTCTTCAGTAAGCGCCTCTTTGTAAGTTCTTGGCTCAATCTGCGAGATAAAACAACTTAATGAGAATTCAGTTTGCAAAGGAGCAACTTTTGTATAAAAACATGTAAGCCCTTTATCAATCTGATTTCGAGTGCGAACGCCTGCTTGCAATTCTCCTATGATCAACTCTTCTGGATGATATGAAAAAGTTCGCGGCATCACTTCACTTGGAACATCTACATTTCCCTCCAGATTAGTAACATTCTGCTCTGCATCTTGTTCACCAACTTGGTTTGTTTGACTTGAAAACTGAATTTGCTCCCCCTCAGAATCTGAATCTGAATCACCATGATCAAATACTGGCATGTTTTCAGCTTCTAGATTATCATTCTGAGCCGACTGATTATCCTGAGCAACTTCATTCTGTTGGACATCATCATGTTCACCAGCATTACTTGGACCTGCTTCATCGTCATTTGAAGTTTCCCGTGGTCTCCTCGAATGCTCAGCTGGGAACCTTAACTGTGACTCATATTCACGCAAAATATCCAACTCATCAAAGAAATCTTCATCATCCTCTGATTCTTCTCTCATGTCAAACGAATCCCAAAGTTTGTCATAATGATAACGCCATGAATCACCAGGATTCTGCGGCGGCATAGTATAGCCTTGACATTCAACATTTGCAGCTTCAATAATCCGCTTCTCACTTGGAACGAAGACACGTCTCAACGGATTTGAATAACCAACAAATATTCCCTCAATGCTCTTCGGACCAAACTTTCCATGAGGCTCTATAACCGTACAAGGTGACCCGAACGGTTCTAGATACTTCAAATTTGGTTTGCGGCTATTGATTAGCTCAAAACATGTTTTGTTGAACTTCTTGACAGTGAGAACCCTGTTGAGCGTATAGCATGCGGCGGAAACAGCTTCAGCCCAAAAATTAATTGGTAACTTTGAATCTGCAAGCATAGTTCTAGCCGTCTCGATTAGCGTCCGGTTTTTGCGTTCTGCGACTCCATTCTGCTGCGGAGTGTACGGAGCACTAAACTCATGCAAAATACCTCTTTCATCACAAAATTCTTCCATCTTGCTGTTCTTGAATTCAGTACCATTATCACTACGAATTCTTTTGATACGCCTTTGGTACAAATTCTCAATCTTTCTGAACAGACCCATCAAACTGTCAAATGTTTCATCTTTCGTCTTCAAGAAAGAAACCCACGAAAATCTGGAATAATCATCAGTAACGACCAAACAATAATAATCTCCTGTAATACTTTTGACATTCACAGGACCAAACAAATCCATGTGAAGTCTTTCCAGTGGTCTTGAAACTGAAATGACTTGCTTTGTAGGGTGTGACTTTTTCTTCTGTTTGCCTTTGATGCAGCTAATGCACTCCCCTTCCAGATGAAAACCTTTGATATTAACTCCCAATACCAAATCATTGTGCACCAAGTGATTCATCTTCCTTAGGTGAATATGCCCCATCTTTCGGTGCCACAATCTCGATTCTTTCTCAGTTGCTCTAGACACGAAACAATGTGCTTGACCAGTTGTTGTAGTTGCTACAGACATATCTAACACATATAAATCATTCACTCTAGGTGCCTTCATGATAATCCATTCTTCAGGAACAACAAAACCAGGTTTCAAAATCAAACACTCTTTATCAGTGAAGTGAGTAGTATACTGATTGTCACAAATCTGCGAGATACTAAGCAGATTGTTCTCCAGCTCAGTGATGTAGTTAACTCTCTCAAACGTTACAATCCCATTGGATAACGTTCCTTCACCAACAATTCTACCACCTTCATGACCAGCAAATCCCACATAACCACCATTGATATTCTTCACATCATACAGTAATGCAGTTTTTCCTGTCATATGTCGAGATGCGCCACTATCCATGATCCATCTTGAAATGGCTCTTGGAAGATCCTGCACATACCACAAGTTGATTTTAAAACATTTTAATAAAGATGCCGATTCATGCTTCACGATCCAGGAAGCTCCGGCAATTCAAACTGCTTATTCGAACATGGTGTCCACCCAGGCCTCATCAGCCTTAGGTGTAACCTTGATTCTAGCAACTTGAATTTTGAAATTTTCAGCCTTCAAAGGTGGAAAATTTGCATCATAATCAACCGAAATTGATTCTTCAGCCTTTTTCACTTCAGAAGTTGAAATTTTCATTTCAATTTTTGGTTTCCAAACTTGTTGAGATAATGCAACCTGTTTATAAAACTTGTTATTTTTAGTTACCACTTTCTTAACAGGTTCATTTTTCACTTTGATATTGTCATTTTTTACACTCTTTTTCTCAACAACGATTGGTGCTTTACCCTTCACATCAACTTTCTTCTGTTGAAACTTCACATTTTCAGTCTTAGGCTTCACATTGGTACACTTTCGTGCAATGTGACCCACTTGATTACATCTAAAACATGTTCGAGTATCAACACCTAGACTTTTGCTTTCAGACTGATAATGTGAAGCTCTTTTCTCAAAAAACTCTTTATTTGATTTTGAAAAAATTTCATTCTCTTCATCAGAACGTGAACTTGAACTGTTCACAAACACCTTCTTTTCAGCAAACCTTTTGTTTTGAAAACTCTTTTTCTGATAACTATTACCACCTCGATAACCTCCCGACCAATTGTTTCGATTGTTATTATAAAAACGTGGTGGAACAACAGGCTTTTTGTAATATGCTTTATCTCTCTCAAAATTCATTTGCCTTTTTGTTTGACACAAACTGTTCACTTCTGACAACTCAACTTCAACCAATTTGAAAACATTCGTCAACTTTTTCGCATTAACATTCTCAATTGGAAACTCAGAATCCGAATACAACTTATCAGATCCAGCCATCTTGTACATCACAAGACCCGGTTCATCACTTAAGTTGTTTTTGGACTTTGATTTCTGAATGTATTTATCCAAGAAACACCCATCATCTTCAGCTGAATCACTATTCAAAACACTTTCAGCTGTGCTCTTAACAATCTCTGTCTGAACACTATCATCAGATGATGTAGAAAAAGTAACATCAATGTTCTCCGGAAGTTTAACTTCTTTTTCTTCCTCAATTTCAACCAACCCAGACTGCTTTTTAGTGTAATTATGAAGAACAGGTGGTGGAACTTGATGAAAACCCACCCCAGTTCCATCAGAATACACATCTTCGCCCGCTTTGTCTTTCCCAATGGGTTTGGGAATGATATGTTGCAAAACAAAGCTTGCGGAGCTGTAACTGTTAAGCTTCAACTGGATTCGCTCGTTTTCGATTACAGCCTCTTGAACTTTAAGTTTCAATTTAGCGATTTCATCCAGTTGTTTGTTGATTGATTCTTCTTTAACTCTAAGCACTGCTTTTAAATGTTCATTTTCTTTAAAAGTTTTACCATTTCGATCATCACAATCTTTCATTGTGCTTTTGAGTTTTTCAAATTTTTCAGAAATCTGACGGTTTTCAAGAATCAACTTTTCATTTTCTTGTTTAATTTTGTCATGATCAATTTTATTAGTTTCAATTTGAGCAGTTAATTCTCTTATCCGTTCGGTTGAAGCTTTAACCGTTTTGTCACGATCAAGAATCTGATTCTCAACATTTCTAACCTTAGCTGTCAGATCTTCAACTTTCTTAATGTTGAGATATGTGACTGTGCTACAAAATTTGCACTCTTTGTTGCAATTTTTGCAATCAGCATTTCCTTCAATCTTTTTACCTGACACATTTGTTGACAAGTTTGGACTGACCTGGCTTTTTGACTCAGACACGGAGTTAGAGTCTACCTCAAGTACTTTGGCAGCTAGCACTTAGTCAGCCATTTTTCCCAGATTCTCTGCATTCAACTCCTGCGTAGTATCGATAACTCCAGTATCAATCTTCTTGGATTCTTTTCCTTCTATCTCTTCTTTCTCCTTTCTCTCTTTCTCCTCTTCAATCATTTTCGAAGTTGGAGTTCCCCACCATTTGTGTTGCCAATACTCATCATTTTCTTTCATTTCCTTGATTAAGACTTCTATATCGAGAGTTTTGTGATCAACTGCAATATTTCCATACTCATCAAGATAACACTCTCTGTCTGGATCCCATCTTTTGGCTCTTTTTGCATCCAAATAAATTCTAGAAAGTCTAGTAATTTTGTTTTCCGAAATCATCTTTCTGTATTTATACTTCTGTTCTTCAGTTCTCTCATCTTTCCATGGAATAGGTTCATTTTTCGCCATGAATGCGTAACCAACCGCATCTTCTTCTGGTAGAATCTCTTGACTCCAATCATATCCCTCATCATCATAAATCACTGCAAGAGCTCTAGATTTCTCTCTGTTGTCTTCAACCTGCTTCAATCTAGGCGGCTCGGATTTATTCTGGTGATAAATCGCCTTCTTGTAGTAATCATCTCTGAAAGGATTCTCCGACTCATCAACATAAGCATTTCGGCATTCTCTCTTGAAGTGGCCCTTCTGCTTACATTTGAAGCATGTCACTTTGGATTTATCGAACCCCAGCTTAGTAGAAGCACCACCAATTGTTTTTCTTCCAGTAATTTCCATGAATCTTTGTGCACGACGAACAGCACTTGCCATAGCCCAACGAATATCGATCAGTTCCATTTCCTCCGGATCAATCTGATCGTAATCTTCTTTCGTCAGATTTGTATTGCCAATCTTCCCAGCTACCAATCCTTCATACGATTCCAACACCGATGCTAGAAAAATCATTTGCTGCTTTGCCGACTCTTCATCAAAATTTTGAGCATTCTTCAAGTCTATTGAAATGTTGCATTGAAAACGATTCTTTGCATCAGCATTTCCAGAAGATGAAGATCCACTGTGAAAACCACTGTGACTTCCACTGCTTTGACCACTTTGACTTTCTTTGCCGGCTGTCGACACATTTTCAGCAGAAAATGCAGTTCTTGGTGAAGTAGCTTTCGGCATCATGCTCTTTGGATAGTATAAATCCAGATTCTGTTGATAAGATGAATGATTAACTTTGTACGTCTTTTTCAACTCCAACTCATGACTCTCGAGTTTTTCAATCAGCAAATCTAATGTCATCTTTTCTGGTTCTTTGATGGTATTCTTCAGCATCAGCGCATAATATCTCCAATCCATCTCATCAGGCAACGAATCGTACAATTTGTCGATAAGATCTTCTTCAGAAATGTTAATATCATGTCTTACTAATTCCAGCTTCAGATGACCGAACCTTTCTATCATTTTACACACTGACTCGTTCTTTAAACATCCAAACAGATCAAATTCTTTTCTAAGAAGTTTCTTTTTGTTTTTCTTAATTTCTTGACTACCGACACATTTCTTTTCTAACTTTGCCCAAAGGTCTTTAGCGTTTTTATAGTCTATCAATGAGATGATATCCTCCCGAACAGACTGAAATAACAACGCCACACACTTTTGTTCGGCTACGAATGAATCAATCTCATCAGATCCTGTTAAAACTTCCCCATTCTTGTTTCCTTGGTCATAACCATTTTTCAGACTTTTCCAGCTTGGAAACGCGAATGCCATCATCCAATCTTCAAACTTTCTGGACCAACGACTGTACTCCTCAATAGCCATTAGCTTTGGAGGTTTATTGAACGTTCCAAAGGCACTTTCCGACTCCCAAGCTTCCTTTTTCTTCTCTTTTGGCGGGTTATCATTCACATTGCTTGACGAAGTATTATCGTTTCCGAAATCTCCAGCGAACGCGTACATGTCGCTAAACGGGTTTAAGAAAATATCATCCATTGTGAATGTACCTGTAAAATCAGACAATACTTAGACAAATTTTGATTTTTGAAAATGTAGGAATCTGTTCAAACGGAATGGTCTGTTTCGTTTGAAATACTAAATGTTTCAAATGACAACTATTCAAACGATAGATGTTTTCAAACGACAAAGATTCAAACGATGACTGTTCCGTTTGAATCAATACTTTCAAACGATAAATGTTCAAACGGTGGCTGTTCAAACGACAAACATTCAAACAATGGCTGTTCAAACGACAAACATTTTTCAAACGACAACCTTTCAAACGATCAGTTCAAACGACAACCTGTTCAAACGATAGAATCCATTTTCAAACGACAGTTTCAAACGATAGATCAGATTTCAAACGATAAGTGAATTTTCAAACGATGACGTCAGCAAATCGCGAAACTTTTCAAACGGTCTGAATGATTTTGATCTGTTTTAGGTCGAATTTTGATTTCAAACTTTCAAGGATTATTTAATAGTGTATTTCGTTTGTTATGTGATCGTTTCAAGCCATTTTAACTAATTCTCGCGATTAAAAACAGAAAAGAAAGGTAGAAATGAGATAATCCGATGATTTCAAGCTGTATTCGGTATGAACTCCTCGTCTTGAGCTCTGATACCACTTGTTGGATTGTGTACGTGACCCTAAAAGTCAGTTAAGGTAGTTCAACATCAATTACTAAGGCGAAATCAAAGTAAACGATGTCCAAAACAGCTTTTGTTCTTTAATCTTTCTTTCTATTATCAACCGTGTGCTTTATACAATGTTTTCTGATGAAAATCCGACAGCACTTCGTGACTTGCACAATGACCTCCTACTGTTCCGTTTGAACTATGACACACATACTCCTATTTATAGACAAACTACCCTTCCGTTTGAAACTTAACATAATGTTTCAAACGATGAACTCAAACAGAACCCTATCTCAAACTTTGAACTCAAACGGAACCCTATGTTTCAAACGGAACCCTCTATAACATAACTGTTTTCAAACGGAACCCTCTAAAACACTTCCTAAATCACTAATTAAACCCTAATTTGACAATTAAGATCCAATATTGACTTTCTTGAACTTAGACTTGATGAAGATGTAGTCAACAGACATTCTAGTGCATCAACACTAGGTGAGAGGAACATCGTTTGTTTTGATGTTGTTAGTGAGACTTTCAGAATGCTTCACTTTCCTGAGAGTATTGTAGTCAATCCTTGCCAAGGGCATTTTTTGACCATCGCAAAGAGGTTGCATTTGATTGTTATTGGAAAGTCTGCTGAGCTAACTGCTGATTTGCTCAGATATGAAGAAGAAGGCTGGAAGAAGATGTTTGTTTTCAATAATCCTCGTGTAGTTGATTACGTAGATGCACGCCGAAGTACTAATATAATTGAAGACAACAAGTGGTTGATAACAAGCATCTGGGGGGATATGATTGAAGTTGATCTCACCAACGAACTTCTGAAATACCTCCAACATGTTGACAACTACAATGGTCCGAAAGGAGCTTTACTTATCGAAACTACTGTTTCACCAATAGATTAGGAATTAGGATCCTGTATTTTATTGAATGCTATTATCTGTTTTGACAATTGTATCTTTTATATAATTAGTTGTGTTAAAATTATTAATAATGTTTGTTATTAAAATTAAGTAAATGAATATTGATGTTTGAGAGTGTAAATTCTTGTAATATTGGCAAAGGTCGGTTTAAATGATCAAAGCTTTGTTATTGAGAACAGATGTTTCAAAATTAAACAGTGGTTGATACATCTGTTGAATTGGGTCAACAGATGGATGAACTTTGTATGTTGTTTAACACTTGTACTTTTTATAAATATTTAGGTTTGAGAGTGTAAAAGCTTGTAATATTGGCAAATGTATGTTTAAATGATCAAAGCTCTGTTATTGGGAATAGATGTTTGAAAATAAAACAGTGGTTGATAAATCTGTTGACTTTGGTCAACAGATTGATGTCCACAGATGTTTGGAACTACTGTTCAGAAAACTGTGGTTGAAACCGCTGTTTGGTTAAAATGGTGGTTTAAAACCACTGTTGGGTTAAAACTGTTTGGTCTTTTAAGGCTTAAACTGTTTTGCCTTAAACAGATGTTAACAAGTTAAACATCTGTTAAGGCTTAAACAGATGTTTGACCTTTTGTATCAGATGTTTGGACTTAAACAGTTGTTTGATCTTAAACACATGTTTGACCTTAAACAGATGTTTTGCCTTAAACAAATGTTCTTCTTCTATATCAGATATTTGGACTTAAACAGATGTTTGACCTTAAACAGATGTTTGGCCATAAACAGATGTTTGGCCTTAAACCAAACATCTGTTTAAGCTCAACATCTGTTTGACTATTTGTCAATATCTTATTGACTTTTGGTTAACATCTGTTTCAAATTTGGTCAACATCTTATTTTGTAAAAGAGGTACAAAAACAAAGATTTTTTTGAAAATCCCAAATCACCCTATCATGTAAGTGCATTGATGTAAAAGTGGAAATTATATTATTTATATGGTCCTGTTGTGGTTTTGTTTGTCCTCTAATATGAGTTCATGATCTAATCCGGTGATTTGAAGTCATTGTTGTTGAATTGAATGAGATGGTTGATGTAATGTGGTCGTATTACAAACAAATAGTAATTAATTAATCTAAATAACTTTCCCGAGCCCGGGAAGCAATCCCGGGTAAAAACCTAGTCTATATATATATATATTCATATAAATAATAAATCATCTGATTTTGCTCTTTGTTTTGGAACAGTTAACCAAAGTAACCACTAACCAGGAAGCTGCCAGGCCTGTGGGGTATTGCCTGGCATTGTTCGCCTTACTTTTTCTGGTAGTGGTGATGGCTGCTGCTACTTCTTATAAGGCATGAGGTGATGATAATGAAATGTAGGCTGAGCAATATCCCGACCTGATCTGTATCTTGGGTGGGCAATTAGATGGCATCATGGCAATTGTTTCCTGTGTCGTTTGATATTAAATTGCAACTGTGATCGCAGCCATGGCGGAGTTGGGAAAAACAAGTTCGATTACAACATATATCTGAGCCTCACTTCCACAAATGTATCATGATTTTTTTATGGGAAAATTACGAAAATGTGCCTTGACCAAGTGAGTTTACGAAAATGTCACCTTCCTACGTCGTTGGAAGCTCCTCACAGGCTCGGAAGCGTCCGTCTATCATCTTGATGCGTCCGTTCCCTACAATCTGACACGTGTCCTACAATGTTCAAGCGTCGGTGGCCGACGCGTCAAAACCAAAAAGTATATTTATGCGTCCGGCTGACGCATCATATCTTCATATAAGTTTTGGCTCCCAGACGCTTCGAACGGCTTGCCGACGCTTCCTCCGATGGCTTCCTCGACGCTTCTAATGGCTTGGCCGACTTTTTGAATTTGTTTGGCTCGGCTTCTCTAATTTATATTTTTTGTTTTTTTTATATTCTATTAAACATTAATTTTTCCAATGTAAAAATATTACAACCTAAAGATATTAGTTAAGTATAAGTTTTTAAATTTTTAGCCTATATATACTGCCGCATGTTGTCCATTAGTGTGTATGAGCATGATGGCAACCGGGAGGCGTTCCAGTAACATACCGGAATCAGTAGAAAACACTATCTGGGTCAATGACAAGCAACAACATGAAAATTGGTCTCCAAATGTTCTTGAGTTTTATTATGAGGGTGATTGTTCTTCCTGTTGTTCCAGCTATATTGGGAGCCAAGCTCTAGATAAACACTGGTGGGGGTGCCTATTAGGTTTTTGTGGAAACGGTTTTATTTAACAAACGGTAATTGTGTAATATATTTCAGTTTTATATTAATCAAAAGGTTAAAATATGAAAAATTTTTACACAGCATGTCGGAGCATGGTGTAACTGGCTTGTGCAGTCGAAGAAAAATGAATATCCCGGAATTGCGACTTCATCAGGTAGTTATCGCTGGACGGTGCTCCCACCTCAATTTCTCAATCTCCTTTTAGAACAACATCATGATGCTTACGGATATGTAAATGGCTCTAGCGGAATATATCCTGCGTTGTGGGATGTCGATACGGTAAAAAAAGGGACCTAAAAATGATAGTAATATTTTTTTCCGAAACTACAATATTAATGTTAACTTAACGTTTGTTAGGTATATATACCGGTGTCAGCAGACGAAGAAAATTGGATCCTTATTAAGATTGAAATGCCGTCACTAACTATAACTGTTTATTATACAAACAATTGCGATGCAATTAATTGTGGTGATTCGTTTTGCGTCCACCAGAGAATATACCAAACTCTTATTGAATTCGAGTCGGCATTCATATGGTTTCTAGACCGTATAGGTTACTGGGAAAAAAATGGACTCAGCGAGGTTGACGCATTAGAATATGCTGGGGATGTTGTATGGCCTATGTGTGTTCGTCACGTTCGGCGAAATTCTGGGGTTATCGTATGTATATTACTACAAAATCTGGTTGAAAACCGTTCACTGAAATGGGAAGAAGGAAACATTCAAGATGCTTGTATGAGATATAGAAGATTTATGGCTGATCAACTGTATGATGGCCGCTATGTTTAGCAAATGTTAACAAGAATAAATAATAAATTTTTTTTGATGTTTTACTTTCAATTAAGTTCAACATAAAAAATTCAAAAAAGGGAAGTAAAAAATTAATTAAGGTCCATTAAATTAATGAGTCGGCGGACGCTTCGGAGGCGTCTTTTGTCAGACGGACGCGTGGCAACATATTTTTTCAAATTATTTGATTTTTATATTTGTTATAATTTTTAGTATATAAATACCCTTGGAAATCAGATGTTTTCTTTCCAAGCAGCGTTATACAATGCATATGTTAATTTCTTTTGATAGTCTACAAATAGAAACAAAGGCGTTTACATGTTTTGAAAATGACGTTTTATCGGTGTTGATGAAAACCGGTAGCAGTGAAGAACTCATCTTCAAAGGACACAGGGAAACCGGTGTTCATGAAAAAGGGTTAGTGAACTTCTCAGGAATGGGAAGAACTCATCTACAAAGAACACATGGAATAACACCGTGTTATCGGTATGGTCTTCCACCTCCTGAAGAAGTCACTTACAGAGGGGGTTATTTGATGTGTAATAAAATTTAGTGGTATGATGTGTAATTTTTAGTGATATGATTTGTAATTTTTACTGTATTTGGTGTTTTTTAATTTAGAGTTATGTTTTATGATTTACCATTAAAAGCAACTTACATTTGGAACCAAACCTAAGAACCAATTGAAATTCATATAAATAAATAATAAAAATAATTTAGCTAAAAAAAAAGTAAATGGACGGACTCGTCGGCGGACGCTTGGGGAAGTGTCAGACGGACTCCTCGAGGTTGACGAGATGACAGTATTTTTTTGCGTCCGGGAGACGCTTCGGAGGCGTCTTGCGTCAGCCGGACGCTTGGCAACATGTCTTTTTCAAATTGCATGCTCACAATCTCACATTACATAAACATAAACAACACTTCTACGTGAGCCGTTTACGACTTTCCAAACGCAAAGCTTTCACCAAACTCCTAATTAATGGCAAATAACCCCTGGACAGCCGAGGAAGATCTGGCCCTCTGCGAGTCCTTTGTCGAGGCAGTATGTACTCCTCAAAGCCGTAGACAAGGCGGTTTATGGAGGAGGGTAATGCAAGATTTCACAGCACATACGGGGGCACACAACCGAACCGTGGATGCTTTGTCCTCACGATTTAGGGTGATACATTCAGATTGTCTGCGGTTTGAGCATATCCACAACCAGGTTGAGTACCTGGGTGGTGACATCGATGAGGACGTCACTTTACAAGTCGCTCTCATCAACTATCGGCACCAACTTGGGCGGGATTTCAAACGTGTCTCGGAGTGGGAGATCTTAAGGCTATTTTTAGTGTAGATTAGGTGTTTTGTATGGTATTAATGTAGTTTATGAAATAAACTTTTAATTAGATGTCACCTTTTTTATTTATTGTTTTGCATAAAATTAGCTGTCACCTGTTAACTTTTTGTTTTTTTCAACGGCCAGAAAATTAGTATTATTAATAAAAAAAACATCCGAAAGCTTTACTAAAAAAAAGACACTAAATTGAGTATTACAGTTCAGCCAGCAAAATTTTCAATTTTTACTAAAAAAAATAATTTTTTTAACTCATTGTATATAAATAAAAATAATAAAAAAATTGAGATAGTCATACTTAATTTGTCTGAATTTTTATATCATTTTTATAAATTTCTTTGTAGAATTTCTGCATATTACTAAAGTTTAAAAAAAATAAAAATAAACCATATTAAATATTGAATATTTTGTATTGTGTGTTCTAGATTAATGTTAACTTAAATTAAAAGGGAAAAACACAAAATACCCAAATAGGTCCGAAGTTAATAAATAGTACTAATTAAATACACAAACACAAAGTAAATTATTGCATTTTTGGACGCGGTAAACACCGCCAAAAATACATGGTATCAGCCATGAACCTCCTGTAATCTAAAAACTTTTGTTGAATATCGCCTGCTAGATTAATTGGTTTGTCCGTAACCAGATGCTCCATCAGCATACAAACGTACACGACTTCGTTACCTGCCAGTGATCCGTTAGACACTACATAATCATCGTTAAGCTCGAATGTGAGGCATTTTTCTTGATGACCTGTTTTTTTCCAGTATCGCATGTTTACCAAAACTGCTCCAAAATATACAACGACCTTTTTTAACAGAGGTAAATAAGCAGTCCTGTACTTTGGACCGGCACAAACGTTCTCCCATGGGTAAATAAGCAGTTGTTGGGTCTCCAACTCTACTCTTATAAGCAACCATTCTTTATTGTTGATCGGTATTGGGAAGAAAACATAATCAACATCAAAAAAAGATGGAAACGGGCTTAATTTACCACTGCAATAGCTAGCCACGTTTTTTGGAACGGACTGTAACAAGCTTTCATAAAACTTTGGTGGTAGAATCGTCCAACGCATATTTAACAAGGGGTGTTTTTGCAGCTTTCTACTTCTCCAGTTCATCAATCTTCCAACCCAGCCTTCAATATGCTGTTAAAAAATTTAAAAATTATAAGCTTTTTATTAAGAAATAAATTTGTACAAAAAAAATAGTTAATAATTCTTACTGTTTCGGTGAGATTACAGTTTAAACGTTTGCTCAACAAAGTTCCCCAAAATTTTTTGTCAAGTTCTACAGTCCTTAAAAAACGGCTGAGAAACAGAACGGAGAATCCCCATTATTATAGAATTCGACAACATCTTTAGACCAATTCGCTGTTTCGTCGTCTGGTATAGCCCATCTACCGTTGTTGTGCTGGTGTAGGCTTTGCCGATTGTGTATAAACTGATCTTCATCCGGAGCGGGTTGATTTGCATTTTCGTTTGATGATGATGTCTCGCTTACATTCATCGGACGCCTCCACTTACTTAAGATCCAACTAGAAGATTTGTTAGCTGGTTGAGAACAGTATTCGTCATTAGCTAAGCTTTTCCCACGGCGATCAGACATAATTTAACTTGACACAGGAAAAAAGTTAGACACTATTTTGTGCTCTCAAATTTTTGCCATACAAAAAATAATAGAACAATCAATTATTTAGCTTGCGTTGCGTCCGCAGACGCTTTCAAAATTCGAGACGCTTTGCGTCTGCCATCCTTATTGCGTCGGCGGGACTTCCCTTTCGCGTCGGCGGGACATCTGGTTGCGGCGGTAGTATCATACTGCGTCGGTGGGACTTCCTTTTGCGTCGGTGGGCCTTCTTTATTGCATCAGCGGGACTTCTCGATATAAGAATCCAGACCGTTCCCGTTTTTCAATGTTAATTAATGGTCAGACTTTTGTCTTTAATTTATAAAATAATTCGTTAAAATAATTAATAATTATTATATAAGAAAATTATTTATTTTTTCAAATATTTTAATACTCATAGGACTACTATAAATACTACTCTAAATAAATAATAGTATGGATATTAGTTCCTATTAGTTAATATGGGGGCTTAAATTAAATATTAATTTAATTCCCTATTTAATGTAACTTTATTTAATAGTATGGATATTATTTAATGTAACTTTATTTAAATTCCCTATTTAAATGGGGGTTAAAATTAATATTTAATGTAACTTTAAATGAATATATTATTTTATATGGAAACGACATTGAGTTCAATGAATATTTACAATGTAACTTTAAAAATTTACTACAATTGAACTACAATTAAAACATAATCAGTAAATTTTATAACTTTATTATGATTCAATACAAAGTACAAAAAAACATAACAAAAAAATGGGTCGTGGACTGGTACTTTGAACAAAAATACATAGTCATTTGAACTAGAATACACCAAACTGCTACTTCCAACTGGGTAGGAGATCCGGATTCGGAATCCGAAATTTGCATCAAAACACCTAGCAATGATAAAGATGGGTCGTGAACTGGTAAGTTCCATCAACCCACGTTTATATTGGCCAAGGTGATATGTAACGGGTTGTTCACATTTTCTTCAACAGTTCGCCAGCTTCAATGATATTTGGAGATCTGGCTAACACATTGGTGAACAACCCGTTTGGACTCTTCACGTGTCCGTTGTAGATGAGTTCTTGAACCCGATCAACCCCGCAGAGCACGTGGAAGAGGATATCCGATCACATCCGATTAAATCGGAGAAGATCTGTGTCCGTTGTAGATGACTTCTTAAACCCGTTTGTTGAATTCGAAATCAGGGGGTCTACCCATTTTTTGATGCTGTGAACTGTGAACACTAATGGGGGGTTAGAGGATATGTTGAACAAAAGATGTATATAAACAGCCCTAAACAGCGTTGAACTTCAAAAAAATTGCACACTTTTTAAAGCGTCGGCCAATGCTCAAGCGTCCGCCAGGCCTTTTTAAAGCGTCGGCCAAAGCTAAAGCGTCCGTTCAGTCTATTTAAAGCGTCGGCCAAAGCTAAAGTGTCCGTTCAGTCTATTTAAAGCGTCGGCTAAAGCGTCCGTTCAGTCTAAGCTAAAGCGTCAGTCTTTCATTTAAAACGCGTCGGCCAGTCATTACGGTGCGTCAGCGGGACGCTTGGGTTCAAGCGTCGGCCAGACCATTGCGGTACTTTATCCGGACCATTACGGTACGTCAGCCAAATACATCGTCAGCCGCTTTAAAAAAGACATGAAACCAGGGACGCAAGCCGTGGAATCATTGCGTCACCGACGCATAAACAATAATCAAGAGACGCTTGAACATTGTAGGACACGTGTCAGATTGTAGGGAACGGACGCATCAAGATGATAGATAGACGCTTCCGAGCCTGTGAGGAGCTTCCAACGACGCAGGAAGGTGACATTTTCGTAAACTCACTTGGTCAAGGCACATTTTCGTAATTTTCCCTTTTTTTATTTAGGTATTGTTTGCATTATTTCGTCCATGGTTGGGCGAATAATTTTTTCGTAGATCATTAGTTTTCAATTAATTAGTTTTTGTATAGTATCTTTATTTTTTATGCTAAATCAAAAGTAATTATTGGAAACAAGGCTCAACTTCCCTAGGATAGTCATGAGTAGGGCTGTAAACGAACCAAACGAACACGAACAAGGCCTTGATATTTGCCCCAATGGGCATGCCTAGGAAGTTATGAGGTGTAGTTGCCACCCCAATGCCAAAGACCTTGCTTTTATGGAAGTTCAACTCAATTTTCGATGGTAGGTGAAAGCATCTAAGAATCCTCGCAAGATTAACCGTATCACCCGCACCGATAATGCATCAAGGTACAAGATAGTTCAAAGTGAGTAGGTTGGATAAAGCATCGATAATGCATCAAGGTTCAAGATAATTCAAAGTGAGTAGGTTGGATAAAGATTGGGTTGAAAGGTGGAGTACTTATCTGTTTGGGTTACGATGATATAACGATGGAGAGTGTTTTTATAATAGTTTATTTGTAAGTAAAAGTTAGGAATAGAATAGGTTTGGGTTGCTTGCTAGTCTATAAATAGAAGAGTAGGTTATTGTAATTTATGGGTCCAGGTTTTCATTTGATTTAATAATATTAAAAGAGTCGTGAAAGTTCTATAGAATTCTTGTGTTTGTTGTTACTTTGATCCAATTATTTCCAACAGGTTTCGGGTTCTTTGGTTTGATTTTCTAGGTTTTGTAATGAGTTGTACAAACAGGGACATCCATAGCCCAATATATGTGAATTTGGTTTCCTTGGTTTAACCGAATTGAATTTCTTAAAACCGAATTTAAAGCCTAATAGCTAATTCCCGTTTGGTGAAAATGAAGAGAAAAACGAATACGTAAGATTGGTTCCGTCTATGGGGCGTTTGGTTCGTAGGAATTCAATGAAATTTAAGGGAATTGGAATTTGAATTTCATCTCTTAAGATGTTTAGTTCACAGAAATTGATGGAATTGGAATCCCAATTCCAATCTATATGTGTTTGGTTGACAATGGAATTGGAATTAGGTATGAATTCCTTCAAATTCCTTTAACTAAAGAAATTCAAAATCATTTCTATATGTGAAGGAATTAAATTAAATTCATTGGAATCTTCGACCGTTTCGACCCGCACCGTTTCGACCCGTACCGTTTCGACCATACTGGTTTCAATCCAAACCGTTTCGACCCAAACCGTTTCGACCCAAACCGTTTCGACCCATACCGTTTCGGCGCGAACAGTTTCAACCCGTACCGTTTCGACGCGAACGGTTTCGACCCGTACCGTTTCGAATCGAACAGTTACGACGCGAACCATTTCGACCCGTGCCATTTAGAATTGAACCGTTTCGACGCGTACCGTTTCGAATTGAACCGTTTCGACCTGAACCGCTTCGAATCGAACCGTTTCGACGCGAACCGTTTTGACCAGTACCGTTTCGAATCGAACCATTTCAAAACGAACTGTTTCGACCCGAACTGGTGGTTGTGGGTGCCAGAGTGATGGATTCCAATTTATTTGACAACCAAACACAACAAAAATGGAATTGAGATTCCAAATCCAACAATTTCCAATTCCAATTGGAATGTTTAAATTCTAAATCCAATTCCTTCAAATTCTAATTTCTATACAAATTCCAATTCTAATTTCAAATCATTCCGCGATCCAAACGTCTCCTAAACGTTTTCAAGCTGATTTTGCTTTTGGTTTTATTGGTTACATAGTCTGTAATCAGGTATTGAACACCTGTGTTATGATAGCTTGGTTAACTTTTTGCTGTTTTAACTTGGTTAGTTTATTTCTTTTATGACTCGGAGTAACCTGATCTGTTTTGACCTGGAGTATGTATAATTTCTTCTATATGTACTTTTTATATAGCTAAAACTTTAAGAACTCTTGCTATAAAATTTTGGCTTACCTCTTTTTACTACCTTTTTTAACGGTAAATTTGGATCACTAACGGACCACTGAAGTATCATTGTGTCACCAGCGGAACCACCCGATCAATATCATATCCATCTCCACTATGCATAATGCCTATACACCAATTTAGGAGGAAACTCAATAAATATGGAAAAAAAAACCTTTATGAGAATCGAACGCAGGATCTATTGGTCCCAAAGTCTTATCCACCCCAAAAATACCACTAGACTATAAAGCCATGGACACCATTTTTACTACTAACGATCATTCTATCAAGCCTAAGCGAAAAAGAAAAAAAAGTCTTTTTCTATATAGAGAAAGATATTCAATTTAAACGAGATTCAATATTAGAACGTTTGTTTTTTTGTTTTTTTTTAACGGCAAATTTGGATCACTGACGGATCACTAGAGTATCATTGTGCCACTAGTGAAACCACCCGATCATATCCATCTTCACTAAGCAATAATGACTATACACCAATTCAGTAGGAAACCTAATAAATTTGAAAACAAACCCCTTTGTGGGTATCGAATCTATCCCGCTACCAAAATGCCAATGGGCTATTATGCCACAGAACACTTGTTTTAAAATGAGTTTTTATCAACGAGTTAAACAAAGGCCAAGTTTTTATTATAACATTGTTTTTCTGATTTAAACGAGTTAAACAAAGGCCGTAGAAAGGAAAAGCGTAATTAAAGGAATATAGAGGGGCAAAATTGTCAAGAGACAAATATATAATGCAGATAGGGTCCGTCCAGAATCAGCAAAATTGGGGGATGACTGATATTGCTCAGACGGAGGAATGAGGTTCCGGCGAGACAGATTTGGAGTTATTTTAAAGGGTGGTTGCCTCTCTCTTGCCACTATATGAATACTATTTATTACATTCATATTGAACCAGTGATTTCACCCAAAATCAACCCAACAACCCTTTTTCTGGTTCAACTGTTTCTGTATATGCTTCTTCTTTTTCTTCTTCTTCTTGATAGTCATCGCTTCTATGGCGGTGGTGGTGGTGGTTATTGTTGTTGTTGTTCTGGCAGTGGCATTATTATTTGTTAAATTTGTTTTAAGGCTATGATGATCGGAGCAAAATTAAAGGGACATTGAAGATCCGACCCGCATCTTGGCGGGGCAAAATCCAGATGGCATAGTGAAGAAGAATTTGACATTCTCTCACCATGCAACTGTGTATTTTGCAGCCATGGCGTAACTCGTTTTTTCTTTGTCCCCATCCCCCAATTACAGATCTGAGCCTATCTCCTTGCATTTCATTTATTTTCTCTTGAAAATCTGATTTTTTTTTTTTAATCTAGACTCTTACACCTCTGAGTTTTGTGTTTGTTTATTTTGTTAACGAACTGAATCTCACCGCCGCCGTGAAACCCTAATTGTTTATACTATTTTTTCACTAATTAATTTATTAAGGTAATTTTTTGAAAAAGATCTGGTTTTAAATTGATTGAATTTTTAATAATATCATATATAATGATAGTGATATTATGTTGATCTAATTTTTAAACAAGTAAATTGGGTGCATTTTTGTCTCACAAATTATAACACCACCGTTTAGACAATGAATTATAAAACGTGCAGTCCTTATCAAGAACATATCAATCTATGCTATATAATAAAAGAAACTAATGAGAAAACACATGTCATTCATTGAAGTCATATATTTTTTTATAGATAATTAATATCAATTAAAAGATAATTATAAAATTAAATTTAATACAAATTTAAACAATTTGTATAAGAGATAATATAATATTTTAAAATATTTATCAGATTTCAAAATAATTTATCCTAATTTAATATAAATTTAAACAATTCGTATAGGAAATAATATAATATTTTAAAATATTTATCAGATTTCAAAATTATTTATCCTAAAATTAATAAAAGATGTACGCTAAATATAAATTAATATAATATAAATGATTTATTTATTTTATTAAACTAAAGTAGTTAAGGGAAAAACCTATTTCAAAAATGTTTATAAGAGGTAAACAAAAATATTAATCAATGTTTATTGGTTCTATACTTTTATTTCGTGTTCAACTCTCAACTCAAATACGGTAATCAGTAATCACTATGTTTATGTGACATTTATAAGAACCATCACCGCAATCACCCTATCCATCGTATATCGAGTATATCCGTTAGTTTTTTTAAAATATATAAATTTTTATTAGATTCATTCAACCCATGTAATAAACGAAGTTTTTTTTAAAGATATAACATTTTTATTTTTTACTATACAAAATTACATTTATGCAACTCGTGTAATACACAGGGTTTTTAAAAATATAACTTTTTTTATTATGTAGTAGATAAAATTAGATTTATTCAATCCATATAATACATAGGGTTTATAAAGATATAACTTTTTATTGTTGTGTAATAAACGAGATTTTTAAAGATATATATATTTTTATATTATTTGGGATATAAAATTATATTTATTCAACCCGTGTAATACACGAGATTCTAACCTAGTTTGTTTTATAAATGAATCTTTAATACAGAGTGTCTCCGGAACTTAGGTGTTTGGAGGTTGTGTTTGCCAATGAACCACTCACCCCATTGGTTTTTAAAACTTAGTTAATCGCCCTTCACATCTTTGGGCACAACGAGAACATGTCAACTAGCCACGATATTCCTTTCAATACAAGGCAAAAGTCATGATATTCTTACGTTAATAAGCCACATGAAGACCGATTTGACCACCATAGGAATATCATCGCTTTTGCTTTGTCTTGAAGGGAAGTTTTGTTAGTGGCGGACCGATCGAGTAGATATTTTCAAGGGGTGCGAACGAGGGGTTAAACCAATTACAAGGGGTGCGATCGGGATTTTGCCCTATAACATACACTAAATTTTTTTTAAGGGGCGCGCCCGCCCACACAGACATCACCTTGGTCCACCCCTGAGTTTTGTTCCAATCGTGACCATCTCTCCCGGCTTGTTGACGTTATTTGGAATTTTAGTACCAAGAGTCCACTGAAGGTAGTTGTTTCTCGAGATGTCAAGTTTGACGTACTTGGGTTTTGAAAGGTTTTGACATTGTATATGAATTGGTGACCAAAAGTTGAATAGGAGATCAAGGCAGACAATACTGAGTAGACAATGAATTGAGTAGACGTTATAGCTACCGATGTCTTGCTAGTGTTTCACGGTCGCGGTAGGTTTGAGTAGAGAGGTGGCAATTGTGCTTGATAGCGTGTCAACAGGATTCCATTGAGAACCCTGATTCATTAATTGATTATGAACATTGATATACACACAATGAAGACCAAGGAGTCATTCTACATTTACAACAAATATCAATTTCTCAATGTTAGTTATTATGCTTCATCTATTTTATATTATTTCATGAAGCGGTGAACATTTTAAAATTTTGTAAAACTTAAACCAATTTATTCTAACAAAAATCTATTAAATTAACGTAATCTTGTATTCTAGAATATCCATAGTTCTAAACAATATATGATAGGGGAATATAAAGTAGTAAAGATGGAAATATATGGTTTAAAAAACGAGATGTGTGAGGCAGTGAAAAGAACTGGTGCAAAAGTTGATTTTGAGGTGTTTTACCGAAAATCTGGAAAAATGGGTACCAGTACCGAATATATCTGGTACGGTATGATACCGGTACCGGATACCAAATACTCATCCCTAGTTATATGTCATAGTCCAGTAACAAAACCATTTGTTTGGACGGCTTAAAAATCCAAAGGAAAACACAGTAAAAAGTGGTGTAAAATATTAAACACAAAACCTAGTTGAAAATGGCGGTTATGATAGACGTGCATGTGCACCCTCTAAGCAAAGCATACATCCACCCTGATGACAGTAGATTTCAGTTATAAAATGTTCAAGATCTCTTGCTTAAGTGTGGTGATAACGCGGTTATGGGTGAATCAGGTGACAATGATAGGGAGAAAGGGCTATATGTTCGTAAAATACAAAACTTGTGATCCATGATAGTAAGCAAAACTACTGATTTTTTTTTTCTTCACGTTTTAAATTTAATTAATTTATTTTGACGTGTATTAGGTTGAACTCATTGGTAGGTTGGGTATCCGTACCTATCTTTGAGCTATAGACGGGGTTGCATGTGTTACAGAAATTGTGAAATAAAAAATTAAGAATTTTAAAAATAATTAGCAAAGAGTGCATACATGTGTTGAAATCCAAGTATTTGTCCGTTATTAAATACGCATTAGTTTCGTTTAGAGATTGTCAATGATATATTTGAAATAATTTGTTTTTCCGGTATCAAGTTAGACTGTAATATTCATTAGACCATCTGTAGTGGTGGCTCGTGGTTGGACGCAGTGGCGAAGCTTGAGATTTCCGATCGGAAAGGTGGAAGTCACCAGATCTAAAAATTATTATAAACCGGGGGGTCGAAAACGTATATACCAAAAAAATTATATACAAAATTACATACTCTCCATAACTGAGCGAAAAATTCGGGAGGCCGGCCGCCCCCTCCCGCCCTACTTAAGCTTCGCCCATGGTTTGACGGATTACGAGGCCACCACCGCCCCCTCCTCCTTGTCTTGCATTTTTGGCTAACATAGGGGTGCAAACAAGCCGAGCTGATGAGCTTGAGCTCGTTTAACTTTTGAAAGTTTGAGTTCGAGGTTGGATCGATTTAAGCTTTGTTTCTAAAGCTCGAGCTCAACTCAAAGGAACTTTTCAAGCTCAGCGTGGGCTCGGCTCGGCTCGTTTATTGTTTATTTAATAACTAGGTTAGAACCCCGTGTATTACACGGGTTGTATAAATGTAATTTCATATAATAAATATTAAAACAAATATTTCTTTAAAAAACTCGTATATTGTACGTGTTAAATAAAATATAATGTCATATGTTAACACAAACAGTCGTCAAAATTTATCTTTTAAAAATGAACATTGATGCATTATTTACTTGTTATAATATTTTACTTTGTTTTTTTTTATTTTGCATAAATATAACTTTATATTATAAATAATAAACAATAATACAATTATTAAGTATATATCAAATAGGAATATTTGATTCCTAATTTACCATAATTTCAATCACCGAACTCATAGTAAAAATACACGTTTATCCGATAAATGATGAGTTTAAACCAATTATAATACATCTACCATTATAGCGATGCGTCTAAAAACACTTACAATTTGATAGAAGCATATACACGACCTAGAATAATTATTTAATTATAGTGAAATAACAATAATACAATTACTATTAAGTATATATCAAACAAGAACCTTTGATTCTTAATTTACCATAATTTCAATCACCGAACTCTAAAGTGTGTATATCTACTCATACTAAAAGCAAACATTTATGCTTATCTAAATTTTGTTTAGAATTATTTATAGAAAAACAAATATTCTTATCTAATTTTTTGTTTAAAATTATTATTATTATTATTATTATTATTATCATTATTATCATAATAAAAACAAACATTTATCCTTATCTAAATATTTATTCTTATCTAATATTTTGTTTAAAATTATTATTATTTAATATGAGAGATAAATAGGAAAATAAGATTAGAAAGCACTCGGAAGTGACATGTGTCCAAAAAAGATTTTCATTTATTAGTATACTAGGTTATAACCCCGTGTATTACACGTGTTGAATAAATAAATTTTATATACTAAATAATAAAACAATATATCTTTAAAAACATTCTTTATTGCACAAGTTGAATAAATATAATTTTATATATTAAATAATAAAAAGTTATATATATAAGAACAATTTTGTACAGGTTGAATAAATGTAATTTTATATACAAAATAAAAAAGTTATATCTTTAAAACCACGTGTATTACACGAGTTGAATAAATGTAATATTGTTTACCAAATAATAAAATAATATATCTTTAAAAAACCCCATTTATTACACGGGTTGAATAAATGTAATTTTATATACCAAATAATAAAAAAAATTACATCTTTAAAAATATGCGTATTACACGGTTTGAATAAATGTAATTTTCTATACTAAATAATAAAAAAATATATATCCTTAAAAAACCTCGTGTATTGTACGATTTTTTTTCTAACCTTTTTGGCACCTAACGTCTTTTTTTAACCCTTTCGGCCCCTAACATTTAATGGATGAGGTTAGTGTTAGGGGCCAAAAGGGTTAGAAAAGAAGACGTTGGGGGCTCAGATGTTAAAAAATAATTTGGGCTAAAAGGGTAAAAGTGATATAACTAAGGGGCCAAAATCGTAATTTTCTCTAAAGAATTTTTTAACATCTAAACCCCCAACGTTTTTTTTTCTAACCCTTTTGGCCCCTGACGTCTTTTTTTAACCCTTTTGGCCCCTAACATTTAATGGATGAGGTTAGTGTTAGGGGCCAAAAGGGTTAGAAAAGAAGACGTTGGGGGCTCAGATGTTAAAAAAAAAATTGGGGCTAAAAGGGTAAAAGTGATATAACTACAGGGGCCAAAATTGTAATATTTCTCTAAATAATATTATAAATGAGAAGAAGATTAAACTAAATAATAATTATTCATAAGATATTAAATTAAATAATATTTAATAGAAGGGGTATCTATAATTAATTAAAAAAGATTAAATTAAAATAATAATTATCTATAAGAGATGCCCTAATATGATGACAGGTGTCCCTAAAGTGGTTTCTTTTATTATATAGTATAGATGAAGATTTATATTTATATTAATTATTATTTTATATATAACGAATTATTTTTCATAAATTTATATAGTAAATATTATTATTTAAATATAATATAATATATTAATAAAAAATAATATATAAGCGAAGCTCGGACTCGAGCTCATTTACCAAACTAGCTTGTTTTTAGGCTCGGTCTCGAGCTAAGGGAAGCTCGGTTCGTTTCGAGTTTTTTTCTGAGCCGAGCCGGCTCGCTTGCATCCCTAGGCTAACATGATGCGGACGGCACATGGCGAAAAAACTCATTTATGGTAAGAATTGCTAATAAAAATACAACTTGTATTTACTACTTACTAGTATTAACCCCCCCCCCCCCCACCCTCTGGTGTTGCGGTGGGAGCGTAAAACCGTGACAAATAACACCAATGTCATACTACAACCAACGACTACCAACACTGAAGTTGCGGCGTCTTAATGCAGATAAATTAGACCGACACATAAAAACTAACTCAATTTAGCACTTGCGTGTTGTGACGAACTTGTTAAACAAAAAAAATAGACGAGCTAAAAACATTGAACCACACACGTACGTTGCGTCATGTTAACTCACAAAATTTAGAACGAAGCGTATAACAAAACATAAAGACGTTAAACCACACAAGCACATTGTGTCGTGTTAACTCGCAAAATTTAGAACGAAACATAAAACGTAAATTTTGCAAAATATGAAAAACATAGGGGATCAAAGTTGAAAGTAAAAAAAGTTGTGAGGTTAAATTAGAAAAAATGAAAACTTTTGGGTTAAAAATACAAAATAAGTAGTTTTGGGTTTAAAAAGGTAATATCAATTTAAAAAAAACCCCCTTAAAGCATGGGGTACAACACCTCTATGCAACAACTTGTTGCTAATTTAGACTATGTAAATAATAAAAGAGTAAACTGCCATTTTGGTCCCTGTGGTTTGGCCAGTTTTGCCACTTTAGTCCAAATCTCAAACTTATTACATCCAGGGCCCTGTGGTTTGCATTTTGTTGCCATTTTAGTCCAAAATCCAAAAAAACCCCATTTTTGACTGTTGAGAACTGCCTATTTTGTCCTTTAGTGCAGGGGTATTTTGGTCTATTTTAATTTATTATAACATTTCATAATTATATTAAATCTCTTACCCTCATGAATGATCAGATGTTCATCTTCCCCAAATTAAATATCACTTTATCCCTTTATCTTCTCCCCACACCCACACCTACACCCAAACCTTAATCCCTATCCATCGTGTTCTCCCTGCATAATTTATCAATCATATTCCCAAATACCCTCTGCAACAAAACAAATTCTTCTTCTTCTGCATATGAATCAAACACGGAGATCCCCCAAATCTTCGGTGATTCGTTCCGGCTCCGGTCAAGTTTGGAATCAAACTTCAAGCTCCACTTCTAAATCAAGCTCTGCTTTTATATATGCCTTACACAAGGATCAACACCCCAAACAACCAAAGAAAGATGCCTCCTTTTTTGGTTTTAAAGCTAGGGTTTTGACCTGTAGGGGTGATATTGCTGCTGTTGATGAAGATCATCATCCACCTGCTACTATCCGGTGAGCCGCTTCTTTCCACAATGTTTAAGTGACAGGGGTTGCTGATGTGTATCGAAGAGGGACCCTAAAAGGAACCGGTTGTTTGTAGAGACTCCAGCGTGCTGTGACCACCATCGCCGCCGCCGTGCTGTGACCACCTGTGGTGCCAAATCGAAAAGGGACTGATGTGTATCGGAGAAAGAACAGAGGTTGCTGATGTGTATCGAAGAGGGACTGTAGAGAGAATTTGTTGAATTTCAGTTTTTATGTTATGTTTAGGGTTATGTGGAGAAGATGAAGTTTGGGGATTTTGATTGTTGATGTGTGTATCGATGAGAATGAAGAAGACAGAAATGAACTCTGTTGCTGCACACGAGTGTTTAAGTGACAGGGAATGAAATTGGGGTTGCTGTTGCTGGTTATCGAAGAGATGAGTAGAGAAGGGTTGTTGAGGATGGTGGTTCTTGATGGATGGTGGTTTGATGATGTTCTTGATATGGGTTTTGATGATTTTCTGATGATGTTTGGGTTTTGATGATGTCTGGGTTTTGATGATGTTCTTGTCTGGGTTTTGATGATGTTCTTGATCTGGGTTTTGATGATGTTCTTGTCTGTGTTTTGATGATGTTCTTGAGTTGTTGAGCTTGAAGAAGAGATGTTCTTGATGTCTGGGTTTTGATGAATATTTTTATTTGGGTTTTATTGAAAAAAAAATGAAATTTAAAAAATGACCAAAATGCCCCTGCACTAAAGGACAAAATAGGAGGTTGCAACAGTCAAAAAATAAGGGAAATCTGGTCAAATTTGAAATTTGGACTAAAATGGCAACAAAATGCAAACCACAGGGACCCAGATGTAATAAGTTTGAGATTTGGACTAAAGTAGCAAAACTGGCCAAACCACAGGGACCAAAATGGCAGTTTACTCATAATAAAATAATAGTAAAATTCAGTTTTTAAATAAACTTAAACCAAAAAACAGCAAATTCAGTTTAATATGTGATGCCCATATATTATGAAATCCAAACCCATTGCTACCCACATTATGAAGCCCAAACCCACATTTGTAACTTGCAAGAAAAACCAAATGGCATAGATGGAAATAAGGTAAATTGCTACCACTTTCACAGAACAAAAGCAAACCAAAAATTGGGGATCTGATGCTCGGAAAATCAAACGAGGCTCCGGCGAGAGAGACGGGGAGTCTTTAAGGGTAGTTGCCCCTTTCTTGCCATAACATGATCTGATCGGATCGTGTTGAGCCAGTGAGTTTGACCCCCATTTTTGCATAAAATCAACAACCCTTGGAAGACAGGACAGGAAAGTATGATGGATAGATCATAGTCACTTGATAGAACCCCACTCTCTCTCTCCCTCTCTCTCTCTCTACATATATATTCCTGTTTGTGTGTGACTGTGAGTGAATGCTCTTCTACGGGGTTGTTTGGCCTAGCTTTTTTAACAAAGCTTATAGCTTTTTTAGCTTTTTTTACAAAATAAGCTTTTTTACAATTACGATATGTTGGACGATGATATACGAGGGCGATGATAGTGATTTCTGTATGGATTCTTATCCGAGCATCATAATCGGGCTTAGGGTTAAATTTGGCCCGTATCTTGGCGGGGCAACCCGGATGGTATGTGAAATGCAACCGGTATTGTAGCCATGGCGGTGTCCGATCCCTTTGCTCGACTTCAAATTACAGATCTGAGCCTCAATTTCTTCATTTGAATCATCGAATGTTTTTTTTTCTTTTTTTTTTAATCATAGATTTTACCGGATACGTATATTTTAGACCGTGGGGTATGGTGGGGTGAGGGTTGGGCTTGGGGCATTTGTTGACACGTGGCAGACGTGGGGCGACCCACATTTAAACAGGGTATGGTGGGGCGGGGGTTTGGGGCGTGGGTTTGGTGGGCTTCGCTGGGCTGGGCTGTTTGTTTTAAAACAACAAATTTAATTTCTTTTTAATATTTTTAATTAAAGAAAATTACATAAAAAAATTCCTAATGTTTATATTTGTTTTTTATCTCTTCTCTCATCTCCAATACTAGTTGCAACTCGTCACCCTTTAGGTGATTAATCGGCTGGGATAGAATTTTCAAATCCTCCCGTCTTTGTCTCTAGGCATCTCTAGCGGCATCTCTAGCTTCTTTGCTCCTTCGTTGTTCGGCCCTTTGTTGTTGGAAGACGTTGAATGTATCTTGGATGAAATGTCATCCAACTGGTCGCTGTATATTCCCCTATGCAAGACCGAACTCCCAGCTGAAGGTGATGCCGTACCAGATCTTGATTTTTGAGCACGCCTTTTTGCGGCATCTCTTCCATACTCAGGCCGGTTTGGGCTTGGCGAATCATCCAAAAGGTCCTCAATCTCTTGATCTCGTGCATCAGATTGGGCTTGGGACGAGGCCCTTGACCTTTTGGAAGACGTGTTACTTTCGTTACCACTGGGGATTTTCGCCCACTTTGGATGGAACTTACAAATCTCCCAACAATGCATGAAACGGAAGTCGGTCCCCACATTTGCTTTGAATTGAATCAATGCATTCGTCACAATGTCGGCTTCGGTTTCACCACTTTTTGGGTTTTGCTTTGCTTTATTTAAATAACCACTATATTTTGTAAGTTGGCTGCTTATCTCGGTCCACTTCGAGGATAAGCTATCGTTTTCACGATTAACCTCTCTTCCCAATTCTTCATGGAATATTCTACTAACCCCTTGCCACAAATGGGTTCGATGTTGAGAATTTGCTATTTTTATAAAAACAAAATTTAATATATTACAAAGTTATATAAAAAAAACCATTAATAAAAACAAAGTTTAAGAATACCTAAAGTTGAATGTTGAGATTGTTGAAACCAACCCCTCGCCAATGCAAGTTCTTCAGGAATGGTCCATTTTAGTTGTTTTCGCTTGATGGTTTCAAGTGTTTTATCCGCCTCGGTTTTTTTCTTATGGCTTCTCTTTTTGATGAGTTTCGATGCGGAAGGACCATCGTTGGGTGGTTGAGTTTCGGGGACGGTTTCGTTTTGTGAAAGGTCGATGGAGGTTGGTGAAAGGTTGACGGGCGTTTGTGCAAACGGTGTAGGTATCGCATCATCGGTGTGTGGGAAGTTAGTAAACAAACAATTCCCAAGATACGATGCATAACTCGCTTCTTGGGGCATAGAAGAGTGTATCAAAAATGGACGAGGCATTGGACGAATGGGTGGTGGGTTAAGATTATTTTCTTGGAATGCATACGGGTGGTTCGGGTCAAAAGGACGGTTATGAGGATGCATTTTTTCGTTTTGTTGATGAAGAATTGAAGATGATAGATGTGGTTGAATGTGGTTAAAAAATGGAAGAAAAATGTGAGTTTTATAGTGAAAAATTAAATTTTTTTTAAGAAAGCCGTTGGCCAACGGCTAGCCCAACGGTTACTTTGGTTTGTCCAATGAGAGCCCGCCATGTCAGCTTGGCCAGACCGCCCCACGCCCGGCTTGAAACCCAAGCCCCAAGGGCCACGCCCCAACCCATGCCCACCCGGGGTGGTGGCTTGGGCATTTTCAGCCAACCCACGCCCAAACCCTCGCCCCATACCCCACGGTCTTAGGCTTTTTGTTCATTTGGGAATATATTTTTATCGTGATTTTCTATGCTTGGTGGTTTTCAAACCATTTTACGGTTATCATATTTTTTTTTACTTTTAGACCGCTGAGTGTTGGGCTTGGGGTTTGGGTTAATATGTGGCAGAGATGGGCTTTACCAGGCTACCTCAAAAAAAGTGGGCTGTGGAGAGGGTGTGGGCTAGCTAGCGTGGGTTGACATTTGGCAGTTATTTTTTTTTTATTTTTTTTAGCGATAGAATTTAATATATTAATTTTAAAAACACATATTTAATTAATATTAAATAACTACAACAAACAATATACATTACATAGGGCCGCTGATTAGGCGGTGTGACATTGGGTCACTGATGAAACAATGGTTAACCGAGGCGGTTAATCACTGGTCTCGTCAAGTAGGGTTAATCCCTTCTTTCCGAGGATCACTGGCTGGATCGTCCGCTGGTTGATCTCCTGTACAAGGAAACAAACTGTGACTCGTAACAAGGAGGATGGGGTGGGGGGTGCTCCTTGTTACCACTCTCCGGTGTGAGAATCAGTAATTTGCTTGGGAAGCAAAGTGTGATAGTAGTTGTAGTGAGAGAGTTGTGAAGAGATACCTCAAACCTGGTTTGGGATGGGTATTTATAGTCGAGGAGTGAAGGAGGGTAGTTGAGTAGCTAGTCTGACATCGCACAGTCTCCTGCAGGTGTGTCAGACCTGTCGGTTATGGTGGTTATGCCACGTCCTGCTGTGGTGTCATTTTGTCGCTTACATGTGGGCTGCCACTTGCACTATGGTGTCAGTCCCACTTGCCTTGTAGGCAGGATGCGGTGCCAGGCCGCATCGCTGCGTGCGGTGACTGATTTTGTTCCCGCGTTCTTGTTCTGGCCAAGACATATAAGGGATGCGGTGCCGTGCCGCATCGCCGCTTGGTGACTGTTACTGTTGTCTAGATCCCTTTTCGTGACGAAAATGTTCATTGGATGCGGTGCCAGGCCGCATCGCTATGCGTAACATTCGTTCCGTACTTAAGGTAAGTCTTCTCATCACTGGACAGATTGGTTTTGACCGCTGTGTTCGCACGTGCCCGCACGGACACAGATAAGTTCTTGCTGGTGGGGGTTTTTGATAAGGGTAATGGTCACTCGCGGTCGTGCTGACGCGAGATCTAGGACCATACCCCTTCAAGTCCCCCCAGTCTAGTGTTGCTTCCTTATGCAAGTTGCATGTGGGAGGAATACTTGACTGTGGTGTCTAGAAGGTAGAATATGGGCCATGGGGATGGCTCCTGCTTCAAGTAAATCAAGTTGGGAGTTCGGTAGAGTCGTGTGACGTCTCTTCCGTACCGGTGAGCAAGTTCCATCTAATGCGGAATTCTCGGCCAAGGATTTAATCCGGTAATATGGTCTACCTTTTTCTGATGTCATTAGCCACCTGTTGGTGTTTCGAACCAACCTTTGAGATGGTGACGGAAGATGTCCGTTACCGCAACTCTAGTTGTAACCTTTGCGTCAGCTGAGGTAATGCTGTAAGTGCTTTGCTCAAGCTCTATGTTCATCAATTGGACATACAACGATGATCCCTGCTTTGCGGGGTATTCGTGTTCTCCAGGTTAGCTCTCAAGTAACCGCACGTCCTTTGCGGTTACTTCGTTGCCGCATATCGTTGGCCATGTTTGGTTGAACGATGTGGGGTACTTGCGTCATTGTTGGCAGTGTTTGGTCGAACAATGTGAATCTGTACTATGGGCAAATAAACATGGTTATAGGCCTGGTAGTGCCCACCATTGTTTATTCTATGCGGTCCATAGGTGGGCAAACAGAGTCATAAGCAGACTTGTTACCACTGTTCCTTAGCTACTTTCGTTCACGCTTAGGTGGAAAGTAGTTTTCCTTGAAGTAGTTTTGCTTCAACCGTGTGACGGCTTAGTCGTGGCTCTTCCGTAGCTACCGTCTGCGTACTTGTATTTCACCGCAGCTACTCGTGAGTGTCTGTGGTTTGTCACAGAAAACTTGCTTTAAAAGAGCTTGAAGCTTGGATGTGGTTCTTGAAGGATCAGGAGTCAGGGTTGCTGATGTGCGGTTGCCCAGCATACTTGTCCTTTTTCCTAAGGAGAAGCTGTTTGCGTCCCCTCTGTGGTTGTGAACCGGATACGAGGGTTTTGAAGCTTGAAGAAGGTTGCATGGAATGCGGTTTACCGCATCCTGAGAAGCGGTTTTCACAGTCCAGAGAACAACGCTGGTTCTGAGTATCTGACACACCTGTACGGGCTCGTGTGTGTCATCTCCGCATATTCCACGTGTGCTCGTAGGTATATGCGGATATTGGTTATACCCCTTTACATAATGTAGAGATATATTTTTTGCCTTTTTTGAGGGGTATGTAAAAAACGACATGCGGTATGGCTTATGGTGCGGTATACCAGAGAAACCGCATGCCGCTTATATTTGGATAATGTTGTCGCTCTTTTGTTGCATATGTGGCAGAACGCACGTGTGAGTTGGTGAAAGTTGGTAGGATTTTCTGGCATGTGCTGAAATGAAAAGACGTTTGCACTGTCCAATGCAATAAATGCACTGTAGTAGGAGTGTAAAAGTCTCCGTTGTCAGGCGCGTGGACGGCCACTCGCGCGTGGTAACCGTCAGCGGAACCGTCGCTGAACACGTGGCGTCGCATAACTCGCTGTTTTCAAACATGATGATTCGGTTACTGCATTGCATTAATTGCGATGGGTATATAAGGGGAAACCCTTTGATTTCTCCTCACTTGTTCAGAATTTCAAAAATTTTCCGGTGAGAGAAAGAGAGCGTTCTTCGTCTTCTCTGATAAACTTTGTTGATATTCCGGTGAGGTGTGAGTTTTTGAACTCATTTTCTGTTTTCTTCGTTACATTCTCTGATGGCTGAACCATCAAATCCACATAATGTTGAAGGTGAAAACTCAAATCCTTCCTCGCCGGCGGCGGTGGAAGAGGAAGAAGAAGGTGGTGCTGCCCCCGGTGGGGGCTTACCAGTGTTGAAGTGGTCGAAGGGTCAGTTTGATACCCTGATGACCAGTATCCAAATGCCCCAAGAGTATGGGGCTATCCACCCATATGAAGGTGAGACCGGTGCCGATGCTCCGGCCGGTTACGTTACTATGTGGGCCGATTTCTTCGTTGATGGTAATCTCTGGTTACCATTGACTGTGTTTGTTGCTGAGATTTTGGAGTTTTACAAACTCCATATCTCCCAACTGAGTCCGTTTGGCATGATTCAGATTCGGAACTTTGAGTATACTTTCCGTGCTCTATTTCGTGCTCTCGGAATAGAGCCTACTGTTGAAAGCTTCCGGCGGTTCTACCAGTTAACGGTGAATACTGGGTTTTTTTCTTTTGGCCAACGGTATGGGAGCCCTAAGCTGATGACCCCTCCCAAGGGTATCACGAAGTGGAAAACCAGATTCTTTTACGTTAAGGCTGCGGCTATCGTTGCCAGGATGACTTTTCATAATGTGAACGAGACGATCGTAGCATAAAGCATTGAGGTTCCTAGTGCGACGACGGTGGAGTGGTTCCCAAGTTTGAAGACCATTGAGTTTAAGACGTTGGACAACTCGCAGTTGTGGGTGCTGCGGATGATGTTGACCAGGCCTGATAGGAAAGCAAGGCCCGTTGTGCGGGAGAAGAGTGGTGGTAAGTATTTTTACTCTTGTGCGGTTTCCTTACTTCCTTGTGTGTTACTGATTTGTAAGTGTACTATCAGAGGACGCTGCCCTGTGGAGGATATTTGATCCGAACTTCAAGGGCAAGGTTGAGATACTTCGGTGTGCGGACGGTGAAAAGGTTATAACTTGACCATTCTCGACAACTTCCGCGTTCCTGATCGCGAGGGGCTGAAGGCACCCCTGCCGCAAGGCAAAGGTATAGTTTATCATCTTCTTATTTGCTTTATAAAGAAGTGCACCTTTCTGACTTGCTTGTTTGATGATTTAAACGCAGGTACTCTTGGGGCCCTGGTTGACTTTGAGGTGAAAGGTGCTCCCAAGAAGCATGTGGAGAAAACTGTGCGGGGTCGCCACAAGAAAAAACCTGAAACCGCAGTTGTTCCTCCATTGGTTCCGCACGCGGCAGGTACCTCTTGTTCTCGTTTCCACAGATATACCGATTACGTGGTAGTGTCTGACACCCTTGAGGGTTTGGGTGTTCCAGGTGGTAGTGCGGCGGCAGGTGGATCCTCTGCAGGTTCCAAGCCTGCTGATGAGAAGAAGAAAAGGAAGGCAGAAGAGAAGGATGCTGGTGCCGGTGGGAAAAAAACGTCCGATGTTGCAAACGAAACGGACAACTGTTATTTCTTAGGCGAAGCCTGCCGTTGTGTCTGGTAAGTGAATCATCATCTCACAATTGTTTGTCATTGTACTTTGTAACTGATTGTTATTTTTGCTTTGTTTGCAGAACCGCAAGATGAAGGGTTCTCTGTATTTGATGCTCCTCTTCCCCCCCCCCCCGCATGACACGGCTGCAGGTGCGGGGGTTAATAAAGAATTTACCAGAAGCCCTTCCATCGAAGTGGTGACTGAGCCCTCTGCGCATGTAGAGGATACTGGGAAGAAAACCGCGGCCCAGATCTTTGACACGGTAGATTCCCATGATAATCTGATATCCCCGCAGGATACTGATTACCTGAACCTGAAGTTTTCTGATGCTGAAAAGAAAAAATCTCCTGCTGCCGAGAAGGCTTCCGGTTCCGCTTCTGGGGGTGCGGGTTTTAAAGGGCCTCCTATTCAGCCTGAAGAGTCTGAATTGGAGTTCTACTACCGTACCTATACTGAAGACCGGGCTGTGAACTATCATCGTCCCCCTTGGAGCATTATGCAAGGGGATGATATTTCAAGTGATCCTTCTGCTTGTAAGGAGATTTTGGGTGGTTTGGGCACCCCGTTTGAAGTTAATCGGGCCCGCGCTTTGCCCCGTGAGCTCCGGATCAACCAACTTTCCTCCATGCTTGTTGGGAGTTCCATAATGGCATGGAAGACTACAAGGTGTTGGCGTGCAAGGAGGAAGAAAGTGCTCGCTTGCGGGCTGAGGCTGAGGCGTTGGTGAAAGCTGCTCGTGAGGGTGCGGAGCAGCTTAAAAGGGATAAGGCTGCTTTTGAGCAGTATAAGCAGACTGAGGAGTGGGCTGCAACTTCTGGCCTTAAACAGGTTCGTACTCTCGCCAAATTGCTTTCTGATGAGCGCAAGAGTTGGAAAGAAACACTTTCTAATGAGCGCAAGATTTGGAAAGAATCTTAGGCCAAACAGAATTAAACGTTGTTTCGTGTTCGTCAGGAGCTGACTAATGTCAAGGCAGCGAATGCTGCTTTGGTCAAGGAGAAGGCCGCAGCTGAAGCGGTTGCCAAAGAGGCCACGGAGGCGGGTGCCCGCACTGCCAAGGCTCTTGAAGAGGCCAATGCTAACCGCACCAACTTAAACAAGATTGTTAAGGGTCTCCAGGTATGAGTTTCTTTTGCTCTTGAATTTGTGTATGTGTTCCATAAGTATGATTGATTATCTTTGTATATTTGTGTTTTCCTTGTTGAAAGCCTGAAGTGCAGAGCCGGGTTACCATGATTGAGGAGGTCACTGCCCGCGCTGCTGAAGCTGAAGTGCGGGCAAGGGAGGCTGCTGAGGCTAGAGACAGCTTGACCTCTTCCTTTGAGCAGTTGAAGGCTGACCGTGATTGGATGCGTTATCACGGTATTGGGCATGTAAGTACCCGTTGCCTTTGCTATCTTTTTAGGTTTGCCTTTGCTAACCTTATTGCTTGTATTTTGCAGATTGTTAGTGCTATCCTCGACGCACCTGAGAACGCAGCTGCTGTAGGGGAGATTAGTCTGCGTGCGCGGGAGGCTGGTTTTAAAGCTGGCTACAACCGATGCATCAGTCATATGAACCTTTTATCCCAAGGCAAATTTACTGATGAAAAGGTCTGGGTTCCATGGCGTGGATACTGAAGCGCGTCTTGCTGCCGCTTTTGCAGCGTACAACGACATGTCCATTTCCGCCATTGAGGAAGTTGATAAATGCTTGGACGCGGAAGATTATGTGGACCGCTTGCGGTTGTTGTATGTTGATGAAGAAGAGGAGGAAGAGACCGCTGGTGATGGCAAGGGTGGTGCGGGTCCCAGCGGTATAAAGAAGGACTAGGTTGGCCTGCGTGCCCTTTTTTGTTTCCTCTATGTAAATGTTAGAAACTTTATGTAAATCTCTTGTGCATCGAGTAGGTGTAGAAATTTTTTGAATATAAAGTTTTAACCGTTTTGTTCAAGTTATACAAGTGTTTTTACTACTTGCACGCTTGAACTTGTATGAGTTAGTGTTATTGTGAATAGCACTAAGTCTGAATTTGCCTTTTGCATATCTAAAAAAAGGACTAGTGGTGGAGTGACTTGGGTTCTCCAATGGAGACCCAAGTTCAATTCCCATTAGTGCCACTTTGGTGGCCACCGACACCCGCTTTAAGCCGGACCGAGGACACTCGAGGTCTCAGGTTCGAAACATGTTTCTTACCCCTCTTTGATGGATATGGGTATTTGCCGCCAGGGATCCTTGTCGGGTGGTGAACTGGGAAGGGAGATCCCTTCCACGGTCAGGGGTACCATGCAACTACCCTTTTGCATATCTAGGTGATATGCAAGTATGAAGAACTCCACTGGCTGTAAAGCGCGGTGGAGTATGCTCTATACATTTGTCGTATGAGCATTAGTCAATTCCTGTTTTTATCCCGTTAGGGTTTGGGAAATGTGTAGGCTTTGTGAAAACCATATGTGCGTATCCAGCCGGATAGACATTTAATCGTTTTGCCTTTGCTGGCCTATTACAATATTTGTGTGTGGTTACCACTTTGTGTGGGTATCGCGAATGAAGATTTTGCCAATATGTTTTTGTAGATACCGCAAAGTGGAACACGTATTTGTAATAGAAGGAAATAAACAATATTGCATTGAATCGTTTATTTATTTATTTGCAAATGGTCTGCGGCCCGATAGGTTACATGGTAAATGTAAAAACATGGCTTACATGTAACAGCGTCGAAGCTGTTGTGCATTCCATGTGCGTGCGATAGGTTCGCCTGCTAACGTTTGTAGTTTATACGCTCCTTTGCCCAGGACCTCTTTGATGAGGTAGGGTCCTTCCCACTTGGGGGCAAGTTTTCCTGAGCGCTCAGCGTTAGATGCTTCGTTATCGCGAAAGACGTAGTCTCCCGGGTTGAAAGTACAAAAGCGGACGCGTGAATTGTAGTACTTTTCAAGCTTGGTCTTGTACTTGGCCTCGTTGATGGCAGCGTTTTCACGCCATTCTTCTAGGAGGTCCAAATCATACCTGCGCTCCTCACTGTTGTCTATTTTGTTGATAGCCAACATTCGGGGTGAGGGGAGACCTACTTCCGCGGGGATCACCGCTTCTGAGCCGTAGACAAGGTTGAAGGGTGTCTCACCGTGACTTGTTTTTGGGCTTGTCCTGTAGGCCCATAAGATACTTGGGAGTTCATCGACCCAGCCACGTCTGGCTGTTCCCAATCATGCTTTGATGTCTTCGACTAAACTTTTATTGATACTCTCGACTTGGCCATTTCCTTGCGGATGCCCCACTTAGCAGAATATGTGTTCAATGTTTAGTTCCTTTAGCCATTTTTGAAAGTCATCGGCAGCGAAGTTTGTGCCGTTGTCGGTAACGATGCACATCGGTAGACCGAAACAGCAGATGATATGTTCCCAGGCGAATTTCCTTGTTATCATAGCGGTGGTTGAGGCGAGCGGTTTTGCCTCTACCCATTTTGTGAAGTAATCAACAGCCACTATGATAAATTTCACCGCACCTGGTGCGTCCGGAAATGGTCCCACCACATCGATTGCCCATTTTTGGAATGGCCATGCGGTGGTGACGGGGATGAGGTTGTTCTTGGGGCGCAAGGTCTTGGGGGCATGCCGCTGACAATTGGAACACTTGCGCAGGACTTTGACCGCATCCAGGTGCATACCGGGCCAGTAGTACCCGGCGTTCATAATCTTGGCCACCACCATGCGTGGGCCCGCGTGTATGCCACAGATGCCCTCGTGTATCTCTCTGATAAGGTACGTGGCATCTTGGGGGTCGACGCATCGTAGGAGTGGCCCCAGGTATGATTTACGGTATAAGATACCGTCTCCCATTTGGTAATGACACGCTTCGTGTTGTAACTTACGTGCCTCTGCCTTGCATTCGGGAGTAACACCTGATTGCAAGTATGCAATGATTGGTGTCATCCAGGATGATGTACCGTACTGGATGACATTGACTTGGCGCATGGGCACTGAGGGATTTTGCAGAATCTCGATGCGTATCTCCTTTGCCAGATGTTGGAAGCTAGCGGATGCAAGTTTTGATAGTGCATCTGCGGGCTTGTTTTCACTTCTGTTAATATGGCGAATATTGAAGGAAGTGAACTTTGATTTCAGTTGCAAGGCTTGTTCGAGGTAGAGTATCATGATGTCCCCTTTTGCGGCATAGTCGCCGCGCACATGCCCTGCAACCAATAATGAGTCGACGTGTGCTTCCAAATTTTGGACGCCGAGTTTGACTGGTAGTCGTAGCCCTGCCAGTAGAGCCTCATACTCTGCCTCGTTATTTGTGCTTTTGAAATCGAGGCGGATTGCATAGGTAAGCTCTTGGCCATCGGGGCTGACGAGTCGCAGACCCGCACCTGCATCTTCCTCGTTGGATGCACCATCGGTATATAGTACCCAGTTTTCTGGGGAGGATGGTGGTGGTGTAGGGTTTTGTTCTTCTTCGCATTCCTGAATGCGATTTGTCGGTATTTCGGCCACGAAATCAGCTAGAACTTGGCCTTTGATTGCGGGGCGCGGCTTATAGATCAGCGTGTGCGCGCCTAGTTCAATGGCATATTTTGCTAATCTCCCAGAAATGTCGGGTTTCGATAGGATCGGCCCGATCCTGTAGTTGGTTAACACCATGATGACGTGATTTGCAAAATAACGTCGTAATCGTCTTGATGCATTTTGCTGGAGTATCTTGTGTGGGTCGTTGAGCATTTTGCTGATATAATAGATGGGTGTTTGAACTCCCTCTCGCTCCACTATGAGTACCGCGCCTACCGCGTTATCAGCGGCGGATAAGTACAACATAAGTGGCTCTTTCTTGCGTGGTGCGGTTAGAGTTGGGAGTTGAATCAAACACTCTTTCATCTCCCGGAAAGCGTTTTCGGCCTCTACGGTCCATTGGAATTGCTCCTTTTTTAAGCAGTTCCGCAGGGTCTTGATGAAAGGATAAGACTTAGCTGCATGGTTGGCTAAGAATCTATTCAGTGCGGCTAGCCAGCCGGCTAGTCGTTGCATTTCTTTCATCGTGGAAGGCGATGGCATGCGCTTGATCGCCTGAACTTTTTCCGGGTTCACCTTGAATCCACCTTTTGTCACGATGAATCCAAGGAACTTGCCTTCTTCCATTCCAAATGAGCATTTCCCTGGGTTGAGCTTCATATTGACGCTTCGCAGAGTTTGGAATGTTCTTTCAATATCATTGAGCATGGTATCTTCCTCCATGCTCATGACGACTAGGTCGTCCATGTAGATCTCGACACTTTTGCTGATTTGATCACCAAAAGTGTCGTTCATCAATTTTTGGTAGGTTGCGCCCGCGTTGCGCAACCCGAACGGCATTTTTGTATAACAGTAATTCCCGGTAGGTGTGCGGAATGCCGTTTTATCTTTGTCCTCAATTGCCATCTGTACCTGGTGGTAGCCTTTGTAACAATCGAGGAAACACTTCCATCGAAATGGTGCGAGGTTGTCGACTTTCTCGTCGATCTCTGGAAGTGCATAACAATCCTTGGGGCAAGCTTTGTTGAGATCTTTGTAATCGACGCACATGCGCCAGCCCCCGGTTGGTTTTTCTACCATGACTGGGTTGGACAACCAAGTCTGGTACTTGACTTCCTGCAGGATGCCTGCGGAGAGCAGTTCTTTGACCTGCTCATGCATCGCCTCGTTCTTTGCGGATCCAAGGTGGCGTTGGCTTTGGATCACCGGCTTGATACCTGGCAAGGTGTTCAAGAAATGTTGCGCAACTTCGCGTGGCACCCCTGTCATGTCTGCGGGTGTCCATGCGAAAATATCTTGGTTTCTGAAGAGGAGTTCCTTCAGGCGCGCTCTGATGTTGTGGGGCAAGGCGTGGCCCAACGTGACCGTTTGCTCTGGGTATCTTGCGTTAAGAACCCATTTTTCTGGTTGGGTGTTAGGGGTAGGCCTTGCTATCTTGGTTGGACGCAGCTCGTCCGTCGACATAACTTCTCTGCGGGCGTTTATTATCGCAACCCCTGTCTCGGTTGGGAAACCGATGGCCGAGTGGGGGACAGATGTAATCATGTTGAAATCGCCCTGGGATTCCCTCCCGAGAAGTACGTCGTATTTGGAGGTGTGGGGTAAAACCATGAAGTTTACCTCCTCCGTTCGTGTGTGCCTTCTGTTGGTGAGGCGCACAGGAAAAGTGATTTGGCCTAAGGGGAATACGGTTTCCCCCGCAAATCCGGCCAAAGGGTAGTCTAATGGCTGCAACCGATCCTTGACTTCTTGATCGAACTGGTTGAAGCACTGCTCGTATATGATGTCAGACGTACTGCTCGGGTTGATGAATAGTCGCTCGGTGCAGTAGTGAGCCAGGTAGCCTGTGATAACGACGGCGCGCCTGTCGCGCGGTCCGCCTCGGACTTTTGGAAAGATAACTTGCTCGTCTTTCCAGTCATTTTCCGGTCTTCTTACCGCCTTGCGCGGCTTTCCTCGTCCTCCATTGATCATGTGGGTTGAGGCCACGTACATGGTCCTCTTACCCGTGGAGGTGCCCTCGTTGTGGGAGGTGATGCGTTTGGTTTGCTTTTACGCGACCGGCAACAGATGTTGCGGCTTCCCCTCTTTTAGGGCTCGCTCAATCTCCAGTCGGAGACTGATGCAGTTATTTGTTGTGTGGCCCGAGTCCTTGTGATACTCGCTGTAGAGTGCGAGATCCTGGTTCTTCTTGGACTTCATCGGTTGGGCTGGTCGTAGGAATTGCGCGTCCGTAAGGAGGACGTCGCTTAGCGACTGGTTGATCTCGGTCCAGTTACGGTCCCGAGATTCCTTCTTCGACGCCCGGTTTTCACGTTAGGCGTTGATTGTTGCCCTTGCGTCGGGCTGGTTATTACACGGGACATTTGGTTTGGGATTGCTGCCACGATTCCATGTGTCCTGGTTGCGCTTGGGCTCTTGGCGGGAGGACTGGCCTTCCGCTTGGGGTTGTGCCTTTGTGACGTACGGCTTGAGAGACCGCTGAGTCTGGGCGTACGTCTTGACCGCGGCCATGACGTCTTCCCATTTCTTTGGAAAGCCTTCCTTGCCGGAGATGGTCATAACCATTTCTTCGTCCTTGACGGCTCGAATGAAATGGTTGCGTGCCATTTGGTCTGCAACGCCGCCCATCTCCAGGCACTCTTTGTTGTAACGGACGAAAAACGCCTCAAGAGATTCGTTGTCTCCGCGCCAGATGTTCATGACGTCCATAGAATCACGTTCGTGACGTCGCTGCTGGCTAAAATGTGCGAGGAACTTTGCTTGCAAGTCCTCAAACGAGGCCAGTGATCCCACTGGCAAATAATCGAACCAAGCCCTTGTCAGACCAGTGAGGGCCTGGGGGAAAAAATAACACCAGGTGGGCTCGTCCCACCTGCCGTTGCACCCTGCGCCGGTGAAGATGTTCATGTGATCATCCGGGTCGGACGAACCATTGTATTTCCCAATGTTTAATGGGAATTTAGTTGTGGTGACATCGGCGTGGGCAATCTCCGGGGCGAACTTGGAGTTTTCGGCCGCAGATTTTGGCCTGTAGGGTTGGCTCTGGTGGCGCTTTGTAGCGCGGAGGTATGTGGTGCGGGGTTGAGTGGGAGGAACATAATTGCGTCCTCCAGGTCTACTGCTAGTAGCATGAGACTCCCCGCAGTATGTATGGTCGTCCGGATCGGTACGGCCATCTCCTTCATAGTGGGACTGAGGTCCCAGTCGGCTATGGATGCCGGGGCCGCGGTGGACTGTGGATTGCCGCCTGTTTTCGCCATGAGGGCCCAGGCAGCTATGTATTGGGCCCCTGCTGCGGGACCCGTATGAGGAATCATCCTCATTAATTGTGCGGACCTCACAGTAAGAGGAGCCGCGGTCTTCATGCCTACTTCGGGTGGCTGGGTGTGTGGGGGCCCTGTCGTCGTATTGTAAAATACGACCCGCAGGTGTATGTGGTGCCAGGGTAGGCCCGACAGGTACTTGCGCTTCTGCGCAAGCTCTGTTGTATGCTGCGGCCAGCAAAGCTTGTTGTTGGTCATACCAGGCATGGAGGTTCATGCCTGGAGGTATCACAGAAGCAAACTGTGAAAGATCTTGTGCGAATGTAAGGGATGCGCCCCCTTGCGTTGACGTGCCAATGTGGCCAGCATTTGGGGCTGGAGGGGTGGTCCCTGCAGGCCCTGGGTTTGCGGGGTTTAGGTCATCCCCGGCAACATTGTTTAGACGATCAGACATGATCTTGGGAAAGAAAAGGGAATGCTGAAAAAAGTGCTAAGAGTAGCGGTGGGCGCCAATGATGAAACAATGGTTAACCGAGGCGGTTAATCACTGGTCTCGTCAAGTAGGGTTAATCCCTTCTTTCCGAGGATCGCTGGCTGGATCGTCTGCTGGTTGATCTCCTGCACAAGGAAACAAACCGTGACTCGTAACAAGGAGGATGGGGTGGGGGGTGCTCCTTGTTACCACTCTCCGGCGTGAGAATCAGTAATTTGCTTGGGAAGCAAAGTGTGATAGTAGTTGTAGTGAGAGAGTTGTGAAGAGATACCTCAAACCTGGTTTGGGATTGGTATTTATAGCCGAGGAGTGAAGGAGGGTAGTTGAGTAGCTAGTCTGACATCGCACAGTCTCCTGCAGGTGTGTCAGACCTGTCGGTTATGGTGGTTATGCCACGTCCTGCTGTGGTGTCATTCTGTCGCTTACATGTGGGCTGCCACTTGCACTATGGTGTCAGTCCCACTTGCCTTGTAGGCAGGATGCGGTGCCAGGCCGCATCGCTGCGTGCGGTGACTGATTTTGTTCCCGCTTTCTTGTTCTGGCCAAGACATATAAGGGATGCGGTGCCGTGCCGCATTGCCGCTTGGTGACTGTTACTGTTGTCCAGATCCCTTGTCGTGACGAAAATGTTCATTGGATGCGGTGCCAGGCCGCATCGCTATGCGTAACATCCGTTCCGTACTTAAGTAAGTCTTCTCATCACTGGACAGATTGGTTTTGACCGCTGTGTTCGCACGTGCCCGCACAGACACAGATAGGTTCTTGCTGGTGGGGGTTTTTGATAAGGGTAATGGTCACTCGCGGTCGTGCTGACGCGAGATCTAGGACCATACCCCTTCAGTCACTCAGAAAGAAAGTCACCGTTAAAAAAAAATATTACATCACAAACAAAAAAAAAAATCAATCATCTTCATCTTCGTCTTCAACGTTGTCAAATTTAGGAAGTGTTGAAACATGTACCAAATCAGCTCGAAGATTTGCATTTATTTGTCGTGAGTCGATTAGATTTTGGTTTTCCGTTCTCTGTTGGTTACTAATGTCTTCGTTATTTGATTGGGTCTCCTCGGGATAATATTCAACTATTGTTCGGCCTTCATCTTCTAAAATCATGTTGTGTAGAATGATGCACCCGTACATCACGTTTCTTATTTGATCTTTTTGATACAATCGACAAGGCATGCTCAAAATGCGTCACCTTTTCTACGAAACACCAAATGCTCGCTCGATGTCTTTGCGTGCCGCCATCTGAACTTTGTTAAACTTTACTTTTTTAGGATCTAGGGTTCCATCTCTTGAAAAAGATTTCACAAAACAGCCCACTCTGGGTAAATTTCATCAACAAGATAGTACCCATGAATGTATTCAACATTATTTACAAAAAAAATGTTCCTTTAGGTCCAACACTATTTATCAGATTATTGAAAAGGGGCGAGTGATGAATAATGTTTATATCGTTATGTGAACCTGGCACACCAAAGAATGCATGTCATATCCAAAGATCTTCTGATGCAACAGCTTCAAGCATCATAACCGACATTCCATGATATCCGCTTGTGTGAGAGCCTTGGCATGCAGTTGGACAAAGTTCCCACTCCTATTTCATACCAGTCTAAACAACCTATCATCTCGGGAAGACCATGATATTCAGCGTGATGTTCCAAAAGTTGTTGCATATCACTAAAAGTCGGTTTTCTCAAATCATCATTATCATCATCATCATCATCATACTCAGTAAATCCCACCAATAGCAAAGCAAAGGTAGGGTCTAAGGAGGGTCAGATGTAGACAACCTTACCTCTACCCCGTAGGAATATAGAGGCTGCTTTCGGTGAGACCCCCGACTCGATAGTAGTTTTGCATCAAGCATTGGACATAAGGCACACAGCACTCAGCAATCGGAACAAAGACCAATTAGTGCATGTACCCTTTTGTCGCTATCAACGCCACCACATGATGCATGATTAACCGTCCTCAGCTTTTAACGTTATTTTCACAAAAGTAGTAAAATAACATTAAAATTAGTGCACTTTCACTTTTGCCCCCGATGGCACACATATATATTATATGCGCATATCTTTCATATATAGTTCAATGATATAAGCACAAAAATTGTGAAGACTTTCCCTAGCCACCTGTCCCGACATTTTTAAATACTCGTCCATTATGTCGGAACTATTCCCGTAGGCCAATTATGTTAGGCGGCTTTTGCCACGTGGTAAATCCTAAATTACCACATGCATCGGGTCTTTGTCGGAAAAAAAATCGTAATTATACTCTAAATCCTTTGATTTCTTAAAAATAAATTTTTACTCATACGGAAACGATGCCTAAACATTCCTGCATCATACGTTGGTTCGGGTGACAAATAATCACTTACCAGCAAATCGTTAGCGGTTGCACGTTCACGAACGATATACTTCCTCCGTTTGGGTTGGGGTTGGGAAGTCCCTTCTTCTGAATCTTCAACGATAGCTTTCACGAGCGTCGCCACTGTTGATAATAATATTTCCGCCCCGTCGTTCAATGAGGATGACGAATCATAACTATCTGACGAATCGCTTGAACTTGAAGAATTCACTGTATAAATTTTTTGTGTGACGGGAGGTAGTTTTTGAATATTTAGATAGTAAAATTTAGTAAGAATTGGTTGATTTATATAGAATAAAAATTAAAGAATTTTTTTCATATAAAATAGCCGTTGGCCAACGGCTAGCCCAACGGTCACATGAACTCAGCCAATCTCAGCCATCCACATCAACTCCCCAACCCGCCCCATTCCAGGCTTCATAGCCACGCCAGGGAGCAACGCCGCTACCCAAGATGGTCCGGTGTGGCTAAAGCGGCGTTGATTTGGTTCTCACGCCCCAAACCTAAACCCACACCCTGCGGTCTTAGCAATGCTTTCATGATAAATATCGAGGAAGATAAGGTATTGTTGAAAACAACTGTCCAGGTGCATTACCAAAAGTGTTAATCAGATATAAACTGGTATGTATTAGCTTTTTAATGATTTGTTTTGGTTTGTTTTACTTGTTACATGTTATATTGGGCTGAATGAGAGTTGGGCTTGCTGATTAAAGACAAAGGAGCTGATGGGCTGGCTTGCTAAAGATAAAGTATGATGGGCTGGGCTTGTTGTTGCAGAGCAGCTGATCCGGATTCACCAGGCCAGACAGTTTATTTGTCTTTCTATCTTAGGTCTCGAACTCTCTGGAATGTAACCAGAGATCTAGGGTTATTTGTGTATAAGAACTTGTTAGATCTTGTTGGTTTCTGTATCAAATCGTCGTGCTGTGATCTAAACCGCAGAGGTTGTAGAGATAGTTTGTTCATGAGTTTTTCGTGAGGTTTTTTGTTTAAATAAAATTTTTCCGGTGAATAACTCTGCTCTGTACTATCAAATTTGACAGGAATAACTAAGAGTTAAACATCAAACAAGTATGGAGTACTATTAATTTAATCTGAACTTTCGGTAATGTCACCAGGAGTATAAATTTCTTTAGTTGATGTCACATAGTTGTATTCATTATATTTAAATTGGATTTCACTATAATTTTAGTAATTCATATGGTCCCAAACCCACAACCTGTGGATCAACCGTGTAGTGTGTATGCACTTCTGACCATGCTGATAATTGATGAGCAGTTGGTTCATCCAACCGAAAGTATAAGAAGATAATAACATCCCTCAAAAAGTTCCAAAACTCACTGAATGGGCTTGACTGTAGGATGCGTGTAGGCCTCGAGCCAGTCAAAGAAAAACCGAAATATTTCACAGAAATAACAAAACTATAAGTGGTAGGTTATTTAATTTTGTTATAATCGGATTTATTCAAAACTGTTTTTGAAAGGGCATGATCCCAAATATCATGTGGGTTGAAACTTAGCCCCCGGGTACGATGGATCATACCCACACTTAAAATAAAGACACTTAGCATATTCCAATGTTTCACCGCGGGCCACCCCCACGAATGTGGGGCCAAACCAATGCAGAGGAGACAACTGTACGAGTCGCAGTGGCTTGTAGCCAATCAGAGTACATGTGAAACCCCACCCAGATAAGAATGCCAATTGTCATGGGCCAAATATTTGAAGGTCGTAATGTTATGGGTTGTGCTTGAACGCTTAGGTTACTGGCTAGTCCTGGACTTTATCGAGGGACGGAGTCAGTGTCAATAAAGAGATGTACGTACCTAGTCGTGCAAACGACGAACGCACCACTGGTCGAGAGCTGTCACCGCTCTCATGATGAGTCCAAGGCAGGACGAAACTAGTGACCCATACAAAGAAGCGGGAAGGATTGGCTTGTCCCCGGGGACTTGGGGACGCCACACGAGGGTCGAAAACTAACCCCGTGATAGTTGGTATAAGAGCAAAACGATTCTCGGATACGTTGGAACGTGACTCTTAACCAAATGAGCTTAACATTTAGAGCATGGTTACGCAATGGTGGTGGGAGAAGACCAAATATGGGTTTGCTTCGGCAAAGGTCTTTGTATTCCGCGAGTATGGGATCATGTGAACCGCTCAAGTATAGCGGTAGTGAAGCCCTCCATGTTATGCTAAAAGATCTACGATCCAAGCAGCGCCGTAAAAGGGAAGTTTTGTGAAAGCTGCTACAATCCTCCAGGTTCCCGTATGATTGGAAAAATGGTGAACATCGGCACCAACATAAATCCGTTGCGGTGGACGTCAGCGCCACTCATAACTAGAACTGACGTACTATATTGAACATGCACGGCAGAAGATCATTGTTGCTGTGCTTTCAGGTGTCCTACCCTCCCAAAGTGAATCATGCTCAACATAAGGGAATCATGCATTGTCAAGTATGCGAGCTGGTATGGGACGGCGAGCATGCACGTTGACGTGCATGAAATGGTGGTGGGAGTGTGTCACAGACCAAATATTTGAAGGTCGCAATGATGTGGGCTGTGCTTGAACGCTTGGGTTACTGGCTAGTCCTGGAATTTATCGGGGGACGGAGTCATTGTCAACGAAGAGGTGTATGTGCCTAGTCGTGCAAACGACGAACGCGCCACTGGTCGAGAACAGGCACTGCTCTCATGACGAGTCCAATGCAGGACGAAACCACTGACCCACACAAAGAAGCGGGAAGGATTGGCTTATCCCCGGGGATTTGGGGATGCCACACGGGTGTCGAAAACTAACCCCGTGACAGTTGGTATCAGAGCAAAACGATTCTCGGATACGTTGGAACGTGACTCTTAACCAAATGAGCTTAACATTTAGATTATGGTTACGTAATGGTGGTGGGAGAAGACCAAATATGGGTTTGCTTCGGAAAAGGTCTTTGTATTCTGCGAGTATGGGATCGTGTGAACCGCTCAAGTATAGTGGCAGTGTAGCCCTCTGTGTTATGCTAAAAAATCTACGGTCCAAGCAGCCCCGTAAAAGGAAAGTTTTGTGAAAACTGCTACAATCCTCTAGGTTCCCGTATGCCTGGAAAAATGGTGAACATCGGCACCAACATAAATCCGATGCGGCGAACGTCAGCGCCACTCATAACCAGAACTGACGTACTATATTGAACATGCACGACAGAAGATCATTGTTGCTGTGCTTTCAGGTGTCCTACCCTCCCAAAGTGAATCATGCTCAACATAAGCGAATCATGCATTGTCAAGTATGCGAGCTGGTATGGGACGGCAAGCATGCATAATGACGTGCATGAAATGGTGGTGGGAGTGTGTCACGGGCCAAATATTTGAAGGTCGCAATGCTGTGGGCTGTGCTTGAACGCTTAGGTTACTGGCTAGTCTTGGACTTTATCGGGGGACAGAGTTAGTGTCAATGAAGAGGTGTGCGTGCCTAGTCGTGCAAACGGCGAGCGCACCACTGGTCGAGAGCTGGCACCGCTCTCCTGATGAGTCCAAGGCAGGACGAAACCAGTGACCCACACAAAGTAACGAGAATGATTGGCTTACCAACGCACGCGAAAACAACATTGGACTGGGGGGACTTGAAGGGGTATGGTCCCAAATGCCACGTAAGCCAGAACCTAGCCCTCGAGTGCACAAGACCATACCCACGCTTAACAAATAGTTGAGATTAAATGTGATAAGACCCATTATTGTTAACTTTTAAACGAACTTGCCACACGATTTTTAAGCGACCTTAACTTTTTCATACTACACCATATAAATGGGCATTTTATTCTGTTTAATTTGAGTAGGTTGTTGCTGTAGTTTTTTCTTAGAAATTAGCATGCTAAGTGATTACGTACCAATACGTGATTACATTACATTAATTTGAGTAGGTTGTTGCTGTAGTTTTTTCTTAGAAATTAGCATGCTAAGTGATTACGTACCAATACGTGATTATATTACATGACGTAGTTATGTAATTTTCCTTATATTCGGAAGAACTATAAGGTAATGTGATTTTTGCATACCCACTATGTGAAGTGCATGTGTCATATAGCAGTGAGTTTATTAAAAAAAGCCCACAAAAAAGGTAGGAAACCAGGAAAATCGTAAGTAATGCATGTAAAAAATCTTATAAAAAATCACTTTTACATATTAAAAAACATTTTTTTCCTAGTCCTTTCCAGAATTTTTGCTTATAAACACATGTAGAAGTCGTTTTCATAAAATAAAAAAAAGCAAAACATTTTTTTTACAAAAAATGATGTGATAGGTTTAGTAGGATGACAATAATACATTCGGTAAAAGAAAAATCACAAGAAAATGGTACGTTTAGCACAACCGTAACCAATCATCTCAAGCTAGAGTTGGCAATGGACGGGAGATACGTGACGGTAAATATGATGAATTGTTGAAAACAGGTTGTTCCCCCATGAGGAGATCTTGTTTGATTGGCTTCGGAATTCTTTGGTTGGAGTCGGTCTCTATAAGATCCCAACTAAAGTTGAATTGGCAGACCTTTGAAATATTCATAACATCTTCTCATCAATTGCTCTTTTGCAAGTCAGGTGTGGTCCTTGGTGTAGAATGGCGATGCAACCTGGTACCTCGGTAAAAGAAAGGTTAAAATATAAAGAGAAGGTAGCATGTAAGCCTATATAAAGAAGATATAATTCTTGTCACTTTATGGGTAATTTGAAACATGACTCTGGAAAAGGTGCTTTAGGAGATATTAGAGTTCTCATGTGTATGGTTAAATACAAAACGAATTTCAACTCCATGGAGTGGAGAAAATGGTGTAATTTTAATTTGATTTTGTAATGCCATCCTGTTCTTGGTCAGTCATTCTAGCAACTTGCTATTTTGTTTTCTTCTTTCTGTTCTTGGTTATTCTAGCAGTAGCAACTAGATACTTCCTTCAATAAATTGCCCTTTTTAAGAAAAAAAATATATATAAAATCTTTCCTCTATGGTTCGTGTACATTGGAGAAAAGAAAAGTCGTGCCATCCACATAGATATTATAATTTATTAATAGAGTAAATTACATTTTTGACCCCTGTGATTATATCACTTTTACTATATTAACCCAAAATAAGAATGTTTAATATATCTGCCCCCATGGTCTCTATAACTAACCATTTTGGCCTCTAAGTCTAGAGATCATGGGGGCCAAAATGGTTAGTTATAGAGATCATGGGGCCAAAATGGTTAGACTTAAGGACCAAAATGGTTAGTTATAAAGACCATGGGGGCAGATGTGTTAAAAATTCTTATTTTAAACTAATATGGTAAAAGTAATATAACCACAAGGGCCAAAAACGTAATTTACTATTATTAATATAAAATTGTAAACCTTGGAACTTGAAAAGTATATCATAGCTTTGAATTATGCAAAACAAGTGTGATAAGAGGTGGAGCTCAAAATTAATTTCAATCTGTCCTTAACAGAATTAAACCTTGTTTCGATTACTAAGTTTTGTTTAGCATAAAAATAGTATATAAATGAAACTTAACTAGAAGCTCAACTTCCTATTTTACTTTTCATTATTGTTGCACGTATCCAAGTCTCCAAATACAGAAGCATTTCAATCATTCAGCAAAGGGATCAACAGGAGGTATCTCGCCTGTGAAGGATTCCGGTGGAGGCGCTTCCAGATCCTCCTGTGGCCGGAAAAACGCCTTCTCATCCAATACCGTTTCCTCCGTGCTGCAACTCACCGCCGGTTCCTCCGACTTCTGTTCACTTGCTGCTGGCACAACCACTCCAGTATCCGGATCAGGCTCCCAGTATTCCTCTGCTGGTTGATCCAACATCTCTTCCTCCACGTTAACATCAACCTCATCTTCTACTTCCTTCTCTTAAACTGATTCGTGCAATTTCCGTCTGCACATATCATATTATACTAGTTAATAAAAAAACGGACTGAATCGAAGGAGGAAGATCGGATCTGAAGTTACCGCGCGGAGCAGAAGGAAGAACGAGCGGTGGTTAGAGAGCGGAGGTGCTTGTTGATGACGAGCTTCGCAGCCATGTTGGTGTTTGCTGTATGGATAATTTAGAGGATGGATGGTGTTACTTAAATAGTGAACAAAGTGACCCACTCTCCGTTTTTTTATATATTTTAAACTATGACCACCTTCAAACGGTTGACACCTGTCTTCTTTAATATATACTAAGGCCGGAGGGTGTGGAGGGCGCCACCCCCTGCCACCTCACCTTCGATAGCGCCATAGGGGCGTCACCACCCATACCCCGCCGTTTAACAAGGGCGCCATTGAAGGGGCTTCATCATGGTAACAAGGAAGAAGGTGAGTTGCAGGTGGAGCCCACATCATTTCATACAATAATTTTTTTTTTAATTTTGTTTAACAGGGGGCATTATCCCACACCCTGCAAGTTAAGAGAAGGCGTGATAAAGCCCCCTAGCTGACGTGGATCTAACGTGGCGTGATAAAGCCCTTCCCACACCCCAAAGCCTAATAATTAGGAAGAAGCCTACACGCATGCGTCGCACGAAATAAAAAGTTTATCGTTCTTACATAAGTAGTACATTATTTACTAAACCAGAGAATACTCTATTGCGAATACAAATCACTTTCAATAGAAATTAACAGCTTTCTGTACAGAAAAAAGGCAAAGTATTTTGAAATTTTACCTTGGCACTATACATAGTACAAATTAACAGCTTTCTTTGTTTTTTCATTGTCAATGATTAGCATTGAAGGAAGCCTAATATATGCATATGAAAAAACTAAATGAATTCCCAACAAAACAATGTCTGCTCTACAATCCCATCAAAATACAAACAAACCGAATATAAGAACTAAACGAAAGTGTTATAAAAGCACTAACCCATGACTGACTTGAATTGCTGCTAACCACTTCCGAAGCTTTCAATTCACCCTCTGCAAATCAAATAAGAAAAATTCACAAAAATTAGAAATCGCATATTCTTTTAAATACCAATGTAACAAATTGTTCTTAAAAAACGTGAACTTGGAATAAATTCACACTGTATACCATGTAGAGCATCCAGAATAAAGGCATAAATTTGCGCACAACCCATTCTCGGGATTTCTTAAAGCTTGAAAAATCATTGTTAACCGCCGGTAATCACCCCCATAGCCATAAGAACGCCAGCACCACTGTTCCACATATCCCAATCTAATGAGAATAAATTTCCCCTATAAAGAAAAGACAGTTTCAGCCTCTTCTAACATCTTCATAGAGTTCGCCTCATTATTAAAAACTTGGTCATTTCAAATGCACCACAAGACTGTAAGAAGAACTACTCGACGATTCGAAGAAGCTTGCAATGTGATCTCATATGAAAATTTGACCGGAGGTAATCGACCCACTCCCTTATCGCAGAACATGGGGATTTTGTACCACAATAAAACCTGCCGCCGCACATCACTCACCAACCCACAAATGATAAAAAGGTGATCGACCTCTTCCGGGAGGACACAGCATAGAAGAGATATTCATCCGACATATGAATTTTGAACATCCATTTTATTGACAAAAAAAAAGCTACGGGCAGGGAGCTGAAGCAAAACAATATACAAATAAAAAAATCAAGAAACAAATACAGAATGCAAACACATAAAAATTTTAAATAGACCCATGCTTGCACTAATCAGAGACCAAAATTGTAGTATAATCACATATACAACTAGAATGTTAATCAAACACTGCATGATCGTAATTCAAAAAAGTTATTCAATGCAAAAACCAGTTACCTAACATCTACATTACCTAACATCTACATGATCGAATATAAATTTGCGTCTGTTGTGGAACGAAGGCTCAGATATGTTGCAATGGAACTTGTTTTGCCCAAATCTGGCATGGCTGCAATCGCAGTTGCAAGTGAATATCAAACTCCACAGACAACAATTGCCATCTAAAACTGATTCGGGTTTAATCCAGTTTTAACTTGGTTGACCAAATCAAAACCGGTTTTCAACCCAATCCAGTTTTTTTTTCTTTTTAAAAAAAAAAGAACCCAGTTTGTGCACCTCTAGAATATTGCCCAGCCAAGATACAGATCAAATCCACAAACTTCGCATTTGCTCACTACATTATATCATCACAGCCTCCCACTTTTCACACATTTAGAAGCAGAAAAAAAGGCAAATGGAGACGGGCAAAATCCTCACTCACTTGATCAAAATTCAAAACACAATATAACAAACACCTCAGATTTTGTTATAATCATAAGTTGTCAAAATCATGGGCTCATTCCTCTTAGCAAATTCAGTTTTATCAAAGTCAAAAAAACCCCACATGAAAGCGTTGGTACAAATTATAAAAAATCAAAAGAAAGGTTTGTTCTCAAATCTCACTTTCCTCTCGTCTGTTCAATACGAAAATCTTCAGATCTTGAGGGACATATGAAAGAGTTTTGAGTCGAAATCTGCCATGGCTGCAATCACAGTTGCATGTGTCAAATTCAGAGTTCATTGTCTCTTAAAACAAATACATACCAACTGAGTTGCCTAGCCAAGATACGGATCCGATATGTAAATTCCGAGTTTGCTCAAAATAATTTCCATCATCATAGCCTTTTTAAATAGAACAGCAGCAGCAACTTCATCACTCGTCATCATCAATCATCCTAAGAAAATGCCGCCAGTCGCAACTCATAGTTGATGAGAGGATCAAATGGCAAGAAGGAAGTTACTCTATGAAATCTCCTCACTCTCACCTGAGCCTCAATTCACTTGAGCATAACACCTCATCTCATCACTTAAGGCAGGTTTTTACCCGAACTGAAACCGATCCTTCTCCACTTATCAGTTTAAGAACTCCCTTGAAACAAGTTAAAATCCAGAACTAGTTTTAAACCAAGCGGATCCTTTTCCACCTGTAAACTGGTTTTATCAAATACCAGTTTGACCATTGTAGACCCAAACCGAAATGATTTCAACCTGAACCGGTTAGGGATTATAAAAAAAAAAAAAAAACAAAAAAAAAAAAAAACAAAAAAACAAAATGTGCACCTCTAGGTAGAAGAGATGTTCTTATCTCCAAGGATAAAGGTTTTGAGGGTCAGATATGTTATCAGAATTTATTGTCGAAATCTGCCATGGCTGCAATCACAGTTGCATGTATTAAATACATACCGACCGAGTTGCCTAGCCAAGATACGGATCCGCTCTGTAAATTCTGATTTTGCTCAAAATAATTCCCATCGTCATAGCCTCTATATATGGAACAACAGTAGCAGCAGCAGCATCAACATAATCATTATCATCATCGTCATCAACATATCCATTCCCATAAAGGGGAGATTTGTTTAATCAAACATACTAGGTTACGAAATCATGGGCTCATATTCGATCAGTTGATCAAATGGCAAGAGATCGGCAACTATCTCCAATGAAACCTATCTCTCTCTGGCCAGAGCCTCATTCATCTGAGCAAATTCACTTTCAACTTATGCACTAGATATTGTTAATTGGTAAACTGGAAACAGTTATATCAAAAGTCAAAACCCCAAATGCAAGAGTTGTACGAATTATAAAAAATCAAACCAAAATATGAAAAAGAAAGAAGAATTAAGATGAAACCCCTCAGGCGAAGGAAGGAGGCTCAAATATGTTAATAAATAATAATAATAATAATAATGAGAAGAAAGAATAACGAACCGCCATGGCTGCAAACATCACGGCTGCTTCAACAGCCGGAAATTACCCCGCCAAGATTCCGTCAGTTTCAAGCTTCGTTTGATCCACTCAGACAATGAAAAATTCATCATCACCTCTATGCATTATATGGTGGGAAACAAGACCAAAAGAATACCAATATGTTTCCATTGTAGTGTTGGAAAATTCATCATCACAGCCTTTAAGCAATTTGACAATACTGCTACTACCACAATAACCTCCACCATCACCACCACCTCCACTGCAGTAGCAATGTAAAGCGTTGAGTATAAAGAAGAAGAACAAGCAAATAAACAGTCACAAAACATATATAAACCAAAAGGGTTGTTGGACTGATTTTGAGTGAAACCATTGGTTCAATATGAATGTAATCATATAGTGGCAAGAGATGGGCAACTACCCTTTCTGAAACTCCCAAATCTCTCTTGCCGGAAGCTCCTTCCTTCGCCTAAGGGGTTTCATCCCCCAAGTTAACTGATATGAGCAAAACCTTAGCCAAGTTTTGGCTCTAATTTATAAGGAATGTAAAAACTTCTTATCTTTTGAATCCCATTCCTACCCTTGTTTTAGTACAAAAATTAGCAAAATAACGTATGCAATTAATTTGTTAATCAAACACTCGGTCTCGTCCCCCCTGTTTTTTTGCTTCGCAGTGTTACTTTTACCGAAAATTACGATTTTTTTGTAGTGTAAAGTATTGAATTTTGAGAGTAAATGTAGAGGTGAATAAAAAAACCAGAAACCAATTACGAAAGCAGTCTGATGTTGGTTTGAGAACTCCTTTGGAGCTGGTTAGAGCCGAGCCAAGCCAGAACCAGTTTCAAACCAATCCTTTTCCACCTGTAAAAGGGTTTCACCAAAGGCCAGTTTTGACGGTTGTTGACCCAAACCGAAGCGGTTTGGAGAAAAAAAAACCCGAATGCACACCTCTAGGTAAATGTACATGTACAATTCTTATCTCATGTGATAAAGAAAGGTTTGTTCTCACCTCACCCTTGTTTGTTTACTTGTTTGGTTCTATATTCAACACGAAGATCTTCAGATCTTGAGGGACATATGAAATAGAGTTTTGAGGCTCAGATATATTATAATAAGAATTTGTTGTCGAAACCGCCATGGCTTCAATCACGTAAACAAATACATACCAACCGGGTTGCCTAGCCAAGATACGGATCCGATCTGTAAAATCCGAGTTTGCTCAAAATAATTTCCATTGTCATAGCCTTTTTAAATGGAACAACAGCAGCAACATAATCAACATCAATCATCTTCCAATGCCATAAAAGGAGAGAGGTGTTTAATCAAACATATCATGTGACGAAATCATGGGCTCATATTCAATCGGTTGATCAATCGCAAGGGATACTGCGATAGGCAACTCTCCTCGGCGAAACCTAGATCTCTCTCTCTCTCTCTCTCTCCAGAGCCTCATTCCTCTGAGCAAACCCACAACTTTGTTTTAACATGGATTAATTAAACATCTCAAAGGGAAATGACATCGAAACAGAAGGCAAACGGGCAACAAGCCGCATCACTAACCCTTTTTGGATAGAAAAATAAGTCTTTTTAAAACAACATTCATAGATCGAGTAATCAGCCGACAGATAAGAGGCTCAGATCTGTTGTAGTCGGATATATGACGCCCAAATCCGCCATGGCTGCAATCGCAGTTGCTATCTGGATTGTCCCGCCAAGATACGGATCGGGTCTCCATAATCCTATTTTGCTCAAACATCATTTCATCATCACCGCCTCATAACAACATTGTACCAGCAAAGGCGCCAGATTATGATCCGTAAACACAGAACAACATGAGATCAAGTGTTTGTTTGTTTGAAAGATAGACAGACAGAGTAGCTCAGTTGGTTAGGGCGAATCGGCATCAAAATCATAGGAAGTTACCCTCAGAAACCTGAACTGGTTTGGGAAAAAACCAAAATGTGCACCTCTAGGTAGATAGATGTTCTTATCTCCAAGGATAAAGGTTTTGAGGCTCAGATATATTATCATCGGAATTTATTGTCGAAATCCGCCACGGCTGCATTCACAGTTTCATGTATCAAATACATACAGACTGAGTTGCCTAGCCAAGATACGGATCAGATCTATAAATTCCGATTTTGCTCGAAATAATTTCCATCATCACAGCCTTTACAAATGAAACAACAGCAGTAGCAGCATCAACATAACTATGCAGTTAATGCGGTAAAAAAATGGATATCGGTCAACGACCGATACATGAGATATAGGTTGTCGCGGTGGGATATCGGTGATCTTAATATGATGCATAATTTATATATATAGCAATTTAACATCAACAGTTCAGTATACTCTCCTACCATTAACAAATTAACCTTTTGCAACTTGCAAAACACTAACAATTGTAGCAAGTAGGAACTGATTAAGACTTAAAACACTAATAGCAGCAATAAGAAGAAAGACGAATGGTAGAACTAAGAAGAAAGGTATTGAAATCAGAAAATCGGTGATATATCAGTCGAATATCGGTCAATATTGCCGATAATATCGGTAGCGATATTTTACATAGGGACTGTGATATATCAGCGATTTAACTGCATAGCAACATAATCACCACCACCATCGTCATAATTATCATTCATCCACCAAGCCCATAAAAGGAGAGAGAGTTGTTTAATCAAACATATCATATATGACGAAATCATGGAATCGTATTCAATCAGTTGATCAAATGGCAAGAGATCGACAACTCTCTCCCATGAAACCTTGAACTCTCTCGCCGGAGTCTCATTCATCTGAGCAATTTAACTTTCAACTTATTCATACTTCAAATCTAACCATAGACAAGATTGAGCTTTCGGTTTCCCCCCAAACCCTCATTTCTCTATTCGAGCTCTGCTTTTATTGTGTCGGATATTAGGCAACTAAACCAAATCAGTTAATCAAATGGTTAGAGATAATTCTAAGCTTTAATCCTCTGAGCAAATTCACTAACTTTTTAGCATAGTTCATCTAGGGTTTGTTCAACTTATTTATAATGATATTCCTATAGCTGTAGACAAATCGTTGCACTACATTTAGTAAAACTGGAACACTTTTTTTTTTTTTTTTTTTTTTGTAAAAAATCAATGAAAACATGTAAAAGAAAAACTCAAGAGGCTCAGATATGTTAATAATAATCAAAACAAAGAAGAACAAACCGCCATGGCTGCAAACATCACGTTTGCTTCAAATAGAAGCCTCCGGAGATTACCCCGCCAAGATACGATATGTTTCAACCTTTGTTCGATTCGCTCAGACAACAACTAGAAAGTCATCATCATTGCCTCTAAAATCATTGGGGGAAATGACAGTTGAAAGAGGCAACAAACAAGCACAGAGATTACAGGATCGAAAATGTATGGTAGAGTAGTAGACTGAAGACATAAGCAATACATATGGGTGTTGAATATTGGGGGGAAATCGAAGATCATGGCCTGCAGAAGGAGGCAACACCCAACCCTTCCCTCTGCTGCCTTCTCACTTCTCTCTTGTTGTCTGAGCTTTCGGTTTCCCCCAAACCCTCATCTGTGTACTGGACCTCTGCTTTTATTTGTTTTAGATGATTGACTTTTTTTTTTTTTTTTTTTTTTTGTCAAACTTCATGTTTGGTGTGACTTGTGAAGTAACGATGATGTTATGGTCATCTATACTTTTTCTTAAGGCTGACAAATCGTGTCTTAACAGGTTTAACAGATTTCTGACGGCGCGCACAACATAAGTTTCAAACATGATTACGACTCGTTTAACTACTTTCTACCTCATGTTTATAAAACAGTTTTATGTTTTATGTACAAAGATGAATAAATGATAGATCCTAACATTGTAATTTTAATTATTTTAAAAATTAAAAAAGTCAAAGGGTGTATTTTTCAGTCAAACAGGTCTAATCGTGTCTTAACAGGTACCCAATTGCCAGCCCTACTTTTTATTTTTTAACGGAGAAATTTGGATAATTGACGTACTATTGTAATATTGTATCACCAGTGGAATCACCCAGTCATATTCATCTCCATTAGGCATAATACTTATACACCAATTCATAAGGAAACCCAATAAATTAAAATGTATATATATTATAATAATGTATGAGAGAGAATTATTTTAAGATACAAAAGGTTAAAAGAACTTTTTAATTCATAAGATACAATCCTAAAATGAGGGTAAATTCGTCTTTTAAACACCAATGACATTTTAATCCTCTCATCTTATTACACTTTAGTCTTTAATCCATCAGTTTTAACAAAATTATGGAAAACTAGGTAAAGTAGTTACGGTCTTCCCCCTTAGGCCACTCGTAATGGGGCGGTATACCGCGGTGGAGGGTGCCATAGCGCCCGGTCACACCGTTACGACAGGCGCTATGGGTTGATTGTTTTGTGTCCTCGTGAAGATCATAACGCTGGAGAAAGTTTATGTTTTCAAAAAATGACCGTTGAACGGTCAGGTTAATTAAAAAAAAATTCTTTTAAATTTTTATATATAATCACCCTTTCAACTCATTTAAAAAAAACACACTCAACACACTCCCAAACCATCTTCTCTCTATTTTTGTTTTATAAAAATCTAGGTTTTTATACAATGCATCCCTACAACCGCGGTTTTATTCCTCCACGTTCTAGTGCGGACACGAACCAAACGACCAATCATAGCCATCCCGTTTCTCAGGTTCCCACTCGACCCACCCCTACAGATCCGGTTTTGTTGAGTACAATCAACATCAAACCGGGTTCATGAACCTATTGAACCAACCCCTCTCATGGGACCCAAATCTATACGGTTGGAACATGAATCACATCGGAGGAATCGGGTAGTCTCAAGCCTTCGGCTTGCCACTACGCGAGCCCGACTTCATCCTGGATACACAACCGGTAGTAGAGGAGGCGTAACAAAACAAAACCAAACGCAACCATAAAAATAAAACCGAAACCCGAACGAAAAAAAGGTGCAACCATGGGATGATAAAGAGGAGTACATATTAACTCGAGTTTGGCTCGACGTGTCGGAGGACCCCGAAATAGGTAATATTTTTTGTATTAATTTTTTGTTTTTTTAGCAAACAACCAAAATAAAACCGTCTTTTGGAACTGAATCCGAGAACTATTTTTCGGGCTTATGGCTAGGGGATAGCTACCGGATTCAATATCGGGCAAGTGGACCAATTTCAACAAAAAGTGTACAAATTTCAATCTGTTTACCAACGGGTAAAAAACGGATGGAAAAGTTGCCATATCGACGAGGACATTACACAAGCCGCCTTAATAGAATATCAAGCGGGTCAAGGTAATTTCCCATACTTGAAGTGTTGGCAAATTCTTCGTAATAGCAACAAATGGGCCAACGTCCTTACCATGGTAGGAACTACTTCGGGTCGGTCGACAAATAAAAGGCCGTCAAAAAGATAAAAAACCAACGAGTCGGTTGAACCCGAAATGCCAACATCCGACGCAAACGATGTTAATCCGTTATTCACCGGGAGGAAGGGGCGGATGAGCTGGCGGAAGAGCTAGCACAACCCACCGGAAGAAGAAGCGGTGCAAGATCGAGGAGGCCGGAGTCATCGTGGGTGGGATCCGACTTGACTAATGCCTTTTCGGAGATGAACCGACACCTTCAAGACATACATGACCTAGCGGCTCAACGTATGGAAGAGAACCGGGAAGTGACCGAGATCATGCGGGATAGACAATGGGCTCAAGACTTTGAATTCTACTCAAAACCGCACGACCACCTAGCCGAAAAGTGTTCAAGATGGCGATACAACAAAATGAGCGAATAAAAAAAATATAATCTTTGAGTTTTTTATTTTATTTTATTGTAATGTTTTTTAATTTTATGAAATGATTTTTTTTCTTTTTTTAATGGTTTTTAATTTTATAAAGTTAGAAATTAATTATAAAAAAATAAAAATTAATAATTGAGATATGATGAGTATGGGGCTTTATGACTACACCGTCATGTGATATAAAGTCCCATAAAGCCCCCTTATGCACTTTTTGCCACTTGTCGCATAACGCCCCCTAAAGGGCTTTATGACTACACATGGTCTTATAAAAGCTAACTACCCCTACGATTTTTAAACGCCATTGCTTTTTTACGTAGATATTTTTTATAAAAAATTACATCATAAAAACAATCTTTTGTTCTCTTTAATAAGTATAGTATATCTATAGTTTTTTTAATTAAAAATTATATATATTACGTGATTAACGGTATGGGTGAACAACAAAATGGAAAAAGTTTGAAAAGTACGGAATGTTACAACATCAATGTCAATTTTAAACATAAAACCCTTTCTTTTCATCCACCCGATCTGTGACAACCGGCAAAAATTCATGGTAATTTCATACTACTTAACAACTATTTATACTTTAGCGGCGTTGATTTGTGGCTTAATTTATGCATAATTAGGTCATACAAGTCTAGCATTTGCAGGACATATTTAAACTTGACAATTGATATTGTTACTATCGTCGCGTTGTGAGAAAACGAATACAATGTCCTGGTATGTTGGCGAAAAATGTTGAAATCACTATTCACATGAACACACTATTCATGCCAGCAAGTTCAGAAACCGTCCGAAACAACTAACGAATGATATGAAAGCGTATCATCACAAATGTATACACTAAAAACCCTAATACGTTGGGTAAAATTTTAAATTCATAATTTGTTTTGACTTTATTTAAAATTTAATTTAAGAGAATAAAAATACTTTTTTTTCATTAGCCAACCAACTCTAAAAATAATAGGAGTTTTTTTTAGAAAACTATCTATAAAAATAATTAGATAGCAACCCAATTCTTTTTTTTTTTTCCGAAGGGGTATCATTTGCCACAATACTTTAATTTTCCGGAAAATGCCCTCGTTTTTAAATTGTCCGATCCGTACCATAATCTAACAATTACATTTTGTCCGCAACATAAAAATTCAGCATTTGCAATATCCATAAAGCTTGTAAATGATGATAATCGTCTTAAACAAACCCGAGGATTGTGACAATTGTCAAATTTGCATGTATCTGTACAATTATTAAACAGTAACTATGACTTAATGACTGTGTTGATTTACAATTTATGACATGAACTGCTTTCTAATTATTGTTATCATACAGACATGTGCATCATATATTGCAAATGACATATCATTATTGCATGCAACATTTATTAATTCAAATGATGCACGAAACAAAGTTAGCACAGTTATCAGATAAATCAGAAAAATGCTGACGGAGTTCAGTACATAGACAGACATGGTATTGAGACACAGAATGACCTAGAAACCAAGAGTTACACTAGTATATTGTGTAGGAAAGTAAGGATCACAAAACTGCCTTCCTAGTGATAGTTTAAGTGCCGGAAAGTGCCTAAAACTCACTTAAATTGCTGAATTCAGCAAAAATCAGCTTTTAAACACTTAAATATCATGCAGAAATAGGGTTAAATGGTCTAGAATGCTTTCCTAAGTGTCGGGAATCAAAATTGTCACAAAAGGTAACATAAAGCACACTAAACTGCATAGTTTAGCATCTTAATGAACCGGTAACCAACCGAACAACCGGACACTACCCGAAACACCAAATTTTCACTAGAAGAATTGTTTTAACAATTCCAAGCTAGTTATGGTCCCCAAACATCATAACACACTATATAATCACATAACAACTAATAACCTAACTAAACACTTAACTTAGACTTCAACCCTATTTACGCCCCCCCCCCCCACCTATTTACGGCCATGATGTGGCCCCCACACAAGATTTTCTTTGGTTATTTTATTTGATCTTGTCTCCTTATTTTGTGAACATTGTGACCATTGGACTTAGTAGTGTTGGAGTGTTATAAGCTTAACCCATAGAACATAACCTTTCATTTTATCACAAACTCACCAACACACACACACACACACACACACACACACACACTCTCCTCTCCTCTCTTCCTCTCGGCCGTAACCCACACCACACACCACCACCTTCATCCTTTAATATTCATCCATTCTTCAAGCATACAAAGGTGTAAGAAGCTATACAAAGAAGCTAGGAGCTCTTGGAAGTTGAAGGACCTCTCATACAAGCTTTTAACCACCTCATCTTCATCTTGTGATCATCCCTAGCCTAGAGCTAGTAGTAAGATCATCTACACTCCATTTTACATCTTATTTAGTTGGTTAAAGAATGATACAAGTAACTTAACATGAAGAACACTATGAATCAAGAACATGAATCTTAAACATAAGCTTAAAAATCATAAGAAATCATGTTGTTAAGTGTTATTATGCTTCTTGATTGTTGATTGATTGTGTTTATGATGATAAACATCATATGATCTTGCTAGATGGTGATTAAAGACACAATCTAGCAAGATGAGAGGATGATTATGTTGTAGATCAAAGTGATCATCCTTAGGTAAAGCATGAACTTGAAAGATTAAATGTTTTTCTTGAAGTATGATGATCAAAGTGTGATATAAGTCTTGTGAACATATGATTTTAAGAATGATTTTTCAAGAAACTAAGTTAAAAATACAAGATTTACATAAACTTGATTTTTAAAGAAACTAACCACATTTTTAGTGGTTAATCAAGTGTAGAATCATGTGTTTAACAAGAAAAACTCAAGAAGAAATAGTTTTAGAAAAATTATTTACAAGTTGTAAAGATCTAAATTCTTCAATAATGATGTTTTTAAATAAACAACCACACTTTAAAGGGTAACTAAGCCTACTAAACACACTACCAAGTTACTACAAATTTTTATAAACTTTCAAGTTCATGAAGTAGTGTAAATAGCTTGATTTTGGCAAATTGGTAAGTGTTATTTGATTTATTGTTGATTGTGATGATTTATAAAAGAAAATGATATGATTTGAAAGCATGGAAACCTCCATTTTTAAGGGGAAACTATGGCAAAATTTTTCTAGAAATTAAACACTTAGAAAAATATTTTTAAAAAAATATTTATAAGTATATTTTTAACCATCATTTTCATATAAAGTTTGTCATAATTTTTCTCACAAAAATTATATATATTGGAGGTTGGTTTTTGACAATAAAAGTGACTAAATATGTATTTAGGAAAATATATATTTAGATGTCACCATGTGTGTGATTATTTGTATATTATGTGTATTAGTTATATTCTTTTAGGATTTGAAATAATATAACTCACCAAAATACCAAGAAATTACAATCCAAAATATTACCAAAATTCCAAGAAATGAATATACAAATTATACCCAAAATATTGGAGAAACCGAACAAGGAATATAACCTACACAAAATATTCCGGAATTTAATTCATAAGTATATTTTGGTAAATGGTATTTTGGACACCAAGAGAACAAAAATATGATTTTTACAATTATTACAAAATTATATCATATTTTTGACAAGGGGAAAATATATTATTTTGGGTAAATAAAAATATATATGTTTTCTTGAAAATATTAGAAGATATATTATTTTTAGGAGGAAATATATATTTTCTTAAATAAACATAAAATACATTATTCTTGGGTGAAAAATAGATTTATATATATTTTCTAAGTTAAACTTGAAAATATATTATTTTTGAGGTTTATATGAAAATATAATTATTTTTGCCAAGGGAAAAAATTTAAATAATTTTTCTATGTAATATTTCTTAAAATATATATTTTGAGAATATATATTGATGAATTTTTATTAAAAATATTATGCCGGAAAAGTTAATACAAAAATTAAGTATAAGATACTTAATAATTACAATAAAAATACGTATTCTCGTACGTATAAAATACACACCGGAATACGCCGCCGATACTTGACAAAAATATACAAGTATAAGAATACGAGTATAAATACACTCATCCTTGGGAAGTTAGACATGTAAGAATACAAAAATGTGTCAAGTTAAAATATATTATTTTAACTAAGATTCCAAAATTTAACTTAAGTTAAAATATTTATTATTTTAACAAATAATTCTATGACTTAGAATAATATTGAGGACACAAAGTGACGTAACTCAAAGACACTAATTAAGACTAATGTCAAGGCACGACCCACACTAATTAAAGATCTAAGTGTTGATGATAGAAAGAAATACAAAAATGAAAAGATGATGATTAGTCTATTGCATCAAGCTGTGAAGGAAGATATCTTGGTTTTATTGCAACATAATGGAAGTGCTTATTCAATTTGGAAAGCTCTAAAATCAAAGTTTGTTGGAAGTAAAGAAATGATCAAGAACAAAAAGTCACTTTTGAAGAAAGAATTCGATCTATTTTGTGGTTTGAAAACGGAAAGCACAAAGCAGATTATCGAAAGATATTGCAATCTGTTAGTCCAAATTAAGAGAGTGAGCATCACGAAAGATAATGAAGAGTTGATAGAAAAGTTGGCTGATGCATTGCCACATGAAACTTGGGGCACATATCTCATGATGTTGAGAAATAAGAAAGATTTTGGGAATTTGACACTGAATAAATTCATTGAAAAACTTGAAGCTCAGGAAATGGAACAAAGGAAGATCTCAAGAATGAAAGATTTTGATGGAGAACAAGATATAGGTCTTTATTACAAAGGAAGTGTTAGTGATAAGACCAATATGTCACCAAAGGTTGAAACTGCATTCAATGTTAAGAGTTCGTCTGGAGGGTCATCTCAAGGATCAAATAGCAAAACGAGTTTTTCTTCATATCCATCATTTGATCCAAATCTTTCCACAACCAAGAATGGTAAGAGGATACAATGTAATATTGTTTTAAACCTTGAAAATGATGAAAATTTCTCGGAAGAGGTTGCAAAAAGTCACATATCTTTGTTGGGAACTGTGTTGGAATCATATGGAAGTCTAGTAGCAGGTCGGATCGGGAATCCAATGTTGACAAAAGAGGATTACGATCAGATTGATGCTGAAGAGATGAAATTGATGGATATAAAGTGGTGTTTGGCAAGTGTGTTGAGGAGAGCCGAAAAGTTTAAACAAATTACGGGAAAAGATGATTTCCGTGATGCAAATGTGTCTACTTTGGGTTTTGATAAATCTAAAGTTACTTGTTTTCGTTGCAGGGAAAAAGGACACTTCAAGAGAGAGTGCACGAATCGCGAAGCAAGTGGAGCTCAAAATCCGTTCAACAACAATGATTACTATCGGAAAGCAATTTATCATCTAGTTGCTCAAAATCAACAACAACCACAAACTACTCATGCCAGGAAGGAGATTGAAGAGTCATCAAAGAAAGCTTATTTGATGAGCAAAATAATTGATCAAGATGATGAAAAATTACCAGAAGGGTTTAGCTGGGCAAATTTCAGTTGGGATGATTATGATCCTAACAAAACTTCAAATCATAAAGCTTTTGTTGCTAGAGTTGCTGAAGACAGTGATAATGATGATGATTATTATGCAAGAAGAATGGAAAAGCACTTAAGAATGCTAGAGGAGAGTGACAGTGATGATGAAAAAGCTAAAAAGCAAAAGAAGAAAGTTAAAAAATCCATCAGCAGTGATGATGAAGAAGTTCCTGTGATAAGGAAGAAAATAAAAGACATTCCAGTTTTTAAAGTTGATGCAGAAGCTGATGCACAAAAGATTCCGGTGATATGTGAAAATTGTGAAGCAGTGAAAAAGCAAAATAGTACTTTGATTCACAACATGAACAGATTGAAAGAATCCTATGATGTTCTTAACAAAGCAATGAATTAGTACAATCAAACAAGCAGTGAATAAGCAACAACAATGAAGACACTACAAGGAGCTTTCATGACAAAGCAGAAAAGTGTTAACAATTATATTGAGAAGTGTGCTGTGCTGGAACAAAAACTGGAAACACAAAGAATTGAAACAGAAAGAGTTAATAGGTTGTTAAAAAGTTACTCATGTACTTCTCATGTTATTGACAGGATTTATCCAACTGTTGAAGGCATGAAGGCATTTGATGAAGAGGAAGTATCTGAAGACAAAAGTTCTGAAAAGATGAAGGATACTGAAGTGAAGACATCTGGTAAGAAACAAAGTGCCAGTTACAACAAGTGTCCACCTCCGCTAGAAAATGGATATTCTCCACGAAATCCAAATTCAGAAAGAGTAAAAAAGGCAACCAATTTATAGTGGGAGTCTGAGTCTACAGAAAATTTGCCTGACAACATTGATGTTACTTTCACATCGTCTGACACTGATCACGAGTCCGAATTAATAAAGAAAGTGGTCGATCAAGTGTTGGATAAAGATGAAAACGAGGAATCAAAGTCGGAGTCAAACTCAGAGTCAAAGTCTGACAAGTCAATTCCAACAGTAAAAAAGGAGAAACGGGTTTATAATAAAGAATTTATGTTATCAAAATCTAATTTGAATAACGAAACATTTAAAGTGGCTTATACTTTGAATGATTCTGACAAATTATATTTTGATGAAGAATTTCCAATAAGAGGTGTCAAAACTGAAATGATCAAAAAGGTTTTTAAACTAACAGAAATTAATATTTCTGAAATAAAAGATGTAAATCTTTCTAAAAAACTTAAAAAGTACACTTCAAGAGTGCAACAAAGAGAAAACAAGAAAAATGGTTACAGTTCTGGTTCTGGTTTTCAAAAGAAACCAAACCATAATGGTAATTTCAAAAGGAAAGAACTTGGATTTATTCCACCAAAAAATCATAAAAATAAAAAAAACTTATAAACCAAAAACTGTTTTTGTTTCAGGAATATCAACTGAAGAGGAAAAGGAGCAGTTGTTCAGAAATCAATCAAACAAAGAATTCCTTGCGAAGAAGCAAGAAGAAATGGAGAAAAATGTTGCTCAACAGAAAAAGGAGACAAGAACCTGTTTTAAATGCAAAACAGTTGGATATATTGCCAGGAATTGTCCTAAGGCGATCCAAACAAAACAGGGAGTTTCTCTTAAACAAAAAGAAAAGATGGTTGAGAATGAACCACCAATCAAACCTTTTACAGTTTTTAAAAATTCAAAATTTGAGGTTGGTGAGTGTTCAAAAGGATTTTACAGAAGAAAAGTGAAGCTTGACAACCAAAAGTGGATTGTTAAGAAATCTGATGATAGTTCTAGCAATGATTCTGATTCGTTAAGATCAGAGGAGCTATTTTCAGGCGATGAATCTAATTCCACAAAGTCAGAGGAGCCACGTGTTGAGTTAAAATTGGAAACATCAGTTCCGCCAATGGATGATGTCAATTTTCCACCATTGAGGGTTGAGAATTTTAAACAAAAAGTTGGTAAAATTGAGATTTCAAATCAATTTTTCTCATAAAAGAATGAATTTGATGTTGAAAAAGCTTTTAACCCCAAAGTGCAACATATTTTTGGTAAAATGGTTGACGGAAAGGTCAAAGGGGTGAAGGAGTTTTATGAGAAAAAAATGAAGAAACCAGGTAAAAATGTGTCATCTCAGGTTTGTGACTGGGATGGAACCTATTATGATATGTAAAACTCTGGACTTGCCGGAGCTCCCAGGTTGGTAAGAGTGGAGCATGAATCGGCATCTTTCTTGAGAAATTCATGTTTGTGATATTTTGACTTACAAGTGGTAAATCAGGGACATTAAGTTGTACTTGATTTTCTACAAATGATATTTGATGTTTGAACTTAAAACTGTTATATTTTTCAAAAGGTTGAAAATGAATGAACAAGGTGATGAATTGAACCCCTATCCTACAAGTGGTTTATGATGAAAACAAAACTAATTTTTCGAAAAAACCATTTGATTAAAACAAACTTAAGTGTTTTGAAATCATAATGGGAAAATAGTTTGTTGTAAGGGGGAGTTCTGATTGTTTATGCCTAGTGGATGGCGATTTGAAGCAATTCACAACAGTCGTCATTTTACCTTGTACAGTTTGTTTTCAAATTTTCCAGAAAATCAAAATTGAAACATATTTTGATTTTAGGGGGAGTAAAAATTTTAGAAATTTCGAAAATTTGAAAATCCAAAAACATGATAAAATGAAAAAGAGTTTTGTTGTGAAAAAGAGGAGATGATAGTACATCAGTGGACTATCACAGCATGCTAAAGAATTGGAAAGTTAAATAGTGATAAACGGTCTTACTGATGATGTGCCAGTAGGCTTTTACACATTTAGTAAATTATGACGAGATATAAACCTAAATTTCAAACTTACTTATCTCGTGGGGAACATCTCTCGGATATATGGGTAACCCCCGAAATCTTGTTTGAAAGGTCCCTCTTTCTGAGATACTAGGTCTTTATGCTTAGTGATATCTGGGGTATTATCCCGGGACTTCTGATTTTGCGGAAGTAATGGCCTAGTCCCCGGAGAATACTTTACTGCTGCTTGAAATAAAAGCCTGCCCTCAGCATAAAAAATGATGAAACATTGGAAAATGCTAACCATGTGCTGTTGTAAAAAAGATCCTCTAAAGGGGACCCACTTAAAGTTGAAGCCGTTATCTCTCTGATTTTGCGGAAGCAATAGCCTGAGCTCTCACGGCCCTCACATTTAACCCTTTACAGATATCATCTAGGTATACTCACCTGTAAGACTGAATATTGGGATCTGGATACGGGAGTATATTCTGAGGTGGGACACACGAATAAGTTTAAGTCTCTAAAACATTAATCTTGTAACTCGGAACAGTTGAACTTTGTGTGAAAATTTAAGTGGATCAGTATACTGTCAATCTAAGTGAACCGTTTAGAACTTAAAATGTTTAAAACTTAACGGTGTTGATGATTTGTCTCAAAAACTGATATGATCCTCTTACACAAACTCACAAAAATATTGTCTGTATATATTTCTTTATTGCATTTTCTTTCAAGTTAAAAAATCCAAAAAGATTTTTAGTGTGTTTTAGCATAAATTTTGAAAAATTCAAAAAAGATTTTCGACAACTGGTGTTGGAGAGTTGATTTTCAAAATTCCGAGTGCTAAACATGATGAACAAAAGGTTTGGGAGAGTTTGTTTGAGATGAAAAATTGAGTTTGAAAGGAAAAATGATATTTCACAAGTGGTTATTAGAAGTTTTTAAATGATAAATCATTTTATTCATACAAGTGGTTCATCAGAGTTTAAAAATGTTAAATCATGTTGATTGATACTTGCAAATGATGTTGTGTTTGTGTCTACAAGTGGTAAGCAGAGAATAAATTTGTAAAATTTTAAATTTATGAAATTTATTTCTGGGTTAAGAGTGTGCAGGTTAGCCAGGTTTTGATCCTGAGGAGGATGTGAGCCATGTCACGATCTTGAACCTGATGAAGCCAGACTGCGATCCCAAGTACAATTTAAAGGGGAGTCGGAAGTTGTATAGAGTCAAGTTCTGATCCTGGACCTGATGATCATGCAAGCTGATGATGCTGATGAACTTAAGGAATCAAGAGATCTGATCAAGAGAGTGTAAGAGACAGCTACAGATCTTGGGATGATAGTGAGATAAGAGCCAGGTGGAGATCCTGGAGTTGAAAAGAAGACAGAGATTGAGGATACTTTACATTGTTAGATATTTCGGGAGAAGTTGAGAAGACTGAAGATTGAAGACTCGACACCGAAGACTTCGTCAACATCCGAGGGGGAGTCTGTTAGTGCATACGTCTGTCGACTTCGTCTTGTATCGAGTCTTGTATTGTATTAGATAGACCAGGGCACGCAAAACGAGAAAAGTGTGTTTGTGGGTAATTTCGCACGAAATTAGATTTCGCATGAAATCTAATTCCGCTTGAGTAGTTCCGTGCGAAATTAGCTTGTCTATAAATACTAGGTGTGCCAAGTCATTTGTAACTTTCCGGTTTCAGTACCAAACTGCTGCCGAAGTGTATACTCGCTGTATTTCTTTGTCAAATCAATCAAAAGACAGTTTAAAGTGAATTTCAAGCTGAATTAACTTGATACGTTTGTTTCCGCCTCTCGTATCGAGCAAAAACTCTTCTGAACGACTCATTTGGTCGGTAAAACGATCCTACAAAACCGGAAAGTTCAAGACTGCTCCAAACGAAATCACAAGGCACCTATTTATAGGCAGTCTAATTTCGCACGGAATTGCCCATACGAAATTACATTCACACGAAATAGCTATTTCGTGCGAAATCACAAAGTGATTTCGTGTTAATTTCGTGCGAAATTACCTTCTAGCCCATATGTGACAGTTTCTCGTACTACGTGCCATGATCTATCTAATACACATACAAGACTCGATACAAGACGAAGTCGACAGACGTATGCACCAACAGACTCCCCCTCGGATGTTGACGAAGTCTTCGGTGTCGAGTCTTCAATCTTCAGTCTTTATCAGTCTTCTCGACTTCTCCCGAAATATCTAACAATGTAAAGCATCCTCAATATCTCTCTTCTCTTCTTTTTCAGGATCTCGACCTGACTATATCTTCTCTTGATCAAATCTCTTGATTCCTTAAGTTCATCAGCATCCTCAGATTCATGATCAGAACCTTGCTCTATACAACTTCAGACTCCCCCTTAAATTGTGCTTGGGATTGCAGTCTGGCTTTCACAGATTCAAGATCATGACCTGGCTCTCATCCTGCTTAGGATCGAAACCTGTTTTACTTGCACAATCTTTACCTCATAATAAATTTTACAAATTTAAAATTTGACAAATTTATATACCACTTGCAGGTATTAATCACTCAATAAATGATTTTACAAATTTAATCTCTGATGAACCATTTGTATGAATAGAATGATTTATCATTTAAAACCTTCTAATGACCACTTGTAGGCAAACATTCAAAATTTTCTTAGTTTAAACAGACTCTCCCAAACCTGTTCATCATGTATAGCACTCGGAATTTTGAAAATCAGCTCTTCAACATCAGTTGTCGAAAATCTTTTTGAATTTTTCAAAATATATGCTAAAACACAATCTTTTTGGGTTTTTCTAAGATTTTCAGTGTGAAAACATGCAGTAAGAAAATATTTACAGACAATATTTTTGTGAGTTTGCGTAAGAGGATTATATCAGTTTCTGAGACAAATCACCAACACCGTTAAGCTTTCAACATTTTAAGTTCTAAACGATTCATTTAGATTGTCAGTATACTGATCCACTTAAATTTTCACACAAATTTCAATTGCTTCGAGATACGAGATTAATGTTTTAGAGACTTAAACTTATACGCGTGTCCCACCTCAGAATATACTCCCGTATCCAGATCCCAATATTCAGTCTTACAGGTGAGTATACCTAGATGATATATGTAAAGGGTTAAATGCGAAGGCCGTGAGAGCTCAGGCTATTGCTTCCGCTAAATCAGAGAGATGACGGCTTCGACTTTTGGTGGGTTCCCTTTAGAGAATCTTTTCTTCAACAACACATGATTAGCATTTTGCAATATTTCATCATTTTTTATGCTGAGGGGGGTGCTATATTTCAAGCAAGCGAAAAATATTATACGGGGACTAGGACATTGCTTCCACAAAATCAGAAGTCCCGGGATAATACCCTAGATATCACTAAGCATAAAGACCTAGTATCTCAGAAAGAGGGACCTTTCAAACAAGATTTCGGGGGTTACCCATATATCCGAGAGATGTTCCCCACGAGATAAGTAAGTTTGAAATTTAGGTTTATATCTCGACACAATCTACTAAATGTGTAAAAACCTACTGGTATATCATCAGTGAGACCGTTTATCACATTTTAACTCTCCAATTCTTTAGCATGATGTGATAGTCCACTGATGTACTATCATTCCTCTTTTTCACGACAAAACTCATTTTTGATTTTATCATGTTTTTTACTTTTTCAAATTTTTAAATGTTTTTGGATTTTCTGAAAATTCTTACTCCTCCTAAAATTCAAAACCATTTAAAAGAAATTTGAAAACAAACTGTACACAGAAATTGACAACTGTTGTGAATTGCTTCAATTCGCCATCCACTCGGCATAAACAATCAGAACTCCCCCTTACAACAAACTATTTTCCCATTGTGATTTCAAAACACTTAGGTTTGTTTTAATCAAAATGATTTTTCCAGAAAATAACTTTTGTTGATTTAACCACTTGTAAAAATGGGGATGTGATCATCACATTGTTTTCCAATCATTTGAATGAAAGTTAAATCAAGTTCAACTTAATGACCTTGATTAACCACTTGTAAGTTCAATTTTACCAGATATAAAATGACATTTGACAATTTTAAGAACAACTACCACTTCCAAACTAAAATACCACTTGTAAGAAAGATGCCGATTCCTACTCCACACTTACCAACCTGGAAGTTCCGACAATTTCAATACCTGTAGAATTTAACAATTTTAGAAGTACAAATTTTTAATAAAGATGCCGATTCATGCTCCACGATTACCAACCTGGGAACTCTGGCAAGTCAGGTTTTTTAGTTAAAGAGATTTTCCCAAGCCTGACAGATCTTGGGAGATTCCGAGTTACCAACACTCGGTTTCTTAGTTTTCTTTTCGTAAAATTCTTTAACCCCCTTTACCTTCCCATCAACCATTTTTCCAAAAATGTGTTTCACTTTGGGGTTAAAGGCTTTTTCAACATCAAAATCTTTCTTTTCAGAAAAAAATTGATTTGAAATTTCAACTTTTCCAATCTTTGATTTTAAAATCTCAGCCCGCAATGGTGGAAAATTTTCATCATCCAATGGCGGAACTGATTTCTCTTCTTTCATCTCAACTTGTGGGTCCTCTGACTTTGTGGAATCAGATTCATCGCCAGACGATAGCTCCTCTGATTTTGACGAATCAGAATCATTGCTAGAACTATCATCAGATTTCTTAACAACCCATTTTTGATTGTCAAGATTTGCTTTTCTCTTGTAAAACCTTTTTGAACATTCACCAACCTCAAATTTTGAGTTTTTGAAAATTTAAAAGGTTTGGTTGGCATTTCATTTTCAACAATCTTTTCTTTCAGTTTTTCAGAGACTCACTGTTTTGTTTGGATTGCCTTTGGACAATTTCTGACAATATGGCCAACTGTTTTGCATTGAAAACAGGTTCTTGTCTCCTTCTTTTGTTGAGCAACATCTTTTTTCATTTCTTCTTGCTTCTTAGCAAGGAATTCTTTGTTCGTTTGCTTTCTGAAAAATTGCTCCTTTTCTTCTTTAGATGATATTCCTGAAACAAATACAGTTTTTGGTTTATAAATTTTCTCATTTTTATGATTTTCCGTAGGAATAAATCCTAATCCCTTCCTTTTGAAATTACCGTTATGGTTTGGTTTCTTTCGATAACTTGAACCAGAACTGTAACCCTTTTTCTTGTTTTCTCTTTGTGGATCTCTTGAGGTGTATTTTTTAGGTTTTTCAGAAAGATTTACATCTTTTATTTCAGAAATATTAATTTCTGTTAGTTTGAAAACCTTTTTTATCATTTCCGGTTTAACACCTCTTATTGGAAATTCTTCATCAGAATATAATTTGTCAGAATCATTCAAAGTATATGCTACTTTGAACAGTTCATTATTCAAATTAGATTTTGATAACAAAAATTCTTTATTATAAACTCGTTTGTCCTTTTTGACTGTTGACTTTGACTTGTCAGACTTTGACTCTGAGTCTGAATCCAACTTTGACTCCTCGGTTTCATCGTTTTCCAACACCTGATCGACCACTTTCTTTATTAATATGGACTCATGATCAGTGTCAGACGATGTGAAAGTGACATCGATGTTGTCTGGCAAATTTTCTGAAGACTCAGACTCCCACTGTAAATTGGTTGCCTTTTTAACTCTTTCTGAATTTGGATTTCGTGGAGAATCTTCATTTTCAAGCGGGGGTGGACACTTGTTGTAACTGGCACTATGTTTCTTACCAGAATCTTTCATTTTAGTATCCTTCTTCTTTTCAGAGCTCTTGTCTTCAGATACTTCCTCTTCATCAAATGCCTTCATGCCTTCAACGGTTGGATAAATCCTGTCAATAACATAAGAAGTACATGAGTAACTTTTTAACAACCTATTAACTCTTTCTGTTTCAATTCTTTGTGTTTCCATTTTTTGTTCCAGCACAGCACACTTCTCAATATAATTGTTGACAACTTTCTGCTTTGTCATGAAAGCTCCTTGAAGTGTTTTCATGGCTGTTGCTTGTTCACTACTTGTTTGATTGTACTGATTCATTGCTTTGTTTAGAACATCATAAGATTCTGTCAAGCGGTTCATGTTGTGAATCAAAGTACTGTTTTGCTTCTTCATTGCTTCACAGTTTTCACAGGAATCTTTTGTGCATCAGCTTCGGCTTCAACTTTAAAAACTGGAATGTCTTTTATTTTCTTCCTTATCACACAAACTTCTTCATCATCACTGCTAACTTGTTTTTTAACTTTCTTCTTTTTCTTTTTAGCTTTTTCATCATCACTGTCGCTGTCCTCTAGCATTCTTAAGTGTTCTTCCATTCTTCTTGCATAATAATCATCATCATTATCACTGTCTTCAGTAACTCGAGCAGCAAAAGCTTTATGATTTAAAGTTTTGTTAGGATCATAATCATCCCAACTGAAATTTGCCCAACTAAACCCTTTTGGTAATTTTTCATCATCTTGATCAATTATTTTGCTCATCAAATAAGCTTTCTTTGATGATTCTTCAATGTCCTACCTGGCATGAGCAGTTTGTGGTTGTTGTTGATGTGATTGTTGAGCAACTTGATGATAAATTGCTTTCCGATAATAATCATTGTTGTTGAACGGATTTTGAGCTCCACTTGCTTCACGATTTGTGCACTCTCTCTTGAAGTGTCCTTTTTCCCTGCAACGAAAACAAGTAACTTTAGATTTATCAAAACCTAAAGTAGAAACATTAGCATCACGGAAATCATCTCTCCCTCTGATCTGTTTAAATTTCTTAGCTCGTCTCAATACACTCGCCAAACACCACTTTATGTCCATTAATTCCATCTCTTCAGCATCGATTTGATCGTAATCCTCTTTTGTCAACATTGGATTCCCGATCCGACTTGCCACTAAACTCTCATATGACTCTAACACAGTCACCAACAAAGACATGTGACTTTTTGCAACCTCCTCAGTGTAATTTTGACCATTTTCAAGGTCTAATACCATGTTGCATTGAAACTTCTTTCCATTCTTGGTTGTTAAAAAGTTTGGATCATATGATGGATATGAAGAAAATTCAGTTTTGCTGTTTGATCCTTTAGATGATCCTCCTGATGAACTTTTAGCATTGAATGCCGTTTCAACCTTTGGTGACATGTTAGTCTTGTCACTGATACCTCCTTTGTAATAAAGACCGATATCTTGTTCACCATCAAAATCCTTCATTCTCGAGATCTTTCTTTGTTCCATCTCCTGAGCTTCAAGTTTCTCAATGAACTTGCTCAGTGTTAGATTGCTAAAATCTTTCTTATTTCTCAACATCATCAGATATGTGCCCCAAGTTTCATGTGGCAAAGCATCGGCCAACTTCTCAATCAATTCTTCATTATCTTTTGTGATGCTCACCCTCTTCATGTTGACTAGCAAATTACAATATCTTTCAATGATCTGCTTAGTGCTTTCAGTCCTCAAACCACGAAATAGATCAAATTCTTTCTTCAAAAGCGATTTCTTGTTCTTGATCATTTCTTTGCTTCCAACAAACTTTGATTTTAAAGCTTTCCAAATTGAATAAGCAGTTCCATTGTGTTGCAATAAAACCAAGATATCTTCCTTAACAGCTTGATGCAACAAACTCGTCATCATCTTTTCATCTTTGTATTTCTTTTTATCTTCAGCACTAAGATCTTTAATTGCAATCACCTCCTCATTATCAGTTATCGGTCTAACATATTTCGTCTCAACACATTCCCAAGCATCCAAATAACTTGCTTGTACCCAATTCTCAAATCGTTCTTTCCATCCTTTATACTCCTCGATATTCATAAGTTTTGGCGGTTTCTGCATGGTGCCCGTTTCGTATTCTAACATAGTGCTCTGAGCAACAGTAATCGGGGTAGCAAATGCGTTGTAGAATTCTTCTTCCATGTTTCGGTTTTTTAAAAATTTCACAAACTTGATCTTTCAAACGAAATAACCTTCAAACGAAATACCCTTTCAAGCGAAATAACCAATCCTGTGCGAAATTACTGTTTTCGTGCGAAATAACCTTGTTCAAACGAAATACTTAGTTGGTGCGAAATACACTGGTTTCAAGCGAAATAAGTAATTTCGTACGAAATATCTGAATTTTCAAGCGAAATTACATGATTTTGTACGAAATAGGTAATTTCGTACGAAATTAAGCACTTTTTCAAACAAAATAAGAATCTGGTGCGAAATAAGGCTATTTCGTGCGAAATTAAAACCTTATTTCGTGCGAAATACTGCTGATGTCATCATCTCGAGCTGTTTTTGCCAAAATTGATCAGGTTTTAAGCTGATTTTAGGTCCAATTCTTTCAAGGATTTGTTAAAACACAGTTTCGCATATAATGTGTGAAATTCAAAACATTTTGACCGTGAAAACTTGTAAATTTTGAAAAAGAAGGTGTAGAAATTAGATTTTGCAGCTGAATTGGTATGAACTCTTCCTCTTGAGCTCTGATACCACTTGTAGGATCATTTTACCGACCAAACGAGTCGTTCAGAAGAGTTTTTGCTCAATACGAGAGGCGGAAACAAACGTATCGAGTTAATTCAGCTTGCAATTCACTTTAAACTGTCTTTTGATTGATTTGACAAAGAATTACAGCGAGTAGACACTTCGGCACTGAAACCAGAAAGTTCAAGACTGCTCCAAACGAAATCACAAGGCACCTATTTATAGGCAGTCTAATTTCGCACAGAATTGCCCATACGAAATTACATTCACATGAAATAGCTATTTCGTGCGAAATTACGCTCTGTTAATTTCGTGCGAAATTACCTTCTAGCCCATATTTGACAGTTTCTCGTACTACGTGCCATGATCTATCTAATACACATACAAGACTCTATACAAGACGAAGTCGACAGACGTATGCACCAACATAGCGAACTAGGATTCTTTCTCGAGTCTAGACTACAATCATTAGGGCTCTCATGAAAAATATTTTTACAGCATGTTTTCATTACATACACAAGACACCCAGATCCTTGGAACAAACGTTTTACAAAAGGAAAGACAAGAAACACGATTGCAAGGTCACATTGGTGGTTAGTCTGGAGTAGACTAGGAAAGGTAGAAAAGTTTCATGATGGATAATGTGGATACATGATTGAGTGATAACTGTCTTGATTGCATACTAAGTGTTAGTGGTTAATATATGTGCACATGTTATGATTGTTATGTTACAGGCATTATGTCTTCTTCAGAGAGCGGGTTATCAGACGTTGATGATCCTATGGCCATCGTCTCAGATGATGAGATTGCACCTGAGCCAGAGATACTTACTTCAGACACAGAGAGTGACCCTGACATGCTATCGGATGACGAGGATGACTTCCAGTCGTTCGCGTTGCCCGACTTTGGAGATGATTTACCCCTTGCTGATGGTATCCCTGACGAGGATCCTTTTGTCATTCCTGTTCCAGTCCATGATCACCTCATCATTGGGCATCCTGATGGTGAGCACATCGTGGCTCCGATCCTCGATCCTTTTCCTCTTGTGGTCATTCCTCCCGAGGATTGGCCTTTCGACGATTTGTTTGATGATGATATCGATTTTTTTGTTGATGGTCCTCCTGTTGACGCCTAGGGTGATGAGGAGATAGATGAGGATGTTGTTGCTATCCCACCTCCTGAGATTCCTGTCATTGAGTTATCCTCTGATTCTAGTTTGCACTCCGTTTCAGATTCCTTTGAGTCTGTGACATCCTCAGCTTTACAGGCGGTCGGATTACAGTGTTATGCTACTGATTTTGACGATGACACGGCTATGTCTGCTGCACCATCTCCTCCACACGACCCCGAGCCTGGTCCTGAGCAAGATCTTGTTCCTGTTGATCAGCCTGATGTTGCACCTGCTGATCCTGAGCCGATACCCGATCCTGACCATGTTCTTTTCGGTTTACCAGACATTGCACCTCTTATTCCTGACCCAGCTCCTGCACCTGTTGATCCTCCAGTTGTTGAGCCATTTACTCCTCCACTCGCACCCGCTGATGTTGCTCCTCTCCCTCCTGTAGAGTCCGATGTCTATCGCACTGACTTACCTATCGTTTTCTTACAGGACATCCCTGCACCCCGTCCAGGGGAAGGTACTTCAAGTCAGCGCCCGCGTGACGATCCTTTTGCTTCAGCAGCATTTCCTCCGACCTCACAGGCTGCACCGTTTGCTCCTTTCACTTCTTCACCACTCGATGAGCCATTCCGATGGTTCCCACCATACTCCAAGCCGATCTCAGACCCCTATCATCCCTCTCATTTTGTTGGCTACACAGGGGATGAGTTACTTTTATCACTTCAGCTTCAGTTTGAGATTATGAGCCGCAGAGTCTTGGAGCTTGAGCTGACTCCGCGTCCCCTACCATGTCCTTGTCAGCCTACTTTTGTTCCCCCACATTCATCATCGTCTCCTTTTGCACATCCACCTGCTCCTCTTACTCCTTTTCCAGAGTTTGATGCTCGTTTCCTTACGGTCAAGCAGCAGATCAGTTACTTACTTCGTCGTGTATACGAGCTCGAGAAGGAGCTTGCGCATGTTCGCAGCTTGCTTTTCTTCCCTTCTCCTCCACCATCAGCATAGCTGGTTTTTGGTCTTATGCCGATTGCATTACTTTTGGTGAGAGCACCACTATTGAGCTGAGATTGTGAAGCCTTTTGGAGACCACCTTTTGATCATGTGATTTTAGTATATTGACAAACTTATTGGACAAGGGTAGCGTGACCCTGTATCCCTTTTGATGTGATACACTTTGTAAACATTGTAACTATGGTCGATGATTAATGAAAGCTCAATCGTCATGTTCTCACTAAACATATTGTTGAATTACTTGCTTATGTTGTGATTGTGTTGTTGCATAATTGCTTGCTATGATAAATGCTATTATATATACGTACTATATATTTATTTAATGAATAAGACCTGACCTACCCGATCTTCTTCTTAGAAGATGCCTCCTCGAAGGAACACTCAGTTGCCCATAACCGAGGCAGAATTACAGGAACGCATCTCACAGGCAATCGCACAACATGAGGCCCTTCGCTTCGAACACAGCGGAGGTACCTCAGGGAATAACCCACCTAACGGTAATGTTTAAGTCACCTAAGACACATTACAATACGTTTGGACATTTCCGGGTGTGCTTTGCTAATGCTTTCTGTGAATGATGTTGCTTGTGTACAGGCTGTACTTACAAGCAGTTTTTGGACTGCAAGCCTCTGAACTTCGACGACACTGGAGTTGGCGTAGCTTTTGTGAGATGGGTTGAGAAGACATATTCTGTTCTGCGGATGAGTAAATGTGCACCAGAGCATCAAGTCACTTACATTTCTAGACTGTTTCTAGATGGGGCTCTGTCATGGTAGAACCTTCAGGTTCAAACTTTGGGTGAGGCTGTAGCGTATGCGTTGTCATGGGATGAGTTGAAAGAGCTGATGCGTAAGAAGTACTGTTCCCGAGCCGAAATTCAGAAGTTGGAAACTAAATTTTGGAATCTGAAAATGGATGGTCCTAAGATAGCTGAGTATGTGCAGAGGTTTCATGACCTGTCAAGAGTGGTTCCCTACTTGGTGGAGCCAGAGTTCAAGAGGATCGAACGTTTCATTTGGGGATTGGCGCCCCAAATACTAAGCATGGTAACTGCTTCTAAGCCTCCAATGATCACTGAGGCAATCGACTTGAGTGTGGCGTTGACTGAAGAAGCAATCAGGTTGGGCAAGTTTTCGATCTCTGAGCCAAAGAAGAAAGAGACTCATGTCGAGTCATCTGGAGAAAACAAAAGTGTTAGTACATGTGTCTGTCGACTTCGTCTTGTATCGAGTCTTGTACTAATGTGTTTAGATCAGGGCACGGAAAACGAGGAAGTGTATTTTTAGGTAATTCCATTTGAAATGACACAGGTCATTTCAAACGAAATCAGTCTGGTATTTCAAACGGAATTAAGATGTTAATTCCACTTGAAGTAATTCCGCTTGAAAGGTAATTCCGCTTGAAGCATGTTCAAGCGGAATCAGATGCCTATAAATACCTCCTCAAGCGAAATTAGTTGTATCTTTTCCGGTTTGAGCCACGAAGTGCTGCCGAAGTGTCGACTCGCTGTAAATTGTCATCAAATCAATAATATAGACAGTTAATGAGTATATCTTGCTGAACTGAACTCGATACGTCTGTTTCCGCCATTCGTATTGAGAAAAACTCTTCTGATCGACTCGTTCGGGTCTAAAAACGATCCTACAAGTGGTATCAGAGCACATGAGGAAGAGTTCATACCAATTCAGCTACAAATTCTGATTTCTACACCCTCTTTTTCAAAATTAACAACTTTTTACGGTTAAAATCGGCTAAATTTCTCACATTATGTGCGCATCAGTGTTTTAACAAAGCCTTGAGAGTTTCAGACTTAAAATCGATCTAAAATTGATAAAATTTGTAATTCCGTTTCAAAATCAGCCCGAGAATGATGACGTCAGTAGCACTTCATACGGAATTAGCCTGTTAATTCCGCTTGAAACCGGTATTCCGTTTGAAAAGTGGGTTGATTTCGTTTGAAATTGATATTCCGTTTCAGTGACTCCGTTTGAACCAAGTGATTCCGCTTCAAATTGGTATTTCGTTTGAGTATTTCAAACGGGATTAGTTATTTCGTTTGAAAGTGTGTTATTTCAAACGGAATTAGGTATTCCGCTTGAAAAGGTATTCCGCTCCAAAGGGATTCCGTTTGAACGTACTGATTCGGCTTGAAGGGAGTTATTTCTTTTGAATAGGGTAATTCCGTGTGAAGTGAGATTTCGTTTGAAAAGAGTAATTTTGTTTGAACAGGACTGTTTTGTGAACTTTGAAAATCCGAAACATGGAAGAGGAATTTTATAACGCCTTTGCTACCCCGATTACTATTACTCAGCAGACAATGTTGGAAAATGAAACGGGGACTATGCAAAAACCGCCTAAGCTCATGAACATTGAGGAGTATAAAGGTTGGGAAGGACGTTTTGAAAACTGGGTACAAGCAAATTATTTGGATGCTTGGGAATGTGTTGAGACGAAATATGTTAGACCGATGACTGATGATGAGGAGATTATTGCTATTAAAGATCTGAGTGCTGAAGATAGAAAGAAATACAAAGATGAAAAAATGATGTTAAGTCTACTACAACAAGCTGTGAAAGAAGATATCTTAGTTTTATTGCAACACAATGGAACTTCTTATTCAATATGGAAAGCATTAAGATCGAAGTTTGTTGGAAGCCAAGAGATGGTCAAAAACAAAAAGTCACTTCTAAAGAAAGAGTTTGATCTATTTCGTGGTTTGAAAAATGAAAGCACAAAGCAAATCATTGAAAGATATTGCAATTTGTTAGCGAACATGAAAAGATTGAGCATCAACAAAGATAATGAAGAGTTGATCAAAAAATTGGCTAATGCATTGCCATATGAGACTTGGGGCACATATCTCATCATGCTAAGGAACAAGAAAGGATTTAGCAGTCTGACACTGAGCAAATTCATTGAAAAGATTGAAGCTCAGGAGATGGAACAACGAAAGATTTCAAGAATGAAAGATTTTGACGGTGAACAAGACATTGGACTTTATTACAAAGGTGATGTCAGTGATAAAACCACAAACATGTCACCAAAGATTGAAACTGCTTTCAATGCAAAGAGTTCGTCTGGAGGATCATCTAAAGGATCAAGCAGCAAAATGAGTTTTTCATCATATCCATCATTTGATCCGAACATTTCAGCAACAAAGAATGGAAAGAAGTTACAATGCAATATTGTATTGAATCTTGAGAATGATCAGGATTATTCTGAAGAAGTTACAAAAAGCCATATGTCTTTGTTGGGGACTGTGTTGGAGTCTTATGGAAGTTTTGTAGCAGGTCGGATCGGGAATCCAATGCTTACAAAAGAGGATTACGATCAAATAGATGCTGAAGAGTTGGAATTAATGGATATAAAATGGTGTTTGGCAAGTGTGTTGAGGAGAGTCGAAAAGTTTAAACAAATTACGGGAAGAGATGATTTCCGTGATGCGAATGTTTCTACTTTAGGCTTTGATCAATCTAAAGTCACTTGTTTTCGTTGCAGGGAAAAAGGACACTTCAAGAGGGAGTGCACTAATCGCGAAGCAAGTGTAGCTCAAAATCCGTTCAACAACAACAATGATTACTATCGGAAATCGATTTATCATCAAGTTGCTCAACAGCCACAAACTGCTCATGGCAGGAAGGAGATTGAAGAATCATCTAAGAGAGCATGTTTGGTGAATCAAGAAAATTTCAGCTGGGACAAATATATATCAGCCGACAACAAAGCATGCCTAATCAATCAAGATGATGAAAAATTGCCAGAAGGTTTTAGTTGGGCAAATTTCAATTGGGATGATTATGTTCCAAATAAAACTTCAAATCACAAAGCTTTTGTTGCTCGTATTGAAGAAGATAGTGATGATGATAGTGAGTATTATGCAAAATGAATGGCAGCTCATTTAAAAATGATGGCAGAAAGTGATAGTGAAGATGAAAAAGCTAAAAATAAAAAGAAAAAAAAGTAAAAACACCAGTCAGCAGTGATGATGAAGAAGTACCAGTGGTAAGGAAGAAGTTAAAAGACATTCCAGAATTCAAAGTTGATGCAGAAGCTGAAGCTAAAAATGTTCCTGTGACATGTGAAAACTGTGAAGCAGTAAAGAAGCAGAACAGTACTTTGATTCACAACATGAACCGATTGAAAGAGTCTTATGATGTTCTGAACAAAGCCATGAATCAGCACAATCAAACAAGCAGTGAACAAGCAACAGCCATGAAAACACTACAAGGAGCTCTTATGACTAAGCAGAAAAGTGTTAACAGTTACATTGAAAAATGTGTTGTTTTGGAACAAAAACTGGAAACTCAAAGAATTGAAACTGAAAGAGTTAATCGTTTGTTGAAAAGTTACTCATGTACTTCTTATGTCATTGACATGATTTATCCTACTGTGGAAGGCATGAAGGCTTTTGAAGATGATGAAGTAACTGAAGAACAGAAAGTATCTGAAGAAAAGACTTCTAAAAAGAAGAAAGAAAAGAAGAAGGATACTGAAGTGAAAGATTCTGGTAAGAAACAAGGTTTTGGTTACAACCAGTGTCCACCCCCGCTTGAAAATGGATATTCACCGCGAAATCCAAATTCAGAAAGAGTCAAAAAGGCTACAAACTTACAGTGGGAGTCGGAGTCTTCAGTTAACCTGCCAGAAAGTATTGATGTTACATTTACATCGTCTGACACTGATCAACAATCTCAATTGATGAAGAAAGTCGTGGATCATGTGTTAGATAACGATGAAACTGAGGAGTCAAAGTCGGAGTCTATGTCAGAGTCAAAGTCTGAGTCCAGCACTCCGAGTCAAACCGTCAAACAGGGCAAAAGAGTTTACAATAAAGAATTCTTGTTATCAAAATCTAATTTGAATGACGAAACATTCAAAGTTGCATATACATTGAATGATTCTGACAGATTATATTCTGATGAGGAATTTCCAATAAGAGGTGTTAAACCAGAAATGATAAACAAGGTTTTCAAACTAACAGAAATTAATATTTCTGAAATAAAAGATGTAAATCTTTCGGAAAAACCTAAAAAATACACCTCAAGAGTTCAACAAAGAGAAAACAAGAAAAAGAGTACAGTTCTGGTTATGGTTATCGAAAGAAACCAAACCATAACGGTAATTTCAAAAAGAAAGGTCTGGGTTTTATTCCACCAGAAAATTATAAAAATGAAAAATATGTTCGAGATTTTAAATCAAAAATGATATTTGTTTCAGGTACATCATCTGAAGAAGAGAAAGAAAATCTATTCAGAAATCAGTCAAACAAAGATTTCCTTGCGAAGAAGCAAGAAGAGATGAAGACTGCTGCTCAGATGAAAGAAACAAGAACCTGTTTCCAATGCAACACTGTTGGTCATATTGCCAAGAATTGTCCCAAGGCAATACAATCAAAACAGGGAGTTTCTCGTAAACTGAAAGATAAAGAGGTTGTGTTTGAACCACCAATTGATAGAACTAAACTTTTCAAATTTTCAAAATTTGAAATTGGTGAATGTTCAAAGAGGTTTTATAAGAGAAGAGCAAACCTTGACAACCAGAAATGGGTTGTTAAGAAATCTGATGATAGTTCTAGCAATGATTCTGATTCGTCAAAATCAGAGGAGCTATTTTCTAGCGATGAATCTGATTCCACAAAGTTAGATGAGCAACATGTTGAGAAAAAGGGTGAAAATTCAGTTCCTCCAATGGATGATGCAAATTTTCCACCATTGAGGGCTGAAAATTTTAAACAAAAAGTTGGTAAAATTGAAATTTCAAATCAATTTTTCTCTGAGAAAAAATATTTTGATGTTGAAAAGGCATTTAACTCCACAGTTCACCACATTTTTGGAAAAATGGTTGATGGGAAAGTGAAAGGAGTAAAGGAGTTTTATGAGAAAAAATTGAAGAAATCAGGTAAAGTTGTGTCATCCCAGGTTTGTGACTGGGATGGTACCTATTATGAACAGTAAAAATCTGGACTTGCCGGAGCTCCCAGGTTGGTAAGAGTGGAGCAGGAATCGGCATCTTTCTTGAGAAATTCACGTTTGTGATATTTCGACTTGCAAGTGGTAAATCAGGGACATTATGTTGTACTTGATTTTCTACAAGTGGTGTTTTTGATTGAATCGGATAATGTTAAATTTTTCAAGTGATATTTTGAAAAATAATGTGATGAACCCCTAACCTACAAATGGTTTATAAAACCAACAAAACTAATTTTCCGGAAAAACTATTTGATTAAAACAAACTTAAGTGTTTTGAAATCACAATGGGAAAATAGTTTGTTGTAAGGGGGAGTTCTGATTGTTTATGCCAAGTGGATGGCGATTTGAAGTGATTCGATATCAGTTGTCACTTTATTTGTACAGTTTGTTTTCAAATTTCCTTTAAATGATTTTGAATTTTAGGGGGAGTAAGAATTTCTGAAAATCCAAAAACATTTGAAAAAGCCAAAAACATGATAAAATTCAAATTGAGTTTTATTGTATAAAAGAGGAAATGATAGTACATCAGTGGACTATCACAACATGCTAAAGAATTGGAAAGTTAAAATGTGATAAATGGTCTCAATGATGATGTGTCAGTAGGTTTTTACACATTTAGTAGATTGTGATGAGATATAAACCTAAATTTCAAACTTGCTTATATCGTGGGGAAACATCTCTCGGATATATGGGTAACCCCCGAAATCATGTTTGAAAGGTCCCTCTTTCTGAGATACTAGGTCTTTATGCTTAGTGATATCTGGGGTATTATCCCGGGACTTCTGATTTTGCGGAAGCAATGGCCTAGTCCCCGGAGAATACTTTACGCTTGCTTGAAATATATGTAGGATCGGATTGCGACCTAAACGAGTCGTTCAGAAGAGTTCTAGTCCGTTTCAAAGGCGGAAACAGAGAAACGGACGTGTAAACAGCTTGTTTCACACTTTAAACCTCTTGTATATTGATATTACAACCTTTACAATCAGAAGAGAAACCGGCAGCACCTCGGTATCACTTGGCCAAAAACTGTTACAAATGAAAGCACACTACCCCTATATATAGAAGAGATGATTTCGCTTGAAGACATTCAAGCGAAATCTACATATAAAATATGTTACAATTTCAAGCGATATCTTCATGAAATGCATTTATCTTCAAGCGAAATTGACAAATTTGGACTTTGTCTTGAAGCGAAATTGACAACATAACAATCTGATTTGTAACTTCATGCATTTCACTTTTGTCCTTTTGTGTGGATGATGTCATTGATGATGTCATACTTATGATGTCATCATGACATCATGCTTTGTTTAGATCCGCACCGAACCGAGACTCGATACAAGACGAAGACGACAGATGTGTGCACCAACAATATAGTCCACCCTCAGCATAAAAAATGATGAAACATTGCAAAATGCAAATCATGTGCTGTTGTAAAAAAGATCCTCTAAAGGGGACCCACCAAAAATCGAAGCCGTCATCTCTCTGCTGAACGGAAGTTCTGACCTGAGCTCTCACGGTTTTCGCAATTTAACCCCTTACAGATATCATCTAGGTATACTCACCTGTAAGACTGAATATTGGGATCTGGATACGGGAGTATATTTTGAGATGGGACACGTGAATAAGTTTAAGTGCTTAAGACATTAATCTCGTATCAAGGAACAGTTGAACTTTGTGTAAGAATTTAAGTGGATCAGTATACTGACAATCTAAGTGAATTGTTTAGAACTTAAAATGTTTAAAGCTTAACGATGTTGGTGATTTGTCTCAAAAACTGATATGATCCTCTTACACAAACTCACAAAAAATATTGTCTGTAAATATTTCTTCTCTGTATTACATTTCAAATAAAAATTCAAAAAGATTTTCAGTGTGTTTTAGCATAATTTTTGAAAATACAAAAAGATTTTCGACAACTAATGTTGGAGAGCTGATTTTCAAAATTCCAAGTGCTAAACATGATGACAATTGGGTTGGGAGAGTGTGTTTTTAAAGACAAATGATATTTCTTCAAGTGGTTCATCAAAGTTTAACATTGTAAAATCATTCATTGTTTGAATAATTCCTGCAAGTGGTTCATCAGATTTTATAAATGTTAAATCATTTTGAGAATTATATTTACAAGTGGTTAGCAGAGTGTAAATTTGTCAAATTGTAAAATTTGTGAAATTTATTTTTGGGTAGAGATTGTGCAGGTAAGCCAAATTTCGATCCTGAGCAGGATTTGAGCCAGGTTACAATCTTGGAACTGCTGATACTGATGAACTTAAGGAATCAAGAGATCTGATCAAGAGAATTAGAAGATTCAAGAGCCAGATTGTGATTCTGGAATTGAAGATTAGATCAACATTCGAGGGGGAGATTTGCTGATAGAGAAAAGAGAGAGATTTGAGGATGCTTTACATTGTAAGATACTTCAAAGAGTTTGAAAAGACTGATAAAGACTGAAGATGCGAAGACTCGACACACTTAAGACTCGTCAACATTCGAGGGGGAGTCTGTTAGTACAGGCGTCTGTCGACTTCGTCTTGTATCGAGTCTTGTACTAATGTGTTTAGATCAGGGCACGGAAAACGAGGAAGTGTATTTTTAGGTAATTCCTTTTGAAATGACACAGGTCATTTCAAACGAAATCAGTCTGGTATTTCAAACGGAATCAAGATGTTAATTCCACTTGAAGTAATTCCGCTTGAAGCATGTTCAAGCGGAATCAGATGCCTATAAATACCTCCTCAAGCGAAATTAGTTGTATCTTTTCCGGTTTGAGCCACGAAGTGCTGCCGAAGTGTCGACTCGCTGTAAATTGTCATCAAATCAATAATATAGACAGTTAATGAGTATATCTTGCTGAATTGAACTCGATACGTCTGTTTCCGCCATTCATATTGAGAAAAACTCTTCTGATCGACTCGTTCTGGTCTGAAAACAATCCTACAAAAAGGAAGTTTTCTAATTTCAAGAAGGGTACCCGTGCGAACAATAACAATGCCAACAAGCATAGAGACGCTAACCCACCAGTTGAGGCACAAGCTGGTGCTGCAAGTACTGAGAATAGAGGAAAAGGGTATATGGGCACCCTGCCCAAATGTGATGTATGTCAGTTTCATCATGTTGGTTGATGCAGAGTTGGGAAATGTGAAACTTGTGGGAAAATTGGTAATTCTAAGGAGACGTGCTGGTACGTGTGACAACCCGAGTTTTCAAGGTCTTTCCTCTACACGTTACTTGTTCACAATTGTGTTTGTATAACTTGTTTGCTTTGTAATTGTACACATTTGATTATATGCTTGAGATATTGTGTTACTGTTTGATTGATGAGTGATAGAGATTTACTAACTGTTTGAAATTATAAACCACAATCGACGAAACTTGGTGAGCCACACACACACCACGACGAAACATATGAAGTTTCGTCACCATTCTTACTCGACGAAACCTTGGGGTTTCGTCATTCACCTCCCGAAGAAACTAGGGAGTTTCGCCAAAATGGTCTTCGGCCCAAGTAAAGCCCAATCAATCGGTAGTTACGTTATATATATTGCATACGCCACAATACACGAAACCCTAGACTCTCTTTCTCTCTTGGCACCCTACGACAACCATCATCTCTCTGGAAGTCCTTGTGTTTCATCTCACAACCGGTTAGTCTCGATGGTCGATTCGATTTACGTGTTACTGTGTGTGTAGATAACTATCATTATAAGTGAGTTTGGTTGCTAGATGATTTGGCTACGATTAATGCTTGAATTGAAAATCATGTAATGAGGGTTTTGATGTTCTTGTACAAATCGATTTGTTTAGAAACTGCATGATGTTAACTTATGGAATTGTATTTGTTCATGTTCACTAATTAGAGCCATGTTTCTGTTTGATATAGTACTTGTGATTGAATGGATCTGATCATTGAATACATTCATGTTGCAATCTAGATCATATATGGTTATTTTATGATTTAGGGTTCATGCTAGATGTTAAGTACTGTGATGCATTTGGTATAATTATAAGTAGCATTAATGGTTATTGTATTTGAATGATAACTGTATAGTTGATGATAATGGTGAAACGGCTGTTGATGATTAGGGTTTTCAGTGTGTATGCTTAACTGATTCATTGCCGACGAAAGCCCCACCCGACGAAACACCCTTGACGACGAAACTCTGTAGAGTTTCATCACATACGATGCCGACGAAACATGTAAGGTTTCGTCACACCTCAAAGCCGATGAAACATGGGAGGTTTCGTCACCTTGAGGTTTCGTCGCCTGGAGTTTCGCCACCCAGAGTATGTTTCACAGCAGACTGTGTTTAACTTGTGTATGAAACCTGAATGCTCACTAATTGACTGTTTGTGGTGTTGATCATGATTGAGGAAATATGAGTTTGCATGTGAAACACAAATGTGAATTGTGGAATGATATGAACTAGAACAACTGTTAAGTGCTATGTGATAGTGTTGCCTGAATACACATTTATGATCATGACTTATATGCAAACAATGTGGATGTCAACTGATTGTGAATGTATGATTATTATAGGCTTTGACTGAATTATTTGTGAACAAGTAGTTTGTAGGATCGTTTTGTGACCCAAACGAGTCGATCAGAAGAGTTTTTGCTCGATACGATAGGCGGAAACAGACGTATCAAGTTCAATTTAGCAAGATATACACTTTAAACTGTCTTTAGATTGATTTGACAAAGAAATACAGCGAGTAGACACTTCGGCTCTCAAACCGGAATCTCAGAACTACTTCAAACGAAATCAGCAGACACATATATATAGGCTAAGTAATTCCGCTTGAACCGGCCTTAAGCGAAATCACATTCAAACGGAATCAGTGATTTCGTTTGAACGTGTCATGGTGATTCGAACGAAATTACAATTTCTAATTTTGTTTGAAATTGCCTCTCACCCTATATTTGACATTTTTCTCGTATAACGTGCCCTGATCTATTTACAAACATACAAGACTCGATACAAGACGAAGTTGACAGACGGATGCACCAACAGACTCCCCCTCGGATGTTGACGAAGTCTTCGATGTTGAGTCTTCACATCTTCAGTTTTATCAGTCTTCTCGACCTCTCTTCCGAAGTATCTAACAATGTAAGTATTCTTTATCTCTTTCTTCTCTTTATCAACTTATCTCTCCCTCAGATGTTGATCTAATCTTTAATTCCAGAATCACAATCTGGCTCTTGAGTCTTCTAAATCTCTTGATCAGATCTCTTGATTCCTTACGTTCATCAGCATCAGCAGTTCCAGGATCGTAACCTGGCCTACCTGCACAAACTCTACCTCACAATAAATTTCACAATTTTAACATTTGATAAATTTAGAAATTACCATTTGCAGATATTAATCTCAAAAATGATTTAACATTTAAAACATTTATGATGACCACTTGTAAATCATATATAATTTTTTTTTTACAATGTTAATCTCTGATGAACCACTTGAAGAAATATCATTTTTCTTAAAGATTTTTCTCATTTCAAGCATAATCTCCCAACCCAGTTGTCATCATGTTTAGCACTTGGAATTTTGAAAATCAGCTCTTCAACATCAATTGTCGAAAATCTTTTTGTATTTTTTTCAAAAGTTTATACTAAAACACACTGAAAATCTTTTTGAATTTTTACTTTAAATGAAATGCAATAAAGAACTATATACAAACAATATTTTTGTGAGTTTGTGTAAGAGGATCATATCAGTTTATGAGACAAATCACCAACACCGTTAAGCTTTAAACATTTTCAGTTCTAAACGATTCACTTAGATTGTCAGTATACTGATCCACTTAAATTTTTACACAATTTTCAACTGTTTCGAGATACGAGATTAATGTTTTAAGCACTTAAACTTAATCGCATGTCCCACCTCAGAATATACTCCTGTATCCAGATCCCAATATTCAGTCTTACAGGTAAGTATACCTAGATGATATCTGTAAGGGGTTAAATGCGAGGGCCGTGAGAGCTCAGGTCAGAACTTCCATTCAGCAGAGAGATGACGGCTTCGACTTTTGGTGGGTTCCCTTTAGAGAATCTTTTCTTCAACAGCACATGATTAGCATTTTGCAATGTTTCATCATTTTTTATGCTGAGGGTGGGCTATATTTCAAGCAAGCGTAAAGTATTCTCCGGGGACTAGGCCATTGCTTCCGCAAAATCAGAAGTCCCGGGATAATACCCCAGATATCACTAAGCATAAAGACCTAGTATCTCAGAAAGAGGGACCTTTCAAACAAGATTTCGGGGGTTACCCATATATCCGAGAGATGTTCCCCACAAATTAAGTAAGTTTGAAATTTAGGTTTATATCTCGTCACAATCTACTAAATGTGTAAAAACCTACTGGCACATCATCAGTGTGACCGTTTATCACATTTTAACTTTCCAATTCTTTAGCATGCTGTGATCATCTACTGATGTACTATCATTTCCTCTTTTTCACAACAAAACTCATTTTTGAGTTTATCATGTTTTTGACTTTTTCAAATTTTCAAATGTTTTTGGATTTTCTGAAATTTCTTACTCCCCCTAAAATTCAAAATCATTTAAAGGAAATTTGAAAGCAAACTGTACAAGTTAAAATGACAACTGATATCAAATCATTTCAATTCGCCATCCATTTGGCATAAACAATCAGAAATCCCCCTCACAACAAAACATTTTCCCATTATGATTTCAAAACACTTAAGTTTGTTTTAATCAAATGGTTTTTCTGGAAAATAAGTTTTGTTTTCATCATAAACCACTTGTAGGTTAGGGGATCTCATCACATTGTTCTTTCATTTTTAACCTTTTGAAAAATATAACAATTTTAAGTTCAATCAACAAACACCACTTGTAGAAAATCAAGTACAACTTAATGTCCCTGATTTACCACTTGTAAGTCGAAATATCACCAGAGTGAATTTCTCAAGAAAGATGCCGATTTCTGCTCCACGATTACCAACTTGGGAGCTCCAGCAAGTCCGGATTTTTCACTCATCATAATAGGTTCCATCCTAGTCACAAACCTGGGACGACCCATTCTTACCTGGTTTCTTTGTTTTATTCTCATAAAACTCCTTCACTCCTTTAACCTTCCCATCAACCATTTTACCAAAAAATATGTTGCACTTTGGGATTAAAAACTTTTTCAATATCAAAATCTTTCTTTTCAGAGAAAAATTGATTTGAAATCTTAACTTTACCAACTTTTTGTTTAAAATTTTCAGCCCTCAATGGTGGAAAATTTGCATCATCCATTGGAGGTACTGATGTTTCCAACTTTAACTCAACACGTGGCTCCTCTGGCTTTGTGGAATCAGATTCATCGCCAGAAGATAGCTCCTCTGATTTTGACGAATCAGAATCATTGCTAGAACTATCATCAGACTTCTTAACAACCCACTTGTGATTGTCAAGATTTGCTTTCCTCTTGTAAAACCTTTTTGAACATTCACCAACCTCAAACTTCGAATTTTTGAAAACTTTAAATTGTTTAGTTGGTGGTTCATTTTCAACCATCTTTTCTTTCAGTTTTTTAGAAACTCCCTGTTTTGTTTGTATTGCCTTTGGACAATTCCTGGCAATATGACCAACTGTTTTGCATTGAAAACAGGTTCTCGTTTCTTTCTTTTGAGCAATATCTTTCTTCATCTCTTCTTGCTTCTTAGCAATGAATTCTTTATTTGATTGATTCCTGAACAACTTCTCCTTTTCTTCTTCTGATGACATTCCTGAAACAAACACAGTTTTTGGTTTATAAGTTTTCTCATTTTTATGGTTTTTCGGTGGAATAAAACCTAATCCTTTTCTTTTGAAATTACCATTATGGTTTGGTTTCTTTTGAAATCCAGAACCAGAACTGTAACCCTTTTTCTTGTTTAATCATTGTTGAACTCTTGAGGTGTAAGGTTTAAGTTTTTCAGAAAGATTTACATCTTTTATTTCAGAAATATTAATTACTGTTAGTTTGAAAACCTTTTTTTATCATTTCTGGTTTAACACCTCTTATTGGAAATTCGTCATCAGAATATAATTTGTCAGAATCATTCAAAGTATAAGCCACTTTAAATGTTTCGTTTTTCAAATTAGATTTTGATAGCAGAAATTCTTTATTATAAACCCGTTTGTCCTTTTTGACTGTTGACTTTGACTTGTCAGACTTTGACTCTGAGTTTGACTCCAACTTTGACTCCTCGGTTTCATCGTTATCCAACACCTGATCGACCACTTTCTTTATTAATTCGGACTCATGATCAGTGTCAGATGATGTAAAAGTAACATCAATGTTGTCTGGCAAATTTTCTGAAGACTTAGACTCCCATTGTAAATTGGTTGCCTTTTTGACTCTTTCTGAATTTGGATTTCGTGGAGAATATCCATTTTCAAGCGGGGATGGACACTGGTTGTAACCGAAACCTTGTTTCTTACCAGAGTCATTCACTTCAGTATCCTTCTTCTTTTCTTCAAAAATTTCCTCTTTATCAAATGCCTTCATGCCTTCAACAGTTGGATAAATCCTGTCAATAACATAAGAAGTACATGAGCAACTTTTTCACAATCTATTTACTCTCTCTGTTTCAATCCTTTGAGTTTCCAGTTTCTGTTCAAGCACAGCACATTTCTCAATGTAACTGTTAACACTTTTCTGCTTTGTCATGAGAGCTCCTTGAAGTGTCTTCATTGCTGTTGCTTGTTCACTGCTTGTTTGATTGTACTGATTCATTGCTTTATTTAAAACATCATAGGATTCTTTCAATCTGTTCATCTTATGAATCAAAGTACTGTTTAGCTTCTTCACTGCTTCACAGTTTTCACATTTCACTGGAATCTTTTGTGCATCAGCTTCTGCATCAACTTTAAAAACTGGAATGTCTTTTAATTTCTTTCTTATCACAGGAACTTCTTCATCATCACTACTGTCGGGTTTTTTAACTTTTTTCTTTTTCTTTTTAGCTTTTTCATCATCACTGTCAATCTCTTCTATCATTCTTAAGTCCTTTTCTAATCTTCTAGCATAATAATCATCATGATTATCACTGTCTTCAGCAACACGAGCAACAAAGGCTTTATGATTTGACTTCTTGTTAGGATCATAATCATCCTAACTGAAATTTGCCCAGCTAAACCCTTCTGGTAATTTTTCATCATCTTGGTTTATCAGACATGCTTTATTATCAGCCGAAACATATTTGTCCCAACTGAAATCTTTCGATGATTTCTTATCTTCTTGATTCACCATACATGCTCTCTTTGATGATTCTTCAATTGTCTTCCTAGCATGTGCAGTTTGTGGCTCTTGTTGTTGTTGAGCAACTTGATGATAAATTGCTTTCCGATAATAGTCATTGTTGTTGAACGGATTTTGAGCTCCATTTGCTTCGCGATTCGTGCACTCTCTCTTGAAGTGTCCTTTTTCCCTGCAACGAAAACAAGTAACTTTAGATTTATCAAATCCTAAAGTAGAAACATTTGCATCACGGAAATCATCTCTTCCCGTAATTTGTTTAAACTTTTTAGCTCTTCTCAAAACACTCGCCAAACACCACTTTATATCCATCAATTCCATCTCTTCAGCATCAATCTGATCGTAATCCTCTTTTGTCAACATTGGATTCCCGATCTTTCATGCAACTAGACTTCCATATGATTCCAGCATAGTTCCCAACAAAGACATGTGACTTTTTGCAATCTCTTCCGAAAAATTTTGATCATTTTCAAGATTTAACACAATGTTGCATTGAAGCTTCTTTCCATTCTTGGTTGTTGAAAAGTTTGGATCATATGACGGATATGAAGAAAATTCAGCTTTGCTGTTTGATCCTTTAGATGACCCTCCTGACGAACTTTTAACATTGAATGCAGTTTCAACCTTTGGTGACATGTTGGTCTTATCACTGATACCTCCTTTGTAATACAACCTAATATCTTGTTCACCATCAAAATCTTTCATTCTTGATATCTTCCTTTGTTCCATCTCTTGAGCTTCAAGCTTTTCAATAAACTTATTCAGTGTCAAATTCCCAAAATCTTTCTTATTTCTCAACATCATCAAATACGTGCCCCAAGTTTCATGTGGCAATGCATCAGCTAACTTCTCTATCAACTCTTCATTATCTTTATTGATGCTCACTCTCTTCATTTGAACTAACAGATTGCAGTATCTTTCAATAATCTGTTTGGTGCTCTCAGTTCTCAAACCACGAAATAGATCGAATTCTATCTTCAAAAGCGATTTCTTGTTCTTGATCATTTCTTTACTTCCAACAAACTTTGATTTTAAAGCTTTCCAAATTGAATATGCACTTCCAGTGTGTTGCAGTAAAACCAAGATATCTTCCTTCACAGCTTGATGCAATAGACTAATCATCATCTTTTCATTTTTGTATTTCTTTCTATCATCAACACTTAAATCTTTAATAGCAATTTCCTCTTCCTCATCATTCAATGGTCTAACATATTTCGTCTCAACACATTCCCAGGCATCTAAATAATTTGCTTGAACCCAGTTTTCTAAACGTTCCTCCCATCCTTTATACTCCTCTATATTCATGAGCTTAGGCGGTTTTTGCATAGTGCCCGTTTCATTTTCCATGGTCAAGTTCTGAGTAACACTAGCCGGAGTAGTCGGAGCAGTAGCAAATGCGTTATAAAATTCCTCTTCCATGATTCGGTTTTACAATTTCACAAAAATCAGAATGCTCAAACGGAATTAAGTTTCACGCGGAATAACCTTCTGGTACGAAATAAGCTTTTTCAAACGGAATCAACACTTTCAAACGAAATCCCTTTGGAGCGGAATACCTTTTCAAACGAAATACCAGTTTCACACGGAATTACCTGATTTCGTGTGAAACAACGCCCTTTCAAACGGAATAGCAACTTGAAACGAAATTACTAATTTCGTGTGAAAATTTTCAAACGGAATTACCAATCTGGAGTGAAATAGCTAATTTCAAGCGGAAACAAGATGCTATTTCAAGCGAAATACTGCTGATGTCATCATTCTCAAGCTGTTTTTCAAGCGAAATTACAAATTTTACCAATTTTAGATCGAATTAAGGTCCAATTCTTTCAAGGATTTATTAAAACACTATTGCGAGCGCAATGTATGAAATTCAAGACATTTTAACCATGAAAACTTGTTAATTTTGAAAAAGAAGGTGTAGAAATCAGATTTTGCAGCTGAATTAGTATGAACTCTTCCTCCTGAGCTCTGATACCACTTGTAGGATCGTTTTGTGACCCAAACGAGTCGATCAGAAGAGTTTTTGCTCGATACGAAAGGCGGAAACAGATGTATCAAGTTCAATTCTGCAAGATATACACTTTAAACTGTCTTTACATTGATTTGACAAAGAAATACAACGAGTAGACACTTCGGCAGCACTTCGGCTCTCAAACCGGAATCTCAGAACTACTTCAAACGAAATCAGCAGACACATATATATAGGCTAAGTAATTCCGCTTGAACCGGCCTCAAGCGAAATCACATTCAAACGGAATCAGTGATTTCGTTTGAACGTGTCATGGTGATTTCAAACGAAATTACAATTTCTAATTTCGTTTGAAATTGCCTCTCACCCTATATTTGACATTTTTCTCGTATAACGTGCCCTGATCTATTTACAAACATACAAGACTCGATACAAGACGAAGTCGACAGACGGATGCACCAACATAGTTAACCATACCGAGCAAACCGAGGTGAGTTCACACTTTCTATAAGGCATGGGATTCCCGGTGGTTTGGGAATGGGTTAGGAAACTAAAACGAAACCTGCATATTCTTCTCAGGTAGAATATGTACCTACATCCTCGTTGAGAAGGATGACAACCTTTAACCTGCGTATTCTCCTTGTGTAGATTACGTACCTCCGTCCTCGGTTGGGAAGGACGACAACATATAACTTACTAGACAAAACTCTATCATGAAGTCCCTCATTTTTATATCGACTTAATCGCCGGGCCAATGGCGAGCAGGTCATTAGTTAGATAGCGCTATTTAGGTTTGACAAGCCTCACACCGTGTCGCAGAGGACGGGAGTGAACTAATGGATCTGGGCACTTGGTCAATGATGATAGACATTGACATAGGGCACAACATGAGTCAGTCAGTTGTCGATATGGCAACGGGTCTAGTGGTTCACATGGGGTAGCCCCCACTTATTATGGTTTGGGAAACAAGGAATTGGATAACTCGTGGTTTTCGAAACAACTTATGGTTTTTGGGATAACATTAAAACTGGACAACTAACTGTGAACTCGCTCAACTTTGTTGTTGACTCGTTGTTACATGCCTTGCAGGTCGATAGGTACTTAGCAGGAGCTTGCATGGGAGGTGTCGTTGTGGAGCATGGACATTGAGTGTTCATGAGGAACTTAAACACTTTTAACTTATGAATTTGGGTTTTGAACTATTTGCTTCCGCTGAATTACTTAGACTTATTAGACTGTTTTTGAACACCAATTATATTGCGTGGTTGGACTTTTATTTACTTTACTATATTGTTCAATATGATTGGTGGCTTGATCCTGGTCAGTCACACCTCCTGCGGTGATTTTCCGCTTATGGATTTTGGGGGTGTGACAGATTGGTATCAGAGCCATTGGTTATAGTGAACTTGGTTTTTAAAAGGGAAAAGCTTCTAACAAAACCAGACTATAACCTGTACAGTGCTCAACGATCCACAACGATGCTTCGCTCCACGTGCAAGACTCAATATTATAGGTGATATGGTTTATGTTTATATTTCATATCTGTTAGTTTACATAGTGCATTGATCATGGCATGCTTAGTTGGCGTAACAATTGATGTTTGAAACCCTGTGTGCTTACTCTCTTCTGTCATCCCACACTTATGCACTTTCACGACACTTCTCTCACTTATGCTTTTCTTTGATGTGAAGATCATGAGTGGACGTTTGAATTTGACTCAAGCCCAGCTGACGGCTCTAATCAATGAACGAGTTGCTGAGGCACTCGCAGCAGCTCAAGCAGGAGGTATAACCTGCCATTTCAGCTTACCCTAGGATGTTTAGATCCTACTCTCGTGAACCCACTCTCGTGCTTAACTTTGTCCTTTCTTGCTCACGCTACAGGTCAACCTGCTCAGCCTCCTGCGTGTACGTTCAAAACCTTCATGGATTGCCGACCCAGTACCTTTAACAGCACAGAAGGAGCCGTAGGTCTTCTCCACTGGTTCCAGAAGATCGAATCCGTTTTTGAGATGTGTGAATGCCCCGAAGCTCGTAGAGTGAAGTTTGCTACTGGAACACTCGAAGGTGTTGTGTTAACTTGGTGGAACGCACATGTTCAAATGCTAGGGTTGGCAGCTGCTAATGCCACCCCATGGAACGATTTCAAAGATCTGATCAAGGAGGAGTACTGTCATCGCGACGACATTCACAAGCTAGAGGTGGAGTTTTACAATCTGAAGATGTCGGGGTCTGAAATCGAATTGTATACGAAAAGATCGAACGAATTGTCTGTGTTGTGCCCTACTATGGTGGATCCTCCTATCAAGCGTATCGAGTTGTACCTCAAGGGTCTAGTGCCAGAAATTCAGAGCCACGTGACTGCGGCTAACCTTGGTACCATCTAGCAAGTCATTCGACTAGCCCATCGTCTCACTGATCAGGCAGTTGAGCGGAACAAGCTGCCCAAGCGTATTAGTGCTACTACCACATCTGATGCTCCTAGCGACAACAAGCGCAAGTGGGATGGAAATTCGAGCAAAGGTTCTACTTCCATTCAGTCTCAGTCTCAGCAGCGAAGGACTGACGACTTCAAGAGCCCTGGTCAGTAATCTTCAGGTAATCAGAATCAGGGTCAGGGTGGATACAGGGGTAATCAACCTAAGTGCAACCATTGCAATTTGCACCACAGTGGGCCATGTAGCAAGGTTCGCTGTCATAGGTGCAACAAGCCTGGTCACGCAGCCAAGGATTGCAGGAGCCCATATCCAGCAAATCAGAATCGTCAACAGCAGCCACAAGCTCCACAGAACCAGCAGCAGCAACAGCAGGGTAACAAGGGATGCTTTCAGTGTGGTGTTGAGGGTCACTTCAAGAGACACTGTCCACAGTTGAATCAAAATCAGAACAACAATAACAACAACCAAGGAAATGGGAACAACAATGGGGGTAACAATGATGGCAACGGTGCCAGGGGACGTGTCTTCGTGATTGGGCAGGGTGATGCAAGGAACGATCCCAATGCTGTGACGGGTAAGTTCCTACTGGACCACTTCTATGTTACTGTCTTATTTGATTCGGGTGCTGATACTAGCTACGTGTCCTTAAAAGTTAGTCAGATGCTTAAGCGTACTCCAACACTTTTGAACACCAAGCACATTGTAGAACTAGCAAACGGTAAAAGTTTAGAGGCCACACACATAGTTAAGGCTTGCAATCTTGTTCTTGCTGATCAGACTTTCTCTATCGACCTCATTCCTATCGTTCTTAGTAGCTTCGACGTTGTCATTGGGATGGATTGGTTATCTCAACATCAAGCGGAAATTCTTTGCAAGGAGAAAATTGTCCGCATCCCTCGTTCTGGCGAAGAACCCCTAGTGATTCATGGTGACAGGAGTGGTGCAGTAGTAGGCATCATATCCTTCCTTAAGGCCCAAAAGTGTTTGCGAAAGGGCCACACTGCTATTCTAGCCCTCGTTACTGACACCTCAATAAAAGAGAAGAAGATAGAAGACATTCCTATTGTACGCGACTTTCCTGAGGTATTTCCTGAGGAATTACCTGGTTTTCCACCTCATCGTCAAGTCGAATTTCAAATCAAGCTAGCTCCTGGAGCGGCACCAATAGCTCGTGCACCTTATCGCTTAGCTCCATCAGAACTAGAGGAATTGTCCACCCAACTACAAGAGCTATTAGACAAGGGTTTCATTCGTCCTAGCTCTTCGCCCTGGGGAGCTCCAGTCTTATTTGTGAAGAAGAAAGACTGTACCTTCCGAATGTTTATCGACTATCACGAACTCAACAAGGTGACCGTGAAGAATCATTATCCTCTTCCGCGTATTGATGACCTATTCAACCAGTTGCAAGGGTCGAGCTTCTACTCAAAGATTGATCTGAGATCGGGATATCATCAGCTGAGAGTCCGAGATGAGGACATCTCCAAAACAGCATTCAGGACTCGTTATGGGCACTACGAGTTTTTGGTTATGCCTTTCGGATTGACAAACGCACCTGCGGTCTTCATGGATCTCATGAACCGAGTGTGCAAACCTTACCTGGATAAGTTCGTTATTGTTTTCATCGACGATATCCTGATCTATTCTAAGGGTCAGGAGGAGCACGAACATCATCTGCGACTTATTCTGGAACTTCTTCGAACAGAGCAGCTTTATGCTAAGTTCTCAAAATGTGAATTTTGGCTTTGTGAAGTCCATTTCCTAGGTCACGTGGTAAACAAGGATGGGATTCATGTGGATCCATACAAGGTTGACTCGATCAAGAACTGGCATGCGCCCCGTACACCAACTGAGATCCGCCAATTCTTGGGCTTGGCGGGTTACTACAGAAGATTTATCAAGGATTTCTCAAAGATTGCGCAACCTCTCACTTCACTAACTCAGAAGGGCACCACCTATCGTTGGGGTGATGCACAGGAATCCGCGTTTCAGCACTTAAAGAAGAGACTAGGTAGCGCACCCATTCTCTCGTTACCTGAAGGCACCGATGATTTCGTGGTTTATTGTGATGCGTCAATCCAAGGACTTGGTTGTGTGTTGATGCAACGGGATAAAGTCATTGCTTATGCATCGCGCTAACTCAAGGTTCACGAAAGGAACTACGCTACACATGATTTGGAGCTGGAGCTGTTGTTTTTGCACTCAAGATATGGAGGCATTACCTGTACGGTACCAAGTGCACCATTTACACCGATCACAGGAGTCTCCAACATATCTTCGATCAGAAGGAGTTGAACATGCGACAGCGTCGATGGGTCGAACTTCTGAATGATTACGAGTGTGCGATCAAGTACTATCTGGGCAAAGCCAATGTTGTGGCCGACGCCCTCAGCCGGATGGAGTCAAAACCTAAACGTGTACGTGCGTTACAGCTTACCATCCACTCTAGTCTTCCCGCTCAGATACGAGATGCTCAGGTTGAGGCATTGAAAGCAGAAAACATCAGGGCTGAGTCCCTACGTGGATCGAAGAAACGGCTAGAACAAAAGGAAGACGGCGCTTACTACGTAACAGGGCGCATCTGGGTTCCACTTTATGGAAATCTACGTTAGCATGTGATGGATGAAGCACACAAGTCTCGCTACTCAGTACATCCTGGTTCGGATAAGATGTACCACGATCTCAAGACTACGTACTGGTGGCCCCACAAGAAAGCTAACATAGCAACCTATGTTAGTAAATGCTTGACTTATGCGAGAGTCAAAATCGAGTACCAGAAATCATCATGCCTACTTCAACAACCAGAGATACCGACTTGGAAATGGGAGCAAATTTCCATGGATTCCGTTACTGGCATGCCTAGATCTCAGCGAGGAAACGATACCATTTGGGTGATCGTGGATCGACTGACTAAGTCTGCACATTTTCTGGCTATCAAGGAAACGGATAAGTTTTCTACTCTAGCAGACATCTACCTAAAGGAAGTAGTTTCGAGGCACGGGGTGCCAACCTCCATCATTAAGGATCGTGACTCACGTTTTACATCTGAATTATGGCAAGCAATGCACAAGTCCTTTGGCTCTCGATTAGACATGAGCACGGCGTATCATCCTCATACAGATGGGCAGTCTGAACGCACCATCCAAACCCTTGAAGACATGCTTCGGGCATACGTAATCGACTTTGGTAATGGCTGGGAAAGACACCTCCCATTAGTGGAGTTTTCGTATAACAACAGTTACCACACCAGTTTCCAGGCTGCTCCGTTTGAGGCATTGTACGGACGTAAGTGCCGATCACCTCTTTGTTGGGCAGAGATTGGCGACAGCCAAATCACTGGCCCAGAACTCGTCGTAGACACAACAGAGAAGATCGCTCAGATACGACAACAAATGGCGGCAGCTCGTGACCGTCAGAAAAGTTACGCTGATAAGCGAAGGATGTCACACCCCCAAAATCCACAAGCGGAGTATCACCGCATGGAGACGTGACTGACCAGGATCAAGCCACCAATCATATTGAACAATGTATTTAAAGTAAATTAAATAAAAAGTCCAACCACACAATATAATTGGTGTTCAAAAACAAGTGAACCAAACTCAAGTTAAACAGCGGAAGCAATAAATGTAAAACCAAAACATAAGTCATAAATTCATAAAGTTAACATGGCACACAACGGTCCATGTCCCACAACGACTCCTCCTACTCGTGCAAGCTCCATAGATACCTAACGACCTGCAAGGCATGTAACAACGAGTCAACAACAAAGTTGAGTGAGTTCACAGTTGGTGTTCGTTTTAAAGTAGTTTCAAAAACCATGAGTTTGTTTGCAACCATAGGTTAACCAGCTTTCTTTGTTTCCCAAACCATAATCAGTGGGGGCCACCCCATGTTGTGAACCACTAGACTAGTTATATGTTGGCGTCCTTCCCAATCCGAGGACGGAGGTACGTATTCTACCCAACCGAGAATACGCAGGTTAAATGTAGGCGTCCTTCCCAATCCGAGGACGGAGGTACATATTCTTCCCAATCCGAGAATACGCAGGTTTAGTGTAGGCGTCCTTCCCAATCCGAGGACGGAGGTATGTAGTCTAGGCGTCCTTCCCAACCGAGGACGGAGGTGTGTAGTCTATTAGTGGTGAATATACAGGTTTCGACTTAGCTTCTTAATCCCATTCCCAACCCACCGGGAATCCCATGCCTTAAGAGTGTGAACTCACCTTTGGTTGCTCGGTTTGACTCTTAAAAATAGCTAATAGTCAAGGTCGGTCAATCACGTCCTAGTACGATTACCAGTTAGTCCATTAGTGGTTTCAAATAGGGCACAAAGTTCCTACACATAACTAGCACGTAGCACATTCAATCATACAATGCTAATTATCACAACATAGTTTAGCAACGACACAAGTGTCACAAAAGGTTCAAAATACTCTTAAATGAAATTCAGCAATATAGTGCATTTTCGGCAATTTTCGGATTGTTATCCGGAATAGTTCGTGTACAACAAAATTCCCAAAAAATTACAGAATGTGTTAAACGATCCAAATATTATTGTGTCAAAATATCGGGATCCAATTCATCACCAATTATTTTATAAAATTCATTTACCGGGTTGCAATCAGATTCGTCACTTTCTGACTGCAGTCCACGGAAAAATTAATTTAAAATTCATCGTAAGTCCGATTGATGAAATTCAAGTTGAAGGTTTGCTCGGACACATAAGAGCATCTACAGTAAAAGTTTCAAGTCTAAACAGTAAACACATACCAAGTTATGACACCAAACGTGAGCTGCATTTTCTGCAGAAAATGACAGCTTAGAGCAGTTTTACAATTTAATCCGTTAAAAATACTTAAACCTGCCCAAAAAATATGAAATCACTGTGGTTTGAAAGCTACTTCCATTTACTTGGTGTTAGGCTCTGAAAACGTAGAGTTTCAATAAGTTTAAGTCCCGAAAAATACTGCCGAAGTTCGCGTTTTTTCTGCAGTGAAAGCTGTTTTGTTACCCGAACCCCATAAACAATTTATTTACAATCCCAGCAACTTATAATCATTATCCACAACAGGTTTCAAGCATAAATAGGATCATATAGTAACTAATTTATCACTAATCACCGGGTTAAACCCATAAACATCACCCGAGACACATACCCGAACCCGCGATCAACGATAACCTCCAAACATCATCATCTATACATAAAACGCAGCCAAGATAGTTCCAACAAGATCATACATGAACATTAACAATGAACACAAAACCCAAGATTTGACCCGTAACAAAACCCTAGCAGCTTAACCGATCATGTAAACAACCTAACATCCTGAACCTGTGATTTCCTAATAACACAGATCACATATAACAACATAGAACATCAACACTCATCACAGTTCAGAAAAATGAAGCCAATATTCAATGGATTTATCAATAAAAAAACTGGTATAACTAAATAAACTAAACATAAAACTAACCTAGCGATCAAGAGAGTTTGGTTGCTTCGAAATAACAAGATCTTGAAGCCCCTTGAATCCTGTTTTGCAGTGCAAGAGAGGGAGAGAGAGGCAGAGTGCGATGGTATAGATTAGGGTTTGAGGTTTTGTGAATGTTATAAAAATAATAGAGTTCATGCACAATCCATGTATTATTAATGGGATTTATGTTGCTGAAGTTTGAGATTAACATGTGGGCCGTGAGTTGGAGTCCAAGTTACACATTAGGGCTTTTTTTTTTTAATTCTAACAATCAACTAAAATGAAATTATAATTAATTAACTATTTTAAATGTATAATTAATATTCATGCTATGGTTCGGCCTAGTAAGCTTTGGATTACACGGGTGGGTTAGATTGACAAGCGAGTCATGTACTTTGGTTCAAACGGTTCGGATCGGTACAACACGGTAAGGATTTGGTTAATTCATCAAATAAAATAAGCATAAGATTTGATTTATAAAAACGAAATAGATGGGTTTTTACCTCGAAGTTACGGGTTGTCACAAAGGAAACCACTCGAGTTCCAGGTTGGGGATCGAGTACTACTCAAAGTCTCACCTTGGAAAGGTGTAGTACATTTTGGTAAGCGAGGCAAACTCAACCCACGATATGTCGGACCTTTCGAAATCACAGAGAAAATAGGCAAGGTGGCCTACAAACTGAACCTACCCGAGGAACTCAGCGGAGTTCACAACGTATTCCATGTGTCAAATCTGAAGAAGTGTCTGTCAGATGAGACTCTCATAGTTCCTCTCAAGGAGCTCACTATCGACGACCAGCTACGATTCGTCGAGGAACCAGTAGAGATTACTGACCGAGACGTTAAGGTTCTCAAGCGCACCAGAATACCTCTTGTTCGAGTTCGTTGGAACTCCCGTCGTGGCCCAGAGTTTACCTGGGAACAAGAAGACCAAATGAAACTCAAGTATCCCCAGTTGTTCGAGAAAAGTACATCTACTACTAAGGCTGAAGCTACTGCGGAATTTCGGGATGAAATTCCAAACCAACGGGGGGATGATGTGACACCCTAGGAAAACCAAGGAAACCACGCAACCTAACTAGCTTCCTCAGTAACCACGTGCTAAATTTTGGGACGAAATTTCTTTCAAGTTGGGGATGATGTGACAACCCGAGTTTTCAAGGTCTTTCCTCTACACGTTACTTGTTCACAATTGTGTTTGTATAACTTGTTTGCTTTGTAATTGTACACGTTTGATTATATGCTTGAGATATTGTGTTACTGTTTGATTGATGAGTGATAGAGATTTACTAACTGTTTGAAATTATAAACCACAATCGACGAAACTTGGTGAGCCACACACACACCAAGACGAAACATATGAAGTTTCGTCACCATTCTTACTCGACGAAACCTTGGGGTTTTGTCATTCACCTCCCGACGAAACTAGGGAGTTTCGCCAAAATGGGCTTCGGCCCAAGTAAAGCCCAATCAATCGGCAATTACGTTATATATATTGCATACGCCACAATACACGAAACCCTAGACTCTCTTTCTCTCTTGGCACCTGATGACAACCATCATCTCTCTAGAAGTCCTTGTGTTTCATCTCACAACCGGTTAGTCTCGATGGTCGATTCGATTTATGTGTTACTGTGTGTGTAGATAACTATCATTATAAGTGAGTTTGGTTGCTAGATGATTTGGCTACGATTAATGCTTGAATTGAAAATCATGTAATGAGGGTTTTGATGTTCTTGTACAAATCGATTTGTCTAGAAACTGCATGATGTTAACTTATGGAATTGTATTCGTTCATGTTCACTAATTAGAGCCATGTTTCTGTTTGATATAGTACCTGTGATTGAATGGATCTGATCATTGAATACATTCATGTTGCAATCTAGATCATATATGGTTATTTTATGATTTAGGGTTCATGCTAGATGTTAAGTAATGTGATGCATTTGGGATAATGATAAGTAGCATTAATGGTTATTGTATTTGAATGATAACTGTATAGTTGATGATAATGGTGAAACGGCTGTTGATGATTAGGGTTTTCAGTGTGTATGCTTAACTGATGCATTGCCGACGAAAGCCCCACCCGACGAAACACCCTTGACGACGAAACTCTGTAGAGTTTCGTCATATACGATGCCGACGAAACATGTAAGGTTTCATCACACCTCAAAGCCGACGAAACATGGGAGCTTTCGTCACCTTGAGGTTTCATCGCCTGGAGTTTCGCCGCCCAGAGTATGTTTCACAGCAGACTGTGTTTAACTTGTGTATGAAACCTGAATGCTCACTAATTGACTGTTTGTGGTGTTGATCATGACTGAGGAAATAAGAGTTTGCATGTGAAACACAAATGTGAATAGTGGAATGATATGAACTAGAACAACTGTTAAGTGCTATGTGATAGTGTTGCCTGAATACACATTTATGATCATGACTTATATGCGAACAATGTGGATGTTAACTGATTGTGAATGTATGATTACTATAGGCTTTGACTGAATTATTTGTGAACAAGTAATTAACCATACCGAGCAAACCGAGGTGAGTTCACACTTTCTATAAGGCATGGGATTCCCGGTGGTTTGGGAATGGGTTAGGAAACTAAAACGAAACCTGCATATTCTTCTCGGGTAGAATATGTACCTACATCCTCGTTGAGAAGGATGAAAACCTTTAACCTGCGTATTCTCCTTGTGTAGATTACGTACCTCCGTCCTCGGTTGGGAAGGACGACAACATATAACTTACTAGACAAAACTCTATCATGAAGTCCCTCATTTTTATATCGACTTAATCGTCGGGCCAATGGCGAGCAGGTCATTAGTTAGATAGCACTATTTAGGTTTGACAAGCCTCACACCGTGCCGCAGAGGACGGGAGTGAACTAATGGATCTGGGCACTTGGTCAATGATGATAGACATTGACGTAGGGCACAACATGACTCAGTCAGTTGTCGATATGGTAACGGGTCTAGTGGTTAACATGGGCTAGCCCCCACTGATTATGGTTTGGGAAACAAGGAATTGGATAACTCGTGGTTTTCGAAACAACTTATGGTTTTTGGGATAACATTAAAACTGGACAACTAACTGTGAACTCGCTCAACTTTGTTGTTGACTCGTTGTTACATGCCTTGCAGGTCGATAGGTACTTAGCAGGAGCTTGCATGGGAGGTGTCGTTGTGGAGCATGGACATTGAGTGTTCATGAGGAACTTAAACACTTTTAACTTATGAATTTGGGTTTTGAACTATTTGCTTCCGCTGAATTACTTAGACTTATTAGACTGTTTTTGAACACCAATTATATTGCATGGTTGGACTTTTATTTACTTTACTATATTGTTCAATATGATTGGTGGCTTGATCCTGGTCAGTCACGCCTCCCGCGGTGATTTTCCGCTTGTGGATTTTGGGGGTGTGACAGATTGGTATCAGAGCCATTGGTTATAGTGAACTTAGTTTTTAAAAGGGAAAAGCTTCTAACAAAACCAGACTATAACCTATACAGTGCTCAACGATCCACAACGATGCTTCGCTCCACGTGCAAGACTCAATATTATAGGTGATATGGTTTATGTTTATATTGCATATCTGTTAGTTTACATAGTGCATTGATCATGGCATGCTTAGTTGGCGTAACAATTGATGTTTGAAACCCTGTGTGCTTACTCTCTTCTGTCATCCCACACTTATACACTTTCACGACACTTCTCTCACTTATGCTTTTCTTTGATGTGAAGATCATGAGTGGACGTTTGAATTTGACTCAAGCCCAGCTGACGGCTCTAATCAATGAACGAGTTGCTGAGGCACTCGCAGCAGCTCAAGCAGGAGGTATAACCTGCCATTTCAGCTTACCCTAGGATGTTTAGATCCTACTCTCGTGAACCCACTCTCGTGCTTAACTTTGTCCTTTCTTGCTCACGCTACAGGTCAACCTGCTCAGCCTCCTGCGTGTACGTTCAAAACCTTCATGGATTGCCGACCCAGTACCTTTAACGGCACAGAAGGAGCCGTAGGTCTTCTCCACTGGTTCCAGAAGATCGAATCCGTTTTTGAGATGTGTGAATGCCCCGAAGCTCGTAGAGTGAAGTTTGCTACTGGAACACTCGAAGGTGTTGCGTTAACTTGGTGGAACGCACAGGTTCAAATGCTAGGGTTGGCAGCTGCTAATGCCACCCCATGGAACGATTTCAAAGATCTGATCAAGGAAGAGTACTGTCATCACGACGACATTCACAAGCTAGAAGTCCATCATCTCTAGAAGTCCTTGTGTTTCGTCGCCTGGAGTTTCGCCGCCCAGAGTATGTTTCACAGCAGACTGTGTTTAACTTGTGTATGAAACCTGAATGCTCACTAATTGACTGTTTGTGGTGTTGAACATGATTGAGGAAATATGAGTTTGCATGTGAAACACAAATGTGAACTGTGGAATGATATTAACTAGAAAAACTGTTAAGTGCTATGTGATAGTGTTGCCTGAATACACATTTATGATCATGACTTATATGCGAACAATGTGGATGTCAACTGATTGTGAATGTATGTATAGGCTTTGACTGAATTATTTGTGAACAAGTAGTTAACCATACCGAGCAAACCGAGGTGAGTTCACACTTTCTATAAGGCATGAGATTCCCAGTGGTTTGGAATGGGTTAGGAAACTAAAACGAAACCTGCATATTCTTCTCGGGTAGAATATGTACCTACATCCTCGTTGAGAAGGATGGCAACCTTTTACCTGCGTATTCTCCTTGTGTAGATCACGTACCTCCGTCCTCGGTTGGGAAGGACGACAACATATAACTTACTTGACAAAATTCTATCATGAAGTCCCTCATTTTTATATCGACTTATTCGCCAGGCCAATGGCGAGCGGGCCATTAGTTAGATAGCGCTATTTAGGTTTGACAAGCCTCACACCGTGCCGCAGAGGACGGGAGTGAACTAATGGATCTGGGCACTTGGTCAATGATGATAGACATTGATGTAGGGCACAACATGACTCAGTCAGTTGTCGATATGGTAACGGGTCTAGTGATTAATATGGGGTAGCCCCCACTGATTATGGTTTGGGAAACAAGGAATTGGATAACTCGTGGTTTTCGAAACAACTTATGGTTTTTGGGATAACATTAAAACTGGACAACTAACTGTGAACTCGCTCAACTTTGTTGTTGACTCGTTGTTACATGCCTTGCAGGTCGATAGGTACTTAGCAGGAGCGTGCATGGGAGGTGTCGTTGTGGAGCATGGACATTGAGTGTTCATGAGGAACTGAAACACTTTTAACTTATGAATTTGGGTTTTGAACTATTTGCTTCCGCTGAATTACTTATACTTATTAGACTATTTTTGAACACCAATTATATTGCATGGTTGAACTTTTATTTACTTTACTATATTGTTCAATATGATTGGTGGCTTGATCCTGGTCTGTCACGCCTCCTGCGGTGATTTTCTGCTTGTGGATTTTGGGGGTGTGACAGTATGGAACCGGACGTGGAAATGGTGGTCAAGGCAGAAATGGAAATGGAAATGGTAATGGCAACCGTGGTGGAAATGGTTATGGGAATAGAAATCAGGGAGGAAACAATAATCAGGGAGGTAATGGAAACCAGAATGGAAATGGAAATCAGGCGGGAAATGGAAACCACGGGGGAAATAATAACAACAATCAAGGTGGAAATAGGAATGGACGTGGCCAAGGGTGTTATGGTTGCGGTGATGTAGGGCACTTCAAGTGGGATTGCCCAAAGAATAACCAAGCTCGTGGAAGAGTGTTCAACATTGGAGCTAGGGAAGCTCGCCAGGATCCGAACGTAGTCACTGGTACGTTCCCTATTAATCAACATTTTGCATCTGTGCTTTTTGATATCGGTGCCGACTATAGCTTCGTATCTCTAGAGTTTAAGAATATACTTGGTTTAGTAGCAAGTAAGTTAGATATCCCGTACTTGATAGAGCTAGCTAATGGGAAGCTAGTGGAGGCCAACGAAGTGATTAGAGGCTGTCTTATAGAGCTTGGAGAGCGTGAGTTTTCGATAGATCTTCTGCCAGTTGAATTGGGAAGCTTCGACTTCGTAGTTGGGATGGATTGATTGTCGAGTAATCGAGCTGAGATTGTATACCATGAGAAGATTATCCGCATCCCGATGGCGAATGAAGAGATGGTCGTGATTCATGGGGAGAAGCATGATATGCCTCTATGGATTATCAGATGTTTGAAGGCACGGAAGTTTTGCGTAAAGGCTGTGTTGCCTTCTTAGCTCATGTCGTGGACAAAGAGGCCGAAAAACCGAAGCTCGAAGATATCCCTGTGGTAAGGGAATATCCTGAAGTCTTCCCCGAAGACTTGCCAGGATTACCTCCTCAACGATAAGTCAAGTTCCGCATTGACTTGGTTCCAGGTGCCACACTTGTAGCCAAGGCACCTTATCGACTTGCGCCTTCAGAGATGCAAGAGTTGTCAACGCAGCTTCAGGAGTTGCTAGATAAGGGATTTATAAGGCCAAGCTTCTCGCCTTGGGGAGCTCCAGTACTGTTCGTCAGGAAGAAGGATGGTAGTTTTAGAATATGTATCGACTACCGGGAGCTAAACAAGTTAACCATCAAGAATCGGTATCCCTTGCCGAGGATTAATGATTTGTTCGACCAACTTCAGGGATCAAGTTACTATTCAAAGATCGATCTTCGATCAGGTTATCACCAGTTGCGGATTCAAGAAGAAGGTATACCGAAGACTTCCTACAGAACTCGTTATGGACATTACGAGTTTCTAGTGATGCCGTTTGGGTTGACAAATGCGCCGGAAGTATTTATGGATTTGATGAACCGGGTTTGCAAGCCATATCTCGATAAATTCGTGATTGTATTTATCGATGACATTTTGATCTATTCGCAGACAAAAGAAGACCATGAGCAGCACCTCAGAGCCATCTTAGAGCTGCTAAAGAAGGAGAAGCTCTATGCTAAGTTCTCGAAGTGCGAGTTTTGGATACGCGAAGTACAGTTCCTCGGTCACGTGGTAAACAAGGATGGTATTCATGTGGATCCCACCAAGATCGAGGCGATTAAGAATTGGGAAACTCCGAGGACGCCAACCGACATCCGATAGTTTCTGGGTTTAGCAGGCTAGTATCACAGATTCATTGAGGATTTCTCCAAGATCGCTCAACCGCTGACCTCCCTTACTCAAAAGGATAAGAAGTATGAATGGGGAGATAAACAAGAAGAAACCTTTCAGCTGCTTAAGAATAAGCTTTGCGATGCACCTATATTATCCCTACCCGAAGGCACCGACGACTTCGTGGTCTACTGTGATGCCTCGCGTCAGGGATTGGGTTGTGTGCTGATGCAACGCCAAAAGGTTATCGCTTATGCTTCGCGCCGATTAAAGGTCCATGAGAAGAACTACACCACGCATGATTTGGAATTAGGCGTAGTGGTGTTTTCTTTGAAGATTTGGCGACATTATCTGTATGGTACTCGATGTACTATTTTTACGGATCACAAGAGCCTTCATCACATATTCGACCAGAAAGAGCTTAATATGAGACAGCGACGATGGGTTAAGTTGTTAAATGATTATGACTGCGAGATTAAGTATCATCTAGGAAAGGCGAATGTGGTGGCAAACGCCTTAAGTCGAAAGGAAAGGATCAAGCCCATAAGGGTTAGGGCTTTAGAGATGATTATTCAGACAGATCTCTCATTGCGTATTCGTGCTGCACAGAAGGAAGCTCTTAAGAAAGAGAACATTAAGGCTGAATATCTCCGAGGAATGGAGAAAAAGTTGGTACCCAATGAGGAAGGAACCTTGTATTTTATAGGACGCATTTGGCTTCCGCTTTTTGGTGGTCTTAGAGAGGTTATTTTTATGAAGCTCATAAATCAAGGTACTCGATCCATCCAGGATCGGACAAGATGTACCAAGATTTGAAGGATTATTATTGGTGGCCAAGACTTAAAGGTGATGTTGCTGCTTATGTTGGGAAGTGCTTAACTTGTGCCAAGGTGAAGGCCGAGTATCAGAAGCCTTCAGGTCTTCTGCAACAGCCAGAAATACCCATGTGGAAGTGGGAGCAGATTTCTATGGACTTCATAACCAAGTTGCCCAGCACTCCCAGAGGTCATGATACGAATTGGGTAATCGTGGACCGATTGACAAAGTCTGCGCACTTCTTGCCGATCAAAGAAAAGGATAACACTGGTAAGCTAGCTGAGCTTTACCTAAGGGAGATAGTAGCACGTCATGGAATGCCTATCTCGATTATATCGGACAGAGATGGACGGTTTGTGTCAAGGATTTGGAAATCCTTTTAGGAAGCTTTTGGTTCTCAGTTGAATTCGAGTACAGCTTTTCACCCGCAGACGGACGGACAGAGCGAGAGAACGATTCAAACTCTAGAAGACATGCTACGTGCTTGTGTAATGGATTTAGCTGGCAGTTGGGACACTCATCTGCCTTTGGTTGAGTTTTCTTATAACAACAGCTACCATACAAGCATCCAAGCTGTACCGTTCGAGGCTCTCTATGGACGCAAGTGCCGATCACCGTTATGCTGGGCAGATACAGGTGACAGGCAGATGGTTGGTCCTGAACTGGTCCAAGAAACAACTGATAAGATCATGCAGATCCGAGAGCCCATCAAGGCGGCTTGTAAGGACCTATAAAAATGTCCCTAAACGACTCGTAAGTGAAAACCCGGACCCCTGAAACCCTAATGTGCATGAAAAACCAAGAAAACAAGAATTTTGAGTTTCAGGCGGGCCGCGTAAACCGTAAGCTTAGGCTTACGCGGGCCCCGTCAAAGTGATGTTGACCGGATAAGCGTTCCAGGCCACGTGTCGCACACGTGGCAGACCTAGGTGTGACATGCTAGCCCTAGTTGTAGACTAGGTAGCTCTTGCGGGCCGCGTAAAAGCCATGCTAAGGCTTACGCGGGCCGTGTAAAACCCAAAAATCAGCTATAAAAGGGTTGGACATGAGCAGTTCATCTACACTCGAAAAACTTTTCAAAAGACGAAGTATACTGCTCAAAATCACACTTTCACGTAGAGAAACGCTGCTACGAATACAGGGTATTAAATCGATCACTGCTACGATACAATGTCCGATTGATTAAAACCAATCCGATGGATGTTTAAGTGCTGCCCAAATCAGGGCTATACTTTGTCATTCGTCGTGAGGGTTTTGATTTCGTGAGCTTATCGTAAATGTTGTATTAAGTTACTGACCTAGTGTCATATGCATTGGTATTTAAACTAGGTTACAAGGCTAAATCAGTAGGCTAAACTCTGCCCAACTAAACCTGCAATGTGAGTCATTCTCTTTTATCAACAATGTTTTACAATACTCCAATTATTTTCAAAAGTTATAATTACAGGGATTAAGTCGTGGTTATCTTGAATCACTGGCTAGTGGGGTATCGTGCACATTACTAATTTCTCACGGTTAGGTTCATCAACCTAACAGTGATAATCATCACTATTTGGGTGAAAGAACCCAATAGTGGTATGACCATCGTCACCAGGGTGTGACACGACGCCATATAAAAATAAGATAGTAGCCATTGTAATCGATCTTATGCTGTAATTTATAACTATGTGTCGTTTATCAAAATTGAGTGACTCGCCAGTATTTCCCCGCTGATAAAATATTTTTAAAACATGTTTCAGGTGACCTACTTTGAATCAAGGAAAAGTGCTACGGAGCACTAATAAAGCTTGAAGTGGTGGCTCAGTTAACTAAATTAACATGTTTTGTAAAACAGGGAATTTCCTCGTGAAATTCCTCCATTGTAAATTATGGGGTTTGTCCCAAATTATGAAATAAAATAAATGAGAAATTTCAAGTTTTAAAAGATCCTGTTAAACTTCCGCTGCCAACTCAAATAATAAATACCACGGGTTTCTGTCCCGCGGCTCCTGGACCGGGTAACACCGTGACGGGGGCCGTGACAGAAAAAGGTGGTATCAGAGCCACTGATTTAAGCCAATTAAGTATTTAGAAATACTTAATTTTTCTGATTGCCATTCTGTGATTTTGTGAAAATTTACTTTTAACTTAAGTTTGTGTGTATATTCATGTGTGCTAACAGCATGAATGAACTGTCGGAGGCACCCCGAAACTTTACTATCCATAGCACCGATATGGATATTTCCAGCACTTTCACTGGCTACCAGGCTGATACTGAAGAGCCAATGGTGTTCCAGGCCCAACCGCATGAGAAACCAAAGACGAAAAAGAGAAGAAGACTCGTAGGCTGGAGGCGTGTGCGTAGGAAGAAACCAGCAGTACAGAAAGTTGTAAAGACTGAGGATTCGAAGGATAAGGGGAAAGGAAAAGAGATTGGGGAAAGTTCCAGGAAAGCCCAGGAAATGCCATCATGGGAGGAGCTGGATCGTAAACTGGCACTTAGCGACCTCATCGGGCCTGCCGATGAAAACCTCTTTAATTACCCAGTTGAATCACGACTTCCAGTTAATCTAGAGCCTGCTATCCCAGATCCCATTGTCAACCCCCGACCTCTACAAGGAGAGTTGGAAGAATGGTGGACCACTGACTGGCAATTTCAGAATCTTATAAATACCCCTAACACCTTTTTCCCCAGTTTGACCCTGAACCTGCACCAAACCCACCTATGAGCACAGAGAACTTGGCTGAACTCCACCACTATGGCGAGGAGTTGGTGGATGCAGGAAATCGAATCCGAGAAATGGGGGAACAGATCTCATGGAAATACGACGAGAGGGAACGTCGTTTCTGAGACGCTAGTTGGTTGTGGTTGCATGATGGGGTGGTTGTGTGTTTAATAATAATAATAAAATGATAATAAAAATATAATAATGTAAAATAACTTAAAATAAAACCTTTTGTAAGATAACTGGTGTGTACAGAAGCATACTAAAATATATAAAATATGAAAGTCACAAAGTCGACAATTTTGGTTATACATGTTGACATGATTATGTGCGATTATTTTATTGTGTGATTGTTATTTATTTTGTGTTAATAACATATATATATTATTAATTACCAGATGGAACACGCTAGTAATGAACCAGTTAACGAGGTTAACCAATCCGAGCAAAATAATGAAGACCAATTTCTTAACAGACAAGATATAGAAAATATTGTTGCTCAAAGAATAGCCAATGCTATTCCAGCAATCCTTGCTGCCGCCCGAAATCCAGTTGAACCTCCACCGCCTACTCACAGCAAACGTACTCGTGATGATAACTTCAGTAATAGTGTAAATGGAGGTGGTAACAATAATAATAACGACGATATAATGCAAGCCCCATTCCTTAAGAAAATGAAAGCTGCAACACCTGGTTGCACCTATAAGGAATTTCTTGCATGTAAACCAATTGAATTTGCAGACAACGAAGGGGCAACTGCAGCACTGCGTTGGTTAGAGAAAACCGAAGCAGTAATTAAAATAAGTAAATGTGCTGAGGAAGACAAGGTCATGTACGCGTCGCATCTTTTTAAAGAAGGGGCACTAGAATGGTGGAATACAGTACTACAAGCCAAGGGAAGCGATGTGGCTTATGCCATGAATTGGGAAGAATTTAAAAGTCTGGTGGAAAGAAAATTCTGTCCCGAATATGAAAAGGAACAAATGAAAAATAAGTTCCTGAACCACCGGATGGTGGATGTAGACTGTCGAGGGTATACTTCGACCTTCTTCGAGTATGCTAGAGTTGTACCAACCCTGGCTTCGTCAGAACCGGTACTTATTTCTCGTTATATTTGGGGTTTAATCGGGGAAATTCGGGATATCGTCAAAGTTGCGAGACCCCGCACTATTGACGATGCTGTAGAGTTAGCCAACACCTTAACCGACGGGCTGGTACGCACAAGAGAAGAAAATTGGAAAAAGGAAGTGGCCCAAAAGATTACCCAAGGATTCCGTGTGGGTAATAGTAATAATTTCAAGAAAAAGGGAACCGGGCAATCTTCCACTGTTCCATTTTGCAGTACTTGTAAAAGAAAGCATTTTGGAAGATGCAAAGGGTATTGCAATTTCTGTAAAATTCCAGGGCATCAAGAGGAAAATTGCAGGAGGAAGAAATCAACAATCTGCTTCAACTGTGGAGAAGCTGGACATTTTAGACCAGACTGCCCTAAATTGGTCAAACCAGCAGACAACAAAGCCAAACCTGCAGAAGGAACTACCAAAAAGAATGCAAGAGCATTCCAGTTGACTACCCAAGAAGCAGAGCTAATCCCTGATGTGATAGCTGGTACGTTCCTAGTTCATGACGTTTATGCAAATGTATTATTTGACTTGTAGGATCGTTTTCAGACCCAAACGAGTCGATCAGAAGAGGTCTTCACCAATACAAAAGGCGGAAACAGATGTATCAGTGTAATTTCAGCTGAAATGCATGAGAAATCACTTTAAACTGTCTTTTGATTAATATTAGATCGATTACAATGCTGTAGACACTTCGGCAGAGCTTCGCTACCGGAATCAAAATCGTTACAAATGAAATGGCACAATAGGTATTTATAGGTGAGGTGATTTTGCTTGAAATGGTCCAAGCGGAATCTGATTTCGCGCGGAATTACTTCAAACGAAATCATCATGTTAATTTCGTTTGAAATGACATATGTGTCATTTCAAGTGAAATTACCTATAAAAACACATTTCTCGTTTTCCGTGCCCTGATCTATCTATTACAATACAAGACTCGATACAAGACAAAGTCGACAGACGTATGCACCAACAGACTCCCCCTCGGATGTTGACGAGTCTTCAGTGTCGAGTCTTCGGTTGTCAAACCTTCAATCTTTATCAGTCTTCTCGAACTCTCTAGAAGTATCTAACAATGTAAATCATTCTCAATCTTCTCTCTTCTCTTCATTTCAGCACCAACTCGGATGTCTTCAGACTCCCCCTTTCAATAAGCTGGGATCGCAGTCTGGCTTCTTCAGGTTCAAGATCGTGACCTGGCTTTCATCCATCTCAGAATCGAAATCTGGCTTACCTGCACAATCTCTACCTCACAATAAATTTCACAAATTTAAAATTTGACAAATTTATATCTTATGCATGAATAGAATGATTTAACATTTAAAAGTTTCTGATGACCACTTGTAGGAATCATTCAAAAATAAATGATTTTACAATGTTAATCTCTGATGAACCACTTATAAAACTTCTTTATACACACTCTCCCAACCCTGTTCATCATGTTTAGCACTCAGAATTTTGAAAATCAGCTCATCAACATCAGTTGTCGAAAATCTTTTTGAACTTTTCAAAATTTATGCTAAAACTCATTAAAATCTTTTTGAACTTTTGATTAAAAATAAAAATGTAGAAAAAAATATTTACAAACAATATTTTTGCGAGTTTGTGTAAGAGGATCATATCAGTTTTTAAGACAAATCACCAACACCGTTAAGCTTTAAACATTTTAAGTTCTAAACAATTCACTTAGATTGTCAGTATACTGATCCACTTAAATTTTCACACAAAGTTCAACTGTTTCGAGATACGGAATTAGTGTTTTAGAGACTTAAACTTATTCATGTGTCCCACCTCAGAATATACTCCCGTATCCAGATCCCAATATTCAGTCTTACAGGTGAGTATACCTAGATGATATCTGTAAGGGTTAAATGCGAGGGCCCTGAGAGCTCAGGCTATTGCTTCCGCAAAATCAGAGAGATGACGGCTTCGACTTTCGGTGGGTTCCCTTTAGAGAATCTTTTCTTCAACAGCACATGATTAACATTTTGCAATGTTTCATCATTTTTTATGCTGAGGGTGAGCTATATTTCAAGCAAGCGTAAAGTATTCTCCGGGGACTAGGCCATTGCTTCCGCAAAATCAGAAGTCCCGGGATAATACCCCAGATATCACTAAGCATAAAGACCTAGTATCTCAGAAAGAGGGACCTTTCAAACAAGATTTCGGGGGTTACCCATATATCCGAGAGATGTTCCCCACGAGATAAGTAAGTTTGAAATTTAAGTTTATATCTCGTCACAATCTACTAAATGTGTAAAAACCTACTGGCACATCATTAGTGAGACCATTTATCACATGTTGACTTTCCAATTCTTTAGCATGCTGTGATAGTCCACTGATGTACTATCATTTCCTCTATTTACAACAAAACTCATTTTTGAATTTTATCATGTTTTTAGCTTTTTCAAATTTTCAAATGTTTTTTGATTTTCTAAAAAATTCTTACTCCCCCTAAAATGCAAATCATTTAAAGGAAATTTGAAAACAAACTGTACAAAGTAAAGTAACAACTGATATCAAATCACTTCAAATCGCCATCCACTTGGGATAAACAATCAGAACTCCCCCTGTCAACAAACTATTTTCCCATTATGATTTCAAAATACTTAAGTTTGTTTTAATCAAAATGGTTTTTCTGGAAAATAAGTTTTGTTTTCATCATAAACCACTTGTAGGTTAGGGGATCTCATCACACTGTTCTTTCATTTTCAACCTTTTGAAAAAAATATAACAACTTTAAGTTCCATCAACATACACCACTTGTAGAAAATCAAGTACAACTTAATGTCCCTGATTTATCACTTGTAAGTCGAAAAATCACAAACGTGACTTTCTCAAGAAATGTGCCAATTCCTGCTCCACGATTACCAACTTGGGAGCTCTGGCAAGTCCTGAGTTTACTGATCATAATAGGTTCTATCCCAGTCACAAACCTGGGATGACCCATTCTTACCTGGTTTCTTCAATTTTTTCTCATAAAACTCCTTCACCCCTTTGACCTTTCCGTCAACCATTTTTCCAAAAATATGTTTCACTTTGGGGTTGAAAGCTTTCTCAATATCAAATTCTTTCTTTTCAGAGAAAAATTGATTTGAAATCTCAATTTTACCAACTTTTTGCTTAAAATTTTCAGCTCGCAATGGTGGAAAATTGACATCATCCATTGGTGGTACTGATGATTCCAAATTTAACTCAACACATGGCTCCTCTGACTTTATGGAATCAGATTCATCGCTAGAAGATAGCTCCTCTGATTTTGACGAATCATAATCATTGCTAGAACTATCATCAGACTTCTTAACAACCCATTTTTGATTGTCAAGATTCGCTTTTCTTTTGTAAAATCTTTTTGAACATTCACCAACCTCAAACTTCGAATTTTTGAAAACTTTGAATTGTTTGGTTGGTGGTTCATTTTCAACAATCTTTCCTTTCAGTTTTTCAGAGACTCCCTGTTTTGTTTGGATTGTCTTTAGACAATTCCTAGCAATATGACCAACTGTTTTACATTGAAAACAGGTTCTTGTCTCCTTTTTTTGTTGAGCAACTTCCTTCTTCATCTCTTCTTGCTTCTTAGCAAGGAATTCTTTGTTTGATTGATTTCTGAACAACTGCTCTTTTTCTTCTTCGGTTGATATTCCTGCAACAAACACAGTTTTTGTTTTATAAGTTTTCTCATTTTTATAATTTTTTGGTGGAATAAATCCTAATCCCTTTCTTTTGAAATTACCGTTATGTTTTGGTTTCTTTCGATAACCTGAACCAAAACTGTAACCCTTTTTCTTGTTTTCTCTTTGTTGTACTCTTGAGGTGTACTTTTTAGGTTTTTCAAAAAAATTTACATCTTTTATTTCAGAAATATTAATTTCTATTAGTTTGAAAACCTTTTTGATCATTTCAGTTTTAACACCTCTTATTGGAAATTCATCATCAGAATATAATTTGTCAGAATCATTCAAAGTATAAGCTACTTTAAATGTTTCGTCATTCAAATTAGATTTTGATAGCATAAATTCTTTATTATAAACCCGTTTCTCCTTTTTGACAGTTGATTTTGACTTGTCAGATTTTGACTCCGAGTTTAACTCCATCTTTGACTCCTCGGTTTCATCGTTATCCAACACCTAATCGACCACTTTCTTTATTAATTCGGACTCATGATCAGTGTCAGACGATGTGAAAGTAACATCAATGTTGTCTGGCAAATTTTCTGAAGACTCAGACTCCCACTGTAAATTTGTTGCCATTTTTACTCTTTCTGAATTTGGATTTCTAGGAGAATATCCATTTTCAAGCTGGGGTGGACACTTTGTATAAATGGCACTTTGTTTCTTACCAGAAATCTTCACTTCAGTATCTTTTTTTCTTTTCAGAACTCTTGTCTTCAGATACTTCCTCTTCATCAAATGCCTTCATGCCTTCAACTGTTGGATAAATCCTGTCAATAACATAAGAAGTACATGAGTAACTTTTTAACAAACAATTTACTCTTTCTGTTTCAATTCGCTGAGTTTCCAGTTTTTGTTCCAGAACGGCACACTTCTCAATGTAATTGTTAACGACTTTCTGCTTTGTCATGAAAGCTCCTTGAAGTGTCTTCATAGCCGTTGCTTGTTCACTGCTAGATTGATTGTATTGATTCATTGCTTTGTTCAGAACATCATAAGATTCCTTCAATCTGTTCATGTTATGAATCAATGTACTATTCTGCTTCTTCACTGCTTCACAGTTTTCACATTTCACAAGAACTTTTTGTGCATTAACTTCTTCATCAACTTTGAAAGCTGGAATGTCTTTTATTTTCTTCCTTATCACTGGAACTTCTTCATCATCACTGCTGATAGGTTTCTTAATCTTTTTCTCTTTCTTTTTCTTTTGAGTCTTTCCATCATCACTGTCACTTTCTTCCATCATTCTTAAGTGCTTTTCCATTCTCCTTGCATAATAATCATCATCATTATCACTGTCTTCAACAACTCTAGCAACAAAAGCTTTGTGATTTGAAGTTTTGTTAGGATCATAATCATCCCAACTGAAATTTGCCCAGCTAAACCCTTCTGGTAATTTTTCATCATCTTGATTTATCAGACATGCTTTACTACCATCTGAAACATATTTATCCCAACTGAATTCATTTGTTGACTTTTTATCATCTTGATTCACCATACAAGCCCTCTTTGATGAATCTTCGATTGTCTTCCTAGCATGTGCAGTTTGTGGTTCTTGTTGTTGTTGAGCAACTTGATGATAAATTGCTTTCCGATAGTAGTCATTATTATTGAACGGATTTTGAGCTCCACTTGCTTCGCGATTTGTGCACTCTCTCTTGAAGTGTCCTTTTTCCCTGCAACGAAAACAAGTAACTTTAGATTTATCAAAACCTAGAGTAGAAACATTTGCATCACGAAAATCATCTCTTCCCGTAATTTGTTTAAACTTTTCGGCTCTTCTCAAAACACTCGCCAAACACCATTTTATATCCATCAATTCCATCTCCTCAGCATCAATCTGATCGTAATCCTCTTTTGTCAACATTGGATTCCCTATCTTTCCTGCAACTAAACTTTCATATGATTCTAATACAGTTCCCAACAACGACATGTGACCTTTTGCAACCTCTTCCGAGAAATTTTCACCATTTTCAAGATTCAAAACAATGTTGCATTGTAATCTCTTGCCATTCTTAGTTGTTGAAAAATTTGGCTCAAATGATGGATATGAAGAAAATCCCATTTTATTGTTTGATCCTTGAGATGACCCTCCAGATGAACTCTTAGCATTGAATGCAGTTTCAACCTTTGGTGATATATTGGCCTTATCACTAACACCTCCTTTGTAATAAAGACCTATATCTTGTTCACCATTAAAATCTTTCATTCTCGAGATCTTTCTTTGCTCCATCTCTTGAGCTTCAAGTTTTTCAATGAACTTATTCAGTGTCAAATTACTAAAATCTTTCTTATTTCTCAACATCATGAGATATGTGCCCCAAGTTTCATGTGGCAATGCATCAGCCAACTTTTCTATCAATTCTTCATTATCTTTATTGATACTCACTCTCTTCATTTGAACTAACAAATTGCAATATCTTTCGATGATCTGCTTGGTGCTCTCAGTTCTCAAGCCACGAAATAGATCAAATTCCTTTTTCAAAAGTGACTTTTTTGTTCTTGGTCATTTCTTTACTTCCAACAAACTTTGATTTTAATGTTCTCCAGATAGAGTATGCACTTCCATTGTGTTGCAATAAAACCAAGATATCTTCCTTCACAGCTTGATGCAATAGACTAATCATCATCTTCTCATTTTTGTATTTCTTTCTATCATCAACACTTAGATCTTTAATAGCAATCTCCTCCTCATCATCATTCAATGGTCTAACATATTTCGTTTCCACACATTCCCAAGCATCCAAATAATTTGCTTGAACCCAATTCTCAAATCGGTCTTCCCATCCTTTGTACTCTTCGATATTCATAAGCTTAGGTGGTTTTTGCATAGTGCCCGTTTCATTTTCCATGTTCAAGTTCTGAGTAACACTAGCCGGAGTAGTCGGGGTAGTAGCAAATGCGTTATAAAATTCCTCTTCCATGTTTCGGTAACAAGTTTCACAAAACTCTGACACTTTCAAACGAAATCAAACTCAAGCAAAATACCAACTCACACGGAATCACTTTTCACACGAAATAAGGCTTTCAAACGGAATTACTTCTTTCACACGAGATAACCCTCTCACACGAAATTATCTCTTCACACGGAATCAACCTTTCACACGGAATCAATCCTCTTTTGGTGCGGAATTAACTTCAAACGAAATAGCTGATTTCGTGTGAAATCAACTGCTATTTCATGCGGAATTACACACTGATGCTCACACACAAGCGGAATCACCTTTGAAGCGAAATTACGATCTGATTTCGTGTGAAATACGGCAATGTTCAAGAGAAATTATATCAATTTAGAACGGAATTAAACTTTCGGACAGTTTTTTCAAAAATTGATTATGTTTTACTTCGAATTAGAGTCTGATTCTTTCTAGGGTTTATTAAAACACTGTTACACATATAATGTGAGAAAATCAAGCCATTTTGACCGCGAAAAATTGTTCAATTTTGAAAAGGTGTAGAAATCAGATTTTGCAGCTGAAATGGTAAGAACTCTTCCTCCTGAGCTCTGATACCACTTGTAGGATCGTTTTCAGACCCAAACGAGTCGATCAGAAGAGGTCTTCACCAATACAAAAGGCGGAAACAGATGTATCAGTGTAATTTCAGCTGAAATGCATGAGAAATCACTTTAAACTGTCTTTTGATTAATATTAGATCGATTACAATGCTGTAGACACTTCGGCAGAGCTTCGCTACAGGAATCAGAATCATTACAAATGAAATGGCACAATAGGTATTTATAGGTGAGGTGATTTCGCTTGAAATGGTCCAAGCGGAATCTGATTTCGCGCGGAATTACTTCAAACGAAATCATCATGTTAATTTCGTTTGAAATGACATATGTGTCATTTCAAGCGAAATTACCTATAAAAACACATTTCTCGTTTTCCGTGCCCTGATCTATCTATTACAATACAAGACTCGATACAAGACGAAGTCGACAGACGTATGCACCAACATGACTCTGGTGCAAACCAAAGTTTTATAAATACTTCATTCTGCCAAGCTCTTAACCTACCCTTAACCAACCTTAGACAAATTTTTACGGTAGAAACGGCAGATGGGAATTCTGTTAACATAAATAAGGTCTTGCGAGAAGAAAAGATAGAACTCTTAGGCCATAAATTTTCTGCAAACCTATTACCTATGAATTTAGCTGGATTCGATGTTGTATTAGGAATGGATTGGTTAGTAGCCAACCATGCTCGAATCCTCTGTGATAAGAATTCAATAGAAATTCATGCACCCACAGGGGAAATAGTGGTGATTACAGGAGATAAGCCACGTAAGCCACTGAAATTCATTTCAGTAATGAAAGTGGCCAGTTATTCAAGAAAACAAGAAATAGTGTATATGATTTCGGTAATCATTAACACTAAAGGTAAAGAACTTAAGGAAATTCCAGTAGTGTCAGAATACTCTGATGTATTCCCAGAAGAACTACCTAGATTACCACCCGATAGGGAAGTAGAATTTAGAATTCCTCTAATTCCTGGAACTACACCGATAGCTAAGGCACCTTATCGGTTAGCACCCACTGAAATGCTAGAATTGAAAAAGCAGTTAGATGAATTACTAAGCAAAGGATTTATACAACCTAGTTCATCCCCGTGGGGAGCTCCAGTGTTGTTTGTGAAAAAGAAAGATGGTTCGATACGAATGTGTATCGATTACAGGGAATTGAATAAGGTTACAATTAAGAATCGATACCCATTACCTAGGATTGATAATCTTTTTTATCAGCTTCAAGGAGCTAGATATTTCTCTAAGATAGATTTACGCTCCGGATACCATCAGTTGAAAGTACAAGAAGAAGACATACCTAAAACTGCTTTCAGAACTAGGTATGGTCATCACGAGTTTACAGTCATGCCCTTTGGACTAACAAATGCTCCTGTAGCATTTATGGACATGATTAATAGGATCTGTAAACCGTACTTGGATAAATTTGTAATTGTCTTTATCGATGACATACTTATTTATTCCAAAAGTCAGGACGAGCATTGTGAGCATTTGCATGCACTCTTAACTTTGTTAAGAAAAGAAAAGCTTTATGCCAAATTCTCGAAGTGTGAATTTTGGCTACAGGAGGTACAATTTTTAGGACACATGGTGAATCACGAAGGTATTCACGTAGATCCCTCCAAAATAGAAGCGATCACCAAATGGAAGGTCCCGCAATCAGCTATGGAAATTAGAAGTTTTCTAGGATTAGCCGGATACTATAGATGATTTATTAAAGATTTTTCTAAGATAGCTGTGCCATTAACTAAGCTAACCTGTAAATCGGTTAAGTTTGAATGGGGACCTAGGCAAGAAGAGGCTTTTAAGATTTTAAAGCAAAGGTTAACAAATGCCCCAATTCTTGCCTTACCAGAAGGGATAAAAGATTTTGAAGTTTACTGTGATGCTTCTAAGCTAGGATTAGGATGTGTGCTAATGCAATGCAAGAAGGTAATTGCGTATGCCTCAAGGCAATTGAAAAAGCACGAAGAAAACTATACGACTCATCACTTAGAGTTAGGAGCAATAATTTTTGCCCTTAAGATTTGGAGGCACTATCTGTATAGAAGTAAGTTTACAGTCTATACAGATCATAAGAGTTTAAGATACATATTTGGACAAAAAGAATTAAATATGAGGCAAAGAAGATGGATGGAAATTCTAAGTGACTACGACTGTGATATTCAATATCACGAAGGAAAAGCAAACGTAGTTGCAGATGCCTTAAGTCGTAAGTATCATGAAAAGCAAAAGCGAGTTCATGCTCTTAGATTAAGTTTACAATTAGACTTAATGGAACAACTGAAGAATATTCAGGAGATAGCAATCAAGGATGATGCTGAAGGAATGAAAGGACGAGTAAAAGAATTAGAGCAAGGAAGTGATGGAATTTGGAGATTCCATAAGAAAAGGATTTGGGTACCTAAGCGAGGAGAATTAAGAAATAAGATTTTAGAGGAAGCCCATAAATCTAGATATACCATGTATCCTGGTAATAATAAGATGTATCAAGATTTAAGAAATAATTTCTGGTTGATAGGAATGAAAAAGGACATAGCTATATATGTTTCTAAGTGTCTAACTTCTTCACAAGTTAAGGCAGAACACCAGAAACCTTTAGGGTTACTCCAACAATTAGAAATGCCTGTATGGAAATGGGAACTCATAACAATGGACTTTGTTACTAAGTTGCCCAAAACCAGAAAGGGTAATGACGCAATTTGGGTAATTGTGGATCGATTAACCAAATCAGCTCATTTTCTACCCATGAAGGAAACTTTCATCATGGAAAGATTAGCCAAACTATACGTAGACGAAGTAGTATCCTTACTTGGAGTCCCACTCTCCATTGTATCGGATAGGGATAGTCGTTTTACTTCGCATTTCTGGACAAGTTTCCAAGAAGCCATGGGGACTAGGCTGAACTTAAGCACTGCATACCATCCTCAAACAGACGGACAAAGTGAAAGGACGATCCAAACCCTGGAAGACATGCTCAGGGCATGTGTAATCGATTTTGGTGGAAACTGGGACAACAATTTACCTCTAATTGAATTCTCCTATAACAATAGTTACCATTCAAGCATCGAAGCTGCCCCGTTCGAAGCACTGTATGGACGAAAGTGTAGAACTCCAGTTTGCTGGGCAGAAATAGGAGAAAGTCAATGATTAGGACCCGAGATTGTGCAGGAAACCGCCGACAAGATCACTCAAATCAAGGAAAGACTGAAAACAGCTCGAGATCGCCAGAAAAGTTATGCAGACAATCGACGCAAGCCGCTGGAATTTGAAATCGGAGTCAAGGTACTTTTAAAAGTTTCTCATTGGAAAGGGGTAGTCCGCTTTGGTAAGAAAGGAAAGCTAAGTCCAAGGTACATAGGACCATTTCCAGTAACTCAAAGAATAGGACCAGTTGCATATCGCTTACAACTACCAGAAGAGTTAGCCGGAGTACATGACGTATTTCATGTATCTAACCTCAAGAAATGTCTATCTGACGAATCATTGGTAGTACCTCTTCAGGATATCAAGGTAAATGAAAAGTTGAAATTTGTTGAGAAACCACTCTAAATAGAAGACAGAAAGGTCAAGTTTCTCAAGCACAAAAGACTAGTACTGGTCAAGGTCAAGTGGGATTCAAAAAGAGGACCTGAATACACCTGGGAACTGGAATCGGAAATGAAGCGAAAGTATCCTCACTTATTCCAGTAAATCTCGAGGATGAGATTTTAAATAAGGTGGGGAGGATGTAAGGACCTGTAAAAATGTCCCTAAAAGACTCGTAAGTGAAAATCCGGACCCCTGAAACCCTAATGTGAATGAAAAACCAAGAAAACAAGAATTTTGAGTTTCAGGTGGGCCGCGTAAATCGTAAGCTTAGGCTTACGCGGGCCACGTCAAAGTGATGTTGACCGGATAAGCGTTCCAGGCCACGTGTCGCACACTTGGCAGACCTAGGTGAGACACCTAGCCCTAGTTGTAGACTAGGTGGCTCTCGCGGGCCGCGTAAAAGCCATGCTAAGGCTTACGCGGGCCGCGTAAAACCCAAAAATCAGCTGTAAAGGGGTTGGACATGAGCAGTTCATCTACACTCGAAAAAGTTTTCAAAAGAAGAAGTATACTGCTCAAAATCACACTTTCACGTAGAGAAACGCTGCTACGAATACAGGGTATTAACTCGATCACTGCTAAGATACAATGTCCGATTGATTAAAACCAATCCGATGGATGTTTAAGTGCTGCCCAAATCAGGGCTATACTTTGTCATTCGTCGTGAGGGTTTTGATTTCGTGAGCTTATCGTAAATGTTGTATTAAGTTACTGACCTAGTTTCGTATGCATTGGTATTTAAACTAGGTTACAAGGCTAAATCAGTAGGCTAAACTCTGCCCAACTAAACCTGGAATGTGAGTCATTCTCTTTTATCAACAATGTTTTACAATACTCCAATTATTTTCAAAAGTTATAATTACAGGGATTAAGTCGTGGTTATCTTGAATCACTGGCTAGTGGGGTATTGTGCACATTACTAATTTCTCACGGTTAGGTTCATCAACCTAACAATGATAATCATCACTATTTGGGTGAAAGGACCCAATAGTGGTATGACCATCGTCACCAGGGTGTGACACGGCGCCAGATAAAAATAAGATAGTAGCCATTGTAATCACTCTTATGCTGTAATTTATAACTATGTGTCGTTTTATCAAAATTGAGTGACTCGCCAGTATTTCCCCGCTGATAAAATATTTTTAAAACATGTTTCAGGTGACCTACTTTGAATCAAGGAAAAGTGCAACGGAGGACTAATAAAGCTTGAAGTGGTGGCTCAGTTAACTAAATAAACATGTTTTGTAAAATAGGGAATTTCCTCGTGAAATTCCTCCATTGTAAATTACGGGGTTTGTCCCAAATTATGAAATAAAATAATTGGGAAATTTCAAGTTTTAAAAGATCCTGTTAAACTTCCGCTGCCAACTCAAATAATAAATACCACGGATTTCTGTCTCGCGGCTCCTGGACCGGGTAACACCGGGACGGGGGCCGTGACACGGCTCGTGATCGACAGAAGAGTTATGCGGACCAAAGACGTAAACCTTTGGAATTTGAAGTGGGTGATATGGTGTTGTTAAAAGTTTCACCTTGGAAAGGTGTGGCACACTTTGGGAAGCATGGTAAGATAAACCCATGATATATCGGGCCATTCAGGATTCTAGAAAGGGTTGGTTCTGTAGCGTACAAGTTGGAGCTACCAGCGGAACTAAATGGTGTTCATGATACATTCTATGTATCTAATATGAAGAAAAGTCCAACTCAAGAGACAGTGGTCATCCCTGCGGATGGAGTACACATTGACGATACACTCCACTTCACCGAAGAACCCGTTGAGGTTACCGATTGGAAGGTTAACAAGACTCGGAGGAGTAGTGTTAAGCTCGTCAAGGTTCGATGGGACGCATGTCACGGCCCAGAGTTCACTTGGGAGCGTGAAGACCGTATGAAAGCAAAATACCCACATTTGTTCCCTAACTCCCCTGCAGCTAATAGCAAAGCTTAAAATTTCGGGATGAAATTTTCTTAACAGGGGGAGAATGTGACAATTCTCAAATTTGCATGTATCCGTACAATTATTAAACAGTAACTATGACTTAATGACTGTGCTGATTTACAATTTATGACATGAACTGCTTTCTGATTATTGTTATCATGCATACATGTGCATCATATATCGCAAACGACATATCATTATTGCATGTAACATTTATTGATTCAAATGATGCACGAAACAAAGTTAGCACAGTTATAAGATAAATCAGAAAAATGTTGACGGAGTTCAGTACATAGACAGACATGGTATTGAGTCACAGAATGAGCTAGAAACCAAGAGTTACGCTAGTATAGTGTGTAGGAAAGTAAGGATCATAAAATTGCCTTCCTAGTGATAGTTTAAGTGCCAGAAAGTGCCTGAAACTCACTTAAATTGTTGAATTCAGCAAAAATCAGATTTTAAACGCTTAAATATCATGCATAAATAGGGTTAGATGGTCCAGAATGCTTTCCTAAGTGTCGGGAATCAAAACTGTCACAAAAGGTAACATAAAGCACACTAAACTGCATAGTTTAGCATCTTAATGAACCGGTAACCAACCGAACAACCGGACACTACCCAAAACACCAAATTTTCACTAGAAGCATTGTTTTAACAATTCCAAGCTAGTTATGGTCCCCAAACATCATAACACACTATATAATCACATAACAACTAATAACCTAACTAAACACTTAGATTTCAACTAAGAAATCTAACTAACCATTAAGCCCTAATCTATACCCCCACCTATTTACGGCCATGATGTGGCCCCCACACAAGATTTTCTTTGGTTATTTTATTTGATATTGTCTCCTTCTTTTGTGAACATTGTGACCGTTGGACTTAGTAGTGTTGGAGTGTTATAAGCTTAACCCATAGAACATAACCTTTCATTTTATCACAAACTCACCAACACAGACACACACTCTCCTCTCCTCTCTTCCTCTCGGCCGTAACCCACACCACACACCACCACCTTCATCCTTCAATCTTCATCCATTCTTCAAGCATACAAAGGTGTAAGAAGCTATACAAAGAAGCTAGGAGCTCTTGGAAGTTGAAGGACCTCTCATACAAGCTTTTAACCACCTCATCTTCATCTTGTGATCATCCCTAGCCTTGAGCTAGTAGCAAAATCATCTACACTCCATTTTACATCTTATTTAGTTGGTTAAAGAATGATATAAGTAACTTAACATGAAGAACACTATGAATCAAGAACCTGAATCTTAAACATAAGCTTAAAAATCATAAGAAATCATGTTGTTAAGTGTTATTATGCTTCCTGATTGTTGATTGATTGTGTTTATGATGATAAACATCATATGATCTTGCTAGATGGTGATTAAAGACATAATCTAGCAAGACGAGAGGATGATTATGTTGTAGATCAAAGTGATCATCCTTATGTAAAGCATGAACTTGAAAGATTAAATGTTTTTCTTGAAGTATGATGATCAAAGTGTGATATAAGTCTTGTGAACATATGATTTTAAGAATGATTTTTCAAGAAACTAAGTTAAAAATACAAGATTTACATAAACTTGGTTTTTAAAGAAACTAACCACATTTTTAGTGGTTAATCCAGTGTAGAATCATGTGTTTAACAAGAAAAACTCAAGAAGAAATATTTTTCAAAAAATTATTTACAAGTTGTAAAGATCTAAATTCTCCAATAATGATGTTTTTAAATAAACAACCACACTTTAAAGGGTAACTAAGCCTACTAAACACACTACCAAGTTACTACAAATTTTTATAAACTTTCAAGTTCATGAAGTAGTGTAAATAGCTTGATTTTGGCAAATTGGTAAGTGTTATTTGATTTATTGTTGATTGTGATGATTTATAAAAGAAAATGATATGCGTTGAAAGCATGAAAACCTCCATTTTTAAGGGGAAACTATGGCAAATTTTTTCTAGAAATTAAACACTTACAAAATATTTTTAAACAAATATTTACAAGTATATTTTTAACCATGATTTTCATATAAAGTTTGCCATAATTTTTGTCACAAAAATTATAAATATTGGAGGTTGGTTTTTGACAATAAAAGTGACTAAATATGTATTTAGGAAAATATATATTTAGATGTCACCATGTGTGTGATTGTTTGTATATTATGTATATTAGTTATATTATTTTAGGACTTGAAATAATATAACTCACCAAAATACCAAAAAATTACAATCCAAAATATTACCAAAATTCCAATAAATGAATATACAAATTATACCCAAAATATTGGAGAAAGCGAACAAGGAATATAACCTACACAAAATATTCCGGAATTTAATTCATAAGTATATTTTGGTAAATGGTATTTTGGACACCAAGAGAACAAAAATATGATTTTTACAATTATTACAAAATTATATCATATATTTTACAAGGAGAAAATATATTATTTTGGGTAAATAAAAATATATATGTTTTCTCGAAAATATTAGAAGATATATTATTTTTGGGAGGAAATATATATTTTCTTAAATAAACATAAAATACATTATTCTTGGGTGAAAAATAGAGTTGTATATATTTTCTAAGTTAAACTTGAAAATATATTATTTTTGAGGTTGATATGAAAATATAATTATTTTTGCCAAGGGAAAAATTTTAAATAAGTTTTCTCTGTAATATTTCTTAAAATATATATTTTGAGAATATATATTGATAAATTTTTATTAGAAATAATATTCCAGAAAAGGTAATACAAAAGTTAAGTATAAGATACTTAATAATTACAATAAAAATACGTATTCTCGTACGTATAAAGTACACACCGGAATACGCCACCGATACTTGAAAAAAATATACAAGTATAAGAATACGAGTATAAATACACCCATCCTTGGGAAGTTAGACATGTAAGAATACAAAAATGTGTCAAGTTAAAATATATTATTTTAACTAATATTCCAAAATTTAATTTAAGTTAAAATATTTATTATTTTAACAAATAATTCTATGACTTGGAATAATATTGAGGACACAAAGAAACGTAACTCAAAGACACTAATTAAGACTAATGTCAAGGCACGACCCACCCGTCTAATAAACCGTAGTACGCTTGTAGGTAGTCGTGCACTTTAGAAGGAGCTTTGAGTTATACTGGATTTGAAGAACGCAACACTGTGAGTTCATGTCCCCGTTTTTCTTTTAATTGTTTCCAGTTTTATAACTTCGGGGGTGAAGTACATGTTACAAAATGTTTACAAATATTTACATATGGTATGGTTAGCTAAGGAATGAACTGTTAGATCATGTGAATGGGTAGGCGCACACTTAAGACCATTAATCCTCGTATAAGGACCGCGAGGGACATGAGTGATAGATCTATTTGGGTGTAGCGAGCCCACACCCATGAGGACCGGGATTTGGCCCATGATGTGACTATGTCTTCCAGCCGGAAGCCCGGTATAAAATCTGCTAGGTTTGAGCCTTCCTACGCCGTTGCACACTTGTTAATGGCCATGCAAACCATTAATTGATCCGTTTCCTTGTTTGCTTTCATACCGGGTTTACAAAACATACATGCATACATACAATGATTACAAAGTTTATTCGAGCTCACATACAAGACACATGAACTCGCTCAACTTTTGTTGATGTTTTCAAACTACATGTATTTTAGGAAACTAAATGTGGATCTGGCGGGCGCTGAAGTTTTTCAAGTCATGTCCCTAAATAAAAGATGTCATCCTATGTCAAAGGGTTTGGGTTATGTATTTTATCTTGGATAAGATACATGGCTCAAAACCTAGTTTGTTAGTGTCTTTTGTGAAGTCCTTATAGAACTTAAAACTTTGTTAGTGTTGTACTTTGAACATGAAGTCTGTGTTTGGGATTTGAAAACAATGTTGTTGGTAATGTTTTAAAACTATCTATGGATGAACATCTTGGGTTTTATCATATAGTTTGTTTGTTATGGTTGAATGCAATGATATTAAGCAAGTCACACATAATCACGCTTCCGCAAAAGTCAGGGTGTGACAAGGATATCAATTGAAAATCAAAGACATTAGTGCCGGTATTGTCACGCAGTTTTCATACATTGTCCGGTAACGACCCGACAACTAAACTAGTGACTAAATTATCATCCTAACACCAAAATTTCTAACTGGTGAACTAGTTAAGACTAGTTACTACCCTAAACTACCATTAGTGGCTTAATGATGCAAGAATTCCATTAATTACATAAATATCTAAACATGAGAATTATATGCACATGTCTAAATTATATATAAAAAATTAAAATAACCTACTCCCCCATACTCCCAATTTCGGCCCAAATGGGGCCACCCCCTCAACCTACAACTTAGAGAAAATGATGGATATGAGCATGGCATGAGGATTTGATTGTTGACCATAAGTTGTAAGATCTTTAAAATCACCTCATCACATTCTACACACTTTACCACTTCACAAAAATTCACAACAACCTCCCTCTTGCCCTGTCTTGTTCACGGCACACCCACCACCACTTCACCCTTCCATTTTCAAGCTCCAAACACTACATTTTAAGCACTATAACTGTAACGCCTCGCTTTTCACAGCTTTTCATTTTTAGAAAGATTGTATCGTACTTCTATTTTCGGAAACTCGTTTCCTTTGTAACTGTATTTCGTTTCAAGCCATTGTAAATCTGAGACTTTGATCGTAATGAAATAAATCTTTTATATGAAATGTACATCATTTATACATGATTACACATTGATACATACGTTTGTTTGATACTTGATTCATGATTCCCCTAAACATAAGTTTAACTCGTAAACAATGATTGTGTATTCTTAATTCGTAAACGTTACATACATACAAGACACTTGATTTTTCGATTACGAGACTTATACTTGTTTGACACATCCTTATACGTTAATCATACTTGTTTGTTACTTGTCACATGTTTCTTTTACATTAAAGCATATTTACTTCTCATAACATCCTTTAAAACATAATGTTCATACTTTAAATCATGTTTAGTATACCTTTTAGGCCTTGATAACATGTTAATTACACACTAGACATTATGTAACATGTTAATTATATAAAATGCACCTCAAATACATAACTTATATTGCAATAAAAAATAAATAAAAGAATTACGGGCTGGTCAGGTCTGATCGCAGCCTTTAATGGCCGTTTTATTGTTTATTTAATTGTTAAACACCCAACAAGTTGTATTAAATGCCAACCACTTAAACCCTAATCCTTCCCCCTATAAATACAACTTATATTCAGCCTCCTTACCACTTTTACAACACTAAAACCTCTCTAAAACACTTATAAACACAGCTGAGTTTTCAACAAGTTCATTAGAAACTTCCAGCCATAAAAAGTGAGTTTAACTCACGTCTACTTCGATTTTCTTCTCATTTCTTTCTTCTTGACACTTGGATAACCTCTAGGAAGGTTTTCACAAGTTTGATTGGGCAAACTAAGGTGAAACCTCACCATTTTTTAGGTCCAAAGTGTGATATACTTTCTACTCGTTTTTATTTCGTTGTATGTTCATTTTCTTGTTGATAACTTGATGGAATCTTGTTCCCATCAAGCTCACAATCAAGTCTATGATTGTGGGTTTGTATTAGGGTGATTACCATCCAAGTTATAAGTTTAAACACTCACTTATTTTCTGTTTAAACTTGATAATTAAGTGATGAAAACAAGCACAAGTCAATCATCTTCTATATGATGAACTTGTGACTTGTGAATAAATGGAAGCTTTGCCTTTCCAAACTAAGTTCCACTCCTTCATTTGAACACTTTTATAACTTGTTAGTTTAGATTTACTTTCTTGTTATTCATGACCCTCCCACCATCTTCAAGATGGTGTGTGTAGTGGTGAATCATACATTGAGGTTTCAAACCTCCATGCTTGATAATACATGATATTACATGACAATACTTGATTGGAGATAATTTAGGATATATTATTACCTTATACATATACCTATTATTATATAAAAACATGGCTGAGTTTGTGGTGTTAATCAAGCTATGATTAATCACCATAAACCTAAGCTAACATATCAAAGATTCTAGAGTACTTGTTATGATTCCAATGGGCAATTTGAGACCCATGAAACCACTTGATATGGTGTCATAAACAAACTCTTAGAACTTAGATATTACTTTCATATATACATACGTTCACTACTTTAAATTCCTAATTCCGATTCTAAACACCCCCATAAACTCCATCACCGAACACATTCATTCTCCTATTCTCATTAACTCGTCAATACATGGATAATCGAAGACTTAGCAATTTTGTGAGTACACTTGACCCTTTTTCGCTTTAACACACTTCGGGTGCAACATGTTTAACTTGTCATAATACACGATTCACACTAATATGCTTTATTCACTCAATCTGTTATACATGCTTTTGTTATGCTTAGGTTTATGCTAGAATTCATACATGCTACTTATCATTAACTTAGCTAAGCCCACCATAATAAATATAGCGCTATTGGAGTAGCACACCACCCGACGGGGTTTTGTTAAGTTATATTATTTACGGTCTCGATTACTTCGGTATCGAGGGATGCTTATTATTCATAAACAGTCTCGTTATTTTGTGGCGAGGGACACATATAATTCTTGTGGACACTTGGGTTTGACTTTTAGTTATGCATGCTAGTTCAACCTTGCATACCAAATTGCCCTGTTGGTTTTGAGAAATACTTTTATACTTATGCCATGTGTCTAAAACTAGTGTACTCGCTAATACGTTTCTATTGAACTATGCTTTTAAAACATGTTGCAGGTTTAATGATGACGTTGATGATGCATGGAACTTAGTAGGATGCCTAGAAACACATTTTAAATTTGTATACTTATTGTAATGAAATTCTTTTTTTTTTCAAGTTGTTGTATTTGATTTCAATCTATGTAATTGTCACCTTAGCACTGAAATGAAATTCATTATTTAAATACTTGTCACAAATTTTAGCGTTATGTGTAATGAGCAATCTATTTCGTCTCACTCCGATCTTTTCGCCATCGGTTAGGATGTGACAGATTGGTATCAAAGCCATAACTATAGAGAATTAGGAAAATTGCTATGCTTTTGACCTAGTCTATAGTTAAGTACCATACTCAACCATACTTGATTTATGTGCTAAATTCTTGAAATGCTTTATGTGCTCATACTCGTTTTTACTATTTCAAACATACGCCTTTCCTAAGGCATTTTACTCGATTATGCTAAACTCCAAAACACTCACACTATACACACGAGATGACTTCACCAAAATAGGCGTGAAACCCACAATTTGGTGAACGACTCTCAATCCACCTATTCTTTTTACACAAAATTCTCCATCAAGTTAGGAGTGAAATCCACACCTTGATGGAGAATTTATATTTTAAATCTAGTGGACCCTCGTCAACGTATTGGAATTAACTTTCTTGACCCGACGAGTACTAACCACATTTAGGGTACGATATTGTCAAGTTAGGGGTGAAACCCCCATCTTGTCAATTAGACCCACTCCTTGATTTTCAAAATCCCGTCAAGTCGCGAATTTTCGAATGATTTGGAACATGTAGTAACCGGAAGGGTGAATAGCGTTAACCGACATTTCGGCGAGAGTATTCCACCTATTAGGCCAAAGCATGCTACCCAAATTCAAAAGAATTTTCGGCCACTTTGGTTTAGTCAAGGTTCCGTTTTGGAACCATCCAAGTTTTAATCAAACCTTCATTTTATTATTGTCAATCCTATGCCTAACACGATACAACCTCCTCTTTTCAAAACTCAAATTATTTTTAAGGTTTTACACACACATTATACTAAATCTTTTCATACACTAATACATTATTCACATGCATGATTTCAAAAACGTCACCAACTAGGTTTATATTTCTTGTAAACCCATTATGGAGACATATCATCGAGCTAGGAGTGATTTCCTTACCTTGACGATTAACTCCGCTCCTTCCCTTCTCAAGAAACTGTGACAACCCTCACCAAACCAGGTATCCGTACGAATTAATTAATATTTAATTAATGCTTAATTACTGTGCTTGCTTACAACTGTGGTTAAACTACTTCTTGATTTCTGATACGTACATACTCATGCATCACATTTTATACTGTCACTCTATTATTTACACACAAACATCAGTGACAACCTTGATGCACAAAAGCACAGTGAGCACACTATACGGATAACCCAGTAAACATGCTGACATTGCCAGCACTAGACATATATTGTCTCAGAGGCCAGTACGAGCCGGGAATAGATTACTACACCAGTAGGGAGTGTAGGGAGGTGAGGATTGTAAAACTGCGTCACTAGGTGATAGTTATAGTGACCGGATGTGCCTAAATCATGCTTTAATTACAAAATTCTGCACTTTATTACAAAATTTAGCATTTTACTTAACTAGTAAGGTGTAAAAGCATGGGAAAATAATACTAGACACTTTCCAAAGTGTGGGGAAATTATTGTGTCACTAAAAATAATATTAAAGACACTATAAATGCTTATTTAGCACTTTAACGGATTGATATCCAACCGAACAACCGGACTTTACCCGGAACATAAAAATATTGTCTCTGACATTGTTATTGTTTTTCTGAGCCAGTTAGGGTCCCCGAACACCCTAACACCCGTTAAAATACATAACACACTAGTAACTAATTTTAATTCCTAACTAAACAAACTAAACACTTAACTATCCATCCAAATCAAACTATTAACCCCCCCCCCCCCTAACCGAACGGTTCCCCATAGGGGACACACTCCACCAATTTGTGATTATTTTATTCTTGTTGTCTAAAATCTAGAAAACACATTATTTGTTGGTTAAAGCCCTAATATGGTTTATAAATATAACCAAGAGATCACATTTCATTCACAAAAACACATCAACAAAATTTAGCTCTCTCTCCCTTCTCTCCATAGTGTTCGGCCGAGAACACTAGAGCCACCACCGCCAACATCGAGTGTTGATCTTGCTATTCCACATACATCCAGAGGTGAAAGGTGTCATACGAGGAGACCCGGTGCTTTCAGAATCTCAAGGACCTCACTACGTTGCTTTTATCCACCTAGTTTTCGCTTTGATTCTAACCTAGCCACGAGCTAGTAGTAAGTGCTTCTAAACACTCTCTTGTTCATGTTTAAGGTGGTTAATAAGAGATTTAATGGATAAAAATCAAGAACACTAAAGATCAAAACATAAAACCTTGAAAGAATGATAAACTTGATGGATAAAGAGTAACTAGTGGTGTAAATCTTGTTTAGAAAGGATTTTTTTATGTTGTTAGTGGCTAGTAGTGGAACGGATCATCATCTAACCATGCTAGATCATGTTCATAGAACATGAACTAGCAATATGTTAAGTGTAAAAGTAGCAAGATGATGAACCCTTCCACACATGAACATGAACTTGTGTAAAAGTGATTTTTCTTGTAAAATAGAGTTCTAAACTAGTAGATCTAAAGATCTACAAGTGGTATTTTCGAAGAACCAAGTGAAAGATGCAAATCATGTTTAAAAGCCGGATCTTTCATGAACTAAAATCATTTTTGTGAACAAACAAGTGTGTAAACACTCGTGTGACAAAAGGATTTAACAAAGGAATAATTTCGTAATTTTTGGACTAGAAGTTGTAAAGTTACATCTTCTTTAAAAATAAAGTTTTTCAAGAAACCGATTCATTTTTAAAAATAGAAAGATCTACTAAAAATGTTGGAAGGTTACTACACAATGTTACACGACTTACAAGTTCATGTGTTTGCGATCTATACTTAATTTTTACTAGGTCGATGTTTGAAAATTGTATGTTGATGATTGATAAATTGTTGATTGAATTTTGAAAAGAAAATGATACGCTAGTAAGCGTGGCCTCCTCCAGTTACAGAGGAAACTCTGGAGAAATTTTTCCAGAAAATAACACTTAGAATATTTTTGGTGACAAGTGTTTATAAATATATTTTTGACTTGTTTTCCAAACAAACTTCGCCATGATTTTTATTATAAGATAACCAAGTGTCGGAGGTGGAATTTTCGTAAATAAAACTTGTTAGATATATATTTAGAATATATATTTTATGGTAAAACACTTGTGTGAATTTATGATTATTTTGTGAACTATATGTATATTATTTTTAGAGTAAAAATAATATAACTCGAATACACTGAGAAGTAACGACTCAAAAATAATACCAACGCTTTCACAAATAAATATCTAAGTTACACCGGTATTATTATTACCACCCGAACTTTAAATGTAACTTATGTATTTCCGGAAAAATACTCTTAAATACGTATTTTGATAAAGGTATTATTTTGGAAAATTGTATAGAATAAAATATAATATTTTTGGGAAAAACATGTATATTTTGGAGATAGAATATTTTAGACAAATGAATTAAAATATGTTTTATTAAGTGAGACTTAATAATATATTTTTGAAGTTACAAAAAAACGCACATGTATTAAAACCCCCATCCTTGGGAAGGAATATAATTAATAAATAATTAAGAAGTGTAAATACGAAATAGTTGCCTAACTATTTCCCAAAAACTTAAACCTTAAGCCAAGGCACGACCGTCCGTCTAATAGAAGTTAGTACTTGTAGGTCGTCACGCAGCAGGTTGATTGGGAGATACTATTTCGAGACGCACTTCTGTGAGTTCATGTCCCCCTTTTCTCTTAACTGTTTTCAGGTTTATACTTCGGGGGTGAAATACATGTTACTATGATTACGAATACTTTTTACATGGTATGGTTAGCGTAAGGAGGGTTACTACTTAGATCATGTGAGTGAGTAGGCTGAAACTGGAGGCCATTAATCCTCATTGTAGGACCGAGGGTCAGTTGCGGTAGATCTATCTGGGTGTAGCGAGCCCAACTCCAGGCCCAACAGAACGGACCTCGATGTGACTTTGAGCCCGACGCAAAAATCTGCTAGGTTTGAGTCTTCCTACTGCACTTCACACATATCAATGGCCTTGCAAACCATTGTTGATCTCTTTATTTCCTTATTTGCTACATACCAGGGATTTTATACTTACAAAGGTTTTACATACTCACTTTCACATGAACTCGCTCAACTTTATGTTGATTTTTCAACTTACATGTATTTCAGGGAATTAGGGATCTGGCGAGGTATGCTATGTCTTCATGCTACGTAGGAGAAGTGATGTCATCCGAGTTTAAGGGTTGTGACTTTTGCCTGGACGAGTCACAAGTCCTAAACTGTGTCTACTTCATGTTTTGTGGTTGTGTCTTATGAACAAGGTTTTTATTATGTTGTGTTGTAAACTCGTTGCATGTGTCAACTCTAAAACAATGTTGTCGTATTTTACTTTTAAAACTTGAAGTAATGGATGATCATCATGGTTTTACTTTCATATAGCTTTGTTGTGATTAAGCTATGGTATTAAGAAGTCACACCAAACAAACCCACGCTTCCGCAAAGCCAGGGTGTGACAGCTTGGTATCAGAGCTTTGATCATAGCGAACTAGGATTCCTTCTCGAGTCTAGACTATGATCACTAGGGCTCTCACGAAAACATTTTTACATTGCATACACTACGTCCAGATCCAGAGTGCAAAATATTTTTACAAACAAAAGTATGAGCATTCTTTTTTTTAAAAGTTATGGCTCAGTCTGAGAGACTGAGGGAGTAGTCTAGTGGGACTAGAGGGTTCAGTCTGGGAGGCTGGGAGGTTAATCTAGTGGGACTTGGAGGTTCAGTCTGAGAGGCTGGGAGGTTAATCTAGTGGGACTAGGAGGTTCAGTCTGAGAGGCTGGGAGGTTAATCTAGTGGGACTAGGAGGTTCAGTCTGAGAGGCTGGGAGGTTAGACTAGTGGGACTAGGAGAATTACTTGATTGCTTATTGGTGACTAACATGTTTATTTGATTATATGATTGATTATTTGTGCATGTGTGTGTTTGTGTTACAGACGTCATGCCTTCATCAGGTACTGGAGAGTCGGACACTACAGATCCCATGGCCATAGTATCAGACGACATAGTTTCATCGGAGCACGAGGTGTACACTTCCGATACTACCAGCACAGACAATGACGACTTCCAGCCCTTTGCGCTGCCTGATGTCGTAGCAGAGCCTGCTGATGGCCATCTCGCTGGGGATTTACCACTCGTGGTGATCCCTGCTCCTATACCCCTTGCTGCTTATCCGGTTGTTGATATGCCACTTGATGATGTTTCCGACGACGACGTCGATTTATTTGAGGAGGACCCACTTGAGGATGACCCTGAGGGTGAGGTCCCTATTGCTGCTGATGATATCCTACTCATTGCTGACGCTCCTGCAGAGGAGGCTCCTGCTCATTCACCTGTCCCAGACTCATTTGAGTCTGTGGCGTCCACATCTTTGCATACACAGGGAGTGCAGCACCACTCACACGACACCGACCCTGACATGGCGTCATCAGCTGCACCTACACCTGCACATGACTTTGAGTTTGATCACGATGTTGATGATGATCCTATGTTTCCCACTGGTTTTGATCCTGACTAGGATATTGAGTTCATTCACTTAGACCAGCCCCTGGAGGATCCTGTAGCCCCTGTCGATCCTTTGTTTGCTGATCCAGCTGATTTTGAGATGGAGTTTGTTGATCCGGAGCCTGCTGTGGCCCTTGAGCCAGTTGTCGCTCCTGACCCGGCATTAGAGCATGACCCTGTTCATGCCGATGCACCTGCTGTTGCCCCTTTTATTGATGATATACCTGTTGACGATCATCCCGTTGTTGCTCCATCGTTAGTGGATGATCATATTGCTGACGTTCCTGTTGACGCTCCACTTTTGATAGAGGATCCTGTTGTTGCACCATTTCCTGACCCTATGCCGGTGATGTTCGACCGTGCACCTTATGCGACCCATATTGATCCACGATACGCTCACACCCGCAACGGGTGGATAGATGATGACGATGATTACCCACCTTTCGTGATACCAGTTACACCACCTGTAGCCCCCGCTTCAGCCCCTGTGTCAGCTCCCATTGATGTTCCCTTGATTCCCTCACACCCCCCAGATGCTCGCCGCACAGATCTTCCGATCACCTATCTCCAGGACATACCTCCACCACGTCCTGGGGAGGGTTCGTCACGACATCCGTTTGGTCATACACCTTTCGTGTCAGGAGGAGATCAGTTTCTACCCCAGATTTCTCATCCTGCTATTATTCCCACTGTTGCACCATTTACTGTACCACCCATTGCTCCATCTAGTGAGCCATTCCTCTGGACTACGCCCCCCATTATGCCACTATCCGATCCGTATCACCCATACCACGTGGGGTATTCTACGGAGGAGATTCTCACATCTTTCATGATACAGCAGGAGGTGCTGACCCGTCGCGTACAGGAGCTGGAGAGAGCTCAGCGACCACCGTGTCATTGTCAGACCCCGCCTGCAATATCACACCCTCCGCGTCCACTTTCACCCGACTCTGCCGCTCGTTTTTGGACTCCTGAGCAGCAGATAGCATACTTATTGCGCGCTCATCGCGCTATGGAGGAGGACTGGTTACACATGCGACGTCTACTCTTTTCTCGTTTTCCCCCTCCTCCACCGCCATCAGCATAGGCCTTTTTGTACGACACGGGTAGACTTTTGGTGAGACGACCGCGATTGTGCAGACTACACAGCTTTTGGAGACCGCATTTTGATGATTGTGACTTTTGATGATTTGTATATTTGTTGCTGTTGTCACTGACTAGATAGTTTGGACTAGGGCGATATGGCCCTTAGTCACTGGTGATGTATGATACAGTTATGAACTTGTAAACCTTACATTGTGGTCTTGATTTATGACAGCGCAATCGCAGTATTCTCATTATATGTGATGTTGATTGATTGTTTATGTTCTATAACATGAGATGTTATGTGGTTGATTTATTTATAACATGAGATGTTATGTGTTGATATTGTTGAATACATACGTACACTTTACTTACTATGACTTGACCTACGTGAAACATCTTTTAGAAGATGCCACCAAGACGCGAAATGCGCATGCCCACTTCGGAGGCAGAACTCCAAGGAATCATTGCTGCCGCCATAGCGCAGTATGCAGCCTCACAAGGAGGAACCAGCGGGAGCAATTCGAACAATAACGGCAATAACAATCCACCACATGGGTGCACTTACAAATAGTTCCTCGATTGCAAGCCCGTTAACTTCGACGGCACCGGAGGTGCTGTTGCGTTTGTTAGGTGGGCTGAGAAAACAGACTCTGTTCTTCGAATGAGCAAGTGCGCTCCAGACCAACAAGTGACTTACATTTCTGGGCTATTTTTGGACGGAGCCCTATCATGGTGGAACTTACAAGTGCAGACTTTGGGAGAAGTTGCTGCTTACGCGTTGACATGGGCTGAGTTAAAAGAGTTGATGCGAAGGAAGTATTGTTCTCGTGCTAAGATACAAAGGTTGGAGACTGAGTTCTGGCATTTAAGGATGGATGGTCCCAAGATCGCAGAGTACGTTCAAAGATTTCATGATTTATCCCACGTTGTGCCGTACATGGTCACACCAGAATTCAAACGGATCGAGCGCTTTATCTGGGGTTTAGCTCCACAGATCATGAGTATGGTCACTACTTCCAAGCCTGCAACAATCACAGAGGCCATCGATCTGAGCGTGGCTCTTACTGAGGAAGCCATCCGCCTGAACAAGTTTTCGAATGTTTAGCCAAAGAAGAAAGAGACTCACGTAGAGTCGTCTGGTGAGAATAAGAGGAAATTCTCGAACTTCAAGCAGGGAACTAGCGGTGTTGGCAAGAAAGGAGAATCAAGCACACCGGTCCAAGCTGCAACCGGTGCTGGGAAGAAAGGAAAAGGCTATATGGGTTCACTGCCCAAGAGTAACTCCTGCCAACGTCATCATTTTGGCCGGTGTGGGCCAAAAGTATGTGAAGCTTGTGGAAAAGTTGGCCACTTGAAGGATTCTTGCTGGGCTAGTGCTGGCCGGGGAGGCCAAGGAGGTTTTGGTGGTAGAAACAATAATCGTGGTGGTAATGGAAATCGTCCACAAGGGAATAATGGAGGCAATGGAAATCGAGGGAACAATGCAAATCAAGCTGGGGACGCGAATCGAAATCAAAACAACAATCAAGCGGGGAACGGAGGAGGTAATGGTCAAAAATTGGGTTGTTTTAACTGCGGTGACATTGGGCACTTTAAGAGGGACTGCCCAGGATTGAATCAAGCCCGCGGAAGAGTGTTTAACATTGAGGCGAGGGAAGCGCGCCAGGATCCCAATGTTGTTACTGGTACGTTCCCTATAAACCAACGCTTTGCTTCCGTTTTGTTTGATACTGGTGCGGATTATAGTTTCGTGTCATTAGAATTTACGAATATACTTGGGTTGACGCCTAGTAAGTTAGACGTTCCGTACTCGATCGAATTGGCGAATGGGAAACTAGTTGGAACCAGTGAAGTTGTCCGAGGATGCGTGATTGAACTAGGAGGGCACAAGTTTACGCTAGACTTACTACCTGTCGAGTTGGGAAGTTTGATGTGGTAGTGGGAATGGATTGGCTATCGAGTAACAAAGCCGAGATCGTTTGCCATGAAAAGACCATCCGCATCCCACTGACGGATGAAGAAACGATCGTAGTACACGGAGAGAAACATGATACACCGCTGAAAATTATTAGCTGCCTGAAAGCTAGAAAGTGTTTACGGAAGGGATGTGTTGCCTACTTGGCGCACATCGTGGATTAGGAAGCTGCTGAACCGAAGATTGAAGACATTCCAGTCGTCAAGGAATATCCGGAAGTCTTTCCAGAAGACTTGCCAGGATTACCGCCTCAAAGGCAAGTTGAGTTCCACATTGATTTGGTTCCAGGCGCCGCGCCTGTAGCCAAGGCACCCTACAGACTTGCGCCTTCAGAGATGCAGGAGTTGTCGACACAACTCCAGGAGCTATTGGATAAAGGATTCATCAGGCCAAGCTTCTCACCCTGGGGAGCTCCGGTCCTGTTTGTCAAGAAGAAAGACGGTAGTTTCCGTATGTGCATAGACTACCGTGAGCTTAATAAGTTGACTATCAAGAATAGATATCCTTTGCCGAGAATCAACGATCTATTCGACCAACTGCAAGGTTCAAGCTACTACTCGAAGATCGATTTGCGCTCTGGTTACCATCAACTGAGAATACAAGAGGAAAGTATTCCTAGAACCGCTTTTAGAACTCGCTATGGACACTACGAGTTTCTGGTGATGCCGTTTGGGTTGACAAACGCGCCAGCTGTTTTTATGGATTTGATGAATAGAGTTTGTAAGCCATACCTCGACAAGTTTGTGATTGTGTTCATAGACGATATCTTGATTTATTCAAAGACGAAGAATGAACACGAACAGCATCTAAGAGCTATTTTGGAGTTGCTGAAAAAGGAAAAGTTGTATGCCAAATTCTCGAAGTGCGAGTTTTGGCTACGCGAAGTCCAATTCCTTGGACATGTGGTGAATGGAGATGGGATTCATGTGGACCCCACAAAGATCGAAGCGATCAAGAATTGGGAGACCCCAAAGACGCCAACCGAGATTCGACAATTCTTAGGTTTGGCTGGCTACTATCGAAGATTTATTGAGGATTTTTCAAAGATCGCTCAACCATTGACCTTCCTCACACAGAAGGATAAGAAGTTTGATTGGGGAATCAAACAGGAAGAAGCATTCCAGTTACTGAAAGACAAGCTTTGCAATGCGCTGATCTTAGCGCTACCAGAAGGAACTGATGATTTCGTGGTATACTGTGACGCCTCGCGTCAAGGATTGGGTTGCGTGCTGATGCAACGCCAGAAAGTTATAGCTTACGTTTCACGCCAATTGAAAGTTCATGAAAAGAACTATACCACGCATGATTTGGAGCTAGGCGCAGTGGTATTTGCGCTAAAAATCTGGAGACATTATTTGTATGGTACAAAGTGTACAATCTTTACGGATCATAAGAGTCTGCAGCACATATTCGACCAGAAAGAGTTGAATATGAGACAAAGACGTTGGGTCGAATTATTGAACGATTACGACTGCGAGATCAAGTATCATCCAGGGAAGGCGAATGTGGTTGCTGACGCCCTAAGTCGAAAAGAAAGGATCAAGCCCATAAGGGTTAGGGCTTTGGAGATGATTATCCAGACAGATCTTTCCCTGCGTATTCGTGCCGCTCAGAAAGAGGCTCTGAAAGAAAGGAACATTAAAGAGGAATATCTCTGTGGGATGGAGAAGCAATTAGTGCCAAACGAGGAAGGAACGCTATGCTTCATGAAAAGGATTTGGGTTCCTCTGTTTGGTGGTTTGAGAAAAGTTATCTTTGATGAAGCTCACAAATCACGGTACTCTATCCATCCAGGAGAGGATAAGATGTACCAAGATCTTAAGGATTATTATTGGTGGCCTCGGTTGAAAGGCGATGTTGCTGTTTATGTCAGCAAGTGTTTAACGTGCGCCAAGGTGAAAGCTGAATACCAGAAGCCTTCAGGACTTCTACAGCAACCTGAGATTCCCAAGTGGAAATGGGAACATATTTCAATGGACTTTATAACGAAACTGCCCAAGACGCCCAGAGGTCATGATACTATTTGGGTAATAGTTGACCGCCTGACCAAGTCCGCACACTTCCTGCCAATCAAAGAGAAGGATAACACTAGTAAACTGGCAGAAATATACATGCGAGAGATTGTTGCACGTTATGGAGTGCCTCTCTCGATCATCTCTGATAGAGATGGACGTTTCATATCAAGGATTTGGCAATCCTTCCAAGAAGCTTTTGGCTCACAGTTAAATCTGAGCAGTGCATTTCATCCACAAACTGATGGCCAAAGTGAACGAACTATTCAGACATTGGAGGATATGCTGAGAGCATGTGTAATGGATTTGGGTGGTAGCTGGGATAATCATTTACCATTGGTCGAGTTTTCGTACAACAACAGCTACCACACAAGCATTGGAGCCGCGCCATTTGAAGCTCTTTACGGACGCAAGTGTCGATCACCACTATGCTGGGCTGATGCAGGTGATAGGCAGCTTGTTGGTCCCGAAATAGTCCAAGAGACGACAGACAAGATTGCGCAGATTCGAAAACACATCGAGGCGGCTCGCGACAGACAGAAAGCCTATGCAGATCCAAAGAGGAAACCTTTGGAATTTCAAGTTGGGGATATGGTTTTATTGAAAGTTTCACCCTGGAAGGGTATGGCACGCTTCAGAAAGCGTGGGAAGTTGAATCCGCGTTACATTGGCCCTTTCAGAATCCTGCAAAGGATTGGGCTTGTAGCCTAGAAGTTGGACCTACCTGCGGAACTAAATGGTGTTCACGATACATTCCATGTATCAAATTTGAGAAAGAGTCCAACACAGGAGACAGTGATCATTCCTTCTGACGAAGTTCATATCGACGACACGCTCCACTTCACTGAAGAACCTGTTGAGGTCACGGATTGGAAAATTAATAAAACTCGCAGGAGCAGTGTCAAACTCGTCAAAGTTCGATGGAATGCTAGACATGGGCCTGAATTCACGTGGGAACGTGAGGATAGAATGAAAGAGAAATAACCCCATTTATTTCCTAAGACCCCTGCAACTAGAAGCAGAGTCTAAAATTTCGGGACGAAATTTATTTAACGAGGGGAGAATGTGACAACCCTCACCAAACCAGGTATCCGTACGAATTAATTAATATTTAATTAATGCTTAATTAATGTGCTTGCTTACAACTGTGGTTAAACTACTTCTTGATTTCTGATACGTACATACTCATGCATCATATTTTATACTGTCACTCTATTATTTACACACAAACATCAGTGACAACATTGATGCACAAAAGCATAGTGAGCACACTATACGGATAACCCAGTAAACATGCTGACATTGCCAGCACTAGACAGATATTGTCTCTGAGGCCAGTACGAGCCGGGAATAGATTACTACACCAGTAGGGAGTGTAGGGAGGTGAGGATTGTAAAACTGCGTCACTAGGTGATAGTTATAATGACCGGATGTGCCTAAATCATGCTTTAATTACAAAATTCTGCACTTTATTACAAAATTTAGCATTTTACTTAACTAGTAAGGTGCAAAAGCATGGGAAAATAATACTAGACACTTTCCAAAGTGTGGGGAAATTACTGTGTCACTAAAAATAATATTAAAGACACTATAAATGCTTATTTAGCACTTTAACGGATTGATATCCAACCGAACAACCGGACTTTACCCGGAACATAAAAATATTGTCTATGACATTGTTATTGTTTTTCTGAGCCAGTTAGGGTCCCCGAACACCCTAACACCCGTTATAATACATAACACACTAGTAACTAATTTTAATTCCTAACTAAACACTTAACTATCCATCCAAATCAAACTATTAACCCCCCCCTAACCGAACGGTTCCCCATAGGGGACACACTCCACCAATTTGTGATTATTTTATTCTTGTTGTCTAAAATCTAGAAAACACATTATTTATTGGTTAACGCCCTAATATGGTTTATAAATATAACCAAGAGATCACATTTCATTCACAAAAACACATCAACAAAATTTAGCTCTCTCTCCCTTCTCTCCATAGTGTTCGGCCGAGAACACTAGAGCCACCACCGCCAACATCGAGTGTTGATCTTGCTATTCCACATACATCCAAAGGTGAAAGGTGTCATACGAGGAGACCCGGTGCTTTCAGAATCTCAAGGACCTCACTACGTTGCTTTTATCCACCTAGTTTTCGCTTTGATTCTTCCCTAGCCACGAGCTAGTAGTAAGTGCTTCTAAACACTCTCTTGTTCATGTTTAAGGTGGTTAATAAGAGATTTAACGGATAAAAATCAAGAACACTAAAGATCAAAACATAACGCCTTGAAAGAATGATAAACTTGATGGATAAAGAGTAACTAGTGGTGTAAATCTTGTAAATCTTGTTTAGAAAGGATTATTTTATGTTGTTAGTGGCTAGTAGTGGAACGGATCATCATCTAACCATGCTAGATCATGTTCATAGAACATGAACTAGCAATATGTTAAGTTTAAAAGTAGCAAGATGATGAACCCTTCCACACATGAACATGAACTTGTGTAAAAGTGATTTTTCTTGTAAAATAGAGTTCTAAACTAGTAGATCTAAAGATCTACAAGTGGTATTTTCGAAGAACCAAGTGAAAGATGCAAATCATGTTTAAAAGCCGGATCTTTCATGAACTAAAAGCATTTTTGTGAACAAACAAGTGTGTAAACACTCGTGTGACAAAAGGATTTAACAAAGGAATAATTTCGTAATTTTTGGACTAGAAGTTGTAAAGTTACATCTTCTTTAAAAATAAAGTTTTTCAAGAAACCGATTCATTTTTAAAAATAGAAATATCTACTAAAAATGTTGGAAGGTTACTACACAATGTAACACGACTTACAAGTTCATGTGTTTGCGATCTATACTTATTTTTTACTAGTTCGATGTTTGAAATTGTATGTTGATGATTGATAAATTGTTGATTGAATTTTGAAAAGAAAATGATACGCTAGTAAGCGTGGCCACCTCCAGTTACAGAGGAAACTCTGGCGAAATTTTTCCAGAAAATAACACTTAGAATATTTTTGGTGACAAGTGTTTATAAATATATTTTTGACTTGTTTTCCAAACAAACTTCGCCATGATTTTTATTATAAGATAACCAAGTGTCGGAGGTGGAATTTTCGTAAATAAAACTTGTTAGATATATATTTAGAATATATATTTTATGGTAAAACACTTGTGTGAATTTATGATTATTTTGTGAACTATATGTATATTATTTTTAGAGTAAAAATAATATAACTCGAATACACTGAGAAGTAACGACTCAAAAATAATACCAACGCTTTCACAAATAAATATCTAAGTTACACCGGTATTATTATTACCACCCGAACTTTAAATGTAACTTATGTATTTCCGGAAAAATACTCTTAAATGCGTATTTTGATAAAGGTATTATTTTGGAAAATTGTATGGAATAAAATATAATATTTTTGGGAAAAATATGTATATTTTGGAGATAGAATATTTTAGACAAATGAATTAAAATATGTTTTATTAAGTGAGACTTAATAATATATTTTTGAAGTTACAAAAAAACGCACATGTATTAAAACCCACATCCTTGGGAAGGAATATAATTAATAAATAATTAAGAAGTGTAAATACGAAATAGTTGCCTAACTATTTCCCAAAAACTTAAACCTTAAGCCAAGGCACGGCCGTCCGTCTAATAGAAGTTAGTACGTGTAGGTCGTCACGCAGCAGGTTGATTGGGAGATACTATTTCGAGACGCACTTCTGTGAGTTCATGTCCCCCTTTTCTATTAACTGTTTTCAGTTTTATACTTCGGGAGTGAAATACATGTTACTATGATTACGAATACTTTTTACATGGTATGGTTAGCATAAGGAGGGTTACTACTTAGATCATGTGAGTGAGTAGGCTGAAACTGGAGGCCATTAATCCTCATTGTAGGACCGAGGGTCAGTAGCGGTAGATCTATCTGGGTGTAGCGAGCCCAACTCCAGGCCCAACAGAACGGACCTCGGGGTGACTTTGAGCCCGACGCAAAAATCTGCTAGGTTTGAGTCTTCCTACTGCACTTCACACATATCAATGGCCTTGCAAACCATTGGTGATCTCTTTATTTCCTTATTTGCTACATACCAGGGATTTTATACTTACAAAGGTTTTACATACTCACTTTCACATGAACTCGCTCAACTTTATGTTGATTTTTCAACTTACATGTATTTCAGGGAATTAGGGATCTGGCGAGGTATGCTATGTCTTCATGCTGCGTAGGATAAGTGATGTCATCCGAGTTTAAGGGTTGTGACTTTTGCCTGGACGAGTCACAAGTCCTAAACTGTGTCTACTTCATGTTTTGTGGTTGTGTCTTATGAACAAGGTTTTTATTATGTTGTGTTGTAAACTCGTTGCATGTGTCAACTCTAAAACAATGTTGTCGTATTTTACTTTTAAAACTTGAAGTAATGGATGATCATCATGGTTTTACTTTCATATAGCTTTGTTGTGATTAAGCTATGGTATTAAGAAGTCACACCAAACAAACCCACGCTTCCGCAAAGCCAGGGTGTGACAGAAACGACCTCACCAACGGGTTAGGGGTGATTCCCTTACCTTGGTGATCGTTATCAAATTTTCCTTCAAAGAGACTTTATTATGCAAACACGATCAAGTTTTATACCCAAATCGTTTATCATTTATCAAAATCCCTACTTAGGCAAATTTCAAAATCTATTGTCTTATCGAACGTATTTCTTACCCTACGATCTATTTTACTTAAATCACATACACGAAATTCTTAATCATACCATAAACGTTTTGTTACCCGATTTTCAAAACTTTATGAAATGTTACCTATCGACATAATGGTCTAATGAATCTCATGCCCATGAACTTCAAACCCGACCTAATCACTAAAACTTCATTGTTCATTGTTCATTGCTCATTGCTCATTGATTGTTCATTGTTCACTGTTCATTGTTCATTACTTTTATTCTAGTACCACAAACTTCATACTCGACGTAATCACTAAAACACACTCACATTATATCATTATACTAAAGACATTTGTTCTCAATCGAGAACCAAACCAACTTTTCTTACATGCTTATAAAATCTTGTAGACGTTATAAGATCATTTTGCTAAGACCCTCTTTTCAAAATCAATAGGATCATCTCGCTAAAACTCTTTTCAAAATCACTAAGTCATTTTGCTTAAATTCTTTTCAAAGACCAAGGTCTTCACGAGAACTTTCGAATTACAACTTTTCTTATTTTAATACAAGATCCTTTAAATGATGCGAACTTACTGTTTTCAACAACCTTTTCATACACCGCTCAATACATCATTTCAATTCTATAACACGTGGGCAAAAAGACTTCATAGGAACCGACAATCTTCGATATACGTAAATCTTTTTTTTAAAACAAGAGCAGCATTTCCTTTTTCAAAACACATCTCACATAACAATCAAATACCTTATATTCTATTGACATTCACAAACTTGATTCTACAATCCAAGTCTAACTCAATCTATTTTTTTTCGATTCAATAAACTCAATGTTTTGCACAACAACTATACATGCATATCATTGTACATGTTTTAGTCAATATCTCACGACAATTTCACTTATATCATTCGTTTGTACATACTCAAACTTCTTGATCGTTTTACATGCTTAAATTCGTTATGTTTCAATTAATACCATATACGCAATCATTATTATTCATACTTATACTCATACTTGTATTCATACTTATACTTATACTTATACCCGTACGCATACTTATATTCATACTCATATTCATACACTCGTACCTATACGTGAGCGTAACCCTAGGGGTTCACTTACGTTGGTCTCATACATACTTAAACATAAACATGCCTACTCTTACACGCACACATTCTTATTTTCAAAATTTATATATACCCTGATTCATACACAACTAGTACAAACTATGCGGATCATGCGACGATCAATATAATCGCGGGTACACACGTGATTATAATGGTAGGCGCATGAGAATCATAGGGTGTACTACTGTGTATGGTAAGACACGGAACGTAACATGACACCGAATAATGAAACGGATGTAACATGGTCAAAACATGGTGGATATGCCGCTGGTTCTTCCTATATATAAGTGTTTCCACCATGTTACCAAACTTTCGTAAAACGTGCCATGAGAAATTCAGTGTTTTGCAGACCTTGTTTAGACCTGATACACAAACTTTAACAATTCACAAACGCAATGCTAAACGCACAATATCCGATTATCCACGACGAAACCTCATCCTCAACACTCGTATTCACATTCTATCCAATGATCATTCCTATCACAACATTCATACGCTGAATCATTCGTTCACTCTCATATCACAATAATTTCCAATTATTCCTTCACTTTTATACAAACCTTATTTTGCAATCAATCAAATCCTAAAATACTTCCTTGTTTTTAAACTATCTTCCATCCTTTATTTGCTCGCAAACATACTTAGACGGCCCGCTATTTCCAAAATTTTTAACCTTCCCAATTCTCACCAATGAACAATTTTCTACAAACAAATGATTCTACAAATGCTCCTTAAGACCGATAAAACTTTCTTACAACTTACGATGAGGGGCCGTACCTTTTATCAAAATACATACCATTTTATACGAAAGCTTTCCTTCTTAGTAACATATTTTAAAGTACCTCCCCATTGAGTTATTCAAACTTGTTTAAAGCTCACTTTACCTACACACACATGCATGTTTAACTTATGCTTGATGCCTCAAGTCATTTTAGTTAAACAAACTCTTTTTACAAACTTATCCTTTGTACCTCAACGATTGAGTACATTTTCAATGCGTCTCGAATCTCCAAATCTCGATTTTAGTCAATTGTTTCAACCAAAATGCCTTCTCAAAGTCTTCCTCTTGAATAAATTTCAGGACGAAATTTCCTAAAGGATGGGAGGCTGTAACGCCTCGCTTTTCGTAGCTTTCCGTTTTTAGAAAGATTGTATCGTACTTCTATTTTCGGAAACTCTTTTCCTTTGTAATCGTATTTCATTTCAAGCCATTGTAAATCCGAGACTTTGATCGTAATGAAATAAATCTTTTATATGAAATGTACATCGCTTATACATGATTACACATTGAAACATACGTTTGTTTGATACTTGATTCATGATTTCCCTAAACATAAGTTTAACTCGTATACAATGATCGTGTATTCTTAATTCGTAAACGTTACATACATACAAGACACTTGATTTTTCGATTACGAGACTTATACTTGTTTGACACATCTTTATACGTTACGCATACTTGTTTGTTACTTGTCACACGTTTCTTTTACATTAAAGAATATTTACTTCTCATAACATCCTTTAAAACATAATGTTCATACTTTAAATCATGTTTAATACACCTTTTAGACCTTGATAACATGTTAATTACACACTAGAAATTATGTAACATGTTAATTATATAAAATGCACCTCAAATACATAACTTATATTGCAATAAAAAATAAATAAAAGAATTAAGGGCTGGTCAGGTCTGATCACAACCTTTAATGGCTATTTTATTGTTTTTTTAATTGTTAAACACCCAAAAACTTGTATTAAATGCCAACCACTTAAACCCTAATCATTCCCCCTATAAATACAACTTATATTCAACCTCCTTACCACTTTTACAACACTAAAACCTCTCTAAAACACTTATAAACATAGCTGAGTTTTCCGCAAGTTCATCAGAAACTTCCAGCCATAAAAAGTGAGTTTAACTCACTTCTACTTCGATTTTCTTCTCATTTCTTTCTTCTTAACATTTGGATAACCTCTAGGAAGATTTTCAAAAGTTTGCATGAGCAAACTAAGGTGAAACCTCGCCATTTTTGAGGTCCAAAGTATGATATACTTTCTGCTCGTTTTTATTTCGTTGTATGTTTATTTTCTTGTTGATAACTTGATGGAATCTTGTTCCCATCAAGCTCACAATCAAGTCTATGATTGTGGGTTTGAATTAGGGTGATTACCATCCAAGTTATGAGTTCAAACACTCACTTATTTTCTGTTTAAACTTGATAATCAAGTGATGAAAACAAGCACAAGTCATCATCTTCTATATAATGAACTTGTGACTTGTGAAGTGTGAACAAATGAAAGCTTTGGCTTTCCAAACTAAGTTCCACTCCTTCATTTTAACACTTGTATAACTTGTTAGTTTAGATTTACTTTCTTGTTATTCATGACCCTCTCACCATCTTCAAGATGGTGTGTGTAGTGGTGAATCATACAATGAGGTTTCAAACCTCCATGCTTGATAATACATGATATTACATGACAATACTTGATTGGAGATAGTTTAGGATATATTATTACCTTATACATATACCTATTATTATATAAAAACATGGCTAAGTTTGTGGTGTTAATCAAGCTATGATTAATCACCATAAACCTAAGCTAACATATCAAAGATTCTAGAGTACTTGTTATGATTCCAATGGGCAATTTGGCACCCATGAAACCACTTGATATGGTGTCATAAACAAACTCTTAGAACTTAGATATTACGTTCATATATACATACGTACACTACTTTAAATTCCTAATTTCGATTCTAAACACCTCCATAAACTCCATCACCGAACACATTCATTCTCCTATTCTCATTAACTCGTCAATACATGGATAATCGGAAGACTTAGCAAATTTGTGAGTACACTTGACCCTTTTTCGGTTTAACACACTTTGGGTGCAACATATTTAACTTGTCAAAATACACGATTCACACTAATATGCTATATTCACTCAATATGTTATACATGCTTTTGTTATGCTTAGGTTCATGCTAGAATTCATGCATGCTACTTGTCATTAACTTAGCTAAGCCCACCTTAATAATTATAGCGCTATAGGAGTAGCACATCACCCGATGGGGTTTTGTTAAGTTATATTCTTTACGGTCTCGATTACTTCGGTATCGAGGGATGCTTATTATTCATAAACAGTCTCGTCATTTTGTGGCGAGTAACACATATAATTCTTGTGGACACTTGGGTTTGACTTTTAGTTTAACCTTGTATACTAAATTGCCATGTTGGATTTGAAAAATACTTTTTGTACTTATGCCATGTGTCTAAAATTAGTGTACTCGCCAATACGTTTGTCTTGAACTATGCTTTTAAAACATGTTGCAGGTATATTGATGATGTTGATGATGCATGGAACTTAGTAGGATGCCAAGAAACACATTTTAAATTTGTATACTTATTGTAATGAAATTCCTTTTTTTCAAGTTGTTGTATTTGATTTCAATCTATGTAATTGTCAGTTTAGCAATGAAATGAAATTCATTATTTAAATACTTGTCGCAAATTTTAGCGTTATGTATAATGAGCAATCTATTGTGTCTCACTCTGATGTTTTCGCCATCGGTTAGGGTGTGACAACATCACACTTTCAAGGAGATCTAAGCAAGATTCAAGCCATGAAGAAGCACTAGGAGCTTGTTCTTACCATTTGAAGCTTTCACATCTTCACATTTTCTTCATCTTCTTCATCCAAGAGCTTCCCTAGCCTTGTGCTAGTTGTAAGACCTCTTTACTTCATTTTCATGCTTGTTATGTTAAATAGGTCATAGATGTACAATTTGATCATCTTGAACATCATGAAAAACAAAGCTTAAGAACCCTATATATAACTTAAAAAGCTTACAAAAATGATGTGTTATGTGTTGATAACGTTGATTAGTGTAAGCTAGTTTGTATAAACTTGATGATTTTTGTAAAGTATGTTGTTTAAATACCATGATCTTGTAAGAACATGCTTAAAAATGATGATCTAAACATCAAGATGTTTAGATCCAACAAGATCATCACCTTCATGATTTATGAACTTAAACACTAAACTTGGAAATGGTTTTTGACAAATAAAACTCTTACAAGAAGTTAAAAATTATGATTTGTAATATAATGATCTTAAAAAGTGACGTAGACAAGCTCATGAAGTGTGAGTAAACTAGTTGATGGATATAAAAAGTGTTATTATTTTTAGAAGTTTTTGTTAAAAATATATATATAAAAAGTTCATGGAAAAATGAAGGTGTTTATGTGTAATATGTGCATGGGAATTATGGTTGGAAACTTGATTTATGATTATGGTGGGATTTGAGTTTGAAAAGCATATAAAAATACGCTTTAAAAACGTAGAAAATGCCATTGTATAGGGGAAACTATGGCGAAATTTCCTAAAATCCTATCGTGATTAAGGTGTGATTAAAAGGTGATTAAAATGACTAAACGTGATTTGTTACCTTAATCATGATTAGGAAAACTTTGATGGAAAAGTTTAAGTCCTAAACTCGTAAGTATTTTCTTAAACACTTATGTATATTTTTCATAAGTTAAAAAGGATTTATATATGTATATATATTTTTAGGATGCAAAATATATATATTTAGAGTTCACCATCTTATGTGTATATGTATAAATGTGCTTATGTGTATGTATTAGAAGTTAGGGGATGACTAACTAAATACAAATACACAACATATGGGCACCCTCCTAAATACTTGAAAGTTAAACAAGTATAACAAGCATATGGAAACTTACAAGTATATACACATGCCTTCAAAATTTGATACTTAGAAAGTTGGCGGACATGAAGATATATATATATATATATATATATGCAAACTTATATTATATCCCTACACCCGGACAACGAACAAAACAGACATCGAACAAACAAACACATCTATATTAGAGAAATAATATATACACCCAAAAACCGACACAAAAATATAACATAAGCTCGATAATAAATTATATATAACGTCACCGACGACGATCACCATATCGTCACGACAAGGAATGTGTGCACCTCACCGATGAGACTTGGGCATTCTCGATATGAAAATATATATTAACGACTACTACGACGAACTCTAAAAATAATATATTTTTAGACCTTTGAATATATAAATTTCAACACCCCTAAATTCCGAAAAGTATAATACAAGTAATCACTAAGTGTAAATACATAAGTATACAAGTATACTCATACGTATAAAAATACGTACAATAATACACTTGGTGACATTGCAAGAATACAAGAACGTACATGTACACAAATACGTATAAATACGACAAAAATACCGACAATAGAGTATACAAGTAAAGTATATACATGGTATATGTATACGTATAGATACGCAAGTACATGGTAATATACACAAATACACTTGTTAAAGTGTACACCAATTTTAATACGATGTTAAAAAATAAATATTTTTAACTATTATATCTAGTAAAGATATACATATGTATATATATTTGTGAAACAAATATATACAAACGAACCGAGCATACGCATACGAGTGAACGAGGTTCACCACCCGTAAATATATATATATATATATGTGTGTGTGTGTGTGTGTGTGTGAAGAATATATATACAACTCATAACGAACTTACACACGTACGCGGCACGGAGACTCAAATGGGCTAGGCCCATTCTTACTTGTGCGAGGCACAAAGACACTCATGGGCTACGCCCACTTACACACGTGCTAGGCATGAAGACTCATGAAGAGTGAGGACCGTTCATACACATCATGAATGCAATATATATATATATATATATATATATATTAAAAACAAACTAAAGGGGTAAGGTCCCAAAAACCTTGCGCAGGTGCTTGGGACCATACCACAACTTCACCACCAATAAACCTCTTTCAAAGAACCTTGTGCGACAGTGCACTGGTTCTAAAGAAGAGAACTTAAAAAAAAGCAGTCTCCAACATCCGGGCGCCAAGATAGAGCCAATAGCATATCCTTGCGCAAGCTCCCATGCAGCAGAATAGTTAGGATAAGGTCCTAACAACATCTCCACGCGAATATCACCCATACTTGGACCGAAAGTAACCTTTCTGTCACAACAGAATTAGCATAAGGAAGATCCACATAGGATTATAGCTGTAATCCTTCTAGAAGGCTTTATCGTGCACAATCATTCGGTTATAACCGAATGGCCACGTGGCATCATCCTGAGCATCCCTCAAGATCACGGTGATGGCACTAACTTGGAGAAGGATCTACACTTGCCCACTTTCCACTTGGCATCTCCCCATCCGTTGATCATTCCCACAATCCGTGTGCCTATACATCACGTTAATGATTAACGGTGGAGATAATAACCGCTTACGGAAAATGCTTTCCATCACTTCCTCTGCCAACAAACTTTCCCGCCCAAATTCGGTTATAAATAAGGACAAGTCAGGTACAATTTCTCAAGTTACTCTCACTTCACTTTCACTATTACTTCTTCTTCTTCACCTGTACTTATTCTCACGCCGGAGGGTGGTCACGGAGAGAACCCCCATTCTCCCCGTGACGAGTCTAACGGCTGTTTGTTTTGCAGTTATCCTTAGAAGAAGGAGATAAGCTAAACCCCAAATCAAACGAGAGGACTCACCCCTTTTATGCAGAACTAAACCCCTGGTTCAATCGATTCCGGTCCTTTAAACCAGTGTTTCTTCATTGGCGCCCACCGATTTCTCAGTCATTATTCACATCCTCTCGTTTTGATTTACTCTTCCACCTCTGTTTTTCAATGAAATAGACTCTGACAAACCGTCAATCCGGCCCTCGGCCAACAAATTTCGCACACAATACCCAAGTCGAAGGGATTGTGGAAGAGGCTTCTGATGATAACGAGGTCCAGTACAACGTTAATCATCTGAACGACCCTGTTACTCCAAGAGTACAACCCGAGATCCCGATAAGTTCAATTTTACCTCCCGGTGAAACTCCCATCTTGTGGTACGTCAGATCCCAAGGGGCAATAAATGCAGTATACTCATAACTTTGTGCACAGACTGCTCCTCCTGTCACTCAGCCGGGAAGACCTGCATCTCATGTACGAGCACCATCTGCACCATGTGCATCTCACCATGATGCACCATCACGAATGCCTGTAGATGACACAGAAGTCTATTCCAGATCTCCTACAAGGTACGAATCTACTCATTCTGAGATTCGACGAAGAGATCACCATGATGAATCATATTCTCATAGAAGGCAGTCAGTTCACTCTCGGTTGGGTCCGCGTTCTTACCAAAAGCGGGACACCCATACCGACGAATACGACAGAACATATCAGGAAGGTGATAATAGAAGTGTGTTCAGCCGGCTACAGCGAGACCATGCAAATTACAGACCCCATGCGGTTTATAACCCGGATGCAGAACACGACTACAACTTAATCTACCGCCCGGCAGAAGAAGCCGAGAACTCAAAATTCGTAAGTGAAATCGCTCTAGCTCCCCTCAAAAAAGTGAAACTACCATCAAACATTGGAAAATTCAACGGTATGTCAGATCCGGGTGACCACCTTCGTGTTTTTAACAGCGCAGGACTGGTAGGGGGTTGGACATTGCCTATGTGGTGCCACCTATTCGTCTAAACCTTAACAGGTTCGGTACGGTTGTGGTTCGATAATTTACCAGTGGAGAAGCTAACGTCGTGGGTGGATTTAAAAGAGAAGTTCCTGGTTCACTTTAGCCAACAGCAAAGATCTATCAGAGACACCGCCGATGTGATGAATATTTGGAGGCGTGATGATGAAAGCCCGGAGGACTTCATAACGCGTTACAACAAGGAGGTGCTAGAGATTGGTGATGTCCACGAGCATCTGATACGAGCATAATTCAAGTATGCGGTGCACTGTGACGACATGATCAAGGTTTTGTCAGGAACAGAGGGCTTACCCAAAAGTTGGGAGAAACTAATGGCTGCAGCAAAAGTTTACGCGCAAACCGAGCGTAACTTAAGCTCAAACAGGCCACCGCCACCACACAATCGTCCGCATGACATGAGTGGTGGTAGCGGAAAGAAATTCAAGAAGAATTGGGGCGACTCAACCTCTGGAACATACTCGTCTGACGATGCTCGGAGAACCATAAACAAACTCGCAGCGCAGAGGGAAGCAAAGCAAGAGAATAGAGAACGACAGTGGACTCCCCTCACGAAAACTCCGGCGGAGGTACTCAGCACAGAGGACTATTAATTTAAAACTCCTCCGCCAATGAAAAACAAGAGGGGTCAAGATCCAAATCAGTATTGCGACTATCACAAGGATAACGGTCACACTACAAACAATTGTATAAGCCTCTGCACCAAAATCGAGAAGGCACTCAAAAGTGGTGAACTCACCCACTTACTTCAGAATGTGCGGAAAGATATCAAACAGATTACTCGCGAAGATGAAGGCCCGAGTAAAAAAGAAAAAAACTTAAGCCGCGCAAGAGCAACAAGCATACAATAGCTTCCTTTCATGTTGGTGAGGTTCTTCAACTTACCAATCCATGACGTAGAACTATTAGTATGGATAAGTTAAGTCTCAAATTAATTATCCTAAACAAACAACTTTGTAACCATGGCCTCTGAGCCTTATCCTTAATCAATGCAAAGTTTGTTCTATTATTTCTATGTTTATTACAAAGTGCATGCAATTCCTTTTGGTAAGCGCAAAAACACTATGGTAACTTTAACACGAGTCTCATGAACGGTGTGCGGACGCAAGTATTGCGCAAGGCCCAGCCTTACGTTCACACATGAGCTTTATACCACCTTTATTCGCCTTACCTACTCAAAGAAATTGTACTCATGCAAAATATTGTAATTCAAACAAATATCATAACAAGTTACTGGCACACCGCGCGCCTTAACAGAAAAAAACCATTTACATATACGGCAGTATATCAGCAAAGTTACTTGCGCCACAGCGCATTAACAAACAGGGATCTACATCCCAAACCTATGTCAAAAACTAATTGTTCATACAACCACAAAACAAAGAAAACCTAAGCTAGGTCATCATCATCATCATCATCATCATCTCTATATGGGAAAACTTCCCTCAGCTGCGTCACGAAATCATCAGGCTGCAGCGCAACAGTGACAAGGTCCATCACAGGAAGCTGCAAAGTATTGAATTGAGCCTTTGCAGTGGCAAGGGCAGTTTTGGTATCAGCACCATGTGTAGCAGACCTACTGGTATCCCAGTCAACTTTCAAAGCATTAGTAACATGATGAGAACATTCCGCGTACCCTTGGGCATACCCATCGTTACGTGCAGCAACCAGCAGGTGCGCAACCGTTTCATCTAGTTCATCGGCATTCAGAACAGAATTAGCAACCTGCGCAGTAAAACAAGTAAGAAGACGCACAATCGTCTCCAGATATTATCAAAAATAGATACACTTAAGCTTATGATCCCACGCTCTTTCAACCACAACATGTCATTCTTCATAGGTTCGATCTGACTCTTCGTGGTCACCCGGGCATTCTCAAAACTTTCCAACTTTTCTTCAGTTTCACTAAGGCGGCGGGAAGTCTCAGCTCTTTCAACCCGTTCAAGCTGCAAATCTTTTTTAACAGATTCAACCTCCGCCTTAAGTTGTTCCTGCTCAGATAATAAAGAGGTAAGTTCGTCTATCTTATTTTCCTTAAGAGCAAGGGTAGCGCAAGTTCGTACCTCTATTTGTTCACTTCTCTCCCGATGAGAACGTGCTTCATCGCGCGCTGCTTCAGCCTCCACTTTTTCTTGTTTCAGCTTCTCAATATCCGCATCTTGTTTTTTCAATCTCTCAACTTCAGCCTTGAGATTATTAATGATATTGCGGAGACCCATCTTCTCATTATTGTCTTTCTCACAAATCTCTCTCCAATTTTTGCGCTCCTTGGAAAGGAGAGCAGCCTCAGCCTCTGCTTTTCTTTTCCAACCAGCCACAGACCATTCTTCAGTTTTTTGGTCGTTCTCAAACTTGGCTCAATCAGCTTCCAACTTAGCCCTCAAAAGGGTAGCTTGGGTCTCATCCTCAGCAGCTTTCTTCTTAGACACCTCAAAAGCAGCCCATTCCTTGTGCATACTACGCCACTCACGCACTATACGATGCGTAGTGGACGTATAAGTAGCAGCTTCTTCAAGGTAAGCATGATAAGTCTGCTCATGAGGACGCCCCTCTTGAAACTTAATCTCTCCAGGAGGAAAGGTTCCCTGCAACCAATCACGGCACACACGCCAATCAGAAAAAGTATCACCCTTTTTCAATTTCCACACCGGCGCATGAACCTTATCCACCTGTTTCTCCGAATAACACCTATAATAATAATCCCCCGGAGTTTCATCCGGATGGATAGGAGAATTTTCATCAACTTGAGCAAAAGAGCCTTGGTCTCCAGCAGGGTCCTTCTCAAGGTTCACAGACGTAGAAGCAAAAGCCGCAGTAGGAGAAGTGGCCACAAGATTTTCTTGAGCAGATTTTCCTTTCTCCAGATCGCGCGCCACAACTTCAGGAGACTTAGGTTGAGCAGAATCAACTTCCGCAGTCTTTGGATCCATAACTTTCTCCGTTTCCACCACAACCTCAACAGGTTTTTCAACTTTAGGGTTTCCTGCCTCAGCAGTCTTCTCCACCTCATCTTCACCAGCGACGTTAGTATTTTCTAGTTGTTCACTGACCGGCGCGCGAGGGGGTGAAGGCGGAAGGTCCTCATTAACTGCGGATGATGGCTCCGCATGAACATGAGAAATTGGTTTTTCTACAAAAACAAAATATATATTACAAACACATAATGCGAATAGAAAGCAAACAACGAAGATGCTCACCCGGATGAGGTTTCGCAATAAAAGCATCAAGATTGCCTCTTCTAGTAATCTTTCTTTTTTGAACCTTCTTGGCAGGCTGCGCCTCAATATCAACTTCAGCCTGTTTTCTTTTCCCCGCCATTGTCTTCAACAAAGGTTCAGGACTTGACTCTAGGTCAATCGGGTCATCGCATTCGAAGCAGGAATATCAGCAGCATCCCGCGGCTCCGCCTTCGGCTTCTTCACAACTACAGGCGCAAGACCTTCCAATGAGTCAGACACCACTACATAGTCACACCAGGAGTCAGAGGAATGTCGCGTACCTTTTTTCTCTCCTTAAACATTTTTGACCTTGGACGACTGGGCTTTCGCTGTGTCAGTCTTTTTCAACGAAATATTAACAGCAGGGGCACGCCTTTTCTTCTCAGGGCCTATGCCCAGGTTGGTCAATTCATCTACTGGAAAAAGCAAAAATTGCAATATTATCATGCGCACAGGCAGCAGAAAGTAACATTGCAATATCAAATCAAGAGATATATACTTACCAGTACCACTTGGGGGTTGCGCGGAAAGATCCTCATCTCGAGGCGAAGCAAAATTCTTGACTAGACGCAGGTACCAAAGTTCCTCGTCAGCCTTTTTCGTAATAGTAACCATTTTTCACCTTCTCTCTTATACGCAATAACATATAAAGAGACAACTACAAAAGGTAAACCAGGAACAGTCAAAAAAAAGAAGAAGAAAAGAGGGAAAGAGATCCAGAATCTTACTGATATCACCCTCCATATACACCGGTTTCTCTTCTCGTTCCATCCGCCAGAACAGACTCATACCGGCAGCAACCAAAGCTTTTTCTGGAAGCTCAATAGACGGAACGTCCTTCAAATCCTGGTACCAAGTTTCTGAAAAAGGAGTCCGCATAGTCTCCGTTGCAACATCTTCTTTACCCCTGAAGGTCATCTTCATCGGAATCACACCGGCCTTAATATAAAAGAATTTAGGTTTCCAATCATGAAAAGATTTCAGGGGTTGTAACAAAATCTTCTTTGCCGAAGCACGTTGGACAAAGGAATAAAAGCCCTGTGACAATGCATTTGGTGAAACACTCGGAAGCGGTTAACTGTCGGCTCGATGTGCATCGACCGGCAAACGAATTCAAAATGACGAACCCAAACCATTCCGATAGGGTGCATTTGAGAGATATGAAACTTGTAATACAAAAGGATGTCAAGAAAAATTTTTGTTACAGGTAATCAAAAATTGACTGCAGAAAAATAATCCCAAAAAAGCGTAATATATCCGGCCGGAGCGTCCGCCGCCGTCTGAACTTCGTCAGGGTATCGAGCATCCCAACTAGGGGGGAACTTAAAATTCTGAACCATGCCATCAAATGTCTCTCGAGGCCACTTCGTGGGTGGAAGACCGGCAGACATCTCTTCAGAGGAGTCTTTGTGACATTCTCCGGTAGACATAAAAGGGAAAATTGCAGATTTCTTCAAGAAAGTAATGGGGGAGACGAAGAAGAATAGGTTTCAAACGGAAATACAATCAAAGGATTTATATACATGTTTTGGTCAAAAATTACCGAAGCAATTAAGTGATCAAATTAGTTAAGTGAGGTAGTGTGCTAGAAATGAGTGTCGAAAATATGTTAATCAAATTATTTGCAAAAACAGTTTCCGGATACGGCTCAGAATATAGAGCTGTATCTATGATCAAACAGTGAGCAAAAATGTAAAGGGTGACACGAGATGTACGAGGAAAGCCCTTGATCAATCTAGATCGCCGGCACAAAACCTCGGGAGCTGACAATCGCAGCTGCCTTGTTCGTCTATTACTTCGAATATCAGGATACAGTGCAGGATGTGATGCAGATCAACTAGGTGTTACAAGGTAATTCGAGTACAAGTGTTTGTGTGTAGTGTTTGCTAGAAGCTAGAGAGCAAAGTGTGCGTGTAAAAATTGCGTGCCTTAATTTGATCCGCCCCATCTATTTATAGTAAAAGAAATTCAACAAACTATCCTATTAAACCGGGATTCGGCGGATATTCCCTATTTGAACGTTGTAGACCTGGTCCTTCGGGTTCAACGTCTCTCATGTAACTGATATGCCCGAGTCTTAAGGAGAAGAGGTCCATTCGACCGTTAGTGACCCACAGCTTCTACCCTGCACGTGATTATTTAGTTAATACTAGGATACCACACCAGGATGTTACCAATATCCTGATCCGGTATCCTAATCACAAGTAAACAATCAAAAGCAGAATATTAGTCAGGATATATATGCTCAGAAAATGACCCATAACAATTGTCCCCAAATATATCTGTTGGTATACCAATCCAACGGATATATTTCAAAAACCCTATCTCGCGAATCAAGGCAATTAAATCGAGATGACGGTCAAGATTACACCATACAACTTCCAACGCGCTTTTAACTCGATGGCCATCTACAATGCTCCTATATCTTCTCTCTTCTTGTTTGAAAAGCAGATATCATCAACGGAGTCTCCAGGTAATTCCTTATTTCTTATTCATTTCCTGTCAATCTTTTTTCCTTTACTTGCAATGGCTACTAGAACTTTTTCTCAAACCGGCGAATCATCTGAGACCTTTATCCAGCAAAATTTTCTTAAAAATCCCGAGAAGGAGATCTGTGCTTTTCATAACGCGGACATTGCAGCATTGAGAGCTTCCGGTGCTTTCCCCGATGGCACGGTCTTCAGACCGTTTGATCGATCAATTTGATCGGACGTTTCTTCTGCTGATTGGGTCTGCTTCCCCGCATACCCTTTCTCGCTAGGTCTCCGGTACCCATTTCCCGAATTTATGATGCAATTCTTCCAGACTACCGGTATTTCCTTGGCCCAAACCATACCCATGGTCTGGAGGGTATTAATCGTACTCAACCAAATTAAAAACCTTCACTGTCCCGACCTTTGCATCGAAGATATGCCAATCGCTTACCGCCTCCGATCCCACGGTTCCAGTCGGTTTCTGCTTTTTTCAACTTCCAGCAAACCCCTTATTCTTAAAGCCACCAAAAGAGAAGATGGATGGCAACGCAAGTTCTTCTTCGTCAAATGAGACTCCATTCGTTAGGGTGCTAGTCTTCCGGTGGAGTGGTTAACCACCGGTAGGATCATGAATGTCCCCATGTACTTCTAAACTTTTATCTTGTGCTAACATCTTTTTATTTGATATTTTTTTCGCAGTGAATTTTAAGGAAGTAGCTCCCCCCACCGCAGAATCCGAGAAAAGGATCAAAGCAATTTACCAGTTGCCTGCAAGTGACAGGAGTTCAGGATTCTGCTCAGGATCCCTGAGGTTGGATCTCGCTGTAGGTATCACCATTTCTGTCGGGATCACTGCCTCTGCTCCAAACACCAAGGAAAACGGGGTTTGGCTAGTTGCACTCTTCACCGTCATCCTATCAGCCCACAAAACAAAGGGTAATTCTTCTGCCCATCTTCCTTTCTTAGCCCCTAGTCTCTTTTTCAAGTTGTTGACAATTATCTTGTTCGAGGATTCTGCTTGTCCATTTGCTTGAGGATGTACCGGAGTAGACGTGATCATTTTGATTCCCCAACTCTTGCAAAAATTAGTAATCCTTTTACTTATAAATTGAGATCCATTGTCACAAATTATCTCAGCTGGTACTCCAAACCTAGTCAGAATATTCCTTTTTATGAAGGATACCACTTCTTAATCTCTAACTTGAACAAATGCTTCAGCTTCGACCCATTTAGAGAAATAATCGGTCATTGCCAGCATAAAGACTTTTCCTCCTGGAGCTTTTGGTAATTTCCCTACTATATCCATCCCCCATTTCATGAATGGCCAAGGGGAAGTTATAGGATAAAGTGGTTCGGCCGGCTGATGTAATATGTTACGGTGTCTTTGACATGCATCACATCTTCGAGCATATTCTGCAGCATCTTTCCTCATTGTTGGCCAATAATATCCTGTTCTTAATACTTTTGAGAACAACGACCTGCCCCCAGTATGGTTACCACAATCCCCTTCGTGTATATCCTGAAGCACTTCTTTGGTTTCGGGATCCTCCAAGCACCGCAGATATGGTCCTGCAAGAGATTTCTTATACAAAACATTATTTATAATAGTGAATCGTGATACCTTCATTCTAAAGGCCTTAGGGTTCTCATCCTTTGGGATATGTCCTTCCTCGAGATATCTCATGATTGGAGCCGTCCAGGACTTAGGATCCCGCTCGGGATACTCATCATCAGGATCCTGAATACTTATTACTTCCTTATCTTGAGGATTCGTCGCAGGATATAGGATATGTAATATTGGTATTCGGGTTCCTTCCAGTATCCTGACCGATGATCCCAGATTTGCCAAGGCATCAGCTTCAGCATTATCCTTTCTCGGTACCTGTTCAAGTGTAAAAATATCGAAATATCCTGCTAATTTTTTGAGAATTTCGAGATACTCGATTAACTTCTCACCCTTAACTGCATAGGTTCCATTAAAATGATTAGTGATTAACAAAGAATCAACATATACTTGCAAATTCTTGATACTTATATTTTTAGCCAACTCTAATCCTGCAATTAAAGCTTCATATTCTGCCTCATTATTAGTAGCAGGAAATTCACACCTAATAGCCTGGGGTAATATGTCCCCCTGTGGCGATTTTAGTAGTATACCTAGACCTACACCTCTTACATTAGATGCACCATCAGTATATAATATCCAGGATTCTAAGTTTTCTCCTAGCTGCTGTACTTCTAAGTCTACTTCATTTTGAATGTCACTACTGAAATCAGCCACAAAGTCAGCTAAAGCCTGAGACTTTATGGCATTTCTAGGCTCATATATTAGATCAAAAGCACTTAATTTCACTGACCATTTAGCCATCCTACCAGACATCTCGGGTTTCCTAAGCACGTTTTTGACAGGATAGTTGGTTTTAACATGAATCCTATGTGTCTCAAAATAATGTCTAAGTTTTGTTGATGTCATAACTAGGGCTAATATCAATTTTTCTAGGTGAGAATATCTAGTTTCAGCATCTAATAAACTTTTACTAACATAATAGACAGGATACTGCTGACCTTCATGATCCTTTACAAGGACAGCACTTACTGCATTCCCTGATACTGCAAGATACAGGGATAATGGTTCGCCATCCTCAGGCTTCATCAATAAGGGTGCTGTTGAAAGATATTGCTTCAAATCCTGCAAGGCTGCTTCATGCTTTGCTCCCCATTCGAACTTCTTATTCTTCTTTAGGATATCATAAAATTCCTTGCACTTCTCCGAGGATCTTGAAATAAATATGTTCAATACTGCTACTCGGCCTGTTAACCGTTGAAGATCCTTCATATTTGAAGGTGATTTTATATCCAGGATAGCTTTAATCTGCTCCGGGCTTGCCTCTATCCCCCTTTTGGTCACCATATATCCTAGAAACTTTCCTGCCCCCACTCCGAAATGGCACTTAGCGGGATTCAGTTTCATGTTATATTGATCCAGGATATCAAACGCTCCCTTAATATCCTAGAGGTGATCCTCAGCCTTTTTAGATTTCACCACCATATCGTCAATATATACCTCCATGGTGTCCCCCAGCTTGTCTTTAAACATCATGTTTACCAACCTCTGGTATGTTGCACCTGCATTTTTCAAACCAAAGGGCATAGCAGTATAACAATAAATACCTGTGGGTGTCATGAAAGCAGTATCCTCCTTATCAGAGGGTTCCATTTGGATTTGCTGAAATCCTGAAGAGGCATCCATGAAGGTTAACATCTCGTGGCCGGCGGTAGCATCTACCATTGAATCAATATGAGGTAGAGGAAACGGGTCTTTGGGATAAGCTTTGTTTAAGTCTGTGTAATCCACACAAACTCTCCATTTCCCATTTTTCTTTTGTACCACGACTACGTTCGCAAGCCATTTAGGAAACTTCACTTCTCTAATCATCTTGCTCCTTAGTAGTCTTTCAACCTCCTCTTGGATGATCACATTTCGCTCTGGAGCAAATTTCCTTCTCCTTTGTTATACCGGCTTGAATGACCTGTCAATACCGAGCTTATGTGTTATAATATCCTTGGAAATACCTGTCATATCCTTGTGCTTCCATGCGAATGTTGACATCCTGCATTTCAAAAAATTAGTCAATTGATTTTCAATATCCTGTGGGATATTGGTTCCTACGCGCACCGAGATATCCGGATTATCCTGATCCAGGATTATTTTCTTTACATCCTGCTTCGAAGCCTCCACGATATCCTGGGCCCGCATCTTTAATTGCTATGCTGCATTAGGCTTGACTGAGGATTTCATTGAGGATGAGTAACATTCCTTCGCCTCCTGCTGATCACTATCAACCTTGACAACCCCCCAAGGGGTAGGGATCTTGATGCACTGATGATAAGTTGATGGCACAGCCTTCATGTCATGGATCCATGGCCTGCCTAGTATGATGTTGTAGCAGGATAGGGAGTCCATCACACAGAAACGTTGTATTGAGTTGACCCCTTCAACATATACTGGTAACTTTATCTCTCCCACTGTGTTCCTGGCCTCTCCACTGAACCCAACAAGCACGGTGGATTTTGAAGTAATATCCATTGGAGATACATTCATTCTTTTCAAAGTTTCTAGTTGGATTATGTTGACGGAACTGCCATTATCCACCAATATCCTGCGTACAAAATGGTTAGCAACATATAATGTTATTACTAGAGTATCATGGTGAGGATCCTGGACAGTATCCCTGTCATCACTATCGAAAGTGATCACTTTATCAGTTGTGAGGGTAGTCATCCTGGCTGGTATATCTCCCCTTTCCGTCTTAGCCTCCTTTGCATGTCTCTTGGCCGCAGAATATGAAGTCCCACAAATGTCGGATCCTCCTGAAATAAAGTTAATTATTTTGGCATCTGCTGGGGGTGATGCTGCTCGTTCAGGATCCTTCTCAGGATCCTGCCCTTTATTCTTCTTTCTTCCCAGCAGATCCTTCAGATATCCCTTGCTCAATAGGTAGCTTATTTCTTTCCTTAGAGCAATGCAATCCTCAGTCACATGTCCGAAATCTTCATGGAAGGCACACCATTTGGATTTATCCTTCCAATCAGCTTTTTGTTGATTCTTTCGAGGCCACCTAGCTTTGTCTCCTAAACCCTGCATAGCATACATTAACTCAGGTATGTTAACAGAAAAGCAATATTCAGATAATTCAGGATATTCTTCAGGATCCTCGTCTTCAACAGCATTCACTTTCGTGTTGTCATTTCTGCCATATGGCTTAGAGCGATATGGTTTATACGAGGATTCTGATTTCCTGTTGGTTGATTCATAGGTTGAGGTAGAATTCATCCTCTCTTGCATCTTTTTGTCATCTTCCAAGCGAATATATCTCAAGGCCCTGTTACGAGCTTCGTCGAGATTCATGCAGGGATTCATTACAAGATCCTGATAAAACTGAGAATCTTTTTTGTAATCCCATCTTAAAAGCCTGCACAGCTGTTGCAACATCAAGATGTGGGATATCCAAGGATTCCCGGCTAAACTTGTTCACATAATCCCTCAAGGATTCCTGAGGTCCTTGAGTTACCCTATAAAGATCACTGGTTGGTTTCTCAAAACTCCGGCTGCAAGAAAACTGACTATTAAATAAATTAACCAAATGAGCAAACGAAGTAATTGAGTGAGGAGGAACATTTAACAGCCATTTTAAGGCTGATCCTGTCAAGGTAGAACCAAAACCCTTGCAGAGACATGCTTCCTTGAGATCTGGAGGGATAGGGTTGATCTCCATCCTTTCCCTATACTGGGCGATATGCTCTTCAGGATCCATGGTTCCGTCATAGAGTTTCATGTTGGGGGTTTGAAATCTTTTTGGGATTTCAGCATCAGAGATAGGATGCGCAAACCGGGATATCCTGTGACTGTCTTGGGATACTTCTGGAATCGGCTGGACCACTCCAGGCACATTGGATATCATGTCTTTCAGCTTTTGAAGCTCCCTAGTAAATATTGACGCCACACCTGCATCCTGCAAAGATCCAACACCATTAGTAGCAAGAGTGTTATTATTATTAGATACATTACCAGTCTGGGGATTCTGGCCATATCCTGAAGCATATCCTGAGCTTCTCACGGTTGATACTCTTATTGAAGAGGGTATCTCAGGAGTATGATTCTGAGAATGGCTTGGCACAATATTCCCCCGGTTATCTTCAGTATAAACTGCAGAACTAAAGTTCAAAGCCCTGGGTTGCAAGGGAGTAACAGTTTCTTCCGCAGGCCTACTTGGGCCGGATTTCAAGAGTTGTATCTCTCTCATCAGCATCCGATTAGTTTCCTGCTGCTGCCTCATCTGTTCCTGTACACTACCAAACAAATTCAGAATTTCGTCATCAGAAGCCAAAACAGGACCAGATCCCTGGGCACCGGGAGCGGGAATAACATCCCGAGCCACATGACTTTCAGCTCCTTGTGAAGAGGCTTGCATTCTTGGAGGAGGAGGTGGAAGCACCGAACCCATTGTTGCAGAGGCTGTAGCAGATATGGTGGAAGAGCTCATGTTTCTTCTCGAGGCCATTGAAAACAATGTAGCAAAAAGTTTTGACAATAGAAAACCGAGTAATGATTTTACTAAAGTTTTTAGTAAAAATAGCACCACTTGCCCCACGGTGGGCGCCAAATTGTTTTGGTAAAAAATTACCGAAGCAATTAAGTGATCAAATTAGTTAAGTGAGGTAGTATGCTAGAAATGAGTGTCGAAAATATGTTAATCAATTTATTTTCAAAAACAGTTTCAGGATACGGCTCAGAATATAGAGTTGTATCTATGATCAAACAGTGAGCAAAAATGTAAAGGGTGACACGAGATGTACGAGGAAAGCCCTTGATCAATCTAGATCGCCGGCACAAAACCTCGGGAGCTGACAATCGCAGCTGCCTTGTTCTTCTATTACTTCGAATATCAGGATACAGTGCAGGACGTGATGCGGATCAACTTGGTGTTACAAGGTAATTCGAGTACAAGTGTTTGTGTGTAGTGTTTGCTAGAAGCTAGAGAGAAAAGTGTGCGTGTAAAAATTGTGTGCCTTAATCTGATCCGCCCCATCTATTTATAGTAAAAGAAATTCAACAAACTATCCTATTAAACCGGGATTCGGCGGATATTCCCTATTTGAACGTTGTAGACCTGGTCCTTCGGGTTCAACGTCTCTCATGTAACTGATATGCCCGAGTCTTAAGGAGAAGAGGTCCATTCGACCGTTAGTGACCCACAGCTTCTAACCTGCACGTGATTATTTAGTTAATACCAGGATACCACACCAGGATGTTACCAATATCCTGATCCGGTATCCTAATCACAAGTAAACAATCAAAAGCAGAATATTAGTCAGGATATATATGCTCAGAAAATGACCCATAACAATACCCACCGCCATCAATGACCTAGAAAACCGCAATAACACCGTTTTCACAAAAAACACGGTTATCTAAGCATCAAGGGCGAGTGGGAATAACCATAACGCGAGTTCACGCGCGCGTATAAGCCACGATTGACGACTTGCAACTGACAAGTGATAGCCTGTCACCCAAACTGTCACACGTCAACAGTCGTCACTGTACCTTTCACCAGCTAAGAGTCAAGATTTTCAAATTTGAAATCATGAGCAAAAAGTGTATCTTCCTAAAAAATATTCTCTATATTTCGCGCCAAAAAACTCCGCATAGCAAAAATCACCCACCTCTTATAAGTCCAGTACTCCACTTATTTGCATAAGAGCAACACTGGACTGGGGGGACTTGAAGGGGTAAGGTCCCAAAAACCTTGCGCAGGTGCTCGGGACCATACCACAACTTCACCACCAATAAACCTCTTTCAAAGAACCTTGCGCGGCAGTGCACCGGTTCTAAAGAAGAGAACTTAAAAGAAAGCAGTCTCCAACATCCGCGCGCCAAGATAGAGCCAATAGCATATCCTTGCGCAAGCTCCCATGCAGCAGAACAGTTAGGATAAGGTCCTAACAACATCTCCGCGCGAATATCACCCAGACTTGGATAGAAAGTAACCTTTCTGTCACAACAGAATTAGCATAAGGAAGAGCCACATAGGATTACAGCTGTAATCCTTCTAGAAGGCTTTATCGTGCACAACCATTCGGTTATAACCGAATGGCCACGTGGCATCATCCTGAGCATCCCTCAAGATCACGGTGATGGCACTAACTTGGAGAAGGATCTACACTTGCCCACTTTCCACGTGGCATCTCCCCAGCCGTTGATCATGCCCACGATCCGTGTGCCTATACATCACGTTAATGATTAATGGTGGAGATAATAACCGCTTACGGAAAATGCTTTCTGTCACTTCCTCCGTCAACAAACTTTCCCGCTCAAATTCGGTTATAAATAAGGACAAGTCAGGTACAATTTCTCAAGTTACTCTCACTTCACTTTCACTATTACTTCTTCTTCTTCACCTGTACTTATTCTCACGCTGGAGGGTGGTCACGGAGAGAACCCCCATTCTCCCCGTGGCGAGTCTAACGGCTGTTTGTTTTGCAGTTATCGTTAGAAGAAGGAGATAAGCTAAACCCCGAATCAAACGAGAGGACTCACCCCTTTTATGCAGAACTAAACCCCTGGTTCAATCGATTCCGGTCCTTTAAACCAGTGTTTCTTCACAAACGTATGAAATAAATGCCAACATATTAACAATACACACGAGTTCCACATAAATAACAAATACAAACTTAACAACGTTCAAGACGAGCAACACGTACATGGTCTAGTAGAGACCTAAGTATCTAATGAGTTAGAACACTTGTAGGTTGCCACGCGAATTTGGATACCCCACTTTGCTAGCACACACTTTCTACGGACGCAATATTGTGAGTTCATGTCCCGCTTTTCTTTTAAACATTTTCGGTTTTACAACTCTCGGGGGAAATACATGTTACGATGGTATGGTTAAGCTAAGGAATGAAATGACTAGATCATGTGCGAATATGGTGGAACTTAAGCACCATTTATCTTTTATTGACCAAGGAACAAAAGGGGTAGATCTATTGGGTACTGGCGAGCCCCACTCATGGGTCCGTGTGGCCGCATGTAGTGCTTTTCTGTCCTAGCCGAGGTTAATTGGTATTAAATCGTCAAGGGATGAGTGCTTCCTATGTCGACACTCATATTAATGTCCTTGCAAAACATTAGTGATCAACGATTTCATAGACGCTTTACATACGACACTTTTACATACAAACTTTCAAATGTTTTTAAGATTCATTTGATACGAACTAACAACACATGAATTCACCAACTTTTGTTGATGATTTAAACTTACATTTATTTCAGGAAATTAAGTGGATCTTGGCTCGAATGGTTATCAAAACGTACAAGGTTGTCATGTGGGCGATGTCATCCACTTTTGAAGGGTTTAATTTATATATCTCGTCTTCGAGTGAGATATAGGATGCAAAGCCTTTGTGTTTAAAACTTTATTTTGAACAAGTCACTTTTGTAAAACAATTTACTTTGTGTTGTCTTTTATCTGAACAACTTATGACTTGTATCTTTTATTTATGGTGAATGGATGAACATCGTGCATATTTTTATTCATATAGTTTGTTTACTTACATCGTATGTGATATACGTTAAATTATACATGTTTTAGTCCCCCATTTTACTTCTGTTTTACGCATTTTTGGCTAAAACCTCAATGTTTAGGTATTTAATCAGGTACTTTTGGATTTTCAGGTCTTAAACGGCGTACCAGAGACAAAGTTGGAGAAAAAAGAGGAATTTCCGGGCATTTCGAATGAAATCTGCACATTCTGTTGAAGACACAGATCATGCACGGTCATGCACACCATCTGCACGACCATGCAAGGCGCGCGACACAGGAAGCACTGGCGGTGCACATGGCAGTGCAACTGACTTCTCAGACACGCACGACCGTGCGTCCATGTGCACCCCCGTGCACTGACTGATCCTCGAAGAAACAGACTGGTTTCAATGAGATGCATGACCGTGCACTTGGTTCGACTTTGCTGCCTAATCATCCACTTGTCTGACCCATTCTGCAACTGACGTCACCCTACCATTTGTAAGTGCACGAGCGTGCACTTTAAAGTGCACGGCCATGCAGATATGAAAACCCATATAAAACAAAACAGACGCAACTGATCAATTATTGGGTATTTTTCCTATCTTGTGGGCGATTTCTGGGGTCCGAAGGCAGCCTGTTTTGGTCGATTTCAAGCCTCTAAGTTGCAAGAAGCCTATTTATCATCCAATCCATCAAATCCTTGCTTGTTTATGGTTTGAATCTTTGTTCTTTTCATAATTTTTGGGCACTTTTCAAGCATTAAGCTAATGTTATATGTATTATTGTAGCCTTTGGGCAAAAAAAAAAACGCTAAGTTACTTGTTTCATGAACAATCTTTAGTTTGTTAATCTTGTTTGTATGAAACTTTGGCACTTTTTCAAGTTTGAATATTGATGATCATATGGCAAACTTGTTTCATTGATGTTGGATTCTTGATTATAGTTGGTTATCTTGGATGATTAATGAATGTTTAGTTGAAAAAATGTTGAAAAACTATTGATTAAGCATTTGTTAGTAGGCTATTAACTTGTTAATATGTTTACACCATGAAACTAGAAATAGGTATTGGTTTAAGAAAAGATAAATCTGATTTTGATCAAGAATACTTTCTTACACGTAAGGACTTTAGCGGGTTAGATGGTGTTATTGCGAGTTCTTGACATGGTTGATAATCTTTGTCTAGTGATTTTAGTTAGAATTGCTATCTTAGTAAATTTGTGTTGACTTGCAAAATGGAATAGTTTGTGATATGATCTACTTTATGCTTATCGTGGTGGTATTGTGATTCGATATTGCTTTCCTTGATAAGTGAGGTTAGAAAACTCTTAACGGATGACTAACTTATTTTTAAAAGATTTGCATGTAAATATATCAATAGCTCGCTAATGAATGATTTTAGATGGTTAAAGTGTGTTTATTGCGTTAACTTTCCAAAGGATTATCATGTTAGGATTCCCGAAACGGATACTAATTGTCTTTATAATTGGAAGATTGATCAAGTGTTTAAGTGATATGTCCGATTTACTACACTTAGGTTGTTTGCGAAACAAGATAAAATATATCTTTGTATTTGGAGTCTTCTATGTTTTAAAATATAGTTTTAGATTATTTTAGTTAAAAACACATTCACCTATCTTTTTACTAGTAAACCAATGACAACGATTTAGTACTTATGTGTCCGCTTGCGTCCATGGATCGATGTCTGGTTCTTACCTATACTTTACTACATATATGATAGGGTACACTTGTCCTTTTGTGTGTGTTTTAATGTTAAGGTATAAATCATTTTTATAAATATTAAAACCAAGTTTGTGTGTAAAATTCATTGTAAAAATATGTATATATACGCACACATCAGTATACAATGAAAATTAATCAAGTTCACACCGTCCGGTTCCGCCTATGAGCGGGTGTGACACGATCAACTCGTTAAGCATTAAGGGGCCATTCGTTATACTTCTTCCAGTCAAGAAGGTTGATTGTTTGGGAGAAACAAGTTTCCCAATTACCGACTTTAGCCTACTAACAAGGACCTTAGAAAGTACCTTATTTAAGCAAACAAATAAGTCTAATTAGTCTGAAGTCAGAAAACAAAATGGGGTCTTTAACCTTGGGAATCAAAGCAATGAATGAAGATGCACAACTGAGGCCCAAGATCGCCCGGTGATAGAAATCCTCAAAGATTGCCACAAACTCCATCTCTAAACCTCTCCAAAACCGTTTCAAATTTGAAGTTGAACCAATCTGGCCCCGGTGCCTTATCCCCATTGCACGACCAAACCACCTCCTTTATTTCGATCAAGGAAAACGGCTTGACCAAATCATCCGCCTCTGACTCCGAGAGCATAGACAAATTTGGGCATATTATTTGCGGTCGAGACCGCAAAGGCTCCTTGAACTTCTCCGAAGAACCCAAATGCCCTATCTTTGATGATTATCGGATTAGATGCCCACTCCCCATCCACCATAATCCCATTTATTCTATTTTTTGATGTATTCACGTTCGTTATACCGTGGAAAAAGCTAGTATTTTCATCCCCATCTAGCGCCCATTTAACTCTCGCTTTCTGTTGAGCATCCAATTGTTTGGTCCTATCAAACTCAAGAATAAAAGCCTTGCCTTTGATTCTTTATTGGAGGTCGATAGGAAGTAGTGATCTTGTTTCAGTCACCATCACTAAGTGCTCAACCATCGCCTTCTTTATACCATACACCCCGTCAAGTTTGCTTTTCTCCTCTGCCACCCAAACTTTAATACGGGTTTTTAGGAACTTCAATTTGGCGATAACCGCTAAATCAGGGGCCCATGAAACACAAAAGACCTACACACCCATTCACATACGCCTCGAATCCGAGTAAATACAGCCATGTGTTATATAACCGAACGGGGTATGCCCGAAGTTGTGAGCCGTCGTGGATAACATAATAGGGCAATGATCCGAGATGTATTTAGACAGTGCAACAACGGACGCGTCCGACCATCAACCCATGAATTCACTACACACCAAATATGTGTCTAGTTTGCTTAACTTCTCACCATTATCGAACATATAACTGAAAGTGTGACCCCCATGTTTTGTTGATGTAAATCCACTATCCGTATAAAGTCATTGAGCAAGTTGGCATATAGAGGAATATAGTCCGAGTTCCTCCATTCCTCAGGACAATGGATATCATTGAAATCCCCCAAAAACCCACATACCTAGCATCGACCTTTTTGGTTGACCCAATTCAGACCATAAGTCTCTTCTCCTAGCGGGGTTATTTGGTGCTTACGTATCTACAACATTGATACACTCCCCTGTACTGATGATCGACCCCGAGACCACAAGGTAATGTCTATTTTAAACAACCCCAGCCGCCTAAACACAGTCAGATCCCACAAGCTCGCTAGACCCCAGACTGTCCTTCTGATGATACATGTCTGAGACTCGATAATCGTTCTGCCCCAAAAAGCGTTAAACTTAAAAAAGAGTGTGTACCAATATTCATTTATTGCATAGACATGAAATGGATCCCTTTGCTGGTCTGCAATCCCCTGATCCAGGTCGGCTTCCTAGCATCCCTGGCTGTCGCAACCCCCATCCCCTAGTAACCCGGGAACAGGCGGCCGCGACCAGCATTATTGGTATCGGTGTTTATTAGTTTGGCAGCGGAAATTACATCAGGACCGTAGTTAGAAAATATTTTATCAGAGTAAAATACCACACTTTTATAATATTAAACACGTGGGATATTCCCAAGTTTTCAATACAAACATTTTATAGGGGTAAATCCTATTTTATTTAATAAAACATCTTCTTTACTTTAGGTAACTTTATAACCACTTTTCCAAGCCTTCAGTGCTGTCCAGCTGGCTTCTATTTGTCTTTCACATTTTGTTACCTGAAATGTGTTTAAAAACATTTTGTCAGTGGGAAATACTAGTGAGTGAATCCCAATTTAATCAAGACTGGTAAAACCACAGCATTGAGGGCGATCTCGCAATTACATTTGTTTATTTTTCTACTTTAATTACCACCCACAGTACTGTCAACCCGACTTGTGGTCATGTTACTACTCACAGTGTAGTAACAAATTTTGTATACAAAACCCCAACATACCGACGATAATTGTAGAATACAAATACTCGATCACTGTTTAATATAATGTAAATCATTTGAGGTTTTGTAAAAACAGCTTGCAAAAAGGTTTACAAAAAGGAGATTACTCACATTGCTATCTTAGGGTTTTCCTTTGTGATTTCCTGATAATTATCTATTAATTACACAATGCACACGCGTTAGTATAATAACCCAATATTTACATTAGTTATACCCTCCCCGAGACAGAACTCCAATGACTACGTCGGGCAGAGCCTCAACAGCCGTTACGGAGCACTAGATCAATCGGGCAGCGTATCTAATACGTAACTGGGGGTTATGATACTTACAACGAGGCAGAACTTCGTTAATTTGGGGGTATAATGCCCGTGAATTATGTATACTATAGATAAATTGAGAGAGAAAGTTGTGTGTGAGCGTTGAAAACTGAAAGTTGATGCCCCCTATTTATACTTCTGATCGACCGGTCTCTAGCGGCCCGCGTAAGATCCTTAAGGGGTCTTCGCGGCCCGCGACGTAGGGGTGTAGGTTTTAGCTGCGCTGATTCACCGAACTAGGGTTGACACGAGTTAGCCACGTGGCAGCTCACGGTGTCGCCCTGATCCAGAGTTGTCGCGGCCCGCGTAGATCATAGTCAACACGTTCGCGGCCCGCGAGCGAGGACTGGATTTTGTTTTTATTTAATTTTTTACAAAATTGAAGTATCTAGGGTCCATTATTCGTATACGGGGGTATTTTAGGGCGTATAGGGGCACTCTAAATATATTAGGGGTGTCGGAAATAATTTTAGGAGGGTTGTTATACTGACCCCCTTATGTTTATTGCCAAAAAATTCATTGTTGCAATTCTGTTTCACCATCACCATTTACCGTCTCTTTCACGAGAACTTCAAAACCTTCTAGCTAAATACCCACCATAGCCCCAACGTTGACGGTATCGCCTACCTCCTGAATGTAAACTGACATCTCTGTTTCCGACAATACAATGTCAGCGCCGACCTGAGACGGGGGCGTTTCATCGACTGGAATAGTCCCTTAATCCACCGACAAGTTACCTTCACGCGTTTCCCCATGCATGTTCACTCGATCCACTTGCTCCGAAAGTGAATTCCTACTAGGGTTATTGTGGTTAAAACAGGGCATCGGTTGCTTATCTAGTACTATAAATCTCCACTATTCTGTGTCGCAAACATCCATATAAGGGAAAGGGGATCTTTGGAGCCCTATTCCTCCATCTATACCTAACAGTGGGAGTTGGATCCACTTAGTTGTTTAAGCCCACTCGAAATTGGTCCACACTACCCCATGGGCCCACATCAGGAAACTAGTTTCCAGAACCCTGGATGGGACCCACCAACTTTTCACATGTTCTAGGAACTATCCAAGCAACCATTTTCCTCCCAACCCCATGCATAGGTGCATCCTCATCTCTAGGCCCATAATTGCCAATCGACGTTTTCGATACCCAAAGGAGACCGATCATCATTCTTCCTCCCAGCCGGCGTAAGTGGTTGTCGGATCTATCCATCCTCCATCTCATCATCTTCCGCCACCGATTCTAATGTCTTCAATGAAGAACCTCCAACCAATGTCAAATCTTCGAACATCATCAACCCCCCCCCCCCATTGTTACAATAATCCATCACCCATATTCTATGTTGATCCTTATCCCATTGTGTAACGCCTCACTTCTTAGAATTTCCCTTATTTAGAAAGTTCGCCTTGTACTATATTTATGGAAACTCGTATTATTGTGTAATCGTATTCCGTTACCAATCATTATAAACTGAAACTTTGATCGTAATAAAAACCTGATCATTTGATGTGAATTTATACCTTGATTATACATACTGGTTTCATAATCAACTTACATACATGTTGATATACATTTATCTCACACGCAAACTTGAACTTGTTTTACTTACAAATTATCATTTATATGTGTTTTGATACTCTTTATACGTGCAAATACTTATACATGCATTCACGACACTCAAATTATGGTTGCATACATGTTACATACTTAAAATTGTGCTAAAAATGGAAGTTATGGCTTAAAATAATAAGAATATCAAAGTTCAGGGGCCAAAATGCAATAAATCAAACTTGGGGCTGATAAAGTGAGACGCCACGGGGTGCGATACCCTAAGCCTTATCTATCACGGCCCATGAAACCCCTTAATCTGCAGAATGTTGTTTTACTTTCATGGATTGGTCCATTTTCTCACTCATTTTCCCACCCAACTCTCTTTAAAACACTATTAACTCTTAACCTAACTTCCCCACTATAAATACAACCTCCCTAACCCTCATTTTCACTTTCCAAACACCTTATTTACTCTAAAATCCTCTCAAGAACACTCAAAAATTCTGATTTTTGGGCAGAAACTTTCAAGACTTTTAAGTGAGTTCTAGCTCACTTCTTCACTCATTTCTTTCTTGTTTCTTCTTTCATCTTACTTGGATAACCTCTAGGAAGGTTTTCACAACTTTGCCATCGCAAACTAAGGTGAAACCTCACCATATTTGAGGTCCAAAGTGAGATTTAATTCTGTTTTCTACAAAATTCATATATCTTGTTTTTCTTTACTAAACTTGGTGAAATCTTGTACCCACCAAGCTCACAACTTAGTTCATAGTTGTAGGTTTGTGTTGAGGTTGATTTCCATCAAGTTGTGAGTTCAAAACTCTTTACTTTAAGTTCATACATGTTATATTCAAGTGTTGAAAACATTCACGATTCACCATCTTCCATATGGTTGACTTGTGTATTGTAAAAGTGTGAACCGTGGGAGCTTTGGCTTTCCAACCTACTTCCACTACCTCACTTGTGAACCTTGTGTATGAACACTCAAGTAGCTTTCCAGTCACAAAGTAACATAACCCCGTCTAGCCTCCAACACTTAGTTAACTCTTTCCATGTTGTGGTGGTTCACCCGGGTTAGGTCTTACTTGGCTACTTGATGATGTATTAGTTAGTTGTTATTTCTTTTCATTCATGACCCTCCGAATCATCCTTGTGATGATTTGTGTAGTGGTGAATCATACAATGAGGATAAATCCTCCATGCTTGACTTACATGACAATCTATGAAACTCATGATGGACTTAGCTTAGGATTATTATTACAACTATATATATATATATATATATATATATAGGGGACCGCTAAAATGAGAACCACCTCCAGTTGTAAGAACCGTGAGAACTTTTTGATCCGAGGCGAGTTGGACCAAAAAAAAATTTCATAAACGTAGATGCTTGTATTATAAACACATTTGTAAAAAAAAATTCAAAAAAAAAAATGTCGTGTGTGTAGTTTTGAACACCACAAGTTTGTGTTTACGGGTACCGTAAATTTTAAATAAAATTTACGGGTCCCGTAAACGCAAACTTTGGGTGCTCAAAACTACACACCCGACATTTTTTTTTGAATTTTTTTTTTTACAAATGTGTTTATAATACATGCATCTACGTTTATGAAAAAAAATTTAGTCCACCTCGCCCCGTACGGTGTAGTTCTCACGGTTCTTACAACTGGAGGTGGTTCTCATTTTAGCGGTCCCCTATATATATATATATAGGGTAGGGTTCTAGAGTGAACACTTGGTTGAGAGTGAACTGTGTGAATTAATCTGGGCCATTGGATTACATCATCTAGAGATTTTTAAACAATGGCAAGATTGTAATTATAATGTTGTAACTCCCCTTTAAAATAAATAACAGAAGGGTATTTGTGTCTTTTGTAAATTGCATTTATTAAATAATATAATCAAAATCCCTAAAATCTCGCTAGTTTCCGTATATACAAGATACATAGTTGTTAGTGTATACACATGTGTATAGTATCGCTAGTATCAGTTTCTACAATATACACAGCTGTTAATTTATACACATGTGCACAATCTCGCTAACTATCAGTTTATACAAGATACACAGCTGTTAGTTTATACACATGTGTACAGTCTTTTATACATCTGTGTATTATATTCAGAAATGGTTACATATGTATATATTAACAACATATAGTATATTAGGCATGCACACAAGTAGATTCATATAAAAATTATGAAATTAATGAAAATGAAACATATCTCATGTATGCAAAAATAAATAATTTCATCACATATTCAAAAAAATAAAAAATTAATGCCCAAAAGTAATTACAATTTCAATCTCAGATAAATTTTTTAATGTTTATTGAAAATTATAAAAAGTTAAAAACAATGTATTATGATATCTATATATACGGATAATAAAAGAAAAACAATATTCAAGTTAAAATTAAAACAAAATCTATGGATAAAGAAATAATGGAGAAATAATTAAAAATGAGAGAGAGGGAGAGAAAGAGAGTTAAGAGATGAGAAAATTAAGGGATTTTAATTAAACATACTTGGGTAATGTCAATCATACCATTTTAATCTAAAAAATGATCAAGGGCCAAGATTAGTTCATTCAGTTCACTCTCAAGAAGTTGTTCACTCTTGATCCTAATCCTATATATATAGGGAGGAGTTCATGCAAGAACCACCCTTATTGCGAGAACCGCGAGAACCAATGTGAACACAACCTAAAATAGCTAAAAAAACCTAAAAAAACCTAACCCCCACCCCCCCCCCCCCAAAAAAAAAAAACCTAACCCCCCCCCCCCCCCAAGCTAAATGTTAAAAACTAAAACCCCCAAAAAACCTAAAAAAAACCTAACCCCCCCCCCCCCAAAAAAAAACCTAAACCCCCCTCCCCCCACCCCCCAAAAACCTAAACCCCCCCCCCCCCCCCCAAAGCTAAAATGCTAAAAACTAAACCCCCAAAAAACCTAAAAAAATCTAAAAAATCTAAAAAAAAAATTTTGGCTTCGAAAAGTAGCGATTTTTATATAAAAATATTAAAAAAAATTGTGTGATTTTTAGCTATTTTTAGGCATTTTTGGTTGTGTTCACATTGGTTCTCGCGGTTCTCGCAATAAGAGGTGGTTCTCGCATGATCTTCACCCTATATATATATATATATGAACCCATATATATATTAACGTGCCAACATAATCTAAAACGATAACTTTTGAGAAAATCTCAAAGTTATGTGAAAATTCTAAGAAACGGAGAAACTTAGGATTTTTGTGACATTGATTTATAAATCGTTCCTACGCATAATAGGACGTGTAGAAATCAATTTGTGGGATTGCGCTATTTAAAAATACGCACCCAAAGGTGAATGTCACTAAACCCCCTCTTTTTTACTGTTTTGTATATGTTTTGGGGGAAGAACACGCCTAAAAAGGGTTTAATAATGTTTTTGGAATAAAACAAACCTTTTGATATAAATTATATATTTTCATTGAAAATATATGGATTTGATAAATATATATGTTTCAGGGAGAAACAGTTTTGGTGAAAATATATGTTTCGGGATGAAACGGCTTTGGTGAATATATGTTTCGGGGAGAAACGGTTTTGTTGAATATATGTTTCGGGGAGAAACGGGGATTTGTACGGTGTTTCAGAGAAAACGACCGTGTTGTTGGGACGGATTTACTTGGTCCCAGAGATTTCAGTAAATTCGTACAACGGATTATATTAAATTTGTCATATTAGTAGGATATATATATTGTACGTGTGGCAGGCATCATAGATGGCCTCGATATGGGCCATGCGCAAGTGATGTCGTTTAATCATTTAAGTATTGCACGCGATGAATTGTTGGTAGATCTATCGGGTTGACAACCCCGTCGTGACCGGTCGCTCCGTGTCAAGTCAAACGACGAATTGATATTCTGTTTATTGTCTAGCTTTGATTATCTCTTCATTGTTAATATATAGTTCGTAATGTCTAGCTAACTTAGGAGTCCGAACATTTGATACTATAAATTTAATATGTAAACTTGGGAAGATGCTTTGTCCGAAGGTTTCTGGGAAACGCTTGCAACGGCTGACCCTTGGATTTTTATTAAGGAAACCAATTGACTTTCGTAAATTATATGGATGTTTTGATAATAAACACATAATTGGAAAGTTTTTCCTTGGGATCAAATTACTTAAATTTGAATATGTGAACTCACCTTCCTTTGTGTTGACACTTGATTTTAACGTGTTCTTCAGGTACTTGAGTTCGGCTTCGGAAATTATGGCGTATCTTGTGGTTGTTGATGCATGTTTTGCTACGTAATGTTTTGGACTAACTTTTAAAACAATTTGGGACCAATGTAATAAGATCCATAAGGATCAAGACAACTAGACTATGTTGTGGTATGCCGTGTTTTGAAACTTTATGTTTAAAACCTATGTTTTAATTAAGTTAATATGTCCAACAATTAAATGCATCGTTCAACAAGATATTAATGGGCACTAACTTCCGTCACCACTACGTTATATATTCCGCTGCGACGTTTTTGGGGTGTGACAGTTGTAGCCATGATTTTCTTGGGTTCCGTTTTAGGGTGTATGATATGATGGAGTTTTAGTAAGGAATAATGGTTTTTAATAATTCCAACTATTGTTCGTTAGCCAGCAACGGTCCTAACTTTAAAATTCCAACTGGCGGTCCCACATTTTCACATATTTGCCTTCAATGGATCCTGACTAATAGAACCCTAACGCCGTTACACACATTCCTTCATGTTATTTCTATTATTTTATGTTTAGAATTAGTCAACATGTGATATCTGAGCTTATTTTGAATAAATCAATTATATTTGTTAAAAAAACAAAAGATTTGAAGAAAACCCACTTTAAAATCGGATTTCTATGGATCTAATATAATTTTCGGTTTTGAAGTTCATAGTTATGTTTTATGGATTGTTAACATCGATAAAAACATGTTTTAATGAGATTAATACATAAAATGTTGATAAGTTTTGAAAAATTGTTCAAGAAAAAGTTTGAGTGTTCTTGATATTCTTGATGATCTTCATCATAAAATGGATGAAAATCATATATTTTGGTGTTTGATTCAAATTAAAACTTATTTCTAGATATTTTGGGTGTACTTTTTCCCCTTGTTTCCAAATAAAACCCAAAAGTTTAAAAGTAAGTTCACTAATATTCCGTTAATTACGAATATTTTGGGTGTACTTGTTCCACTTGTTTGTTAATAAAACCCAAAAGTTTAAAAATAAATGCACTAATAATAGTAACTTAATTATGGATATTTGATTATGTGAAAGATTCATTTGGTGGCACTCACTAAAATACTCATGGGTAGCACTCCCGTAGCAAGCATGGGCATAGATGTCACTATCATAAAATGTGTTGTCTAAGCTTTGGTTTCCCCAAATCCTCATTTCTCTTTTCGAGTTCTGCCTTTATTGTATAGATGACACTTGTGATTTATAGTCAAGCACTCAAGCATATTAGGCAACTAAACCAAACCAGATGATCAAATGGTTAGTGATAATCCTAAGCTTTAATCCTCTGAGCAAATTCACTAACTTTTTAGCATAATTCATCTAGGGTTTGTTCAACTTATTTATAATGATAATCCTATAGCTTTAGACAAATCATTGCAATACATTTACTTAACTCGAACACAATTTTCTTTTGTAAAAATTCAAACGAAAACGTTTTGTAAAAAATCAAACGAAAATGTGAAAAAGAACTCGGGGCACATATATGTTAACAATCAAAACAAAGAAGAACAAACCGCCATTGCTGCAAACATCACCTTTGCTTCAAATAGAAGCCTCCGAAGATTACCCCACCAATATACGGTATGTTTCAACTTCCGTTTGATCCATTCAGACAACGACAAATTTATCATCATCGCCTCTAAACATTGTTGTTTCCTCATATTGTAGCCTCTACGGTTCATTTACGTTTCATGATGAATATGATCTCCATTAAACTGGGACTATAGGTGCATAAAGAACCTATACCTGGACCCGAGGAAAAAACTCAGAACCGGTTATTTTTTATCCGGGTTTTCTATACCCGTAACCGAACCCTATCCTGGGTAGGATAGAGTATACATTTTGAGATCAATACTCGTATCCGAAACCGTACCCGTTTTATACTAGAAAACACCTGATACCAGTTTTTTTAATACTCAATAGAATACCTAAAAAGTACATTTTTATATTTACTTCACAATTTTTTTTATTAAAGATTTTTAAAAATGCATATTATAAAGCAAATAATTTATACTTTAAGAGAATTTATGTTATTGTAATTGATTTTTTTTTTTTTACAAATTACAAACCAAACTTATTTTTTAAAATTGGGTATTGGTACCTGAACCCATACCCTAGTCCAATATCCAATTATACCCAAACCGATCATACCCTACTCGGGTGGAATTCTCCCGTGCTCTCAACGCCATTATCAAAGGAATTCTCCTATTCAAAACTTCCAGCCAAAAAAACACTTTGGGTGGAACCCAATTGTTCCACAAAGGTCTAAACGAGTTCCTGCCTTTAGAAGCATCAAAAATTTGAGACCTTAAGCCACTGAGAATTGGCTTTCATCAGCCCCTATCCAGCGCCATTTATCTTCTCCATTGCGTCCAGAAAACCTGTTAAGAATGTACATTAATCAGCCCAATTCATCCCACTGTTAAGGCTGCACCGGGTCCCGAGTCCATTCCCAAGCTCAAAGGTTTTATATATGCCCTATCCATTGTCATTATGCGAAAATTAACAATCAAGATGATTGGTGGAGCTAAAACTTAAAAAATTATAAACCAAGTAATGCCAAACTCTAGATTTAGACGTCGGAAAATTTAGTAAAATTACGTATGAGTTTTTTTTAAACAGCCTTGTTATTGAAAACCATGCGAAAAAAGCCACGGCAGGGAGCTGAAGCAAAACAAAATTCAAAGAAAAAAAAAACCAAAAAACAAATACAGAACGTAACTGGACACCAAACCGTAGTTTAGAAAATTGCCGACGCCAAGCTGCAACACCCAGACCAATATAAATTTAAACACCTTGACCCACACTTGCACCAATCAGACCAAACTGTAGTAAAATTACATATACAATTAGCCGGTCAATCAAACACTCGACAATCGTAATTCAAAAGGTCATGCTTTCCAAAAACCAATTAATTAACATCCACATGACCAAATATAATTTTGTGGCTGTTGAGAATCGAAGGCTCAGATATGTTGCAATGGAACTTGTTTGACCCGAATCTGCCATGGCTGCAATCGCAGTTGCAAGTGAATATCAACCTCCACAGACAACTGCCGTTTAAAACTGGTTTGGGTTTAATCCGGTTTTAACTTTGTTGACCAAATTTAGAACCCGTTTTAAGCCCAATCCAGTTTAATAAATTAACCCGGTTTGTGCACCTCTAAAATATTGCCAAGCCAAGATACAGATAGGATCCACAAACTCCGATTTTGCTCGCTACATTATATCATCACAGCCTCCTACTTTCAAACAATTAAAAGCAGAAAAAAAAAAGTAAAGCAAACAGAGCCTCATTCACTTGATCAAAACACAATATAAGAAGATCAACAACTCATAAATGATCAGAAGATCAAATGGCAAAAGGGAGGTTATTATAAGAAACCCTCACTCTCTCAACGGAGCCTCATTCACTTGATCAAAACACAATATACCAAACGCCTCAGATTTGTTAACTATCATAAGTTGTTGTCGAAATCCGCCATGGCTGTAATCACAGTTGCATGTGTTAAATACATACATACTGAATTGCCTTACATAATGTAACAACAACAGCAGCAACAATGTCATCATCATCTCCATTCCATAAATAGAGAGTAGTTTATTCAAACATATTATAAGTTGATCAAATTCACTAACATGAACTCAACTTTTAGGGGCTGTTTGTTTACCTCTTAATGGGGCTCTTAATGGTTCAGACCTCTTACTGGTTCAGCACTTAATGGTTCAGACTGTTTGTTTCGCGAGCAAATGTCTGAATGGTTCAGACATTTGCCTCTGAATGGTTAAGAATTATACAGAGTCTGAATGGTCAAGACCTCTAATCTGAATTGGTCAGACATTTACCTCTGAACGGTTAAGCATTATACTAGCTCTTAATGGTTCAGACCTCTTACTGGTTCAGCACTTAATGATTCAGACCTCTTACTGGTTCAGCACTTAACCATTCAGAAGTTGCCAAACAGCCCCTTAGCCTATTTCATTTAGGGTTTGTTTTTACGTGCCATCAATTAGAACCTACTCATTCTTAATATCTAACTATATTGTTAATTACTAAACTGTAAAACAAATTTATTCAGAAGTCAAAACCCCAAATCTAAAAAAGCTATTGAAAACCATGCGAAAAAAGCTACGGCAGGAAGCTGAAGCAAACTCTGATTAATAACAAAACCCGGTTTGCACACCTCTAATACATTGCCCAGCCAAGATACAGACCCGATCCACAAACTCCGATTTGCTCACTACATTTTATGATCACAGCCTCATTCACTTGATCAAAACACAATATAACAAACACCTCAGATTTGTAATAATCCTAAATCATACTTAAAATCTAACTATATTTGTTAATTAAATTACTAAACTGTAACAGTTTTTATCAAAAGTGCAAACCCCAAATCTAAATTAAACCAAATTATGGAGAAAAGAACTGTAAAAAAATAAAGTACAAAATATATTTATAAATCAAATCAAACAATTTTATTTGGAGTTTGTTTTTACGTGCCATCAATTTAAACTTTTTCATTCTTAAACTCTAAACTATATATTGTTAATTACTAAATTGTAAAACATATTTATCAGAAGTCAAATCCCCATAATATCTAAATCAAAACAAAATATGAAAAAAAAACAAGAATTAAAAGAGGCTCAGATCTGTTACTAATGAGAGCAAAGAAGAACAAGCCGCCATGGCTGCAAACATCACGACTGCTTCAATAGTAGAAGCCTCCGGAAGTTACCCCGCCAAGATACGGTCTGGTTCAAGCTTTGTTCAATCCACTCAGGCAACAAGAATTTCATCATCGCCTCTAAGCATTGCTGTTTTTTCCTCATAATAATGATTCTGGCTACTGGGTACGCATATGCTACAGCTGGCACTACCAGAAAAAGAACGAGTAGATGTTGTTCAGTCTGTATGTTCATGTTCCTATCCAGAAAGGGGTGTTAAATTTTGGGGGAAATCGAAGATCATCGACTGCTGAGGAGGGCAACGCCCCATAAAAAAAAAAAAAAAAAAAAAAACCCTTCCCTCTGCTGCCTCACTTCTCTGTTGAGTTTTCGGTTCCCCCAAAACCTGATTTGTGAATCGGATCTTTGGTTTAATTGTAAATGAGTCACTTGTGATTTTTAATCAAAGTTGCAATACAAACACGAGGCTCAGATCTCTAGCAATGGAACTTGTTTTTGCCCAATCCACCATGGCTGCAATTGCATTTGCAAACTCCAGAGAGAATCTCCAAACACAACAATTGCCAACTGGATTTTGCCCAGCCAAGATACAGATCGGTTCCACAAACTCCTATTTTTCTCAACCCACGTTTATCATCATTGCCTCGGTACTTGTAAACAATTAGCACCACCGCCACCACCAACACAAAAAATGGAGCAAAATCACCAACTCGTAGTTGATGAAAAGATCAAATGGCAAGAGGGAAGTTACTCTTAGAAACCTCCTCAATCTCCCCCGAGTCTCAGCTCACGTGAGAATAACACAGTATAACACCTCATCTCATATTTTAAGGCGGCTATAATAAAACACCGGTTTGTGAACTGGAACCAGTTTTGACCCGACCCGAAACCGATTATGAAACAGGTTTGGTGAAACTGGTCCAGTTTCAAACCAACCACCAGTTTGAGAACTCCTCTCTCTTTAGTAGGATCGGTTTTGCTATTCAAAAGGGTTTGCGGCATAGCTTGTTGCCCGTTTACCTGCTACTGGCTGTTTTGGCATATTACTGGTAACCCAGTTTCACCAAATACCAGTTTTGACTGTTCTTGGCCCAAAACGAAGCGATTTTAACCTGAATCGGTTTGGGAAAAAAACCCGAAATGTGCACCTCAAGGTAGATGTTCTTTTATCTCCAAGGATAAAGGTTTTGAGGCTCAGATATATTATCATTGGAATTTATTTTCGAAATCCGCCATGGCTGCAATCACAATTGCATGTATCAAACACATACCGACCAAGTTGCCTAGCCAAGATACGGATCAGATCTGTAAATTCCGATTTTGCTTGAAATAATTTCCATCGTCATAGTCTTTATATATGGAACAACAACAAAAAAAGGCATTTTGGTCTTTTTCACTTTATGTACGAAAATACCTCTGATTTAACAGAGAAAAATGGATGGAATTATCGAGCCGGGTGAAAATGGCCAGATTTCAAACCCTTTGGATCCAGATGTGAAAAAACAAACCTTTGGACAAAAGTCGCAAAACTAACCAAACCTCAGGGATGAAAATGGCATTTTACTCTTTTTTATGCAGTGTTAAAAAAATGGCATTTTACCGCCATGGCTGCAAACATCACGTTTGCTTCAAATAGAAGCCTCCAGATATTACCCCGCCAAGATACGGTCTGTTTCAACTTTCAACCTTCGTTCAATCCACTCAGCAACGACAAATTCATCATAATCCCCTCTATACATTGCTGTTTTTTCCTCATAATGTCGCCTCTACGAGGAACAATACAAAAAGAATACCGATATGTTTTCATTGTATTGTAGGAAAATAATATTTTAACTTATATCCTTGGTTTTAAATTGCGTGATGCGCTCCGATGCGTTTAGTCCAAAAATCTGATGCGCGATGCGTGATGCGCGATGCGAGCGCATCACGTATGTGATGCGTTCTTTATAAAAAAAATAGTTAAAAATTATTTATACATAAAAACTTATAAAAACATACTTAAAGTAAAACAACTGACGTAATTAGAAGGTAAGAGTTGTGTTTTTTGGTTCAAATCAAGCATACTAAGATGTTAATTATGGAAAAAACCGAACACAGTTCATAAAATCTGGAAAAAAGCATAAGAAACAATGTTGCGCACATCAGAGCGCATCATGCAAAATGCGCGCAATATTCTCGCATCACGTAAACGCATCGCATCAGCTGCTGCGATGCGCTCTCATTAGCGCATCGGGCGCATCACGCATTATGCGCGCATTTTAAAACCAAGCTTATATCATGAACTTATATATATATAGCAATTTAACACTAACAGTTCGGTATGCTCTCCTTCCATTAACAAATTAACTTTTTGCAACTTGCAAAAAACTAACAATTGTAGCAAGTAGGAACTGATTAAGACACGCTAACATTTAACACTAACAATTAAGACTTAAAACACTGATAGCAACAATAAGAAGAAATGGAACTTGTTTGGCCCGAATCCGCAATGGCTGCAATCACGGTTGCATGTATCATATACATACCGACCGAGTTGCCTAGCCAGGATACGGATCAGATCTATAAATTCCGATGTTGCTCGAAATAATTTCCATCGTCATAGCCGTGTTAATTATCGCCCCGCTTGCAGTATGCGCATATAATTTATATATGTGTGGGCGCTCGGGGGGCAAAAGTGAAAGTGCACTAATTTTAACGTTATTTTACTAATTTCGTGAAAATAACGTTAAAAGAGGGGGATGGTTAATCATGCATCATGTGGTGGCGTGGATAGCCGAAAGACAAGGGAGTACACGCACTAATCGGCCTTTGTATCAATTGCTGAGTGTTATGGGCCTTATGTCCAAGGCTTGATGTGCAAAAAATGTTCTTCAGTCTGTATGTTCATGTTCCTATCCAGAAAGGGGTGTTAACTTTTGTGGTCAAATGGAAGATCATGGGCTGCTGAGGGGGGCAACACCCCATGAAAAACCCCTTCCCTCTGCTGCCTCACTTGTGTTGCCTGAGCTTTCGGTTCCCCCAAACCCTGGTTTATTGTACATGACTCACTTGTGATTTTTAATCAAAGTTGCTCTTTTCAATGTTGCAATACAAACAGAGGCTCAGATCTGTAACAATGGAACTTGTTTTTGCCCAATCCACCATGGCTGCTATCGCAGTTGCAAAGTATTCATGAGAGAATCTCCAAACACAACAATTGCCATCTGGATTGCCCAGCCAAGATACAGATCGGTTCCACAAACTCCGATTTTGCTCAGGCTACGTTTATCATCATTGCCTCGTACTTTTAAACAGTTAGCCCCACCACCAACAGATAAAAGATAAGGCAAAATCACCAACTCATAGTTGATCAGAAGATCAAATGCCAAGAGCAAAATCTCCCCCTAGTCTCAATTCAATTGAGAATAACACAACATAAATGTAGAGGTGAACAAAAAACCGATTTGTGAACTGGAACCAGTTTTGACCTGACCCGAAACCGATTATGAAACAGGTTTGGTGAAATTGGTCCCCGTTTCAAACCGACCACCGGTTTGGGAAAATGTGCACCTTTAGGTAGATAGATTTTCTTATCTCCAAGGATAAGGTTTTGAGGCTCAGATATATTATCATCGGAATTTATTGTATAAACCGCCATGGCTGCAATCACAGTTGCATGTATCAAATACATACCGACCGAGTTGCCTAGCCAAGATACGGATCCAATCTATAAATTCCAAGTTTGCTCATCATTTGGTTATAGGTAAATGTAGAGGTGAACAAAAAACCCAGTTTGTGAACCAGAACCGGTTTATGAACCAAACCGAAACCAATCCCTTTCCACTTGTAAACCGGTTTCACCAAATACCAGTTTCAACCGTTGTTGACCTAAACTGAAACGATTTAAACTGGTACCGGTTTGGGGAAAAACCCCGAAATATGCACCTCTAGGTAGATAGATGTTCTTCTTATCTCCAAGGATAATGGTTTTTTGAGGCTCGGATATGTTATTATCGGAATTTAAAGTTGAAATCCGCCATGGCTGCAATCATAGTTGCCTAGCCAAAATACGGATCATTATCATTATCATTCATTCATCATTATCATACTCAGTAAATCCCACCAACAGCAAAGCTAAGGTAGGGTCTGAGGAGGGTAAGATGTAGACAGCCTTACCTCTACCCGTTAGGAATAGAGAGGCTGCTTCCGGTGAGACCCCCGGCTTGATAATAGTTTTGCATCAAGCCTTGGACACAAGGCACATAACACTCGGCCATTAAGACAAAGGCCAATTAGTGCATGTACTCCCTTGTCTTTCGGCTATCAACGCCACCACATGATGCATGATTAACCATCCCCCTCTTTTAACATTATTTTCACGAAATTAGTAAAATAACGTTAAAATTAGTGCACTTTCACTTTTGCCCCCCGAGCGCCACACATATATACATTATATGCGCATACCGCCAGCGGGGCGTTCCTAGCCAAAATACGGATCCGATCGGTAAATTCCGATTTTGCTCAAAATACTTTCCATTGTCACAGCCTTTTCAAAGGAACAACAACATCATCATAATCATCATGTCCATTCCCATAATAGGAGAGAGTTGTTTAATCATACATATTATGCGACGGACTCATGGGCTCATATTCTCTCGCTGGAGCCTCATACCTACAAGCAAACCTCCAACTGATTCATCAGCCAAAATAAAAATAAATAAATAAATAAATCGAGTAATGAGCTGACAGATAAGAGGCTCAGATCAGTTGTAGTTGGATTTAAGACGCCCTAATCCGCCATGGCTACAATCACAGTTGCCATCTGGATTGCCCCGCCAAGATACGGATCGGATCTCCATACTTCGACTTTGCTTAAAAAGAATTTCATCATCACCGCCTAAGAAGAACATTATACCAGCAAAGGCGCCAGATTAAGATTCGGAAACATAAAACAAGATGAAGATCAAGTGTTTGTTTGTTTGTTTGAAAGATAGACAGAGTAGCTCAGTTGAGGGAAGTTACTCTAAGAAACCTCCTACATCTCACCTGAGCCTCAATTCACTTGAACATAACACCTCATTTCATCATTTAAGTCGGTTGTAGGTAAATGCAGAGGTGAACAGAAAAAACGGTTTGTGAACCAGAACCAGAACCAGTTTTTAACCCGAACGGCTGAACCGAAACCGATCCTTTTCCACTTATTAGTTTGAGAAGTCCTCCCTTGAAACTGGTAAAAAACCAGAACTAGTTTTAATCGAACGGATCCTTTTCCACTTGTAAACCGGTTTGGCGGTTTCTCCAAATATCAGTTTTGACCATTGTTGACCCAAACCGAAACGATTTCAACCTGAACCTGTTTGTGATTAAAAAACGAAATGAGCACCTCTAGGCAGAGAGATGTTCATCTCCAAGGATAAAGGTTCCGAGGCTCAGATATGTTACATTGGAATTTACTGTCAAAATCCGCCATGGCTGCAATCATAGTTGCATGTATCAAATACATATAGACCGAGTTGCCAAGCCAAGATACGGATCAGAATATCAGACTTGTAAATTCCAATTTTGCTCGAAATAACTTCCATCATCACAACCTTTTTTAAATGGACAACAGTTGATCGAATGGCAAGAGCCGGAGCCTCATTCCTCTGAGCAAATTCACTTTCAACTTATTCATACTTCAAATCTAACCATACACAAATTGATGCACCACATATTGTTAATAAGTAAACTGGAAACTAAAATATGAAAAACAAGAATTAAGAGAGGCTCAAATATGTTAATAATAACAAGAACCATAGCCGACAAATAAATATCAAATTATTATATATATCAAAAGATAAAGGGATATTGCACCAGTTAATTTAATGGGTTTTACGATTTAGCCACTAAAGTTTTACTTTTTCTTTGAAAATATATCGGAACATCCATGGGTAGTATTTGAGTTTTATTGGTGAAGGAGGTCGGTTGCGCAAAACGTGTCATCTGATGTGTGCACATCCATTCCAAGATGCTTCATATTTTTTATTTCTCTTACTTTCGTGTTATTTACAATTCAGTAATTTTCATTATATGTATTCATAATTTAAGGTGTTAAGATACAAGTTATGCATTTATCTCTACTCTTTAATATTTTTTATTAACTAAATAAAATAAAATAATACCATTTAAAAAATTACCTGTTAACATTTAAAGAATTTTAGCTTTCACTTTTATTCAAATTAAAATAATATACCATTTTGTAACAGACCATTAATCAACATATTTAACTTATCTCTATATTGACTACAACATAAGGATATAGAATTTTTACTTTAGTATTCGTTTTCATTGTTTTTTATCGATTTAAAACATATGTGGATATTCTTTTAGTACAACTTTATTTTTGGTTTTCTTTTTTGGTTGCTATACCGACACCGTAACAAACCCAACCGATACTAACCGAATCGTCCCGCATAATAAACCCGTCGCAACGCGCGGGAATCAATATCTAAACTTAAAATCCAAAACCCTCAACAATTAAACTAACAAAAAAAGAGCAAAAAATTAAAGACAATGTAATCCAAAGACATACCTATGTTGCGTTTACCAACTTCTTGCTTTGAAACGGAAGCACCTAGGGTTACCAGTTTTGTTAAGTTTAGAGAAAGAAACAATGGAGAGATTAGGGTTCCGTGTGTGTGTTTGGGGTTACCTGGACTCGCGATGGTAGACCAGATCAAGATGGGGAAGACCAGAACCCAGCATTCGAAAACGACGGTGGGTGACTGCATCTAGTGATTTTCTTTCGTCTACATCACCACCGTCTCTGCTCTCTCTTCCGATGATGGTTTCAGGCAGCTGGTAGACGACGACGACACGGAATTCCCGATCAGTGTTTGAAGCTGCTCATGAGGCTGATTTAGAGTTAGACAAAAATGAAAACCTAGGTTGTAAATGAGAGGGAAAGATTTCAGATTAGAAAAAGCACATCTAATCCAGATCTATAGGGAGAGAGAGAACGAAAATGAAAAAGGCTCTTGCCTCTTAGTTTAAATTTGAAATGAAATTTTCGGGTTTTGTTGGCCGCGTGCTTGAATGAGGGTATAATGGGAAAAGGAAATCCATTTTTTATTTCATGTGTTTTAAACACTTGTACATCATGCTTTAAAGATGTTTTAAGTAAAGTGGCAAATTACCTTAAGCTATCCTTCGAATATGCTTTATAATATAGTATAGATCAAAACAAAGAGGAACGAACCGCCATGGCTTCAAACCTTTTGGATCCAGATGTGATAAAACAAACCTTATCATCAATCATCCTCCAATCCCATGGCTGCAATCACAGTTGCATGTATCATTACATACATACCGACCGAGTTGCCTAGCCAAGATACGGATCAGATCTGTAAATTCTGAGTTTGCTCAATAATATCCATCGTCATAGCCATGTTAATTGGGACAACAATAACAGCAGCAACAACAACATTATCATCAATCATCCTCCAATCCCATAAAAGAAGAGAGTTGTTTAATCAAACATGTCATAGAGATCTCTCTCACCGGAGCCTCATTCATATGTGCAATTTCACATTCAACTTATTCATCATAGTCCAAATCCGACCATAGACAAATTTATGCACTACATATCGTTAATTGGTAAACTGGAAACATATTTATCAGAAGTCAAAACCCTAAATCCAAAAAATGTATAAATAGTAAAAATAAAAACGAAAATATGAAAAAAGAAGAAGAACTAAGAGAGGCTCAGATGTGTTAATAATAATAATAAGGAGAAGAAAGAGGAACGAACCGCCATGGCTGCAAACAACGCGGCTGCTTCAACGGTGAAAACTACCGCCAAGCCTCCGGAGATTACCCCGCCAAGATACGGTAAGTCTCAACATTCGTTCCATTCACTCAGACAACAACGACAAATTCATCATCATCATCGCCTCTAATGATTGCTGTTGTAACTCACAATGTTAAAGAAAGAGAAAGAGGGGTGTTTGGAATTGAGTATGTCGCAGCCGGTGCTAACCACTACGAAGAACAACATCAGAAGCAAGCAGTACCCGTATAAACATAAAGGACGAAAGTGTAATTTACCCAAAAAGAAAAGATTATAGAAGAAGCAGTCCAGTCAACAAGCAATCGGATGATCATCAGATCGGAGTTCGATCCCAGATGGAAGGGGTGTTGAATTTCGGGGGGAAATCGGAGGTCATGGGCTGCGGAGGGGGGCAACACCCAACCCTTCCCACTGCTGCCTCCTTCTCTACCGTTGTCTGAGCTTTCGGTTTCCCCCAAACCCTCGTTTCTGCAGTGGACTTTTTTTTTTTTTTTTTTTTTTTTTTTTTTTTTGAACAGCAAACCTCTAGATGCCTAGGTTCTAGAGAGTGCAGGAATTATTCTCATCTAGGAAGGACCGGACTTGAACCTGCGATCACCCGGGAAGGGAACCTCACTAAGTGAGTAAACCCACCCACCTCCTCTTTGTTGAAAGTGGGGATCGAACTTGAGACCTCTCACAAGGCCTAAGTCCTTTCCACCACTCCACCAAAGGCTCATTGGCTGCAGTGGACTTCTGCTATTGTAGATGACTCACTTGTGATTTTAATCAAAGTTTCACTTTTGACCCTTCAACCTTTCCCATGTTTGTTGTACTTGTAAGACCATCCGTAGTGGCGTAGTGGGGCGTTTTTTTTTTTTTTTTTAAATTGAAAAAAAAAGCCCCAAAACGCCCCCCACCCCATTACATACGGCGTTGTTGGGCGTTTTATTTGGAAAATTTTGTTGTAGGCGTTTTATTTAAAACGCTGATTTTGTTTGTTGAATGCTTTGACCCACCAATCACTATCCACATGCCCTGACAACTTTTTGCATGTGGCCAATGGGATTTAAATACGCATTTGATTCTTGCAGAGTTATCAACTGTTTGCTTTATTTTTTTTTATTATTATTATTTTTTTTTTGTTTAATGATTGGAATGGGGGTTATTGGCATAATGCCCCACTACGCCACTTTTGCTATAACGCCCCAACGCTGACTAGGATGCCACGTGTCGGATAATGCCCCGTGGTGGGGGCATTATAACCCACTACCGCTACACATGGTCTAAGGGAATGAATGAAATAGTGTTAACAACACTTTATACCAATCAATAATTTAAACCAAGTCGCTAGTTTGAGATTTCTATATTCCAGTTTTGATGTTTTGGTAATTCAAACATCCGTATAATAGCTTGAAACATGAAACCAGTCATGTAAAATGAATTATCTTTTCCTTTTCTTAGTTGTTGAAATAGCATGTTGGTGGGCATCCGGTTCTAGAATATGCATCATCTCTACATCTCTAGACTTTGAATGTGTTTATGGCTATGAACCAATGATTTTGAGTATATCACAAGTTGATAGAGGTTTACAAGAAAACTATTTTTATCGTTAAGACTGATTGTTGGGTATATTCTTCCTACAAACCACCCTATAGTGTTCCCAAGAAGGTTTGATTGTTAGACTTGTATATTTCCGCCTAAGTTGTATTCATAAGCGTTAGGCTCATTCACACATCTTTCTCCGTGAGTGTGCGACTATAAAATAGGCTATATTGGAAAGTGTGCTATCTAATTTATATGTATTACTCAACCCAATTAGTTAATATTACCCATAATCTGGTAGTCTAGTGGTATGGTGCTTAACTCATATGAATAGATGGTGCAAACTTGAATTGTTACAAGTACAAAGTTAAGTGGTATTTGAGTATAAGAAATTGCTAATAAAAGAATTTAGATATTTGAGTGTAAGAAATTGCTATTAAAAGAATTTGGTTACTATTATGATCGATGGGAAAATGTGCTTTCATTAACACATTTTGCGCCAGCGGTGGGAAGTTGCCTTTAGTTAGGTGTCTGATATCCCCCTTACCCTTGTTCAAATTGTCGCGAACCGCCATGTTGTACTTATTAGGGCTGACATATCGTGTCAACCCGACCTGTTAAGGCCCGAACACGATAAGACACGGACCCAAAACACCTAACACGAACACAACAAGAAATCTTATCGTGTCAGATTTTCCAAACACGAACCTAATAATAAACAAGTTACACGAAACAACCTGTTAAGACACGAAAATTTACCAACGTATCATACAACCTGGTAAAAAACGAACACGACATGTTAAGACATGAACACAACCTGTTACTACATGTTTAATATTTAGTCATTAAGGGGCTATTTGTTTACCTCTTAATGAGGCTCTTAATGGTTCAGACCTCTTATGGTTCAACACTTAATGGTTCAGACTGTTTGTTTCGCTAGCAGATGTCTGAAAGGTTAAGACATTTGTCTCTGAATGGTTAAGCATTATACTAAGTCTGAATGGTTAAAACCTCTAATCTGAATTGGTCAGACATTTGCCTCTGAAAAATTAAGCATTATACTCCCTCTTAATGGTTCAGACCTCTTACTAATTCAGCACGTAATGGTTCAGACCTCTTACCGGTTCAGCAACCATTCAGAAGCTATCAAACAGCCCCTAACATGTCTTAACATGTATTATATAATGGTCTTAAATCTTAACAAGTCTTAACACGTCATATTGTGTCTGACATGACTTGTTAAGACACGAGCACGACCTGTTAAGACACGAACACGATATAGGTAAACACGAACACGACACGAAATTAAACAGGTTTTATCATGTCGACCTATTATAGACACAAAACATGTTAACTTCGTTGGTGTATGTTAGGAGTGTTATGATTTTATTGATTTTTAAGCCCATTTTACACATTAGTCAAGTTTTAAATTTATAAAACATGATATTCTACTAATACTAAACACACACTTGGGCAAGTGCACCCATCTTGAGAGTAGTATAGCGTTGGTAAGATACCGAGGTCGTCCAAGGACACAAGAGCTTCTACTACCGGTTTATCCTCAACGTCTAATCAATCTAAAAATTTTGAGAAAAGATTTTTGAACATGAAAAATAAAACTAAAACTGCTGAAATAAAAATAAAATAAAAACAGATAGACAAGATAAATCACTTGGTTCCGACTCTCCTTTAATGTATCCTTTGATGATTTCCGCACCTTTGCACTTTTTAAGAGATTATCTTAGTTATAATAGTAGGCCCCTCTTTTGAAGGTGACGTTACCCTCAAGATGTGACACCTGTGCCTTCACGGCCATCAAACAAATACCAAACCAATGAAATATTGTATTTCATACTTGGGATTTGTAAAAATGTGCGTATCATTTGCACATATCAATTCTTGTTCGATTGCGGGCTTTAAATCGTTTTCTGGAAGGTTATACGCGCACTGATGCGTAAATATAACCAGTTTAATGCAACAAACACTCCGGAATAGTGACATAGGCTTAACATACCTTAAATAACCTTTACATAATTTAGAAATAAGTTTTGAAGGCATTGGTATGGCAAAAAAATCAAGTTAATTCGCTTACAGGGACTAAAATTGACAAACTATGAAAGTATGCCAATTTGAACTGTAACGAACATTCCGGAACATGGCCATAAGTTAAACACACCCTAAATATCCTTTACATAGTTTAGAAATAAGCTTTGAGGGGTTCGGTGTGCTAAAATAAACTTTATGTTCATTCAGGGACTAAAAGCGTCAAAAAGTGCATAAGTTTGCATTTTCGCGCATATCTTACGTTCTGAATATATCCGGACACCCAAAAATATATGTAATCATTAAAATATTTTATTTTAGTGATTGGCATGATAAAAATCCATTCGTCGCTTAATTTGGATCGTTTTTGCGTTCGTTACGACTTCCGTCGTAATTAACCAAACAACGCAACCGTACGGCCAAACGAACCGACATCCGGCATATTTTTGAACACATTTTAAGTTCCCTATACTTTAACTTCATTTTAGAGCCTTAAAATGTGGTTAACAGGGCTTAAACGCATCAAAAATCAAGTTCGGAGTCACAGGGGCCTGTTCTGCCAAAAATCAAACTTTCTGGTCTGCAGGTCCTTGCGCACCTCAACACTCTGAGTGTTACGGTGTGCAAGCAGTCCCCAGAACAGCAGAATGTTGCAAACAGCCTGTTTTCAGCTGTCATACACCCTCTTCTCACTTGCAACTGGTTTCTAGCAATCCTATGGGCTCCCATGGGTTTGTAAATCAGTGGGTATGTGTTGTATGGCTGAGATTAATGCTTGGGAAACAAGAAACGATCCTAATGGCTCAACATTTCCTATATATACCCCTCCATAGTTCATTTGCAAACCCACACATTTGAATCTGATTCAAGCTCTCTAAGTGGAGGCTTATATGCTTCCTACCTGAGAGTGAATCAGGTCAAATACTTGCGGGGACCCTTTTGTAAGTGTTCCTTCGTTCTTTTTATTCGTTTTAGCGTTAAAGTCAAACTGCATTTGACTTTCTGCATTGACCAGTTTATGGTCAATGCGAAGTTCGTTTAAACTTCATAACGTGAGCGTAATCACGATGGTTATAGTCCCTAGTGACTATTCCTACTGATTACCACGTTATCTAGGCTCAGTGACGAGTCGTAGTTTCGGACAAAATGCGTTTTCTCGCGTATTTTGTAACCAAACTACTCTAGGGTATCAAAACCGTTTGTTTTGATACTAAACCTATTTTCTAACTTAACTAAACATGTTCTAGCATGTTTAGCTCGTCACTTTTATTTTGTGCTTGTTTAGGGTCGTAAGGGTAAGCGATCTAATAAATCGCTTATGCTTTCGAACCCGACCCATTTGGTCGATCATTAGGATCCGACCAAATACTTTAGGTGACCATAGTTGTATAGGGAATAACCTTCCGAGGTTATACCTTATGGTCACGTCGTTTAAGTAGTTGTATGATAGGTAGTATATATGCCTTAGGTAAATTACCAAAATGCCCTTTTTACGATAAAATTCATTTTAAGCCTATGAAACCTAATTTTTGGTATCTAAACTAATTGAATAACAATATTAGACATGTTAAGGCATATTTCACTTGTCGTAGGGCTAGTTAGGCGTTCCGAACGCATTTTACGCGAACGACGCGTTAAAGTAGCATAAGCTACCTAGACGGGTCGTAATGGGTCAAAAGCACTTAGGTTAGGTTTCATTTTAGTATGTAGGCTTTGTTAAACCATATCATATGAGTTCCAATACTCGTTTGGTTTACGAAACCTCATACTATCCAATCTCCTGATTTAGGTCCGGTTATTTATGTAGTTATTTATATAGGGTGCCATTTGATTCTGTGATCCCTCTAGCTTTGCTTGGTTGTTGTTCAAGACTTCTAAGCACCCTCAAGTGAGTACATAGACCCCTCTTTTACTGTTTTTCCAAACTGTTTTGGGGTGAAACACATGTGCCTACTTGTTATTTTCATGCTTTCCATGCTTTCATATCATATACTTGCTATGTTCATTAGTACATTATTAGTACATGATTTCATTGTGTTTTTGCTATGTATGTCCTTTGTAGCATACTTAGTACATCGTTTTACATGACATTTTATGCTATGTATGTTCATTTAGTTCATACTTAGTACATTGTTTTACATCTCATTTCATGCTATGTATGTCCATTTAGTGCATACTTAGTACATTGTTTTACCTTTTCATGCTATGTATGTTCATCATACTTAGTACATTTGTTTTACATTGCATCTCTGTTGCATATGTTCTCGTAACATATGGACACATTGTTTTACATCTCTACCTTGTATGTTTACTTAGCATACTAGGTACATTATTTTCATCACATGCTTACATTTTGATATGACATTTGGTTTGTTTAAATGGGACCATATACATTCATTAACATTAGCTACGCCGCTCGTTAGTAGGTAATGGTACCATAGGAATTGACAACTCCCGTTCCTAAAATCCTAGGTTTGTTTGGATGGAAGGAATGACCGAATTCGATTAAAACATAAGACAGATAGTCCTTTCATTTGTTTAAGGGTTTATCACCACAGTCACAAGGCTTGAATGTATGCATTTTCACAATACCGCATAAATGTTTGTATTCAGTATAGCATGCATTTCCACAAAACATAACATTGATTTAAACCACGTTTTACTTCAATACATTGTTTTGTGCATTTTTACCTATGGCTCAGTGGTTATATATATATATATACACATATTTCACTTGCCATACATGACATTTTGTTTACACATTACATAATTGACATTTGACATAGACATTTTGATATTGATATACATATTTCATAGACCACATTTTGACATGGTTTACACAAAGACATTTGACATAGACATTTTGATATTTATATACACATTTCATGGACTATATTTGACATAAACATTTGGACATGATTTACACAAAGACATTTGACAAATGGTTTAGACATGGGCAATTTACATTGGTGGTTTGTTGGGTAAGTGGTTTGAGTAACGAGGCGTGTGTAATATGATACAAGCATGGTGGATACGCCGCTGGTACTTCCTATATATAAGTGCTTGTATGGTATTACATATCGTAGCGTTATTTGAATAATTTCAGTTTAGACATATAACATTTTTATACAAATAACATATTTTTCACAAGACATTGTTTTACAAACAACTCATCCTATACAAACTCATTTTACTTGGTTATTCATTTAATCTTACATTATTCTTCTACATATCATCGTTTTTCAAATGATTTATAAAACAAAACATTTTACAAGGATCATGACTGACTTTTGTTAAACAATCTTTTTCTAAACTTATAAGTCATGAATCCTATTTTCACAAAACCTATGTACTCGCCGGCATTTTTATGCTGACGTACATATTTTCACATGTGTTTCAGGAAATGATGCATAGGATTGTTCAAGATACACTTAGGCGGACTTGGGCCTTAGTGACAATAAAAGATGGAAGACTAGTTAATTTTGTTATACTTCTTTGTTTGTTAAGACACTATAACTCTTTTAATCAATAAAACAATATTTCAATTTTCCATGTGTTATGAAACAATGATTCTGTTACAACACTCCCCGACGATTCCGTCACGTTTTGTTGTTTTACGTGGTCGGGGTGTGACACAAGACTTGTTAGAACTTCAATTGTGTAGGGATGAGGATGATGAAGATTCCCTCAACTTTGAACTTCAATTCAAAGGGCAAGTTAGGGAAATGTTGATGAGGCAATAAAGATCAGAAAGAATGAAGTGTTTTGGCATCATCTGTTCCAGGGGGAGATTGTTGGGATTGAACCCTACAAAAGAACAGATGATATGAAAAGCCAAAACTGGTTCAAGTACTACTGGTCATCATAAGCAGTGTTTGCACAAGATTATCCCCTTGACAGTGGGTTACTAACACCTGATAGATTACAAGCACTGTTCTGCACAACTACCGATAGCCAAAGACCTGATCTAATGTAAAGAACTGAAGCTCTATCTACTGATGTCTCCTAAGTACTGTTGAAGACTAAAGCACTACCCATTCAAAGAACTGATCACCCTTTGAAGAAAGCGCTAATGCTCAACATCAGTGCTTAGACTACAACAATGGAAAGAAGAATCAATAGTTTAATTATAATCAGTGTCTATGTAATTAGTGGTTGTATGTAACAGTCCTTAGAGTTTGTTAGGAGGTTAGATGTCACTTTCATGGTGACGTTAGCCAAAGATTCTCAGTAGTTTGCTAGTACTATAAATAGAACAGTACTCTGTACTATTCCATTAGCTCTCTTCACCTAAGTCTTTCTATACGAACAATCACTAAGCTTAGGCTGAGGGGGAGTCTTGTGCATGTATGCAATTGTTATGATTATTGTAATTAAATACAATCATTCGATTCAATGATAAACATGTTTGCTTAAACTTTTCTTCCATTGATTGTGTTATCAAAGTTTATTTCCATATTCCGCTGCAATTCATATCTCTGTTTCATCTTCATTTTAATTAAACAACACAAACTAAGAAACTCAGATCCTAACACTAGTTATTAAAGTCATTAATACAAAACCAAATAAAAAGTGCGAAAAGATTAAAAATCAAAAGTAAGACATTAAAGACTTGTCTTCACCAAGTGATGTAATAGACTTAGCTAAACATGGCCTTTGATTGACAAGAACTCTTACTATCAATCTTGGATCCCGAGACTACTACACACACTCTAAGGTGGATGATGGATGATGGATGATGGTGGTGGATGTGGGTGTTGTAGTGGTGGCAAAGTGGGAGAGAGGTGGTTTGTCAAGGGATGCCTTTGAAGTGAACCAAACACCTCTATTTATAGCCTGCACAGAAGCCCAGCCACGGCCCCGTGTCCAGCGGACACGCCCAGTTGGCCATCCATTTCTCTTCCTTCATTAATTGCATTTGTCTACATAGGGCTCGATATGGCCCGTGTCCAGTGGGCACGACCCCGTGTGCAGAAGCGTATCTGTACTACCAAGATTTTGCAAGATTCTGCGAATCTTAGCATTGACCACGCCCCGTGCTGAGCTGGGCACGCCCCCATGGTGAGCGTAGAAGCTTCTACAGCTTTGTCCTTTCTACAGACATCTGACCACGCCCCCGTGTCCAGTGGGCACGGGCCGTGGACAGCCTTCTGTTTCTTGTTTTTGCTCTTGGAGATGCTGTCGAGGGGTCGAGCATGTCACGTTTGTTCCTTTTCTTTGTATTTATGTTGGTTTTTGTTGTTTATTTGTTCCTTTTGTTCGTTTAAGCTCATTTGGTCCTGTAAATTCAAAAGGAAGACAAAAGCATACTTTTTCCAACATTAGTACTAAAAAGGGTTAGTTTTATGCCTCATTTGATGTAATTTATATGTTGCATTTTACACACATCATTCGTGTAGGTTCGTGTCGTGTTATCGTGTTCGTGTCAAAATTGTCAGCCCTAGTAATTCTTCTCATTCAACAAGTTGGCTTTGTCATTAACACTATCCTAAACATTTTCATTTTCCGAAGCGAACTTGGCAATGTTAATAATTAGCTTATAGTTCTCCATTCATACATTCCCGTCTCCCTTGAATCTCCCACCCCTTTAAAACATGCAGAATCGAATCTTTTGCCTTTCTTATCTCTTTTTCTAGTGATATGCACCTCGTTCACCTCTTTGTAGATTTTCAAAGCCCCCAAACTTCCTTGGAACAACACCGTTTTGGCAGTCTTGTGATATAGATTTTCGTGATGCCTTCCCTTCTCTTGTTACTCCGTCGATCTCCCTTGTCTTCTTTGCCCTCCATCCCTCTGCCGGCCGGAGAGGTCTTATAGAGAGAGAGAGAGTCGTTTGTCAATGTCTATTTAAGTGTACTTGTGATTGCTCTCCAGCTAACTAATACTAATTGGAGTTCACATTGTACGACGTGGGGGAATGGCCTCTTTGTTAGCTGAGTTGCATGGTTGCTTCCACAGGTGAGCAATAATCGAAATCGAACCGAAACCAATATAATTGAAACCGAAATAAACCGAAAACCAAATTGACCGAAAATTGGTTATCGGTTTTTTGGCACCCTCGGTTAACCTTGTAGAACCATTTATACTTTCATATATTTCTAGCTATTATAGCTCCATTTCATGTATTTCATGTTTTATAATTCTATTTCGTGCATTTATTCTCCATTGCATTTATGTATACCTCAATTTCATTAATTTTCTTAATGACAAATCTTACTCCTACTATAAATTACACCAATAAATCTAAATTACATCCTTGCCTAGGTTTGAACCTAAGACCTCTCTTCTGAGAGACATAAGCCTCTACCAAGTGGGCTACCCCACATTGGCATACATCTATTTCAGTTATTTATACTTCCATTACATGTATTTCGAAGCAAAAAAAAAAAAAAAGCCAAAGTCAGGTTTTGGTTATTAATCAAAATAAAGTGAACCGAACAAAAAGAAATAAAAAACAAGCTGAATAAATCGTCCGGTTAATAAAATAAATTAAGTATGACTTCTTTGGTTTCGGTTAATGCTAATAACCGAACCGAACTGTGCACACACCTACTTCCACTTGTGTGACACCTGCATGTGGTTGGGTTATCATCGTCGTCGTCGTCCTTGTATTGTCATCCGTAAAACTGACCGAACTAAATATTCCCAATATGGCCAAAAACTACTCATATTGTTGCTTCTCTTCGACTCGAACTAGCTTATGATTTTTAATTTTATGAGTTGCCTTGTGCTTCATATCAAGTTTATAAGACTATCTGTTGCTTATTAACGAGCAACCCTTTAACGTGCCACATCGATTCGTTAATGGGAGGCACACCACGTCGGCCCGTTAACCGAGTTTGTTAACAACGCAAATTGTTAACACATTAATGGGATTTCGGGCAAAAAGGAACGTTGAATGGCGCGGTGAAAGAGGAAAACTAGTATTGGGGGGGGGGGGCTACCGTTGGGGCTGGGATTTAAAAAAAAATATTTTGGTATTTAAATTGGGGAAAATTACTTTTTAAGTCTCTGTGTTTTAGAGGTTTTAACCATTTGAGTCCAAAATCAAAATGTTTAACGCCCTTAGTCCCTACAACCACTTTTCTTAACCATCTGAGTCCAAATTTCTAACACTGTTAGAATTATTCTGTTAACTTTTGTTAAATGACCAAATTACCCGTATATTTAAAAAAACAATTTATTATTATTAAAACTATTATTGCATATATACAACATATCTCTCTCTACATCTCTACAGATTCAACACGCTCTCTTTACCTAATATCTTTCTCTCTCTTAATTATTTTTCTCTCTCAACAAAACCACCACCACCACACCACAACCACCACCACCTCTACCACCGCACAACCACCTCCACCAACACCGCATTACCACCACCAACACCGTAGCACCAACACCTCCACCAATACCGCGGCACCACCACCGCAGCACCTCCACCATCGTCAGATTTGATGGTTTATATGGTTCATAGACAGTGTTAATATTAAATCTATTTGTCAGATCTGATGGTTAAATGGTTCAAAACTGTTGTTGTGTTGATTCATTTAGAGAGAGAAAGTTAAAGGGTTGGTGGTGGTGAGACGGTGGTGGAGGGATCTAGACAGTGGGGGTGAGACAGTGGTGGTGGGTGTTTAGAGGTAGCAGTAGTGAGATGGTGGTGGCAGTGGGGCGACACTGGTTATGGAAGGATCTCAGCAGTTGGGGTGAGACAGTGGTGGTGGGTGTTCGGAGGTGGCAATAATGGGATGGTGGTGTGTCACACCCCAACTGATGGCGGAAACATCGGAGTAAGATGAAATAGATTGCAAGAGACTTCATAACACTATTTGTGACAATATTTAAATCAACCATTTTCATTTCATAATAAAATTGTCAACATTACATAGAAATTCAAATAACATAATCATAACATAACGAAACAAAATTTGATACAACAATTTAAACCTAAACGTCTAAATGTGTATCTAGGCATCAAGCTATTCCATTTCATAGCATCGCCAATCATCAACCTGTAACATGTTTAAAATACAATTCAATGCAAAAGCAAAGGCGAGTACACAAGGTTTGAATAAGTATAGCATAAGTATAAAATCATTGTCCCGAATCTACATGGCAATTTGTATACAAGGTAACTAGCATGCATAGCAATATGTCAAACCCAAGTGTCCACTAGTTCATGTTGTAGTACGAAGACGAAGACTACGACAAAGTCGTAATTTCATCAGACAATGATCTTACTGCAGCTGAAGCTGCTGGGGTCTGCATATATTTTCAGCATTTTATGAAGCAACTAGCAAGCATCACATTTTTTAACGGGTCAGGTTGAAATGGGTCCGGTGTTGTCCATTTGTTCTATATTTATAAAACATTTACGCCTTAAATATAGTAAGAAAAGCAATGTAATTACTTATTACAATAAAAATATTCCTACTAAAACAACGATTTAGTAGACTGAAAGCCTTATTTTCAACATGTTTGACCTGTTATTTTTAGCTGAAAAGTTTAAATTCCCTGTTTGGGATTAACTACCACATTTAGTATTGCAAAGTTAATACCCAAAATACATTCAAATATCACAAATAGTTGTTCTTCTATCTAGTTATGGACTAGGTGTCGTTCATCTAGTATTGCATTTCCTCTCATCATATTTCCAAACTAGTTGTTCTTCTATCTGTCTGATTCTATTTCCCTCATTCACTAAATCTTCTCCATACTGATGGAGTTCTTGCACATGTTCTCGACTCATTGGTGGATCTAATGGTTTAGGTGGAGGTACGGGTTCCTCATAGGGGTTTCCACTATTCATTTCGAAAAATGTCCTATCGATTTCCTTCCACGGATTAGGAAACGAACGGATTTCAGATGGAGACTTAGGTGTGATCCAGTTCTTCACAACTTCGATTTTAGCGGGGTCAACGTGAATACCAAGTTCGTTGACTGTATGACCAAGGAATTGAACCTCTTTCAGCCAAAATTCGCACTTGGAGAATTTGGCGTATAAACGTTTATAACAACCCTCCTAAATATTTTCGACACCCTAATATATTTTAAAAATATTCTAATTACGTCCTAAACATTGTAATCGCTCTCAATACTGTTAAGAGATAAAACTCTTCTTGATTAAACTGGGATTCACTCACCAGTATTTCCCACTGACAAAATGTTTTTAAACGCGTTTCAGGTAACAAAATATGAAAGCCAACTAGAAGCCAGCTAGACAACACTGAAGGCTTGGAAAAAGTGGCTATAAAAGTTACCTAAATAAAAGAAGACGTTTTATTTCAATAAAATAGGGTTTATCCCTATAAAACAGTTTGTAATGAAACTTGGGTTTTATCCCAATATATTTATATAAAAGTGTGGTAGTTACTCTGATAAAATATTTCCTAACTACGGTCCTGATGTAATTTCCGCTGCCAAAATGATAAACACCGATACCACCGAAATTGGTCTTGCGGCCGCTTGTTCCCGGGACAGATAGGGGACGGGGGTTGCGACAGAAGGTGGTATCAGAGCTAAGCCACTGATTCAGCCACAAAAGTGTTCTGCTGACACCAAGATATGATATGTTAGGAAATTAATTACGGAAATACGTGCATATCTGTATTTTATTGTTGTGTGTTATTTGACTATTTGTTAGTTTACAGTATGAGCGACCAAGGACCCTTCGACGCCTATCGTCAGTTGTCCGGGTCACCTAGAAGCGAAGGCACCTCTTCACAGCCTGCCCTCTCTGGGTATTCATCTGACAATGAAGATGGGGTATTCGTGTTTAAGGCTCAGTCTGAAGAGGCATTCCCTCAGAAAAAGAGAGGATGGTTCAGTAGGGGAGCACACGAGCGTAGGAAAAGAATGAAAAAGTTACAACAGCAGCGAGTTCTAGCAGCCGCTAAAAGAGAAAATGATGCCCACACCTAAGACATGCTTAATAGGAGTTTAGCAAACTTCCATATTTTAGCATCCACCACGGCCGATCCTAACCTAGAACAACTAGTAGCCTCTCAACCATTACCCTTGTTTCCCACCCAGCCAATGGAGATTGAAAATAACCCAGAAAATCAAGTCCAAATGCATGATTTCAACCCAGAGGAGATACCTAGGGTACCAGCACCTAATCCCTTAGACCCAGACTACGACCCGTGGTTCGATGATCATAGGGATTATGTACAATGCTACCACTTAACAGATGAACCCATGCCGAACCTAGCAGCTTACCCAGGTCTGGACCCTCTAGATCCCTACTATGATAACGATGAATATATTAGAGAAATTTTAGAGAATCTGTACCCTCAGGAAGAACTCATACCACAGTACCCAGATCCAATACCAGCACCTGCACCCCCAATGAGTGCAGAAAATGTGCAAGAGCTCCGAACTTTCGGAGAAGAGATTTTAGAAAACAGTGACAGGATGAGGCAGATCGGAGAACGACTCGTCTGGAAGTACGACGAGCGTAATATGGAGTTCTGGATGAACCCATATCAGTAAAGGTGATGGTGGAGGTAGTAATATAATATATATATATATATATATAATATGTGTGTATGAAAAAAATATAATAATAATAATAATAATAATAATAATAAATCAATCGTAGTATAGACCACTTTGTGGTTAGTGATGCATAATGGTATTGTAATTTTTAATTCCAGTTTTAGTTTGTATTAGATGCATAATATAAGAAAGAGTAAGTCGCAATGCTCGACGCTTTTGACCATTATGTGTGATTGTTTGCCTTAAATATTATTTTGTGATATTAATAAGTGGCAAATGTTTAAAATTCAGATAGACAACGAAGTGAACCAGGAAAACCAGAATAATGATAACCAGAGTAACAATAACCTGGATAACGAAAACCCGAACAACAACAATAATGGAAACCAAGTGGATAACAGTGCCATGCAACACATAGTGGCACAAGGGATAATAGATGCGATGCCATATATTATCAAAACGGTTAAGGAAGCAGAAAATAAAAGTAAACGTGATAGTAAACGACCCACTGAACCTGAACACAGCGTAAACAATGGACCCATACTTCAAGTGCCCATTCCCAAAAGAAGAAGAATCATGTCTTATGGTTGTTCTTATAAAGAATTCTGGTCTTGTAAACCAATGGAATTCTCGAGCAATGAAGGGGCCGTTGCATCTCTACGCTGGATAGAAAAGATTAAGGCAGTCTTAAGAATAAGCAAATGCGCAGAAGAGGATAAGATAACGTTTGCTTCCAATCTGTTTAAGAACTCAGCCTTAGAATGGTGGAACATTATCCTCCAGTCTAGGGTAAGTGATAGAACTTACAATATGGAATGGAAGGAATTTAAAAACATGGTAGAAAGAAAATTCTGCCCTCCCAATGAAAAAGAACATATAGCAAACAAGTTCCTAAACCTTAGGATGACTGGGGTGGATAGTAAGGGTTATACTACATTATTCTTTGAATATGCTAGAATAGTGCCAACCCTTGCATCACCCGAACCAGTATTAATCTCCAGTTACATCTGGGGATTTATCAGCGAAATTAGGCATGTAGTCAAGGCAGCTAGACCTCAAACTATAGAAGAAGCTGTAGAACTAGCAAACACCTTGACAGATGAATTAGTCCATACACGAGAAGAGGATCAGATGAGGAACCTAACCTAGAAGCTTACCCAAGAATTCCGTTCTGGAAATTCTAACCGTGGGAAAAATGTAGGTTCTACCTCTGCACCCTATTGCAAGTATTGTAAAAGGAAGCATTCTGGAAGATGCTCCATATACTGTAACTTCTGCAAGATATCTGGACACAAAGAGGAAGATTGCAAGAAGAAGCCTAACAATAGAATATGTTACAACTACGAAGAACAAGGCCACATCAAGCCAAATTGTCCAAAACTAGCTCCAGCCACGAACACCAAGAATACTAAAAATGCTAGGGCATTTGTTCTGACTGCAGAAGAAGCAAAGATGATCCCGGACGTGATAGCCGGTACGTTTTTAGTTAATAACGTTTTTGCTAAAGTATTATTTGACTCTGGTGCGAACCAAAGTTTTATTAATACTTCATTTTGCAAACTTCTTAACCAACCATTAACTAAACTTCCACAAGAATGTATAGTGGAGACAACAAATGGGGAAACCATTAAAATTTCTGAAATCTTGCAGGTAGCAAGAATAGAAATTCTAAATCAGAAATTTATTGCAAACCTTTACCCAATGAATCTGGAAGGATTTGATGTTGTATTAGGAATGGATTGGTTAATAACCAATAAAGCCAGTATTTTATGTGATCAAAAGTCAATTCAAGTAAATTCACCAAAGGGTGAAAAGATCACAATTAAAGGAGATAAACTATCTAGATCCACAAAGTTCATCTCTGTGATGAAAACAACAAGTTATATAAGAAAAGGGTCATTAGTGTATTTGATTTCCATAATCACTAACACTAAAGGAAAAAAATTAAAAGATATTCCATTAGTATCCCAGTTTTCAGATGTATTTCCAGAAGAATTACCAGGATAACCTCCAGACAGGGAAGTTGAATTCAGAATCCATCTGCTACCAGGGACAGCACCTATTGCCAAAGCACCTTACCGTTTGGCACCCGCATAAATGCAGGGACTAAAGAAACAGTTAGATGAATTATTGGAAAAAGGGATTCATACAACCAAGCTCATCGCCATGGGGAGCACCGATCTTATTCGTTAAAAAAGAAGGACGGATCAATGCGTATGTGCATTGATTATCGTGAATTGAACAAGGTCACGATTAAGAATCGGTATCCGCTACCAAGAATCGATGATCCGTTCGACCAGTTAGCTCGATTTTTCTCAAAAATCGATTTACGATCAGGATATCATCAATTAAAGGTACAGGAAGAGGACATTCCTAAGACCGCTTTCAGAACAAGGTATGGCCATTATGAATTTACTGTCATGCCATTTGGTTTAACCAATGCCCCAGCTGCATTTATGGACATGATGAACCGAATATGTAAGCCATATTTGGATAAATTCATAATTGTCTTTATAGATGATATTCTTATTTACTCTAAGAGTAAAGAAGAACATGCAAAGCATTTGCACGCACTACTAAGTTTATTGAGAAAATAAAAGCTTTATGCTAAGTTTTCGAAGTGTGAGTTTTGGTTAGAACAGGTACAGTTTCTTGGACATTTAGTCAATCATGAAGGAATTCATGTGGATCCCACCAAGATCGAGGCGATTACCAAGTGGAAAACCCATGAGTCACCAACTGAGGTTAGAAGTTTCTTAGGATTGGCCGGTTATTATAGAAGATTTATTCGAGATTTTTCTAGAATAGCCATTCCCTTAACTAAGCTAACCTGTAAATCTGTTAAATTTGAATGGGGACCAAAACAAGAAAAAGCCTATAGAATTCTTAAGCAAAGACTAACCAATGCACCCATACTAGCATTACCAGAAGGAACTGAAGACTTTATAGTCTATTATGACACTTCTAAATTAGGTTATGGATGTGTATTGATGCAACGTCAAAAGGTTATCGCTTACGCCTCTAGACAACTTAAGAATCATGAAGAGAATTATTCAACCCATGATTTAGAATTAGGAGCTATAATTTTTGCCCTTAAAATTTGGAGACATTACCTTTACGGTAGTAAGTTTACCATTTTCACCGACCATAAAAGTTTAAGGTATGTTTTCGGGCAAAAGGAATTGAATATGAGACAAAGACGCTGGATGGAGATACTTAGTTATTATGATTGTAATATCCAGTATCATGCAGGAAAGGCAAACGTAGTAGCTGATGCTTTAAGTCGAAAGTATCATGCAAGTAGATTTAAATGAACAGATTAAAAAGACACAAGAATCAGTGATTAAGGATGATACTGAGAAATTGAAAGGAATGATTAAAGAATTAGAATAAGAACAGATGGAATTTGGAGATTCCATAAGAAAAGAATGTGGATACCCAAATTAGGAAACCTACGCCACCGTATATTAGAAGAATCCCATAAATCTAAGTATACGATGCATCCAGTAAGTGATAAGATGTATCAAGACTTAAGAAAGAATTTTTGGTGGATAGGAATGAAAAAAGGATATAGCAACATATGTTGCAAAGTGTTTAACCTGTTCACAAGTTAAAGCTGAACATCAGAAACGCTCAGGTTTGTTACAACAATTGGAAATGCCTGTATGGAAATAGGAATTAATAACAATGGACTTTGTTACCAAATTACCCAAAACAAGAAAAGGTAATGATACAATCTGGGTGATTGTAGACAGGCTAACTAAGTCAGCTCATTTCCTACCAATGAAGGAAACCTTCAGTATGGAACAATTAGCTAAATTGTATGTAAATGAAATAGTTTCATTACATGGAATTCATCTATCAATTGTTTCTGACAGAGATAGTCGTTCTACCTCTCATTTTTGGGCAAGTTTCCAAAAAGCAATGGGAACAAAGTTGAATCTAAGCACCGCTTATCATCCTCAAACAGACGGACAAAGTGAAAGGACAATTCAGACAATGGAGGACATGCTTAGTGCTTGTGTAATTGATTTCAGAGGTAATTGGGACGATCATTTACCGTTAATCGAATTTTCTTATAATAACAGTTATCACACAAGTATCAATGCTGCACCATTCGAAGCACTTTATGGACGAAAGTGCCGAATGCCAGTCTATTGGGCAGAAATTGGAGAAAAACAACTATCTGGGCCAGAGATAGTGCAAGAAACAACAGACAAGATCATTCAAGTCAAGGAACGATTGAAAGCAGCACGTGATCGACAAAAGAGTTATGCAGATAACAGACGAACGCCATTGGAATTTCAGGTAGGAGACAAAGTGTTATTGAAAGTCTCTCCTTGGAAAGGAGTGGTAAGATTCATCAAAAGAGGAAAGCTAAGCCCCAGGTATGTTGGACCTTTTGAGATTATTAGAAGAATAAGACCTGTAGCCTATCAGCTACAACTGCCAGAGGAAATGACAGGAATACATGATGTATTTCATGTATGCAATCTCAAGAAATGCTTAGCTGATGAATCACTAGTAGTACCTCTTAAGGATATAGAGGTAAATGAACAATTAAAATTTGTGGAAATACCTCTACAGATCGAAGACAGAAAAGTCAAGAACCTCAAGCATAAGAGATTAGTTCTGGTCAAAGTGAAATGGGACTCCAAAAGAGGACCAGAATACACATGGGAGCTTGAATCAGAAATGCAAAGGAAATATCCACACTTGTTCCAGTAGATCTCGAGGGCGAGCTCTAAAACAAGGTGGGGAGGATATAACAAAACTCCTAAATATTTTCAACACCCTAATATATTGTAAAAATATTCTAATACATCCTAAAATACACCCCGTATGCGAAAAACGGGCGCAAAATCCCTTTAATTTAATAAAATAAAAATAAAAACAAAATTTAAGGGGCTGTCGCGGGGCGCGTAGCCCTTGGCTACCTCTTACATGGGCCGCGACAGATAGGCCACCAGGCTTAACCCGGTGCCGCCACGTGTCGAGCTCGTGGCGAAGCTAGTTCGATGACTGGGCCAGGCTAGGGCCTACCCAGTCTATTACGCGGGTCGCGAGAGAAGTCGAAGAGGCACTATATAAGAAGGCCCTCAGCCTTCAGTTTCCGTCGCTCATTTCCTTCAATTCTCTCTCAAATTTCTATGTAGTGTACTTTATACTCAGGCAAAATACCCCCTAATTAACGAATTTCTACCCCGTTGTAAGTATCATAACCCTGATTACGTATTAGATACGCTGCCCGATTGATCCAGGGTTTCGTAACGGCTATCGAGGTTCTGCCCGACGTAGTCGTTGGAATGTTGTCTCGGGGAGGGTAGTACTAATGTAAATATTGGGTTATTATACTAACGCGTGTGCATTTGTGTAAATTATAGATAATCACCAGGAAACCCTTAAAGAAAACCTAAGACAACAATGTGAGTAATCTCCTTTTTTGTAAATTGTTTTTACAAAACTTTAAATATTTTTACAATGTGATTAGCAGTGATTGAGTGTTTGTAGTTCTTCAATTACTGCCGGTATGTTGGGGTTTTGTATACAAAATGTGGAACACGTTACCATTGGACAAAGAGTTAGCCAATGTGTAATATGACCCACCAGTTAGGATTGACAGTACTGAATGAGTAATTGTGTAGATGTAAACATTGTAATCGCTCTTAATACTGTTATAAGATAAAACTCTTCTTGATTAAACTGGGATTCACTCACAAGTATTTCCAACTGACAAAATGTTTTTAAACGCGTTTCAGGTAACAACGTTCAGTACGAAGAAGTTTAAGGATAAGATGTAAGTGTCGCTCATGCTCTCCTTGCGTCTTGGAATAAATAAGGATATCGTCGATGAAGACAATCACGAAACGGTCCAAGTATGCTTTGCACACGCGGTTCATCAAATCCATGAAAACAGAAGGTGCGTTGGTCAAACCAAAGGGCATGACCACGAACTCGTAATGACCATAACGCGTACGAAAGGCGGTTTTAGGTACATCTTCTTCGAGGACTCGAAGTTGATGATACCCAGAACGAAGATCGATCTTTGAGAAACAGGTCGCGCCTTGCAATTGATCAAAGAGGTCGTCAATGTGAGGAAGTGGGTATCAGTTTTTGACAGTAAGCTTGTTGAGCTCACGATAGTCAATACACATTCGGAATGACCCATTTTTCTTCTTGACGAACAGAACGGGAGTGCCCTAAGGAGAAGTACTAGGGCGTACAAAGCCTTTATCAAGAAGCTCTTGAAGTTGACTCGAGAGCTCTTGCATCTCAGAGGGTGCTAAACGGAATGGAGACTTAGCGACAGGCACCAAATCGATACGAAAGTCGACAGAACAAGCAGGAGGCGGACCAGGAAGATCGTCAGGAAACACATCGGGGAAATCACGTACGACTGGAACGTCGCTTATGCTTGGGCCTTTATCCTTCTTTTCCACAATGTGGGCAAGAAAGGCGAAAGTACCCTTACGTAAGCATTTGTTAGCTTGGATACACGACATAAGCTTGAGACCTTGAGAAGGTTTTTTTGCCATAGACATGTAGGGAATCACCGTTAGGAAGACGAACCCGCCTAAGCCAGTCCATGCCTACTATGATGTCAAAACTACCCATTTGCATAGGTATGAGATTAATCGAGAAGGTATAATCATTAAGAATCAAGGAACAATTGGAGAGAACGAAATCGACAGCGACGGATTTACCATTAGTGACTTCGACAGCGAAAGGTTTTGGAAATATAGAGCGTTTACACATAAGCAAAGGTTCGAATTCTAACGACACAAAACTTTTATCGGCGCCAGTATCAAATAGACAAGAAACATAAACATGGTTCACAAGGAACGTACCAGTAATGACGTCGTTCGCGTTTTGAGCCTGAGCAGTATAAGTAGAAAGGCTCTGCCCCGAGCGGGTTGTTGAGCCTGTGGCTGCTGCTGTTGTTGTTGCTGCAGTTGGGGCTGGTTTCGTTGGGGATAAACGTTAGCCATATGGTTGACATCACCACATTGAAAACACGCTCGCACAGGAGCGACTTGGTTCTGAGCTTGATTGGGGATGGGGTTTGCAATGATAGCCTGTTCTTGGGCAGGCTTTGGGTTGAAGCGACAGCGATCGGCAAAATGCCCCAGCCTGTGACAGGTGGCGCATTTGCGACATGGGGTGCCAGTAGGGTGATGGTAAGAACATTGGTTACACTTGAGCCATGTCCCAGTGTAGTTTCTTCTTGGTGGTTCAAGGGTTGTGGAATTAACGACAGCTACTGATTGGATGGGTTGAGGGTTTGGCGGAGTGACGACCGCACAATTTTGGCTTGAAGCCTTCCGCTTCTTGCCTTGGTTTTTCTTTGAGGATGAGGAGGGTTCAAAAGTTGGTTCAACGGTGGCTTGATGGGCGGTTTTCAACGGAGCTTTTGTGGCATTCCTGCGCATGACGTGGTTACTATTCAAACGGGCAGCCAAACGAAAGGTATCCTCAATAGTAGCTGGGCAAGCAGCCTCTACGAGGTTCATGAACGAATCGGGTAAACAATGGATGTATTTGTTAATGGTTTTCTCAGGGGTATCGACTTGGCCAGGACAAAGAATGCTCAGCTGTTTGAAACGGAGGGTTAAACCATCATTGTCGTCATCCACTTGCTTAAGATGCCAAAATTCACTTTCCAGTTTCCTCAACTCGTGTGGCGGACAAAATTCCTCCTTCATAATCTTTTTCAACTCAGCCCATGGCAAGGCGTGGGCGGCATCCTCACATCTTGTGCCGCGCTCAGAGGTCCACCAATCATATAACAACCCTCCTAAATATTTTTTGACACCCTAATATATTTTAAAATATCCCTGTATGTCCTAAAATATACCCGTATGTGAAAACCGAGCCCAAAATACGATATATCATTAAAAATTAATTAAAAACAAAGTTTTAATGTCGCTCACGGGCCGCGTAGACCCCTTAAGGATCTTACGCGGGGCGCGACAGACCTGCAACGAGGCGCAGCCCTAAGCTGACACGTGTCATCATCGTGTCGACGCTAGCCGATGACTGGGTCAGGCAAGGGCTTACCCAGTCTACTACGTGGGCCGCGTAGCCCGTGGTCTCACCTTACGCGGGCCGCGTGGAACCTGAAATCAGCTCCTATATAATCGGAGCTCAGGCATTCAGTTTTCGTCGCTCAATTCTTCGATCTCTCTCTCAATTTTTGCATAGATAATATAATTTCCGGGCATTATACCCCCCTAATTAACGAAGTTCTGCTCCGTTGTAAGTATTATAACCCCGGTTACGTATTAGATACGCTGCCCGTTTGATCCAGGGTTCCGTAACGGCTGTCGAGATTCTGCCCGACGTAGTCATTGGAATGTCGTCTTGGGGAGGGTATTACTAATGTAAATAATGGGTTATTTTACTAACATATGTGCATTAGTGTAAATTATAGACAATCTCCAGGAAACCCTTACAGAAAACCTAAGACAGTAATGTGAGTAATCTCCTTTTTGTAAATTATTTTTACAAAACCTTAAATGTTTTACAATGTAATTAAGCAGTGATTGAGTCTTTGTAGTTCTTCAATTACTGCCGGTATGTTGGGGTTTTGTATACAAAATGTGGAATACGTTACCATTGGACAAAGAGTTAGCCAATGTGTAATATGACCCACAAGTCAGGATTGACAGTACTGAATGAGTAATTGTGTAGACATAAACATTGTAATAGCTCTCAATACTGTTTAAGGATAAAACTCTTCTTGATTAAACTGGGATTCACTCACCAGTATTTCCCATTGACAAAATATTTTTAAACGCGTTTTAGGTAACAAAATGTGAAAGCCAACTAGAAGCCAGCTGGACACGAAGGCTTGGAAAAAGTGGCTATAAAAGTTACCTAAATAAAAGAAGATGTTTTATTCAATTAAATGGGGATTTTCCCTATGAAAATGTTTGTAATGAAAACTTGGGTTTTATCCCAATATGTTTAATATTATAAAAGTGTGGTACTTACACTGATAAATATTTCCTAACTACAGTCCTGATGAAATTTCCGCTGCCAAAATAATAAATACCGATACCACCAAAACTGGTTTCGCGGCCGCCCGTTCTCGGTACAGATATGGGACGGGGTTGCGATAGAAGGTGGTATCAAAGCTAAGCCACTGATTCAGCCACAGAAGTGTTCTTCTGACACCAAGATATTATTTAAATTGTTAGGAAATTAATTACGGAAATACGTGCATATTTGTATTTTATTGTTGTGTGTTATTTGACTATTTGTTAGTTTTCAGTATGAGTGATCAAGGACCCTCAGACGCATATCGTCAGTTGTCCGATTCACCTAGGAGTGAAGGTACCTCTTCACAGCCTGCGCTCTCTGGGTATGTACCTGACCAGGAAGAAGGAATGTTTGTCTTTAAGGCTCAGTCTGAAGAGCCATTCCCTCAGAAAAAGAGCGGATGGTTCAGTAAGGGAGCACCCGAGCGTAGGAAAAAAATGCGAAAGTTGCAAATGCAGAGAGTCCTAGCAGCCGCTAAGCGAGAGTCAGATGCCCATACGCAGGATATGCTTAATAGGAGCTTAGCCAATTTTCATATCCTAGCAACCACAGCTGCCGACCCAAACCTGGAGCAACTTGTAGCCCCACAACCCTTACCTTTGTTCCCCACTCAGCTGATGGAGATAGAAAACAACCCCGAAAACCATGTCCAAATGCATGATTTCAACCCTGAGGAGATACCTAGGGTACCAGCCCCTAATCCCTTAGACCCAGATTATGATCCATGGTTCGATGATCATAGGGATTATGTGCCACGCTACCACCTAAACGACGAACCCATGCCGAATCTAGCAGCCTATCCAGGTCTAGACCCTTTAGATCCATACTATGATAACGATGAATACATTAGGGAGACCTTAGAGAATCCGTACCCTCAGGAGGAGCCCATGCCCCAGTACCCGGACCCAGTACCAGCACCTGTACCCCCAATGAGTGCAGAAAATGTGCAAGAACTCCGAACTTTCAAAGAAGAGATTTTAGAGAATAGTGAGAGGATGAGGCAGGTAGGAGAGCCACTCGTCTGGAAGTACGACGAGCGTAATATGGATTACTGGATGAATCCATATAAGTGAAGGTGATGGTGGAGATGGTAATAATAATAATAATACAATAATATATATAATATGTTTGTATGAATATATATATATATAATCAAAAGTCAATTCAAGTAAATTCACCAAGGGGTGAAAAGATCACAATTAAAGGAAATAAAACCTTTAGATCCACAAAATTCATCTCTTTGATGAAAACCGCAAGTTATATAAGAAAAGGATCTTTGGTGTATTTGATTTCCGTAATCACTAACACTAAAAGAAAAGAATTAAAGGATATTCCAGTAGTATCCCAGTTTTCAGATGTATTTCTAGAAGAATTACCAGGGCAACCTCCAGATAGAGAAGTGGAATTCATAATCCATTTGATATCGGGAACCGCACCAATTGCCAAAGCACCTTACCGTTTGGCACCCGCAGAAATGCAGGAACTGAAGAAACAATTAGATGAATTGTTAGAAAAGGGATTCATACAGCCAAGCTCATCGCCATGGGGAGCACCGATTTTATTCGTTAAAAAGAAGGACGAATCAATGCGTATGTGTATTGACTACCGTGAACTGAACAAAGTCACGATTAAGAATCGGTACCCATTACCAAGAATCGATGATCTGTTCGATAAATTGCAAAGAGCACGATTTTTCTCTAAAATCGATTTAAGGTCAGGATATCATCAATTAAAGGTACAGGAAGAGGACATTCCTAAGACCGCTTTCAGAACAAGGTATGGCCATTATGAATTTATTGTCATGCCATTTGGTTTAACCAATGCCCCAGCTGCATTTATGGATATGATGAACCGAATATGTAAGCCATATTTGGATAAATTCATAATTGTCTTTATAGATGATATTCTTATTTATTCCAAGAGCAAAGAGGAACATGCAGCGCATTTGCACGTACTTCTAAGTTTATTGAGAAAAGAAAAGCATTATGCTAAATTTTCGAAGTGTGAGTTTTGGTTAGAACAGGTACAATTTCTTGGACATCTAGTTAATCATGAAGGAATTCATGTAGATCCCACCAACATCGAGGCAATTACCAAATGGAAAACCCCTGAGTCACCAACCGAGGTTAGAAGTTTCTTAGGATTGGCCAGTTATTATAGAATATTTATTCGAGATTTTTCTAGAATAGCCATTCCCTTAACTAAGCTAACCTGTAAATCTGTTAAGTTTGAATGGGGACAAAAACAAGAAGAAACCTTTAGAATTCTTAAGCAAAGACTAACCAACGCACCCATACTAGCATTACCATAAGGAACTGAATATTTTGTAATCTATTGTGACGCTTCTAAGTTAGGTTATGGATGTGTATTAATGCAACGTCAAAAGGTTATAGCTTACGCCTCTAGACAACTTAAGAATCATGAAGAGAATTATTCAACCCATGATCTAGAATTAGGAGCTATAATTTTTGCTCTTAAAATTCGGAGACATTACCTATACGGTAGTAAGTTTACCATATTCACCGACCATAAGAGTTTAAGGTATGTTTTTGGGCAAAAAGAATTGAATATGAGACAAAGACGCTGGATGGAGATACTTAATGATTATGATTGTGATATCCAGTATCATGCAGGAAAGGCAAATGTAGTAGCTGATGCTTTAAGTCGAAAGTATCATGAAAAGCCAAAAAGAGTACGTTCTCTTAAGTTAAATCTGCAAGTAGATTTAAATGAACAGATTAGAAAAGCACAAGAATCAGTAATCAAAGATGATACTAAAAAGTTAAAAGGAATGATTAAGGAATTAGAACAAGGAACAGATGGAATTTGGAGATTCCATAAGAAAAGGATGTGGATACCTAAATTAGGAAACCTACGTCACCGTATATTAGAAGAAGCCCATAAATCTAAGTATACGATGCATCCTGGAAATGATAAGATGTATCAGGATTTAAGAAAGAATTTTTGGTGGATAGGAATGAAAAAGGATATAGCGGCATATGTTGCAAAGTGTTTAACCTGTTCACAAGTAAAAGCTGAACATCAGAAACCCTCAGGTTTATTGCAATAGTTGGAAATGCCTGTTTGGAAATGGGAATTAATAACAATGGATTTTGTTACCAAATTACCCAAAACAAGAAAAGGTAATGATACAATCTGGGTGATTGTAGACAGGCTAACCAAGTCAGCTCATTTCCTACCAATGAAAAAACTTTCAATATGGAACAATTAGCTAAATTATATGTAAATGAAATAGTTTCATTACATGGAATTCCTCTATCAATTGTTTTTGACAGAGATAGTCGTTTTACCTCTCATTTTTGGACAAGTTTCCAAAAAGCAATGGGAACCAAGTTGAATCTAAGCACCGCTTATCATCCACAAACGGACAGACAAAGCGAAAGGATAATTCAGACAATGGAGGACATGCTTAGAGCTTGTGTAATTGAATTCGGAGGTAATTGGGACGATCACTTACCATTGATAGAATTTTCTTATAATAACAGTTATCACACAAGTATCAATGCTGCACCATTCGAAGCACTTTATGGACGAAAGTGCCGAACGCCAGTCTGTTGGGCAGAAATTGGAGAAAAGCAACTATCTGGACCTGAGATAGTACAAGAAACAACAGACAAAATAATTCAAGTCAAGGAACGACTGAAAGCAACACGTGATCAGCAAAAGAGTTATGCTGATAACAGACGAAAGCCATTGGAATTTCAAGTAGGAGATAAGGTGTTATTAAAAGTCTCTCCTTGGAAAGGAGTGGTAAGATTCATCAAAAGGGGAAAGCTAAGTCCCAGGTATGTTGGACCTTCTGAGATTATTAAAAGAATAGGACCTGTAGCCTATTAGCTACAACTGCCGGAGGAAATGGCAGGAATACATGATGTATTTCATGTATCTAATCTCAAGAAGTGTTTAGCTGATGAATCACTTGTAGTACCTCTTAAGGACATAGAGGTAAATGAACAGTTAAAGTTTGTAGAAAAGCCTCTACAGATTGAAGACAGGAAAGTTAAGAACCTCAAACACAAGAGATTAGTTCTGGTCAAAGTGAAATGGGACTCCAAAAGAGGATCAGAATACACATGGGAGCTTGAATCAGAAATGCAAAGGAAATATCCCCACCTGTTCCAGTAGATCTCGAGGACGGGCTCTAAAATAAGGTGGGGAGGATATAACAACCCTCCAAAATATTTTTTGACAACCTAATATATTTTAAAATATCCCTATATGTCCTAAAATATACCCCGTATGTGAAAACCGAGCCCAAAATATGATATATCAGTAAAAATTAATTAAAAACAAAGTTTTAATGTCGCTCGTGGGCCGCGTAGACCCCTTAAGGATCTTACGCGGGGCGCGACAACCCTGTAACGAGGCGCAGCCCTGAGCCGACACGTGTCATCATCGTGTCGAAGCTAGCCGATGACTGGGCCAGGCTAGGGCCTACCTAGTCTACTACACGGGCCGCGTAGCCCGTGGTCTCACCTTACGCAGGTTGCGTGAAACCTGAAATCAGCTCCTATATAATCGGAGCTCGGGCCTTCAGTTTCCGTCGCTCAATTCTTCGATCTCTCTCTCAATTTCTGCATAGATAATATAATTTCCAGGCATTATACCCCCTAATTAACGAAGTTCTGCTCCGTTGTAAGTATTATAACCCCGGTTACGTATTAGATACGCTGCCCGATTGATCCAGGGTTCCGTAACGGCTGTCGAGGTTCTGCCCGACGTAGTTGTTGGCATGCCGTCTCGGGGAGGGTATTACTAATGTAAATAATGGGTTATTTTACTAACATATGTGCATTTGTGTAAATTATAGATAATAACCAGGAAACCGTTACAGAAAACCTAAGACAGCAATGTGTGTAATCTCCTTTTTGTAAATTGTTTTTACAAAACCTTAAATCTTTTACAATGCATTTAAGCAGTGATTGAGTCTTTGTAGTTCTTCAATTACTGCCGGTATGTTGGGGTTTTGTATACAAAATGTGGAATACGTTACCATTGAACAAAGAGTTAGCCAATGTGTAATATGACCCACAAGTCAGGATTGACAGTACTGAATGAGTAATTGTGTAGACATAAACATTGTAATCGCTCTCTGTACTGTTTAAGGATAAAACTCTTCTTGATTAAACTGGGATTCACTCACCAGTATTTCCCACTGATAAAATATTTTTAAGCGCGTTTCAGGTAACAAAATGTGAAAGCCAACTAGAAGTCAGCTGGACAGCACTGAAGGCTTGGAAAAAGTGGCTATAAAAGTTACCTAAATAAAACAAGATGTTTTATTCAATAAAATGGGGATTTTCCCTATGAAAGTGTTTGTAATGAAAACTTGGGTTTTATCCCAATCTATTTCTTATACTAAAGCAAAATAGTGTTGACCATTTGACCATGATGTGGCAATGGTCTTTGATCAGATAATTAGTGTTTGAGCGGCAAAATGCTTTATATGGAAACCACTCAATTCTCAATCAATTAGTTAGAAATCTTCTCCAATACGTCGTCTGTTCAATCAATCCTTAAAACCCTAATTTCAATCTCATATATCTTGGTATATATCTTGGAGTTAGTTTGAAGATCCATCCAATTCCTGCGATTTCATACTTCTTCAATTGTCTCAAACATAAAAACTATCTAGGTATGTTTTCTTGATCTTTCATGATGTAATTCAGATGATCGAGTGTGATGTAGGGTTATATAATGAGTTTTGGCGACGATGGCTATGGTGCTTTGAAGGTATGCGATTGGAAGAAAGATAGTGGTTGTATGGTTGATTGAGGTAAGATTATAATTTTTTGATTCCTTAATTTTGATTGTATGGTTTATTTACATCCCACCCGCTTCTTTTCCCCTTTTCTTTCATCCCCTTCACATTAACAAACCTTAATAGTCATCTGTTGGTGCATCCGTCTGTCGACTTCGTCTTGTATCGAGTCTTGTATTGTATTAGATAGATCAGGGCACGCAAAACGAGAAATGTGATATAGGGGTAATTTCACACGAAATTACTAATTTCGTTTGAACGTGATTTCGTGTGAGCTGGTCCATGCGAAATTAGCTTGCCTATAAATAGGTGCTGCCTGATTTCGTTTGTAAGAGTTGTGAACATTCCGGTTTGAGAGCCGAAGTGCTGCCGAAGTGTCTACTCACTGTAAATCTTTGTCAAATCAATCTAAAGACAGTGTAAAGTGATATTCTAGCTGAATTGAACTTGATTCGTCTGTTTACGCCTTTCGTATTGAGAAAAACTCTTCTGATCGACTCATTCGGGGTCAGAAAACGATCCTACAAGTGGTATCAGAGCTCAGGAGGAAGAGTTCATACCAATTCAGCTGCAAATTCTGATTTCTACACCTTCTTTTCAAAATTAAACAACTTTTCACGGTTAAAATCGGATAATTTTCTCACATATTGTGCGAAACTATGTTTTAACAAATCCTTGAGAAAATTGGACCTTAATTCGATCTAAAATGTTGGTGCACACATCTGTCGTCTTCGTCTTATGTCGAGTCTCGGGTTCGTTGCGAAGTTGATCAAGCATGATGTCATCATGTTTAAAGATGACATCACAATAGTGACATCATCTCTTGCATCATTACATCATACTCTCAAAATAGAATCTGCACACATGAAAATGGAGTTTGATGAAAGGTTTCGCTTGAAGACAAAATAGTTAATTGATAGGTTTCGCTTGAAAGTCATTTAAGAGGTTTTGCTTGAAATAGTTTTGTTTATTTCAAGCGAAAGCTGAATAGTATAAATAGGCTTGTGTGGATTTCATTTGTAACAGTTTTAGAGATTCCATACCGAGGTGCTGCCGGTGTGAAGACTGATTGTAACTGATATAATATCAATATAATCAGTGTTTAAAGTGATATTCAAGCTGTTTCGACGTCGGTTTCTTAGTTTCCGCCTCTGAAACCGATAAAATCTCTTCTGAACGACTCGTTCGGGTCGCAAACCGATCCTACAAGTGGTATCAGAGCTCAGGAGGAAGAGATCTTGCCAAAACAGCCAGTTTTCGTCACTTTTTCTGATTTCTACACCATTCTTTTTCAAAATTAAAAAATTTTCACGGTTAAAATCGGCTCAAATTCACACATCTTGTGCGTAATCATGTATTAACAAACCCTTGAGAATATCAGCTTAAAATTCGGTGTAAATCTTGTAAAAATGGACTGAAAACTGTGTTTTGATTGAACGAACATATTCCTTTCGCTTGAAAATTTGGTGCAGTTTGAAGCGAAACGCAGGCTTTCGCTCGAAATCAGCAGTTTGCTTGAAAATACGTGTACCGCTTGAACAATTGTTTGAGATATATCTGACGTAACATTCTGATCGAGGTTGTCAGTTAGTTGAGACAAGAACTCACGAGTTCTTGTGTCAGTTTGCACGAGCTATTCAATATTTGCATGTGATAAAGTGTATCGAGTTGGTCCGTTCAAGGCTGCATGTGAATATATGTTGTCGGTTGCATGTGACCCAAGGTTGCATGTGATTGTTGCGGCCCAATCAAAATTAAATTGAAAGTCAAAGTTTGTCAGGCCCATTTATCAATCGATTAAAGATCTGAAGCCCATGTGAAAAACTATCCGACCATCAACTCATATGTGCATGTGATTATTAATGTGTTCGGTCACTCATCATTACATGTGAATTAAGATTTTTGGTCAAATCAAGTGAGTGATAAAGGTGGCCCAATCATTGTTTAGTGCAGCCCAATTCATACACGGAACAAGTGAAAGTGTGTTTTAAGTGAAATTTGTTGGGACTATTTGAAAAATGGAAGTGATGTTTGATGAAAAAGAAAACTATTATTTTGAGAAATTTAATGATTGGAATCGAGGGTTTATAGATGAAAGTTATAGAATGGTGAAAAAGATTGGATGGGAGAAAAGGTTTAAATACTTTGTGTGCTTGAAAAATGAAACATTGGATGATCTAGTAAACCGATATAATGTTTTACTTGGTTATCTAAAAGATCATGAGATATTCTTGACAGATGCTGAAAAGATAACAAAGTTTGCCGATGCATTACCTATTGAATGGATTGAATTTTTGAAAAATTTAAGAAATGAATCAAAATTTTCAATATTACATTTAAAAGAATTCATTAGCAAACTTAAAACTCATGAATATGAAAATGGAAAGAAAAAGAAAGAATTGATAAATGAAACAAAAAATATTTTGATGAAAATGGATTTAGATGTGATTCTTGAAATGAAAAGAAGAGTTAATGTATGTCTTGCTGCAAAAAGTAATCTGATATACGATATGAAGAGGGGTTGTTATATTGATGAGAATATGAATCCTCTTGATTTCGTTAAAATTTTTTGTGCAGGAACATACAAGATAGAGAAAAAGGAAATCTCAAAGACTGAAGAATTTGTGAAGAGTGAATCTTCAAATTCTGCATCAGTGTGTTCTAAATGTGTTAAACTTGAAGCTGACAATGGCAAACTCTTGAAAGATATGGAAAGTTTGACATTGGAAGTCAAGAAGTTGATGGATGAGAAGCAAGCTAATGATAAACAGATTCTTATTTTGCAGGAAATTTGTGAGAAGCAAAAATCTGAAAATGTTAAACTGTTAAATGAATTGAACAGTTTGACATCAGAAAACAAAACTTTTGAAGAAAAAATTAAAAGTTTTGAAAATGAAAAATGTAAGATTGAAAAAGTTTTTCAAAGTCAAATAAAAATTTTAGAAGATGAGAGAGATATGTTTGGTAAAAACAATCTTGAAAAACAAATTGCAATCAATTCTCATCTTGAAAATATTATTCGACTTGAAAAAGAGGCAGAATGTGCTCAAAATAAAATCAATGAATGGGAAGAAAAGCTGAAGGTTTTTGTGAATACTTCAACTATTTCTTGCCCAAAACCTTTAAATTATGTTCCAATAAGTGACGATGTCACAAACTATGACAAAGTCGTAGTTGAAGATTGCGATGAAAAATCTGATGATGAAAAAGAAAAAATTGACAAAAAGAATTTATTTTTGAAGTTAAAAGAAAAATTTCAAGAAACTGTTCCACAATCAACCGAAAAAGGAGAATGCTCTAAGCAAAAACCTTTGAAGAAGAAAGTGAAACAGAAACAAAAAATTAAAAATTTGAAAAATGTTCAAAAAGAGAATAACAGCTCATCAGATCGATCATCCAATCGCAATCAAAAACCATAAAAAGTAAAAAATGAAAACTCAAAAATTGTTGGTAATGAGTGGTGCAGGTCGAACCACGGTGCTCAAAAGCCAAATCCAGCAAACAAGAGGAGGAAAGATTATCACCAAGCCAAACAGTGCTTTGATCTAAGTGTTTGGACTAAAAATGGTGATTGGTATGATAACATAATGTGTTACAGATGCGGTTATCAAGGACACATTGCTGTTAACTGCCAGAGTTGGAGTTTTGAGTCAAGAAGATGCTTTAACTGCAACATCATTGGCCATATTGCTAGAGATTGCTCAATGAGAAGATCGAGAGCTGAATCTCAGAAGCAGGTGAAGAAACCAATCAATGTCAAGCCCAAAGAACAGAAGGTTCAAGAACCTAAAGTTCAAGAAAAGAAAGTGAAACTTTCTCAGGGACAAAAAACAGACTGAGGAAGAAGGCGAGAGAGTATCTCGAGAAGATTTTGTCCTCGGATACAAGTGGTAAAACAGATAAAAGTTCTGATAAATCCTCTTGCTCACCAAAGAAAAACAAATCAAGCAAAACGCATTCATCAGATACAAATCTGAGGACGAAAGAGGATAAGAAGAAGAAAGTTGATGGTGATGAATTTGTTTCTTCGGAAACAAAGGAGCCACATGTCGGCGATGAATCTGGCTTATCAAAGTCAGACAAACCACACTCAGGCAATGATTCTGGTATGGTAAAACCAGAAGAGCCAGTTGTTGAGGTAAAAAATGAGAATTCTGGTCTAACAATGGATGATGCAAATTTTCCACCATTGTTGAACAAGAATTCAAAATCACCCAAGGACCGTCAGGCTTGGGTGAATCTGTTTAAATAGAAAAACCTGACTTGCCGGAGTTCCCAGGTTGGTAAGCGTGGAACATGAATCGGCACATTTCTTGAGAAATTCACTGTTGTGATATTTCGATTTAAAAGTGGTAAATCAGGGACATTAAGTTGTACTTGATTTTCTACAAGTGATGTTTGTGGATTGATCTTACAAATGTTAGTTTTTACAAGTGGTTGAAAGAACATGGTGATGAAACCCCATGTTTGAGAAATGACTCACAAAACTTATTTTCCGGAAAACCATTTTGATTAAAATAAACTTAAGTGTTTTGAAATCACTATGGGAAAATGTTTTGTCGTCAGGGGGAGTTCTGATTGTTTATGCCAAGTGAATGGAGAATTGAAGTGATTCTCATCATGTTGTCACGTTTCTTGTACAACTTGTTTTCAAAATTTCCCAGAAAATCAAAATTAAGACATATTTTGATTTTAGGGGGAGTAAAAATTTTTAAAAAATAGAAAATTTGAAAATGTCAAAAATAATGAAAAATGAAAAAAATGAGTTTTGTTGTGAAAAAGAGGAAATGATAGTAGATCAGTTAGACTGTCACAGCATACTAAAGAAATGGAAAGTCAAAATGTGATAAACGATCTCACTAAAGATGTGACGGTAGGCTCAGTTAGACTAGTAGATTTGCGATAACGATACAAATCTAAATGAAAAAGCCTAGTTCTAGTGGGAAACATGGTTGAAAGCATAGTACTTAGTTTTGTCCTTCTTAATTGTGTGCCTACTCAGTAATCGCTGATTGTCGAAAGACATAAAACTGGTTAAGTTTGTGAACTTTCACAACTTTGCTAAAAAGTCGCTGTGATTGTGCATTTTATTTTGCAAAGATTTAAACTTGTTTTATTTCTTTATTTTGTTTAAGCATCGGACATCCTCTGCGTATATGTGAGTATCGACCTGGATGTTGTTGCCTAAACGTTCTGCTTTATTTTCTTTGGTGTTTCATTTAAGCTTTGGACCTCCTCTGCGTATACGGGAGTATCGACCTGGTGGTTAAAGCCTAAACAAATTCAACTTATTTTATTTTTCTTATTTTGTTTAAACATTGGATTTTCTCTGCGTATACGGAAGTATCGACCTGATTGTTAATGTTTAAACATTCTGCTTTGTTTTTCGCACAAATCACAGTTGATAAAAGTTTAAAGGCATTACTTGAGTCAGTGTATTGCAGGATGAGGGGATATGCTGAGATCGTGGGGTCCATAAGAACTTAGTGCTATATTAATAAACCTTAACGTATCGGTAAGCAGATTGAAAGTTTTTAGATTGAGTTTAAGTGGATAACAATATCGTCAATCTACGTGAATCGTTTAGAACTGAAAATGTTTAAAGCTTAACGGTGCTAGTGATTGGTCACATAAACTGATATGATCCTCTTACACAAGCTCACAAAAATATTGTTTGTATATATTTCTTTACTGCATTCCTTTGTTATCAAAAATCCAAAAAGATTTTAGTGTGTTTTAGCATAAATTTTTGAAAATACAAAAAGATTTTCGACAACTGATGTTGGAAAGCTGATATTCAAAATTTCAAGTGCTGAACATGATGAACAGGTTTGGGAGTGTGAGTTTAACAGAAGAAATTTGTTTTGAGAAAGAGAAGTTGAGATTAGTTAATCAAGGTCATTAATTTGAACTTGATGTAACTATTACTAATAAGTTTTTCTTATTGATTTAAGTGAAAACTTATGTTTTGATGAGAAAATGTGTGCAGGTGATGAGCTTAAACAGAGATAAAGCCAGGGATTGATCTCAAGGTGATAGCTAATTCCAGACAGCGATCCCATCATGATGAGAGGGGGAGTCTGACGAGGTTAGAGCCAAAGAGAAGATCCTGGTATTTGCTAAGAAAGAAAAGAGACTGATAAAGACTGAAGATTGTGTAGACTCGACATTTAAGACTCGTCAACATCTGAGGGGGAGTCTGTTGGTGCACACATCTGTCATCTTCGTCTTATGTCGAGTCTCGGGTTCGTTGCGAAGTTGATCAAGCATGATGTCATCATGTTTAAAGATGACATCACAATAGTGACATCATCTCTTGCATCATTACATCATACTCTCAAAACAGAATCTGCACACATGAAAATGGAATTTGATGAAAGGTTTTGCTTGAAGACAAAATAGTTAATTGATAGGTTTCGCTTGAAAGTCATTTAAGAAGTTTCGCTTGAAACAATTTTGTTTATTTCAAGCGAAAGCTGAATAGTATAAATAGGCTTGTGTGGATTTCATTTGTAACAGTTTTAGAGATTCCATACCGAGGTGCTGCCGGTGTGAAGACTGAATGTAACTGATATAATATCAATATAATCAGTGTTTAAAGTGATATTCAAGCTGTTTTGACGTCGGTTTCTTAGTTTCCGCCTCTGAAACTGATAAAATCTCTTCTGAACGACTCGTTCGGGTCGCAAACCGATCCTACAAAAATTGGTAAAATTTGTAATTTCGCTTGGAAAACAGCTTGAGAATGATGACATCAGCAGTATTTCGCTTGAAATAGCATCTTGATTTCTCGTGAAATCAGCTATTCCGCACCAAATTATTATTTCGCTTGAGTGATTCCATTTGAAATTACTATTTCGCTTCAATCTGTAATTTCGTTTGTGTATTTCACACGAAATCAGCTATTCCGTTTGAAAGAGTGTTATTTCACACGAAATCAGGTAATTCCGTGTGAGGCTAGTATTCCGTTTGAGCAAGTAATTCCGTGTGAAGCTGATTTTTCGTTTGAACAACTAATTCCGTGTGAAAAGGTTATTTCGTTTGAAAGAGTAATTTCGTTTGAACTTGACTATTTTGTGAAACTTATTACCGAAACATGGAAGAGGAATTTTATAACGCATTTGCTACTACCCCTACTACTCCGGCTAGTGTTACTCAGAACTTGACCATGGAAAATGAAACGGGCACTATGCAAAAACCGCCAAAGCTTATGAACATTGAGGAGTATAAAGGTTAGGAAGAACGATTTGAGAACTGGGTTCAAGCAAATTATTTGGATGCTTGGGAATGTGTTGAAACGAAATATGTTAGACCATTAAATGATGATGAAGAGGAGATTGCTATTAAAGATCTAAGTGCTGATGATAGAAAGAAATACAAAAATGAAAAGATGATGATTAGTTTATTGCATCAAGCTGTGAAGGAAGATATCTTGGTTTTATTGCAACACAATGGAAGTGCATACTCAATTTGGAGATCTTTAAAATCAAAGTTTGTGGGAAGTAAAGAGATGATTAAAAACAAGAAATCACTTTTGAAGAAAGAATTCGATCTATTTCGTGGTTTGAGAACTGAAAGCACAAAGCAGATCATCGAAAGATATTGCAATTTGTTAGTTCAAATGAAGAGAGTGAGCATCAATAAAGATAATGAAGAGTTGATAGAAAAGTTGGCTGATGCATTGCCACATGAAACTTGGGGTACATATCTTATGATGCTGAGAAATAAGAAAGATTTTGGGAATATGACACTGAACAAGTTCATTGAAAAGCTTGAAGCTCAAGAGATGGAACAGAGGAAGATCTTAAGAATGAAGGACTTTGATGGTGAACAGGATATTAGTCTTTATTACAAAGGTGGTATTAGTGACAAAACCAACATGTCACCAAAGGTTGAGACTGCCTTCAATGTTAAAAGTTCATCAGGAGGATCATCTAAAGGATTAAACATGTCACACCCCGAATTCCACGTGTCACCGGTGGGCCCGGTAGGGGAGTATTGTGACGTGGTTGGCAACATAATAGTCAAACAACACAATATATAAATATGCACAGCGGAAGCAAAATAATAATATAATTCAACTTTAATAATATTGTAATATCGTGTATCACAACAGTTGAATGTTTGTGCACAAAAGGATCAAAAATAAATAATAGTTCAACAGACGGTAGGCATCTTAAGCTTGCGAGACTTCTATCGATGCTAAGGAGAAATCCCAGCCAATTACGCTTAGTACCTGCATTTAATCTTTTTGGGAAAATACGTCAGTTTACACTGGTAAATACAATCAACTGACTCATTTTGGAAAATGATTAAAAATTGATTTGGATGCACGTGGCATAAACATTTTATAACTTGGGAGAATTATTTAAATATATAATCTTGTGAACGAATTACATGTTCCTTGTGCGTTCAGTAGCCCGGACGTACCGGGTTAAAGATCAATAGACACACCACATTATTCTTTTGTGCACTGACGGGTGTACGCCTACACCCCGCGCTTAAGTCGTGGCCATTTCGTAAAATGATGCCAAGGATATCCGGGACATGGTCATTAACCCCCCAAAGGCTTTAAGTAAACAAGACTGTTTAAACGAGCCGATCAAATTATTCAATTAACCACCCAACGATGGAAGATTTGATGCCCGATCAAGCGGTATTCTATATACCGTAACCCAAGCCCGTATAAGGAAAATAAGTTAAAAGTATTTACCTGAGCAATGTAATAATCACAATAAGTAAATGCAAGTAGCTTTTACTGGTACTCCTAATCTGGAACGAAGGTTTATAGTAACCTATTAGAATCCTAACGGGTCTTTAATTAAGCTAAAGCTTAGACCGGTTAGTTTCAAAGATACGGTTCGTACGCACGATTAAGCGATGACCGCATAGAATGTGTTTTAGACCCGACAAGTATGAAGACTTGTTTAATATGGGTATATTATACACATTCTGGATTTTGAGATAAAACCGATAAGGTTTGACCCGTTTCGGCTAATTTATGTAAACTAGTTACATAAACCGAACCGAACGCGTAAAAAGCGTAACGGGTATTCATATGAGCCATTTACAGGTTTCCTAAGTTAATATGCTTCTAATATGTTGTGACATCAGTAAGTTGTCTTTTATTATGCCCGAAACGAAATTAAACACAAACTATGCCTCGTAAGGGTAGTTTGGTCATTTTCAAGGTGATAAAAGAGTTTAAGTAGTATCCTGTGTTACAGGTCTGATGAAATCAGCAAAGATAATCAATTTGCTAAGTTATATCAGTAGGGTATTGTATATATGTGAAATTTATCAACTATAACCAAACCATGCACCGTAGGGGCATTTTGGTAATTTCACATAAGCCGAAAAGCTCAAAACTGAAGTCTGAGTTAAACAACTTTTGCTTACTATTAAAATATTATAATTAGCCTTAAATATCAGTAGGTATCACCCTTGGTATGTTTAAAATATATTTAGTACATACTATGCGTTAAAAACGCTTAATTAGGCGATTAGAAGCCGTTTCCGGGTTCTATGCATAAAGCTGATATTTTTATTATTCCAGAAGGCTTAAAATAATTTATTTATTATTTATAATCAGTAGCAAAAGGTTTGGAGTCGATTAGATATGTAAAACTCATTTTATAGCCCGAAAGGGCAAAACCGACAATTACCGGATTAAGCCTATGACTATAAGTTATGCTCAGCCTAAAATTCATTAAAAATATTCAAAAATCCCAAAATAATATATTACATCAGTGGGTAATAAGTTTGATATTAAAAAGTAGGCTTAACTAGGCTATACGCTAATTACGCCGTTTTATTAACATAAAGCTTCTTAATTACGCTAATGAGCATAACTCTCAATCTACACCTCAAACTGATGTCAAACTTTGCATACAAGTTTATATATCAGTAACTAAGGTTTCTACTCTTTTACATTTTCAAAAATCACATTTTAAGGTGAAAAGGGCATAATGGTCAACATATGAGCAATTAACGGAATCATGCATATTAATTGGATAACTAACGATCCGAGGTGTATAATCACAGAGGGTTATACTAGCATGTAACCTGGTCCAAATAAAGCTCTAAGGCATTTCTAAAACATACCATAACGGGTCAGAACTGAAAGTCAAAGCAAAAGTCAAACTATGCGACTTTCGGTTCCGAACCGGGTCTCTACTGAAAATTGTCGGGTTGAACATGTTTAGACATGTTTTTACATTCATTACCAAGTTATATTAATGATCAAACAGGTTTTATGTGTTCTACATTGCTAATCATGCATAAATTAGAATTTAAGTTTCCTGTTGACTTTTTATTAACAAGTTTGACCCGACATTTGACCTAGTTAGAGTGGAAATGAGGGGGAACCCTTTTAAGGGTTTATTACCCACATAATTACCTACTTAAAGGTACTTTTAATTCGAGATTTGACTGAGCCATTATTAATTAATCTCGAAGTCAAACCGTAATTACGACGGTTTGACTTTTAGCTAAATAACTAAGCTAAACTCAATTAAAGAAGGTTAAGCGAACTTACAAGAGTCCTATGAACGAATTATGACCACTTGAGTCTGCTTTGGAGCTCCAAGAATGATCAGAAGTGCAAGAGAAAGGTGTGAAGAACTTGTTGCAACAAGGGTCCTTTATATAGTGATTTAATCACCACAAAATGTTGACACACAAGTCTACCACTGACCATAACTCACTAACAAGTGTCGCTAGTGCTTAGGGGGTGCCTAGGGGTCGTCCAAGATGAGGAAATTCGGTTAAAGGTCGAGCAGAAAGCACTTAGCAGGCAAAACCCAAGAAAATCGGAACTGGCAGTCCCTCGCGTGACGCGAAGGCCCCCCCCTGGGGCTTCGCGTGGCACGACGCCTCCTCTGCACAAATCAGAATTTTTGATTTATTGCGTTTTGATCCTTGGCTCTTCAAACTTCGTTTAGACTTTTGTTTCTTGCATCTTGAACCCTTCAAATTGATTTATAAGGGCTTTAAAACATATACCCACTTTGTTAAGTCCCCGGTTAACTTTATTGTTACCCGAAAAGTCCTAACTTTCAACGTTGACGCTTTAACCCTTCGCACACGAATTTGATCATAACTTTCTCATATGATAACGAAACTTTACGAAATTTATATCGTGCATTCTAGTGAGCATAATTAACCGTTACAAAGCTTCGGGTTTTTCAAAAGGTCACTCAGAGGTATAATTTAAACATGTTGACACATTTAACCCCTGTAGTTTGTAATTTCTCACTTTCTTTCATATTTAGCTTCATATGATCCATGATTTATTTGTTTGAAGGTATGAGCATCATGTAGGGTTAATGTACAATATATTTATTCACTGTTGACATTTCGAACACGTATATTCACATACTTTCCATGTTTGTCAACTTTAGTCTTTCTATAATATTCTTTCACACGTTTTAAACATTTGACACGTGTCAACACATTATAGGACGTGAATTTTCGAGGTGTTACATCCTCACCCCCTTAAAAGAAATCTTGACCTCGAGATTTACTGAAATAAATAAGGGTACTTTTCTTTCATCGTGGACTCAACCTCCCACGTGTATTCGGGACCTCTACGGGCATCCCATTTGACCTTTACAATAGGCACATGCTTCCTTCGAAGCTTCTTAACCTATCGATCCTTAATCGACAATGGTTTTTCCATAAACTTCAAGCTCTCATCTATATGCACATCTGTATGTGGTATAACCAGTGATTCATCAGCGAAGCACTTCTTCAGATTGCAGATGTGGAACACATTGTGAATTCCACTGAGCTCTTCAGGTAAGTTTAACTTATAGGCAACTGACCCGACACGTTCGATAACCTCAAAAGGTCCTATGTATCTCGGGCATAGCTTGCCTTTCTTACCAAATCGCATCACTCCCTTCCAGGGTGATACCTTAAGTAAAACTTTGTCACCTACTTCGAAGTGAACAGATTTACGCTTTGGATCAGCGTAACTTTTCTGCCTATCTCGGGCAGCTTTGAGACGGTCACAAATTTGGACAATCTTGTCCGTCGTTTCAAAGACTATCTCTGGTCCTGATAATTGGACATCTCCAACTTCCGCCTAACAAACAGGCGTTCTACACTTTCTACCGTATAAGGCCTCGAAAGGCGCAACCTTTATGCTGGTGTGGTAGCTATTGTTGTAGGAGAACTCAATCAAGGGTAGGTGGTTATCTCAACTACCACCCAAATCGATCACACATGCACGTAGCATGTCTTCCAAAGTTTGAATAGTACGCTCACTCTGACCGTCTGTCTGAGGATGGTAAGCCGTACTAAAATTCAAACGCGTGCCCAAAGATTGCTGGAAACTCTTCCAAAAATGTTATGTGTATCTAGTATCTCGGTCAGAGATAATAGACACAGGTATGCCATGTAAGGCTACAATCTTATCAACGTACAACTGGGCTAACATGTCGGAGCTATAAGTCTCCTTGATGGGTAAGAAATGTGCTGACTTAGTCAGTCTATCAACTATAACCCATATTGTATCATTTCCTTTCCTTGTCTTAGGTAACTTGGTGATAAAATCCATGGTTACCATTTCCCACTTCCACGTAGGAAGTTCAGGCTGTTGTAGTAAGCCTGACGGCTTTTGATGTTCTGCTTTGACTTGCGCACAAGTCAAGCACTTAGCTACATAAGCAGCTACAGACTTTTTCAAGCCTATCCACCAATAATTTGCCCTTAGATCCTGGTACATCTTATCAGCTCCAGGATGAACGGAATATTTAGAACTATGGGCTTCCTGGAGGATAACATCTCGAAGTCCTCCATAAATTGGAACCCATATTCGTCCATTCAGTCTCAGAATTCCGTCCTTGCCAAGAGACAACTGCTCCTCAGTTACTCCTAGCTTTTCATTAGGATAGTTAGCTTCCAACACAGCTTCCTTCTGTGCAGCTAACAACCTTTCAGTCAAACTGTTCTTTATCTCCATGCGCTTGGCATTGATTCGGATGGGTTTCACCCTTTCCTTTCGACTCAAGGCATCAGCGACTACATTCGCCTTGCCGGGATGGTATCTGATTTCACAATCATAATCATTTAAAGTCTCCATCCAACGGCGTTGCCTCATATTTAAATCCTTCTGATTAAATAGATGTTGAAGGCTCTTGTGATCAGAATAGATCACACACTTGATACCATACAAGTAATGCCTCCACAGTTTTAGTGCGAATACAACGGCACCCAACTCCAAGTCATGGGTGGTGTAATTCTTTTTGTGCACCTTTAGCTGTCTTGAAGCATAGGCAATAACCTTGCCTTTCTGCATAAGCACACACCCCATGCCAGTGTGTGATGCATCGCAGTAAACTACGAATTCTTCGATTCCATCAGGTAACGTCAATACAGGAGCGTTGCTCAACTTCTACTTAAGGATATCAAAGGACTCTTGCTGCTTAGGGCCCCAAACGAACTTTACTTTCTTCTTAGTCAAGGAAGTTAGGGGTGCAGCAATCCTTGAAAATTTTTCAATGAAGCGCCTGTAATATCCTGCCAATCCCAGGAAGCTACGAATCTCTATAGGCGTCTTTGGCTCTTGCCAGTTCATAACTGCTTCAACCTTAGCGGGATCCACTTGGATACCTCGCTCACTCACCACATGTCCAAGGAATTGGACTTCTCGAAGCCAAAATTCACACTTGGAAAATTTGGCGTAGAGTTTCTCATGATGCAGGAGTTTAAGAATACAGCGAAGGTGTTTCTCATGGTCAGCTTGGTTCTTCGTGTAGATTAGAATGTCATCAATGAAAACGATGACGAATTTATTTAAGTAAGGCTTGCAAACGCGATTCATGAGATCCATGAACGCGGCCGGTGCATTAGTGAGCCCAAAAGGCATCACTAGGAACTCGTAATGACCATAACGAGTCCTAAATGCAGTTTTATGTACGTCTTCATCCCTAACCTTCAGTTGATGGTAGCCTGACCTCAAGTCAATCTTCGAGAAATAACTTGCCCCTTGCAATTGATCGAACAAATCGTCGATCCTGGGCAAAGGATACCTATTCTTTATCGTGACCTTATTAAGTTCACGATAATCGATGCACAGACGCATCGATCCATCCTTCTTCTTGACAAACAAGACAGGTGCTCCCCAAGGAGACGAACTAGGTTTTATGAAACCTTTAGCTAGCAATTCATCCAGTTGTGTTCTTAATTCCTTCATTTCCGTTGGTGCTAACCTGTAAGGTGCTCTAGCAACAGGTGCTGCTCTAGGGATGATATCAATTCTAAATTCCACTTGCCTATCTGGTGGTAAACCAGGTAGTTCTTCAGGAAAAACTTCTGGGTCTTCAGAAATGATGGGGATGTCTTCAATCTTCAGTTTAGGCTCATCAATAATCACTCGTGCCATGTAGATGACACAACCCTTCTTTAAACACTTGGAGGCCTTGAGCATAGTCACTTGCTCAGGCAGTCCGTACTGGGTATCTCCCCGAATGGTAAGTGATTCACCAGATGGAGTCTTTATCACCACTTGTTTCTTGTTGCAGACAATTTGGGCCTGGTTATGAGATAACCAGTCCATACCCAGAACTATGTCAAAACCGGCCAACTTAAAGGGAAGTAGAGACAGAGGAAACGAATGGTTCTTAATGGATATAACACATCCATCTAACACAGTTGAGACAGTTTCTAGTGTGCCATCTGCTAACTACACCTCATAATTCACATTTAAGGTTTTGACAGGTAATTTCAGCAATTCACAAAACTTATTATCAATGAAAGACTTATCAGCGCCTGAATAAAAAAGTACTCTAGCATAGACATCATTTACAAGGAAAGTACCTGTAATCACATTGTCGTCTAGAACTGCTTCCTTTGCGTCCATTCTAAAGACCCTAGCATTGGTCTTCTTGGCCTCTTCAGGCTTCTTGGCGTATTTAGGGCAGTTGGTTTTAATGTGCCCCTTTTCATTGCAACTGTAGCAAGTTGCATCCTTCAGCTTTTTGCAATCCAAGGTTTTGTGGTCCTTGGACTTGCATATACCACAAGCATAGGTTTTTGACTGAGTCTGCGAGTTCGACTCAAGTCTGCACTTTCCAAAGTGCTGTTTCTTGCAAATCTTGCATTTGGGCTTCTCACCAGACTGGTGCCCATCTTTCCTTGACTCAGATCCTTTCTTGTTGTCACCGTTCCCACGGTGCTTCTTGTTCGACCTCCGTGAACTATCATCTTCACGTTTTCTCTTCTCAGCCTCCTTATTCCTCAGCGATCTTTTCCTGACCGCGTCCAAAGTGAGGGACAAGGATATGTCAGCTACAGATCTAAAAGTAGCTGGCCGAGAAGCCTTCACGCTTGCCTTGATTTCCGGGGCTAAACCACCGATAAAACGAGCTATTCTTTTTGGTTCCGGGGTTACCAAATATGGAACCAACCGGGACATTGTGTTGAAGCTCGTGAGGTAAGCTTGACAGTCAAGGTTTGTCATAACCAATGATAGAAAATCAGACTCTATCTTCTCAACCTCATGCTGGGGGCAGTAATTTTCCCTGATGAGGGCAACAAATTGATCCCATGACATGTTGTACAATGGGATTTTCCCGGTGGCTTGAATCAGTGATCTCCACCAAGCTAATGCTTCACCCTTAAATGTTTGCGACACAAACTTGACCACATCCCTCTCAGCGCACCCGGTGATATCCACAACTGTGTCCATCTCATCTAGCCATGTCATACAGTCAATGGCTCCTTTTTCCCCAGTGAAGTCCCGGGGCTTACATGAAACAAAGTATTTATATGAGCAACCCTTCTCATGGGGTCCTTGGTTCAATACAATGGGTTGAGATGGAGCACTGTGGTGGTTTGAGGAGTGTCGATCGTCATCTTTCTTGGGTTCTTCCTTCTTGGAAGGTGGCTTTGTATGCGGTGTAGATAGGGTCCTACTCCGAGTCCCACTATACTCTTCGTACTGCCGCTCCAATGCCTTTGTAACTGGGTCGTCTACCAACGCTTTCAATTCAGCACCCGTTAGATTAATCCGGGCATTATCAATATTCTCCACGAGATGGCTATTAATTTCGTCTGAGTTAGCCATTTTAATTGAACTGTTACAGAAAACAAGGACAATAGTTTATTTGGGAGTTTATTATGGAATTGCCCCTTAGGGTAATTCATTAACCATGGTAAACAGAGACCATATTTGGTTAATTTATTAATCATATTTATTTAGGATTTCTATAACAATTTATCCTAATTATAAAACAATAACAGTTTTATTTGTGGCACAAAAGGCCTAGTCACAAGGACATTTTAAATTATAAGCTATGATTTCAGAGAATCAAAGCATGAAGGTTTGAACCTAGTTCATTACCTTTATCTGACAGGGAGTCATCGCTACCATTGTCTTTTGGCTCATATGGAAATGAGCAGGGCCCGTAGGCGCTATATTACCACGTATGGTCAACATATGATCATCTCAATTGATGATCTAAACTCATGATTCAGAGATCATTAAATTGGGTTAGGAATCTTTTGAAGAATCCAACAATAAGAATGACGTGTGTGATTTTAATGAATCACGTCTGCCAGGAGCGTTAACATGTTTTCAGATGTTAACTGGGATTTGAATCTTTTTAACAGGCCTTACCATATTGGCCCGGTCTTTTAATTGACCCGAAGGCTAGGCTTCACCTTTAAGATCCTTAATTAATATTTAAAGTAGGCAGATTATTTATTAAAAAGGAATGATTTTGATTTATTTATTTCATATAATATATTTATGCAGACCATAGCAAAAATGAAATTTATAAACTTACATTCCATTAATTTATTAAAAAGGTTACACGTCGCCCTAAATGGGACTTTTTTTTAATAAACAAACTTACCCACGCAGGGGCTTAACAACAAACATCATAATAGTCCACGCAGGGACTTACACAAATAACATAATAGTCCACGCAGGGACTTAAACAATAACATACCCTCGTAGGGGTTAACAGAAAGATAGACCCACGCAGGGGTCAAAACAAACACGCATACCCACGCAGGGGTTTATACAGCAAGACTGGCCCACGCAGGGGCTCAACAACAATTGGAAGGATTCAGTGGTCCTTCTTGCTCTTCCCTTTTATCAGGCTTGTCAATCCTTGGAAGAAATTTTGTCGCTCCCTTCGGTCTCTATGAAATTCTCGTTCCACATGGTCCAACCTTTGAAGAATTTCTTCTCTTTCAGGTGGGGAAAACCGTGGTGGTTGCGATTGTTGCCGGATGATAGGTCTTGCAGGTATCTGGTACCCATGAGTTGGGTACCCTACTCCCCATGGGTCTCCATACGATCCTTGGGTGTTATAGTTAGCCGCTATAAAGTATGGGTCGGCTTCTGCGTAGTTGTAGTTGGTGTGCACTGGCTGTTCAAACGGGTTATACGCCATGGAACCCGTGTATGCCGGAATTGGGTTATCAAAACCCATAGGCGGTGGTTGCGGTGCAACTGGGTGCGAAGGTCCACCCATTTGTGGGTCCTCCTGAAGTGGCGGGTAATGGCTGCCACTTGATTGGCGTGGAGAACTAAAATGAAAGTCTCCCGCTCGCGCAGACATACGCGCTCTGGTTCTCCTACGCCTTGGCGGTTGCGGAGGTGCCGGTTGAACTGGTGGCGGTGGAGGCGGTGGCGTGACTGCCACAAATCTTGAATCCTCAGAGGGATACTGTTGCTGCTGCTGCTGAGGAGGTGAATGGCGAGGAGGTGTATAGTACCATTCGTGCTGGGCAAACATAGCTTGAAAGCTGTCTGGACCACCATAGGGTGATCCGTGGAAAGAAGATCCGTCAGAGATCTATATCGGGTGGTTTGGTGTACCACTGGCAGGTTCGACGGGGTCTGTGTCCTCATCCATATCATCCGCGTGATCTCCCGAGAATTGATCCTCCGGCCCCAATGGGTTAAAACCAGCTGGTTCTGGTATGTAATTCACCGGGTTAAACCGGCCCCTGAAGACAGGTGTAGGGTTACCAAAAGAGTTGTGCGATAAGGATCGCTGTAATGGTATGTATGAAGGTTGAGGGTTGTTGGGCTCATACTCCGGCTGTGGCCCATAAGGGTTATGAACATGAGGTGTTGAACTGTGAGAAACCGACCGTCTAGCCGGCTCGAAGAGGTTCCTCTGGTTTTGTCGGGGATCGTCACTCTCGGTGGTGGAAGGAGCTCGCACATGCGAAGGTCCTGCTTCGTTGTCATTGGGGGCGGTGATTGGCCCCTTTCCTCGTCATCTTCTTCGGAAGAATCTTGGCGGCATTTTTAATCCTGTCAATACAATATGAGATAACAACAACAATATATATAAAATAAAGGACGAAACAAAAACCAAACAAGGTAGAATTTGTCCTATGTTATCTGTCTAGACTATAAAGTTTAGATATGTGCAATTGTGTTATTGAGATTAAACACAAAAGGCTAGTGTTTAATTCACTCAATGTTGGCTCTGATACCAACCTGTCACACCCCGAATTCCACGTGTCACCGGTGGGCCCGGTAGGGGAGTATTGTGACGTGGTTGGCAAGATAATAGTCAAACAACACAATATATAAATATGCACAGCGGAAGCAAAATAATAATATAATTCAACTTTAATAATATTGTAATATCGTGTATCACAACAGTTGAATGTTTGTCCTCAAAAGGATCAAAAATAAATAATAGTTCAACAGACGGTAGGCATCTTAAGCTTGCGAGACTTCTATCGATGCTAAGGAGAAATCCCAGCCAATTACGCTTAGTACCTTCATTTAATCTTTTTGGGAAAATATGTCAGTTTACACTGGTAAATACAATCAACTGACTCATTTTGGAAAATGATTAAAAATTGATTTGGATGCACGTGGCATAAACATTTTATAACTTGGGAGAATTATTTAAATATATAATCTTGTGAACGAATTACATGTTCCTTGTGCGTTCAGTAGCCCGGACGTACCGGGTTAAAGATCAATAGACACACCACATTATTCTTTTGTGCACTGACGGGTGTACGCCTACACCCCGCGCTTAAGTCGTGGCCATTTCGTAAAATGATGCCAAGGATATCCGGGACATGGTCATTAACCCCCCAAAGGCTTTAAGTAAACAAGACTGTTTAAACGAGCCGATCAAATTATTCAATTAACCACCCAACGATGGAAGATTTGATGCCCGATCAAGCGGTATTCTATATACCGTAACCCAAGCTCGTATAGGGAAAATAAGTTAAAAGTATTTACCTGAGCAATGTAATAATCACAATAAGCAAATGCAAGTAGCTTTTACTGGTATTCCTAATCTGGAACGAAGGTTTATAGTAACCTATTAGAATCCTAACGGGTCTTTAATTAAGCTAAAGCTTAGACCGGTTAGTTTCAAAGATACGGTTCGTACGCACGATTAAGCGATGACCGGATAGAATGTGTTTTAGACCCGACAAGTATGAAGACTTGTTTAATATGGGTATATTATACACATTCTGGATTTTGAGATAAAACCGATAAGGTTTGACCCGTTTCGGCTAATTTATGTAAACTAGTTACATAAACCGAACCGAACGCGTAAAAAGCGTAACGGGTATTCATATGAGCCATTTACAGGTTTCCTAAGTTAATATGCTTCTAATATGTTGTGACATCAGTAAGTTGTCTTTTATTATGCCCGAAACGAAATTAAACACAAACTATGCCTCGTAAGGGTAGTTTGGTCATTTTCAAGGTGATAAAAGAGTTTAAGTAGTATACTGTGTTACAGGTCTGATGAAATCAGCAAAGATAATCAATTTGCTAAGTTATATCAGTAGGGTATTGTATATATGTGAAATTTATCAACTATAACCAAACCATGCACCGTAGGGGCATTTTGGTAATTTCACATAAGTCGAAAAGCTCAAAACTAAAGTCTGAGTTAAACAACTTTTGCTAACTGTTAAAATATTATAATTAGCCTCAAATATCAGTAGGTATCACCCTTGGTATGTTTAAAATATTTTTAGTACATACTATGCGTTAAAAACGCTTAATTAGGCGATTAGAAGCCGTTTCCGGGTTCTATGCATAAAGCTGATATTTTTATTATTCCAGAAGGCTTAAAATAATTTATTTATTATTTATAATTAGTAGCAAAAGGTTTGGAGTCGATTAGATATGTAAAACTCATTTTATAGCCCGAAAGGGCAAAACCGACAATTACCGGATTAAGCCTATGACTATAAGTTATGCTCAGCCTAAAATTAATTAAAAATCTTCAAAAATCCCAAAATAATATATTACATCAGTGGGTAATAAGTTTGATATCAAAAAGTAGGCTTAACTAGGCTATACGCTAATTACGCCGTTTTATTAACATAAAGCTTCTTAATTACGCTAATGAGCATAACTCTCAATCTACACCTCAAACTGATGTCAAACTTTTCATACAAGTTTATATATCAGTAACTAAGGTTTCTACTCTTTTACATTTTCAAAAATCACATTTTAAGGTGAAAATGGCATAATGGTCAACATATGAGCAATTAACGGAATCATGCATATTAATTGGATAACTAACGATCCGAGGTGTATAATCACAGAGGGTTATACTAGCATGTAACCTGGTCCAAATAAAGCTCTAAGGCATTTCTAAAACATACCATAACGGGTTAGAACTGAAAGTCAAAGCAAAAGTCAAACTATGCGACTTTCGGTTCCGAACCGGGTCTCTACTGAAAATTGTCGGGTTGAACATGTTTAGACATGTTTTTACATTCATTACCAAGTTATATTAATGATCAAACAGGTTTTATGTGTTCTACATTGCTAATCATGCATAAATTAGAATTTAAGTTTCCTGTTGACTTTTTATTAACAAGTTTGACCCGACATTTGACCTAGTTAGAGTGGAAATCAGGCGGAACCCTTTTAAGGGTTTATTACCCACATAATTACCTACTTAAAGGTACTTTTAATTCGAGATTTGACTGAGCCATTATTAATTAATCTCGAAGTCAAACCGTAATTACGACGGTTTGACTTTTAGCTAAATAACTAAGCTAAACTCAATTAAAGAAGGTTAAGCGAACTTATAAGAGTCCTATGAACGAATGATGACCACTTGAGTCTGCTTTGGAGCTCCAAGAATGATCAGAAGTGCAAGAGAAAGGTGTGAAGAACTTGTTGCAACAAGGGTCCTTTATATAGTGATTTAATCACCACAAAATGTTGACACACAAGTCTACCACTGACCATAACTCACTAACAAGTGTCCCTAGTGCTTAGGGGGTGCCTAGGGATCGTCCAAGATGAGGAAATTCGGTTAAAGGTTGAGCAGAAAGCACTTAGCAGGCAAAACCCAAGAAAATCGGAACTGGCAGTCCCTCGCGTGACGCGAAGCCCCCCCCCCCCCCCCCGGGGCTTCGCGTGGCGCGACGCCTCCTCTGCACAAATCAGAATTTTTGATTTATTGCGTTTTGATCCTTGGCTCTTCAAACTTCGTTTAGACTTTTGTTTCTTACATCTTGAACCCTTCAAATTGATTTATAAGGGCTTTGAAACATATACCCACTTTGTTAAGTCCCCGGTTAACTTTATTGTTACCCGAAAAGTCCTAACTTTCAACGTTGACGCTTTAACCTTTCGCACACGAATTTGATCATAACTTTCTCATATGATAACGAAACTTTACGAAATTTATATCATGCATTCTAGTGAGCATAATTAACCGTTACAAAGCTTCGGGTTTGTCAAAAGGTCACTCAGAGGTATAATTTAAACATGTTGACACATTTAACCCCTGTAGTTTGTAATTTCTCACTTTCTTTCATATTTAGCTTCGTATGATCCATGATTTATTCGTTTGAAGGTATGAGCATCATGTAGGGTTAATGTACAATATATTTATTCACTGTTGACATTTCGAACACGTATATTCACATACTTTCCATGTTTGTCAACTTTAGTCTTTCTATAATATTCTCACACGTTTTAAACATATGACACGTGTCAACACATTATAGGACGTGAATTTTCGAGGTGTTACAAAACAGCAAAACTGAATTTTCTTCATATCCATCATATGATCCAAACTTTTCAACAACAAAGAACGGAAAGAAATTACAGTGCAACATGGTATTAGAAACTTTTCAAATATGTTTCAGCTGATAGTAAAGCATGTTTGATAAACCAAGATGATGAAAAATTACCAGAAGGGTGTAGGATTGATCTGTGACCCAAACGAGTCGTTCAGAAGAGTTCTTAGGCTATATGAAAGGCGGAAACAGACGTATAGACTCGAAACAGCTTGATTATCACTTTAAACTTCTTGTATATTGAATTAACAGTGATTACAGTCACAAGAAATACCGGCAACACTTCGGTACAAGTTCCTGATTCCCCACCAAATGACATGATCACTAGCCTATTTATAGAGTTTCTGATTCCCCACGAAAGTGTAATGTTCATTTCGTGGGAAATCAACATTTTGTCATTTTGTGGGAAATCAACATTTCGTGGGAAATCAACATTTCATGGGAAATCAACTCTAAAACTCTATTTTCCCGTACAATGTGCCCTGGTCTAACATATCTAGTACTAGACTCGATACAAGACGAAGTCGACAGATGTATGCACTAACAGACTCCCCCTCAGATGTTGACGAGTCTTAAGTGTCGAGTCTTCAACGTCTTCAGTCTTTATCAGTCTTCGGGCTTTTCCTGCTCTTGACTCTATCTTCTCCTGAATAACATCACCAACAGATAATCTCCCCTCGAATGAAGCTTTAAAACTCTTGCATCTTCAGGATTAAACTTCTAGCTCTTGCATCTTCAAATTCTTTCTCTAACAGACTCCTCCTCAAAACATACTGGGATCGTAATCTGGCTTCCACAGGATCAGGATCGTGACCTGACTCACCTGCATATTCTCTACCCAAAACATAAGTTTCATAAAAGATAAGATATAACAAAATTTAGAAACTTTGCTAATCACTTGAAGACACAACCCTGAATACATCATTTTCAAGTATCAAACAAAATGATTTATCATGTCAATTTCTGATGAACCACTTAAATATATCATTTTCATTTCACACATCTTCAAACAAACTTTCCCAAACCTGTTCGTTATGTTGAGCACTCGGAATTTTGAAAATCAGCTTTCCAACATCAGTTGTCTAAAATCTTTTTGGATTTTTCAAAATTTATGCTAAAACACACCAAAAATATTTTTGGATTTTAGATATTTAAAATGAAATGCAGTAAAGAAATATTTACATACAATATTTTTGTGAGTTTGTGTAAGAGGATCATATCAGTTTTTTGAGGCAAATCACCAACACCGTTAAGCTTTAAACATTTTAAGTTTTAAATGATTCACTTAGATTGTCAGTATACTGATCCACTTAAATTTTCACACAAAGTTCAACTGCTCCGAGATATGAGATTAATGATTTAGAAACTTAAACTTATTCGCGTGTCCCACCTCAGAATATACTCCCGTATCCAGATCCCAATATTCAGTCTTACAGGTGAGTATACCTAGATGATATCTGTAAGGGGTTAGGTGCGAAACCGTGAGAGCTCAGGTCAGAACTTCCGTTCAGTAGAGAGATGACGGCTCGACTTTTGGTGGGTCCCCTTTAGAGGATCTTTTTACAACAACATTGATTAGCAATTTTATTGTCTCATCATTTATGCTGAGGGCGACGCTATATTTCAAGCAAGTACTAAAGTATTCTCCGGGGATTAGGCCATTGCTTCCGCATTATCAGAAGTCCCGGGATAATACCCCAGATATCACTAAGCATAAAGACCTAGTATCTCAGAAAGAGGGGTCCTTCAAACAAGATTTCGGGGGTTACCCATATATCCGAGAGATGTTACCCACGATATAAGCAAGTTTGAAATTAGGTTTATATCTCGTCACAATCTACTAAATGTGCAAAAACCTACTGGCATATCATCAGTGAGACCGTTTATCACATTTTTCTTTCCATTTCTTTAGCATGCCGTTATCGTCCACTGATGTACTATCATTTCCTCTTTTTTACAACAAAACTCATTTTTGAATTTTATCATGTTTTTGTCTTTTTCAAATTTTCAAATGTTTTTGGATTTTCTGAAATTTTTACTCCCCCTAAAATGCAAACACATTTTAGGAAATTTGAAAACAAATTTTGATACTCTACCTGTACAGTTTGTTTTCTTAAAAAAAATTGACAACCGATATCAAATCGCTTCAATTCGCCATCCACTTGGCATAAACAATCAGAACTCCCCCTCACAACAAACTATTTTCCCATTATGATTTCAAAACACTTAAGTTTGTTTTAATCAAATGGTTTTTCCGGAAAATTAGTTTTGTTGATTTTCAAACCACTTGTAGGTTAGGGGATAAACTCATCATTTTGTTTTCCAAAATACCACTTGTAATTATGGTCCAATCAAGTTCAACTTAATGACATTGATTAACCACTTGTCAGTGAAAACCTCTTTCAACCACTTACAAGTTCACTCATCAACTATAATCACTTGTAAATCAATATATAACAATATAAAGATATCACCTGTAGATTTACCAAACAAACATTTCAAGAATGATGCTGATTCCTGCTCCACGCTTACCAACCTGGGAGCTCCGGCAAGTCAGGAATTTATGGTGAAAATGCTGTCACCCAAGCCTGAGCAGCCTTGGGTGATTTTGGCGGCAAACATCTGTCCCACCAACATTTTGATTTATAAAATTCTTTAGCATTTTTAACCTTCCCATCAACCATCTTCCCGAAAATATGTTTAACTTTTCCATTAAAAGCCTTTTCAGCATCAAATTCTTTGTTACCAACAAAGAATTGACCTGAAATCTCAGTTTTACCAACCTTCAACTTCAATTTTTCTTTCGAAAATTTGGGAAAATTTTCATCGTTCACCTTTGGAACGGAATTCTCAATCTTCTTTTCAACACATGACTCCTCTGACTTTATGGAATCAGATTCATTATTAGAACTTCTTTCAGATTTTACAACCCATTTTTGTTTGTTTAAATCAACTCTTCTTTTGTAAAAACGTTTTGAACTTTCACCTTCTTCGGAAGTTGAATTTTCAAACACTTTCGATTTTTCAGTTGATTGTTTCTTCTCAAAGACAAGTTTTTCTTTCAGTTTTGAGTTAGAAGTAACTTCCTGTTTTGTGTTGTTGGACTGTTTGCAATTCCAAGCAATATGTCCAGCTTTTTGGCACTTAAAGCAAGTTCTTCTGTCAACTCTTTGAGAAAACTTCTTCACATTCCTCTTTACTTGAGCAAGAAACTCTTGATTTGATTGTTTCCAGAATGGTTTCTTCTGCTCATCTTCAGCACTTCCTCCTGCAACAAATGTTGTTTTTGGTTTATAATTTTTCTCATTTTTATAATTTTTCGAAGAATTAAAACCAAGACCTTGCTTTTTGAAATTACCGTTGTGGTTTGGTTTCTTTCGATAACCTGAACCATAACATTAACCCTTTTTCTTGTTCAATCTCTGTAGAACTCTTGAAGTGTACTTTTTAGGTTTTTCAGCAAGATTTAAATCTTTTATTTCAGAAATATTAATTTCTGTCAATTTGAAAACCTGTTTGATCATTTCAGTTTTGACACTTCTTATTGGAAATTCTTCATCAGAAAATAATTTGTCTGAATCACTCAAAGTATATGCCACTTTGATAGGTTCATCACTCAAATTATTTTTCAACAATAGAAATTCTTTGTTGTAAACCCGTTTGACTGGTGAACTCGGACTCTTTTCTGACGAACTCAAACTCTTTTCTGACGAACTTGAACTCTCAGATTTAGACTTCGACTTTAACTCTTCATCCGTATCCAACACCTGATCGACAACTTTCTTTATTAACTCAGACTCATGATCAGTGTCAGACGCTGTGAATGTAACATCAATATTGTCTGGTAATTCATCAATGATTTCTGACTTTAACTTGATGTTGACTGCCTTTTTTAGACACTCCTCGTTAGGATTCCTGGGAGAATAACTTTCATCGATAGGGGGCGGACATCTGTTATACTTGACACTTGGTTTCTTACCAGTATCAGTATCTTCAGTCTTTTTCTCCATGAATGCCTCAAGACCTGCAACAGTAGGATAAACACGATCAATCAAATAATCACAAGTAGTGTAACTCAACAGTAATCGTTTAATCCTTTCATTCTCAATCTTTTCTAATTCCAAGTCTTGCTTCAGCTTAGCACAGTCTTCGATATACTCATTGATGACGCTCTGCTTTGTCATTAATGTTGCGCTCATTTTTTCCATAGCTTTTTCAATTTATGAATTTGTCTTTTTTAGACTATCAACTGTCATGTTCAGCACATCGTACGACTCCTTCACATACTTCACATCAGACAATAAATCTTCTTTAATCTTTTCTAATTCAGCAATCTTCCTGTCTTTTTCTTCACAAGTTGTGCAAGATTCTGAACATTTCAAACATGGTTTTTCAACTTCAACCACCTTTTCAACTATCTTCTCAACTTCAATAGTCTTTTCTACTTCAACAAGTTTCTCGACTTCAACAATTTTTTCTATTTCGACAATCTTTTCTACTTCAACAACTTTTTCAACTTCAACTATCTTTTCAACAATTTTCTCAACTTCGACTATTTTCTCTACCACTTTCTCCACTTCAACAATTTTTTCTATTGCATTTTCAGTCACTGCTTCAACTTTTGTTTCTCCAGCTTCTGTCTTCGCCTTTTCATCAGCGAGTAACTTTGCTTCTTCCAGCTCCCTCTTTAAGCGGGCAATCTTCTTCTGATTCAGCATCTCAACTTTATCTGCATAGAAAAAATTAAAACTGTCAGGATCAATGCTTTTTCTACATTTATTAAGATATTCTTCCTCATCATCAGTATCAACATCACTTCCAAGATCTGGAAAAATCGGGATTCTTTTCTGACTAGCTTCATCTTCCAGAACTCGGGCAACTAGAGCTGAACCAGGTATGTATTTGTCCCAACTTAATCCCTCAGCAACAAACTCATCATCTTGATCTATTATCCCAAAATAAGCTTTCTTATTTGCATCTTCGATCATTTTTCCATGAGCAGTTTTCTGATCCTTTTGTTGAGGTTGTTGATCAATCTGATGAAAGATTGATTTCTGATAATAATTGCTCTTTTCTTGATTCCCAGTTGCTTCTTGGTTTTTACATTCTCGTTTAAAATGACATTTTCTTTTGCAACAGAAACAGGTAACTTTTGATTTGTCAAATCCTAAAGCAGAATTTGCCAGATCACGAAAACCATATCTGCCCGTGATTTGTTGAAACTTCTCAGCTCTTCTACAAGCACTAGCTAAACACCATTTCACATCCATCAATTCAAGTTCCTCGGCATCAATCTGGTCATAGTCTTCTTTCAGAAGCATAGGATTACCAATTCTTCCTGCAACTAAGCTTTCATACGACTCTAACATGGCGACAAGAGATGCCATGTGTTGCTTAGCCAATTCAGGAGACAGGTTGTGACCATTCTGAATGTGCAAAGTCACATTGCATTGTAGATTTGTAGCATTCTGCTGTTGAGGACTTGATGTTGTGCTATTTGGATCAAAACTTGAAAATGATGAAGAATATCCACCACTATGAGTTGTAGTGCTAGCATTTGGACTTGAAAAACCATCTGCACTAAAAACAGTACTAATTTTTGGACTTTGGCTGGGGGTAGCCTCAAACTTGTTCCCTCGGTAGTAAAGACTGACATCCTGTTTAGCATTTGGATTTGTCATAATAGCTGTCTTTTGAATATCCAGCTCCTGCTCTTCAATTTTCTGAATGAATTGTGCCAAATTCATGCTCTCAGACTTCCTCATGAGTTTCACAATCATCAAATAAGTTCCCCATTTATGCTGTGGTAACGCCTCAGCTAGTTTATCGACCCACTCATCATCATCTTTCTTAATGTCCAATCTTCCCATTTCCAAGACTAAATGACAATATCTATCAATGGTCATCTTTGTTGTTTCATGGTCAAAAGCTACAAACATGTCAAATGACTTCTTCAACAACGCCTCTTCCATGTTTCGGAAAATTGTTTCTCAAAAGTTCAAGTTTCACACAAAATACATAAAATTTTCTAATTTCCCTTGAAAGTGCCAGTGGTTATTTCAAGCGGAATCACTTTTCAAGCGGAATCAGCCAGATAATGTCAATCTCAAGCTGAATAAAACACCTTCGAGCGGAATCAGAATGTGTATTTTCGAGCGGAATCACTTCTCGAGCTGAATCAGAATGTGTATTTTCGAGCGGAATCACTTCTCGAGCCCATTTCTGCTATTTTTAATTCGAATTTTGTTCTGGTTTTTTTCAAGGCTTTGTTAATATGCAATTTTATACAATCTGTGAAAAATTCGGGCTATTATAACCGTTAAAACTTGTTCAGCTGAAGAAAGAAGGTGTAGAAGTGAGAAAACACAATGAAAACAGGCTGATATATGCAGAACTCCTCCTCCTGAGCTCTGATACCACTTGTAGGATCGACCCGATGACCCAAACGAGTCATTCAGAAGAGTTCTTAGGCTATACGAAAGGCGGAAACAGACGTATAGACTCGAAACAGCTTGATTATCACTTTAAACTTCTTGTATATTGAATTAACAGCGATTATAGTCACAAGAAATACCGGCAGCACTTCGGTACAAGTTCCTGATTCCCCATTTTTGCTGTGGTAATGCATCAGCAAGTTTATCAACCCATTCATCATCATCTTTCTTAATATTCAATCTTCCCATTTCCACGACTAAATGACAATATCTATCAATGGTCATCTTTATTGTTTCATGGTCAAAAGCTACAAACATGTCAAATAACTTCTTCAACAACTCCTTTTCCATGTTTCAAAGTCAAAGCTTCACAAACACAAACTTTCTTGTTTCAAAAATACTTGTCTCAAATGAGATGTATCACCTTGTAAAATCACCTCGTAAAACACCTACATACAAACAAATAATCGATCAGTTTAAACGAACTGAATACGTAAAAGTGTGTATTGATGAAATCAATCTAAGACTAATGTCAAATATTTGCGGACTCGTTCCAATACAAGATGAATGGATGCACACTTCTTTACTCAAATGAGCCTTTAACTCGTAATTAGACAAATTGATTGGGCCGGTACTCTTGCTTTAAATGTTGCATTGGACATCACAATATTTGTAACATGGTCGATGTCACATGCAGTCTTGATTTGTTCAATAAATAGGCCGACAATATCAATAAACAAACAAATATGATTGGGCCAAACAATTCACGTGAACACAAGCTATTAGACCTCTAACTGAATAGTGGGCGGCATATACTTTGATTCTTGGGCCGAAAAACTTCACATGCAAAGTCTAATGCGCCGACACCTTTTTAATTGTTCAACACAAACTGATTGGGCCGTCAAATCCACTAAACCGACATTTTCAAATGTGCATGAAATCTGAATGGGCAGCACTTTTTAATCACGTGAACGATAATTTCTAGACAATCAGTCAACAGACAAAATTACTCTTCACATGCACTACGAGTTGATGTCTGACAAACTTATATTTCAAAACTGATATTTGATGTTAATCACGTGAACTGAACCTATTTCACACCACTCGATGCACTTTCAAGCGGTTCACACAAGACAATGCACTTTCAAGCGGTTCACACAACTAATTTCAAGCGGAATCTCGTTCAAACGATGTTTTCAAGCGGAATGTCGTTTTCAAGCGGTGTGTTCAAGCGGAATGGCTGATAACAGTTTGGAGCGGAATCTCAACCAACAGTTTGGAGCAGAATCAACACAAACTATGAAGCAGAAACACAGATTTGGAGTGGAATCATTAATTTGGAGCGGAACCAATACACTTTCGAGCGGAATAAGATCTCCTCGAGCGGAATCAGACTATGTTCTTTCGAGCGAAATCACTTCTCGAGCCCATTTCTACTATTTTTAATTCGAATTTTGTTCTGGTTTTTTCAAGGCTTTGTTAATATGCAATTTTATACAATCTGTGAAAAATTTGGCTTATTTTAACCGTGAAAACTTGTTCAGATGAAGAAAGAAGGTGTAGAAGTGAGAAAACACAATGAAAACAGGCTGATATTTGCAGAATTCCTCCTCCTGAGCTCTGATTCCACTTGTAGGATCGATCTGTGACCCAAACGAGTCGTTCAGAAGAGTTCTTAGGCTATACGAAAGGCGGAAACAGATGTATAGACTCGAAACAACTTGATTATCACTTTAAACTTCTTGTATATTGAATTAACAGCGATTACAGTCACAAGAAATACCGGCAGCACTTCGATACAAGTTCATGATTCCCCACCAAATGACATGATCACTAGCCTATTTATAGAGTTTCTGATTCCCCACGAAAGTGTAATGTTTATTTCGTGGGAAATCAACATTTTGTCATTTCGTGGGAAATCAACATTTCGTGGGAAATCAACATTTCGTGGGAAATCAACATTTCGTGGGAAATCAACTCTAAAACTCTATTTTCCCGTACAATGTGCCCTGATCTAACATATCTAGTACTAGACTCGATACAAGACGAAGTCGACAGATGTATGCACTAACAGGATGATTATGATCCTAATAAAACTCCAAATCACAAAGCTTTTGTTGCTCGAGTTGCTGATGACAGTGATAATGATGATGATTATTATGCAAGGAGAATGGAAAAGCATTTAAAAATGATGGAGGAGAGTGATAGTGATGATGAAAAAGCTAAAAAGAAAAAGAAGAAAGTTAAAAAACCTGTCAGCAGTGATGATGAAGAAGTTCCTGTGATAAGGAAAAAGCTCAAAGACATTCCAGCTTTCACAGTTGAAACTGAAGCTGATGCACGAAAGGGTCCTGTAAAATGTGAAAACTGTGAAGCAGTGAAGAAGCAGAACAGTACTTTGATTTATAACATGAACAGATTGAAGGAATCTTATGATGTTCTGAACAAAGCAATGAATCAGTACAATCAATCAAGCAGTGAACAAGCAATAGCAATGAAGACGCTTCAAGAGCTTTCATGACAAAGCAAAAAGTTGTCAACAATTACATTGAGAAATGTGTTGTGCTGGAACAAAAACTGGAAACTCAGAGAATTGAAACAGAAAGAGTAAACCGTTTGTTAAAAAGTTACTCATGTACTTCTTATGTTATTGACAGGATTTATCCAACAGTGGAAGGCATGAAGGCATTTGAAGAAGAAAAATCTGAAGGAAAAATTTCTGAAAAGAAGAAGGATACTGAAGTGAATGATTATGGTAAGAAACAAAGTGCCAGTTATACAAAGTGTCCACCCCCGCTTGAAAATGGATATTCTCCACGAAATCCAAATTCAGAAAGAGTCAAAAAGGCAACCAATTTACAGTGGGAGTCTGAGTATACAGAAAATTTGCCAGACAACATTGATGTCACTTTCACATCGTCTGACACTGATCATGAGTCTGAATTAATAAAGAAAGTGGTCGATCAGGTGTTAGATAACGATGAAACGGAGGAGTCCAAATTAGAGTCAAAGTCTGAGTCCAATCCGTCAAAGTCAACAGTCAAAAAGGAGAAACGGGTTTACAATAAAGAGTTTTTGTTATCAAAATCTAATTTGAATGACGAACCAATCAAAGTGGTATATACTTTGAAGGATTCTGACAAATTATATTCTGATGAGGAATTTCCAATAAGAGGTGTTAAAACTGAAATGATAAAAAAGGTTTTCAAACTAACAGAAATTAATATTTCTGAAATAAAAGATGTAAATCTTTCTGAAAAACCTAAAAAATACACCTCAAGAGTTCAACAAAGAGAAAACAAGAAAAGAGGTTACAGTTCTGGTTCTGGTTTTCAAAAGAAACCAAACCATAACAGTAATTTCAAAAGAAAAGGTCTTGGATTTATTCCACCGAAAAATCATAAAAATGAAAAAACTTATAAACCAAAAACTGTGTTTGTTTCAGGAATATCATCTGAAGAGGAAAAGGAGCAGTTGTTCAGGAATCAATCAAACAAAGAATTCCTTGCAAAGAAGCAAGAAGAAATGAAGAAGAAAATTGCTCAAAAGACAGAGACGAGAACTTGTTTTCAATGCAAAACAGTTGGTCATATTGCCAGGAATTGTCCAAAGGCAATACAAACAAAACAGGGAGTCTCTGGTAAATTGAAAGAAAAGACTGTTGAGAAAACCGAACCACCAACCAAATGTCACACCCCGATATTTCCACGTTTGACCGGTGGGCCCGGTGGGGAGTATCATGACGTGGTTGGCAACATTACAGTCAAACAACACAATATTTAATATGCACAGCGGAAGCAAATGAAAGATATATTTCAACCGAATATAATATTGTAATATCAGGTATCACAACAGTCGAAAGTTTATCCACAGGTGGATCAAAAATAAATAGGAAACAGTAGTTCAACAGACGTTAGGCATCTTAAGCTTGCGAGACTCTTTATTGATGCTAAGGAGAAAATCCAGCCTATTATGAGTAGTACCTACCTTTTGGGAAAATACGTCAGTTTACACTGGTAAATACAATTAACCGACTCATTTTTAAAATGATTAAAAATTGATTTGGATGCACATGGCACAAACATTTTATAACTTGGGATAATTATTTAAATATATAATCTCGTAAAAGAATTACATGTTCCTTATGCATTCAGTAGCCCGGATCGTGCCGGGTTAAAGATTAATAGACACACCACATTATTTATTTTGGCACTGACGGGTGTACGCCTACACCCCGCGCTTAGGTCGTGGCCATTTCGTAAAATGATGCCAAGGATATCCGGGACATGGACATTAACCTCCCAAAGGCTTTAAGCAAACAAAACAATTTAAACGGGCCGATCAATATCAATTAACCACCATACGATGGAAGATTTAATGCCCGACCAAGCGGTATTTTATATACCGTACCCCAAGCCCGTATAGGGAAAATAAGTTAAAAGTATTTACCTTTGCAAGTATAATTCACAAATAGCAAATTCGGGTAGCTTTTACCGGTTCTCCTATTCCGGAACAAAGGTTTATAATAACCTATTAGAATCCTAACGGTCTTTAGTTAAGCTTAAGCTTAGACCGATTAGTTTTATGGAATGATACGGTTCGAACGCGTGATTAAGCGAAGACCGGAATAGAATGTGATTTAGACCTGACAATTTTGAAGACTTGTCTTATATGGGTAATCTAAACACATTCTGGATTTTGAGATAAAAACGATAAGGTTTGACCCGTTTCGGCTAGTTTATGCAAACTAGTTACATAAACCGAACCGAACGCGCAAGAGGCGTAACGGGTAACCATAAGAGCCATATACAGGTTTCCTAAGTTAATATGCCTCAAATATGTTGTGACATCAGTAAGATATCTTTTATTATGCCCGAAACGAGTTTAAACTTAAACTATGTCCCGTAAGGGTATTTTAGTCATTTATAAGGTTATAAAAGAGTTCAAGTATTAACCTGATTTAGAGGTCTGATATAATCAGCAAAAATACTTAATTTAATAAGTTATAACAGTAGGGTATTGCATATATGTGAAACTTATCAATTATAACCAAACTATGCACCGTAGGGGCATTTTGGTAATTTCACATAAGCCGAAAAGCTCAAAACTGAAGTCTGAGTTAAATAACCTTTGCTTACTGTTAAAATATTATAATTTACCTAAAATATCAGTAGGTATCAACCCTTGTATGTTTAAAATAGTTTTAGCACATACTATGCGTTAAAAACGCTTAAAAAGGCGATTAGAAGCCGTTTCCGGGTTCTATATAGAAAGCTGATATTTTTTATTATTCCAGAAGGTTTAAAATAATTTATTTATCATATAAATTTAGTATCAAAAGGTTTGGGGTCAAAAAGATATGTAAAACTCATTTTATAGCCCGAAAGGGCAAAACCGACAATTACCGACTCAAGCTTATAACTCTAAGTTATGCTCAGCCTAAAATTAATTAAAAATCTTCAAAAATCCCAAAATAATATATTACATCAGTGGGTAAAAATTTTGATATCAAAAAGTGGTTTTAAATAGGCTATATGCTAATTACGCCGTTAAATCGCTAAAAAGCTTTCTAATTACGCTAATGAGCATAACTCTCAATCTACACCTCAAACTGATGTCAAATTTTGGGTACAAGTTTATATATCAGTAAATAAGGTTTCTACTCTTTTACATTTTCAAAAATCACGTTTTATGGTGAAAAGGGCATAATGGTCAACATATGAGCAATTAACGGAATCATGCATATTACTTGGATAACTATTGAACCAAGGTGTATAATCACAGAGGGTTATACTAGCATGTAACCTAGTCCAATTAAAGCTCTGAGACATTTCTAAAACATGCTTAAACGGGTCAGAACTAAAAGTCAAAGCAAAAGTCAAATTATGCGACTTTCGGTTCCGAACCGGGTCTCTACTGAAAATTGTCGGGTTGAACATGTTTAGATATGTTCTTACACTAATTACCAAGTTATATTAATGATCAAACAGGTTGTATGGGTCCTACATTGCTAATTATGTATTAATTTGAAATTAAGCATCCTGTTGACTTTTTAATAACAAGTTTGACCCGACAAACGACCTAGTTAGAGTGGGAATCAGAGGGTGCCCCTTTAAGGGTTTAATGCCCACATAATTACCAACTTATAACTACTTTCAATTCGACTAATCACTGGACCATTAATGATTAATCGCTAAGTCAACCGTTAATTATGACGGTTTGACTTTTAAGCTAAAACTAAGTAAAAACTCAACTAAGAAAGGTTAAGCATACTTACTGAAGCCCTATGCACGATTAGTGATCACTTGAGTCTGCTTTGGAGCTCCAGAAATGATCAGAAATGCAGATGGAAGGTGTGTTTACAAAGTTGCAACACAAGGCCCTTTTATAGTGCTTTAATCACCTTAGATCATTGACAACAACTGCTACAACTGATAATGGATCGTCCACAGGTGTCCCTAAGGGCCTAGGAGTCATTTAGGGGTCGTCCAAGATGAGGAAAATCAATTATAAGTCGGTTAAAATACTCATAGCAGACACCTAGCAACATCAGCCCAAAGTTTTCAGAACAGATGGCCCCTCGCGCCACGCGTAGCCTCCCCTAGGGGCCCTCGCGTCGCGCGACGCCCCTTCTGATCAAATCTGAATTTTTGATTTTTATGCTTTGGTCCTTGATCCATAATAAGTTTGTTTCGACATTATTTCTTGCATTATGAACCCTCCAATTTAACTTATAAGGGCTTCAAGACTTATACCCCCTTCGTTAAGTCCTCGGTTAACTTTATTGTTACCCGAAAAGTCATAAACTTCGTCGTTGACGCTTTTAACCCTTCGCAGACGAATTTGATCATAACTTTCTCATACGATAACGAAACTTTATGAAATTTTTATCGTGCATTCTTGTGAGCATAATTAATCGTTACAAAGCTTCGGGTTTGCTAAAAGGTCACTCAGAGGTATACTTTAAACATGTTGACACATTTAACCCCTGTAGTTTGTAATCTCTCACATTCTTTCATATTTAGCTTCGTATGATCCATGATTTATTCGTTTGAAGGTATGAGCATCATGTAGGGTTATTGTAAAGTATATTTATTCACTGTTGACATTTTAAACCCGTATATTCACATACTTTCCATGTTTGTCAACTGTGGTCCTTTCAGAACATTCTTTCACACGTTCAATCCTATGACACGTGTCAATACATTATAGGACGTAAATTTTCGAGGTGTTACACCAAACAATTCAAAATTTTCAAAAATTCGAAGTTTGAGATTGGTGAATGTTCAAAAAGGTTTTACAATAGAAAGGCAAATCTTGATAACCACAAGTGGGTTGTTAAGAAATCTGATGATAGTTCTAGCAATGATTCTGATTCATCAAAATCAGAGGAGCTATTTTCAGGCTATGAATCTGATTCCACAAAGTCAGAGGAGCCACATGTTGAGTTAAAATTGGAAACGTCAGTCCCGCCAATGGATGATGTCAATTTTCCACCATTGCGGGCTGAGAATTTTAAACAAAAAGTTGGTAAAATTGAGATTTCAAATCAATTTTTCTCAAAAAAAGAAAGAATTTGATATTGAAAAAGCTTTTAACTCCAAAGTGCAACATATTTTTGGAAAAATGATTGATGGAAAGGTCAAAGGAGTAAAAGAATTTTATGAGAAGAAAACAAAGAAACCAGGTAAAGATGGGTTATCCCAGGTTTGTGACTGGGATGGAACCTATTATGATGATTAAACCCAGGACTTGCCGGAGCTCCCAGGTTGTTAAGTGTGGAGCAGGAATCAGCATCTTTCTTGAGAAATTCACGTTTGTGATATTTCGACTTTCAAGTGTTAAATCAGGGACATTAAGTTGTACTTGATTTTCTACTAGTGATATGTGTTGATTGAACTTTAAAACTGTTATATTTTTCAAAACATTGAAAATGAAAGAACAATGTGATGAAACCCCTAACCTACAGGAGGTTTTATGAAATCAGCAAAACGCATTTTCCGGAAAAACCATTTGATTAAAATAAACTTAAGTGTTTTGAAATCATAATGGGAAAATAGTTTGTTGTAAGGGGGAGTTCTGATTGTTTATGCCAAGTGGATGGCGATTTGAAGCGATTTGATATCAGTTGTCATTGTACTTGTATAGTTTGTTTTCAAATTTCTTTAAATGATTTTGAATTTTAGGGGGAGTAAGAAATTTCAGAAAATCCAAAAACATTTGAAAATTTGAAAAAGTAAAAAACATGATAAAGTTCAAAAATGAGTTTTGTTGTAGAAAATTGGAAATGATAGTACATCAATGGACTATCACAGCATGCTAAAGAATTGGAAAGTTAAAAATGTGATAAACGGTCTCACTGATGATGTGCCAGTAGGTTTTTACACATTTAGTAGATTGTGTCGAGATATAAACCTAAATTCAAACTTACTTATCTCGTGGGGAACATCTCTTAGATATATGGGTAACCCCCGAAATCTTGTTTGAAAGGTCCCTCTTTCTGAGATACTAGGTCTTTATACTCATTGATATCTGGGGTATTATCCCAGGACTTCTGATTTTGCGGAAGCAATGGCCTAGTCCCCGTATAATACTTTACGCTTTCTTGAAATATAGCACCGCCCTCAGCATAAAAAATGATGAAACATTGCAAAATGCTAATCATGTGCTGTTGAAGAAAAGATTCTCTAAAGGGAACACACCAAAAGTCGAAGCCGCCATCTCTTTTTTTTTTGCGGAAGCAATAGCCTGAGCTCTCACGGCCCTCGCATTTAACCCTTTACAGATATCATCTAGGTATACTCGCCTGTAAGACTGAATATTGGGATCTGGATACGGGAGTATATTCTGAGGTGGGACACGCGAATAAGTTTAAGTCTCTAAAACATTAATTTCGTATCTCGAATCAGTTGAACTGTGTGTGAAAATTTAAGTGGATCAGTATACTGACAATCTAAGTGAATCGTTTAGAACTTAAAATGTTTAAAGCTTAACGGTGTTAGTGATTTGTCTCATAAACTGATATGATCCTCTTACACAAACTCACAAAAATATTGTATGTAAATATTTCTTTATTGCATTTTGTTTAAAAGCAAAAAATCCAAAAAGATTTTCGGAGTGTTTTAGCATAAACTTTTGAGAAATACAAAAAAAATTTCGACAACTGATGTTGAAAAGCCAATTTTCAAAATTTCAAGTGCTAAACATGATGAACAAAAGGTTTGGGAGATTGTGTTTGATATGAGAAAAGTTTTTGAAATGAAAATGGTATTTCTTCAAGTGGTTCATCAGAAATTATAAATGTTAAATCATTTTGAGATTGATTCTACAAGTGGTATATAAATTTGTCAAATTTTAAATTTATGAAATTTATTTTTGGGTAGAGTTATGTGCAGGTTAGCAAGGTTCCTGATTCTGGTATGATAAAGAGTCAAATTTCGATCCTATGAACCTGTAAAAGCCAGATTAAGATCCTAGCACAACTCAAGGAGGAGTTTGATAGCAAAGGGGAGTCTGAAGATGCTATTGCTGATGAACGTAAGGAATCAAGAGATCTGATCAAGAGAATTAGAAGACTCAAGAGTCAGGTTACGATTCTGGAATTGAAGATTAGATCAACATCCAAGGGGGAGATAAGTTGATAAAGAGAAGAGAGAGATAAAGGATACTTTACATTGCTAGATACTTCGGAAGAGGTCGAGAGGACTGATAAAGACTGAAGATTGAAGACTCGACATCGAAGACTTCGTCAACATCCGAGGGGGAGTCTGTTGGTTCATCCGTCTGTCGAGTTCGTCTTGTATCGAGTCTTGTATTGTATTAGATAGATCAGGGCACGCAAAATGAGAAATGTGATATAGGGGTAATTTCGCACGAAATTACTAATTTCGTTTGAACGTGATTTCGTGTGAGCTGGTCCGTGCGAAATTAGCTTGCCTATAAATAGGTGCTGCCTGATTTCGTTTGTAAGAGTTGTGAACATTCCGGTTTGAGAGCCGAAGTGCTGCCGAAGTGTCTACTCGCTGTAAATCTTTGTCAAATCAATCTAAAGACAATTTAAAGTGATATTCTAGCTGAATTAAACTTGATACGTCTGTTTCCGCCTTTCGTATTGAGAACCTTTTATCTGTAACACACAGGAAAACCTTTTGACGACATTCGGGTTTTATCAATCGTATTGGTTTATCGGCTTTGCTAATGCGTGTATTCTCATATATCTGATAGGAGCATATCAAGTAAACCTTCATTACTTCACATAAACATTGTCAATGTTTGACTTTTGAGGCCAAGCTTCCAATTGAGATTGATATGGATTTTGATAAATATTCTATTAACAAGTTTTTCTCTTGAAAGATTATGAGGTTTACTAAAATAATAATATTGTAGCTGATAGTTTGACCTCAAAAATCAAATTATTCTTTGCTATCAGGCATTTAATGTCAAACTATCACTTTTCATATTGATATTCATATGGGTTCTTATCAAGTTTCCCAGACCAAGATTATCTCACATATTTGTATTTATATTTAGATTAGGTGTAGTGAACATGATTTTTTAACAGACTATACGGTCCATCAAATAGTGAATTTTCTAGCCTTATTACTTTATCTTCTACTTGACCTTAAAACTCAATCTATTTTATCCGTCAATAAATAAACAATGACTAACACAATTATTTTTGCTTTAAACATTTATACAACCAACAAGTATTTGTATTTGTGGAGAGATGGTTAACGCAAAAGTTCCCCAACACTGAATTTCTGGAAGGATTCCATGAATTGAAGATTCCATTGTTGCCATAGATCTGAACAACATAGATATGAAAAATATTGCATCAGTAGATTGGAAAATGGGTTAGCGGATGGATGAATGGATGTCGCAGGTTTTAATGGTCAAGATACGATTTTATTGTTGTACGACCCAGCGATTCAAAGGCCCTAATCATATCATCTTCTCAGCTAGAGTGTCACGGCCCCAGCCCTGGTTTTACCCGGTCAGGACCCGCGGGATAAGAACCCGTGGTATTTATTAAATGATGCGACAGCGGAAGATTTAACAGGATCATTTAAAACTTGAAAATGCCCGATTATTTTATTTCATAATTCGGGATAAACCCCATAATTTACAATAGAGGAATTTAACTAGGAAATTCCCTGGTTTCCAAAAACATGTTTATTCATTTTATTGAGCCACCTCTTCAAGCTTGTTAGTGCTCCGTAGCACGTATTCCTTGATTTACAGCAGGTCGCCTGAAACATGTTTTAAAATTATTTTGTCAGCGGGGAAATACTAGTGAATCATTCATTTTGCACAAAACGACACATAGTTATAAATTACAGCACAAGAGCGATTACAATGGCTTTTATCTTATTTTTATCTGGCGCCGTGTCACCTGGTGACGATGGTCATACCACTATTGGGTCCTTCCCCAAGTAGTGATGATTATCACTGTTAGGATTTATTAGCCTAACCGTGAGAAATTAGTAATGTGCACAATACCCCACTAGCCAGTGATTCAAGATAACCACGACTTAATCCCTGTAATTATAACACTCGAAAATGGAGTATTGTAAAACACTTTTGATAAAAGAGAATGACTCATATTGCAGATTTATACAGGCAGAGTTTAGCCTACTGATTAGTCTTGTAACCTAATTTAAATAACAATGCACACGAACTAGGTCAGTAACTAATACAACATTTATGATAACTCATGAGATAAAAACGTCACAACGAATGATAAAGTGCAATACTTAATCATCCATCGAATTTACGACGAATGACAAAGTATAACCCAAGTTTGAGCAGCACTTAAACATCCATTGGATAGTTTCAATCGATCGGACATTGAATCGTAGCAGCGATCGAGTTAATACCCTGTATCGTAGCAGCGCCTCGCTATACTAATTTGAAATTCGACTTTTGAGCAGTGAGAATTCGTTTTTGTGAAATGGTTTCGACACCATTGAACTGCTCCTGATCAAATCTATTTATAGGTGAAATTTGGGTCTCACGCGGCCCGCGTGAGCCCACCCTTGATCTTTACGCGGCCCGCGTGACCACTTACTCTACGTGTAGGTTTGATGGGTCACGAGTAGGTGTGCCAGGTGGACAACACGTAGCCCGGATACTTATCCGGTCAAACTTGAAGTTGACGCGGCCCGCGTAGACTATGTTCAACTCTTACACGGCCCGTCTGAAGACCAGAAATCTTGATTTCTTAGTTTTTCATGCACAATAGGGTTTCAGGGGTCTGAGTTTGCACTTGCGGGTAAATTTAGGACATTTTTGAAGATCCTTACATCCTCCCCACCTTAATTAAAATCTCGTCCTCGAGATTTATTGAAATAAGTGAGGATACTTTCGCTTCATCTCTGATTCCAGCTCCCAAGTGTACTCGGGTCCTCTTTTTGAATCCCATTTGACTTTGACCAGAACCAGTATTTTATGTTTGAGAAACTTAATCTTTCGGTCTTCTATTTGCAGTGGCTTCTCAACAAATTTTAACTTTTCGTTTACCTCTACATCTTGAAGAGGTACTACCAATGATTCGTCAGATAGACATTTCTTGAGGTTGGATACATGAAATACATCATGTACTCCAGCTAACTCTTCTGGTAGCTGTAAGCGATAAGCAACTGGTCCTATACGTTGGATTACTGGGAATGGTCCTACGTATCTTGGACTTAGCTTTCCTTTCTTACCAAATTGAACTACTCCTTTCCAAGGAGAAACTTTTAATAGTACCTTGTCTCCAATTTGAAACTCTAACGGCTTACGTCGATTATCTGCATAACTTTTCTGGCGATCTCGAGCCGTCTTTAGTCTTTCCTTGATTTGAGTAATCTTATCGGTAGTTTCTTGCACAATTTCAGGACCTGATAATTGACTTTCTCCTATCTCTGCCCAACAAACTAGAGTTCTACACTTGCGTCCATACAATGCTTCAAAGGGGGCAGCTTCAATGCTTGAATGATAACTATTATTATAGGAGAATTCAATTAAAGGTAAATGGTCATCCCAGTTTCCACCAAATTCTATCACACATGCCCTAAGCATGTCTTCCAGGTTTGGATCGTCCTTTCACTCTGTCCATCTGTCTGAGGATGATATGCAGTACTTAGATTTAGTCGAGTTGCCATAGCTTCTTGGAAACTTGTCCAGAAGTGGGAAGTGAAACGACTATCCCTATCAGATACAATGGAGAGTGGGACTCCATGTAAGGATACTACTTCATCGACATACAACTTGGCTAACCTTTCCATGCTAAAGGTTTCTTTCATGGGTAGAAAATGAGCTGATTTGGTTAATCGATCCACAATTACCCAAATTGCGTTATTACCTTTTCTGGTTTTGGGCAACTTAGTAACAAAATCCATTGTTATGAGTTCCCATTTCCATACAGGCATTTCTAATTGTTGTAGTAGACCTAAAGGTTTCTGGTGTTCTGCCTTAACTTGTGAACAAGTAAGACATTTAGAAACATATCTAGCTATGTCCTTTTTCATTCCTATCCACCAGAAATTATTTCTTAAATCTTGGTACATCTTGTTGTTACCAGGATGCATGGTATACCTATATTAATGAGCTTCTTCTAAAATTTTATCTCTTAATTCTCCTTGCTTAGGTACCCAAATTCATTTCTTATGGAATCTCCAAATTCCGTCACTTCCTTGCTCTAATTCCTTTATTCTTCCTTTCATTCCTTCAGCATTATCCTTGATTGTTGTTTCCTGAACATTCTTTAATTGTTCCATTAAGTCTAATTGTAAACTTAATCTAAGAGCACGAACTCGTCGTTGTTTCTCATGATACTTACGACTTAAGGCATCAGCAACTACATTTGCTTTTCCTTCGTGATATTGAATATCACAGTCGTAGTCATTTAGGATTTCCATCCATCTCCTTTGTCTCATGTTTAATTCTTTTTGTCCAAATATATATCTTAAGCTCTTATGATCTGTATAGATAGTAAACTTACTTCCATACAAATAGTGTCTCCAAATTTTAAGGGCAAAAATTATGGCTCCTAACTCTAAGTCATGAGTTGTATAGTTTTCCTTGTGATTTTTCAATTGCCTTGATGCATACGCAATTACCTTCTTGCGTTGCATTAGCACACATCCTAATCCTAGTTTAGAAGCATCACAGTAGACTTCAAAGTCTTCTGTTCCTTCTGGTAAGGCAAGAATTGGGGCGTTTGTTAGCTTTTGCTTCAAAATCCTAAAAGCCTCTTCTTGCTTAGGTCCCCATTCAAACTTAACCGATTTACAGGTTAGCTTAGTTAATGGTACAGCTAACTTGGAAAAATCCTTAATAAACCGTCTATAGTATCCAGCTAATCCTATAAAACTTCTAATTTCCATAGCTGATTGCGGAACCTTCCATTTGGTGATCGCTTCTATCTTAGCAGGATCTACGTGAATTCCTTCGTGATTCACCATGTGACCTAAAAATTGCACTTCTTGCAGCCAAAATTCACACTTTGAGAATTTGGCGTAAATCTTCTCTTTTCTTAACAAAGTTAAGAGTACATGCAGGTGCTCACAATGTTCCTCCTGACTTTTGGAATAAATAAGTATATCGTCGATGAAGACAATTACAAATTTATCCAAGTACGGTTTACATATCCTATTCATCATGTCCATAAATGCTGCCGGAGCATTTGTTAATCCAAAGGGCATGACTGTAAACTCGTAATGACCATACCTAGTTCTGAAAGCAGTTTTAGGTATGTCTTCTTCTTATACTTTCAACTGATGATATCCGGAGCGTAAATCTATCTTAGAAAAATATCTAGCTCCCTGAAGTTGATCAAACAGATCATCAATCCTAGGTAATGGGTATCGATTCTTAATTGTAATCTTATTCAATTCCCTGTAATCGATACACATTCGCATCGACCCATCTTTCTTTTTCACAAACAACACTGGTGCTCCCCACGGGGATGAACTAGGTTGTATGAATCCTTTGCTTAGTAATTCATCTAATTGCTTTTTCAATTCTAGCATTTCGGTGGGTGCTAACCGATAAGGTGCCTTAGCTATCGGTGTAGTTCCAGGAATTAGATAAATCCTAAATTCTACTTCCCTATAAGGTGGTAATCCAGGTAGTTCTTCTAGGAATACCTCTAGGTATTCTGATACTACTGGAATTTCTTTAAGTTCCTTATCCTTAGTGTTAATGATTACTGAGATCATATACACTATTCCTTGCTTTCGTTCATAACTAGCAACTTTCATTACTGAAATGAACTTCATTGGCTTACGTGGCTTATCTCCTGTAATCACCACTAATTCTCCTGCAGGTGTATGAATTTCTATGGAATTCTTATCACAAAGAATACGAGCATGGTTGGCTACTAACCAATCTATTCCTAATACTACATCGAATTCGGCTAACTTCATAGGTAACAGGTTTGCAGAGAATTTATGGCCTAAGAGTTCTATCTTTTCTTCTTGCAAAACCTTATCTATGTTAACAGAATTTCCATCTGCCGTTTCTATCATGAAAATTTGTCTAAGTTTGGTTAAAGGTAGGTTAAGAGCTTGGCAGAATGAAGTATTTATAAAACTTTGGTTTGCACCAGAGTCAAATAATACTTTTGCATAAACGTTGTGAACTAGGAACGTACCAGCTATTACGTCAGGAATTAGTTCTGCTTCCTGAGTAGTCAACTGGAAGGCTCTTGCGTTTTTCTTGGTAGCTCCTTCTGTAGGTTTGGTTTTGTTGTCAGCTGGTTTGACCAATTTTGGGTAGTCTGGCCTAAAGTGTCCAGCTTCTCCGCAGTTGTAGCAGACTGTTGCTTTCTTCTTCCTGCAATCTTCTTCTTGGTGCCCCGGGATTTTGCAGAAATTGCAATACCCTTTGCATCTTCCAAAATGCTTCCTTTTGCATGTATTGCAAAATGAAACAGTGGAAGATTGTCCGGTTCCCTTTCTCTTGAAATTGCTACGATTACCCACACGGAATCCTTGGGTAATCTTTTGGGCCACTTCCTTTTTCCGGGTTTCTTCTCTTGTGCGTATCAGTCCGTCAGTTAAGGTGTTAGCTAATTCCACAGCATCGTCAATAGTGCGTGGTCTCGCAGCTTTGACGATATCTCGAATTTCGCCAATCAATCCCCAAATATAGCGAGAAATAAGTACCGGTTCTGGCGAAGCCAGGGTTGGTACAACTCTCGCATACTCGAAGAATGTCGAAGTATACCCTCGACAGTCTACATCCACCATCCGGTGGTTCAGGAACTTATTTATCATTTGTTCCTTTTCGTATTCGGGACAAAATTTTCTTTCCACTAGTTGTTTAAATTCGTCCCAACTCATGGCATAGGCCATATTTCTTCCTTTAGCTTGAAGTACCGTATTCCACCATTCTAGCGCCCCTTCTTTAAAAAGATGCGACACATACATGACCTTGTCTTCCTCAGCACATTTACTTATCATAATTACTGCTTCGGTTTTCTCTAACCAATGCAGCGCCGCAGTCGCCCCTTCATTGCCTGCAAATTCAGCTGGTTTACAGGCGAGAAATTCCTTGTAAGTGCAACCAGGCGTTGCAAATTTCATTCTTTTGAGAGTTGGGGCCTTCAGTACATCATTGTTATTGTTATTAGTATGGTTACCGCCTCCGTTTACACTATTACTGAAATTGTCATCGTGTGTGCGTTTGCTAGGAATAATTTGTTGAGGTTCAACTGGATTTCGAGCAGCAGCAAGTATTGCTGGAATAGCATTGGCTATTCCCTGAGCAACGATATTCTCGATATCTTGCCTATTCAGAAATTGATCTTCATTGTTATGCTCAGATTGATTAACTTCATTATTGGGTTCATTACCAGCGTGTGCCATCTGGTAATTAATTTATATAAGTAATTAGTATAAAATAATTAATAACCAAACATAACAAAATAATTGCACATAATTACGTACACAAATATAGCCAAAATTGTCGATCTTTCGACTTTTGATATTTTATATATATTATGCATCCGTACAAACTGGTTATCTTACAAAATTTTTATTTTTAAGTTATTACACATAATTATATTTTTATGATTATATTATTATTATTAAACACATATTCCTACCACCACACTCTATCCCATCAGCTGGCTTTTTAGAAACGACGTTCTCTTTCGTCGTACTTCCACGAGATTCTTTCCCCTACTTCCCTAATGCGATTCCCTGCATCAATCAGCTCCTCGCCATAATGGCGGAGTTCAACCAAATTTTCCATGCTCATTGGTGGGTTTGGTGCAGGTTCTGGGTCGAACTGAGGGAAAAAGGTATAAGGATTATTTAGGAGGTTTTGAAACTGCCAGTCGTTGGTCCACCATTTCTCCTAGAGGTTGAGTGTGGATAAGGGGATCTGGGATGGCTGGTTCCAAATTTATTGGAAGTTGGGTTTCGGCAGGATAAGGGAAGAGGTTTTCATTGATAGGCCTAAGGATATCACAATTTTCCAGTATGCGATCTAGTTCCTCCTGCAGTGGCAATTCCTCGGCTTGCTTAGAACTTTCCCCGATTTCTATTTCTACTTGCCTAAAACTTTCCCTAATCTCTATCCCTTTTCCTTTATCCATGGGATTTTCTATCTTGGGAATTCTCCTAGTTGCTGGTTTCCTTCTGCGTACACGCCTCCATCCCACAAATCTTCTTCTTTTATTTGGCTTTGATTTCTCCAAAGGTGGAGCTTGGAATTCCATAGGTTCCTCAACATCGGCCAAGTAACCAGTAAAGTCTCTGGAAACTTCCACTTTCACAGGATAGAGATTGAGATTTTGAAGAGCATCAGACAACTCATTCATGTTGTTTAGCATTTATGAAGAAACACACAAAATTTTAGGTTAAAATTTTGTAAATTAAATTTTCACATAATCACAGAATGGCAATTAGAAAAATTAATGAATATCTAATAAACCATTTTATTGAAACAAAATATTTGTTTTTAGTACAACTAAAATATTAAAGTTTCTGGATTGTAGGTGATATGGGTGTAGTACTGGGTTAGGGTATTTAAAAATTAGCATTTACTGCTGTAGTGGCTAACATATAGAGATCTACCCATTTTTCATCTAACTCGTCTTCCCATGGTGGGTTATTGCCTATTTCCCGAGTTTCCTTATTCATCACTCCTTTTGGCTGTGACTTCTTTATTTTCTCTTGACTTTTTCTAATAATCCAACTTCTTTTATTAGGGGTAAGTGGTTTCTCAAACTGTGCCTTACGAACAAATATTCCTTCCTCAGTATCTGCTGAGTGTCTTGAGGAATTTGATTGGGATGAAATTCCCTTATCTTTCGGTGAACTATCTAATTTAAGATAGATATCCGAAATTCTTAGCTTACCCATACTGTAACTAACAAGTAGTCAGTTAAAAACACATAATTACAAGATGATAATCAGGAAAATTAAGTATTTTAAATACTTAATAGGCTTAAATCAGTGGCTCTGATACCACCTCTTCCTGTCAGGGCCCCAGCCCCGGTCTTACCCGGTCAGGAGCCACGAGAAAGGAACCCGTGGTATTTATTAAATGATGCGACATCGGAAGATTTAACATGATCTTTTAAAACTTGAAAATGCCCGATTATTTTATTTCATAATTCGGGATAAACCCCGTAATTTACAATAGAGGAATTTAACTAGGAAATTCCCTGGTTTCCAAAAACATGTTTATTCATTTTATTGAGCCACCTCTTCAAGCTTGTTAGTGCTCCGTAGCACGTTTTCCTTGATTTACAGCAGGTCGCCTGAAACATGTTTTAAAAATATTTTATCAGCGGGGAAATACTGGTGAATCATTCATTTTGCACAAAACGACACATAGTTATAAATTACAGCATAAGAGCGATTACAATGGCTTTTATCTTATTTTTATCTGGCACCGTGTCACCTGGTGACGATGGTCATACCACTATTGGGTCCTTCCCCAAGTAGTGATGATTATCACTGTTAGGATTTATTAGCCTAACCGTGAGAAATTAGTAATGTGCACAATACCCCACTAGCCAGTGATTCAAGATAACCACGACTTAATCCCTCTAATTATAACATTTGAAAATGGAGTATTGTAAAACACTTTTGATAAAAGAGAATGACTCACATTGCAGATTTATACGGGCAGAGTTTAGGCTACTGATTAGCCTTGTAACCTAATTTAAATAACAATGCACATGAACTAGGTCAGTAACTAATACAACATTTACGATAACACACGAGATAAAACCCTCACAACGAATGACAAAGTGCAATACTTAAACATCCATCGAATTTACGACGAATGACAAAGTATAACCCAAGTTTGAGCAGCACTTAAACATCCATTGGATAGTTTCAATCGATCGGACATTGAATCGTAGCAGCGATCGAGTTAATACCCTGTATCGTAGCAGCACCTCGCTATACTAATTTGAAATTCGACTTTTAAGCAGTGAGAATTCGTTTTTGTGAAATGGTTTCGACACCATTGAACTGCTCCTGATCAAATCTATTTATAGGTGAAATTTGGGTCTCACGCGGCCCGCGTGAGCCCACCCTTGATCTTTACGTGGCCCGCGTGACCACCTAGTCTACGTGTAGGTTTGATGGGTCACGAGTAGGTGTGCCAGGTGGACAACACGTAGCCCGGATGCTTATCCGGTCAAACTTGAAGTTGACGCGGCCCGCGTAGACTATGCTCAACTCTTACGCGGCCCGTCTGAAGACCAGAAATCTTGATTTCTTGGTTTTTCATGCACAGTAGGGTTTCAGGGGTCCGAGTTTGCACTTGCGGGTAAATTTAGGACATTTTTGAAGATCCTTACATGGAGGTACTTTTTTAATTTGTGCATTTTGATTTCGAAGGCCAAATTTCAATTCTATTTACCTGTATCGTGAGTACGGGCAAAGTTCAATTGGTAAGTGAACATAGAGTTTGATTATCTCATCTATAAAAAACTTTGGAACAGGTCACTTTTAGTCCCGTGATTAAATGAATTTTGAACATGGATTTTTTTAATATCTTCTTCAGATTTGGTTCGCAATCATGGGCATTTATTGGAAGCGTTAAATATGGCTGCTCTTCGGGACCTGCCTGCTATTTTGGTTTGCAAGAATAATCAATGTTTTAAAATCTGGTTTTTAGACCGTACTGGATTGGGCTTAAAAACGGTTTAACCTAGTGTATCGGGCAGTTCAACCGGGTGTACCGGGCTATAAAATTATTAATTAGCTTAGTGACTTTATTATATACTGGTCTGGTACACATTTGATTGAATCGGAATTAATCCAAGTGCTTGTGATGCATAGAAAAAGGCAGTATACTTAGTCATCCAAACAACCGTATGGAGCGTATGGAGGTGGCGAAAGTGAGCGGCTTTCAACCATAAACATGTAACTATGGAGAATCTGATCGAGGAGATCCGAATCGTTGGCTATATATGGATGTGGAATAGGTCTAAGGGGAGAAAATTAACTTGGGGATGCTGAATTGGTTTTTATTTAACTTTTATGGGGATATAGTTTGTTAACTTGGGGATGTTGTATTCTTTTGTTTCTGGTTAATATGTTGTTAGCCAGTTTGGTGATTAATGAAGATTTGTAGGACTTTAAAAAAAAATCGTATAAATTTATACAATTATTTGGGCCTTAAATATTGGACATGATGGTGTAATGTGTCCCTTTACTGTTTAGCACATTAATGGATGAGTTTGTAAGATCTTTTTTCTTATGTTATATATGGTTATCGTTTGAAAAGTTTTTAAATTGGAAATTCATATATGGAGTTAATTAAGTACATTAAGTTATATATATAGTTTAGGTTTTAATATTTGGGTGAGAAGTTGGAATTGGGGTTTTGAGCCAAAGTCTCTAAAAAGTATGCTTTCACATAAATGACCGTCTTTAAGTCTAACTTATTGATGTTCTTATTAAATATGTTTGATATTATTATACCTTTCAATGATAAACAATAAAGTAGTGGTGGTGCTACGTCTAGAATGGCTTCAAGTTTGGCATTCACACCATAACAAGTTAGTTTTCTTTCTCTAAATTCAAATTTGTAAAGTTATAAACACAACAAATGTTTGTACTTGAGACCACCAGTTTTCATACATGGGTAAATGTACATAGCTTTACCAAGGGTTAAAACACGAGATGGAGTCAAGCTACTAATACTTGACAACGAAGGCAAACCTACAAATAAAACAACTAATGTTGTATATAAAGAGATCTTCAATGAGTTGTGAATTTTTATGGTATTCATGTATTTCAATTATTTGTTGTACTCTCTATCATTTCTGTCAATATTTGAACGCATATGAAGGATCGAGAAACGACCTATATGAGTCGATCAGAAGTGTTCTAGACCAAAACGAGAGGCGGAAACAGACGTTTCGGTTTCGAATCAGCTTGATTTGCACTTGAAAGTAGTTTAACTATCTCTTGTATTGATATGAAAGCTTTACACGATTTGGAGATACCTCGGCAGAGCTTCGCTACCGGAAATGCAAAAGTTACAAATGAAATGACAACATGACCTATTTATAGGGAGACCAGGTCGTCTGAGCTTCATACGAGCTGGACAAACCCCAGTTCGTATGAAGTGACCACTTCGTTTGAACTTCCACTTCGTTTGAACATCCACTTCGTTTGAACATTCATGCGAACTTGACATCATTCTTGTTCAGATCCGTAACGAATTCAAGACTCGATATAAGACGAAGTCGACAGACGCATGCACCAACATACTCCCCCTCGAATGTTGACGAGTCTTAAGTGTCGAGTCTTCAACGTCTTCAGTCTTTATCAGTCTGAACGTGTAAGCATCCTCAAACTTTATCTCTTTCTCCTCTTCAGCATAAACAGACTCCCCTCGAACAATCTTTCCTTGGATGTTGATTGCAGTTTGACTTTCACAGAATCAGGATCATGACCTGGCTCTATACTCAGACTTCAGAATCTAGGCTATCCTGCATATCCTCTACCCAAAAGTAAATTTTCACAAATTTAACATTTTCCAAAATTTATACAACCAAACTCTCCCTCAAATTTATTCAGGATGATTTAACAATGTTAATAACTGATGAACCACATGTAGATAAAAATTCAAAATCTTTTCTCATTTATACACACACTCCCCCTCGCCACATGCTCATCATGTTTAGCACTAGGAATTTTGAAAATCAGTTATCCAACTTCAGTTGTCGAAAATATTTTTGGATTTTTCAAAATTTATGCTAAAACACACTGAAAATCTTTTTGGATTTTTTTTAATGAAATGAAATCCAGTAAAGAAATATTTACAGACAATATTTTTGTGAGTTTGTGTAAGAGGATCATATCAGCTTCTGAGACAAATCACCAACACCGTTAAGCTTGATTTCATTTTAAGTTCTAAACGATTCACTTAGATTGTCAGTATACTGGTCCACTTAAATTTTCACACAAAGTTCAACTGCTTCGAGATACGATATTAATGTTTTAAGCACTTAAACTCACTCGCGTGTCCCACCTCAGAATATACTCCCGTATCCAGATCCCAATATTCAATCTTACAGGTAATTATAACACAAATGATATCTGTAAGGGTTAATAAATTATGAAAAATCATGAGAGCTCAGGTCAGAACTACCGTTCAGCAGAGAGATCATGACTCAACTTGTGGGTGTGTCCCCTTTAGAGGATCTTTTTTACAACAGCATTGCTAAGCAATTTTATTGTCTTATCATATATGCTGAGGGTGATAGTTTCAAGCATTTGCGGAAAGTATTATTCGAGGACTAGGTCAGAACTACCGTTCAGCAGAAGTCCCGGAATAATACCCCAGACATCATTGAGTATAAAAACCTAGTATATCAGAATATGAGACCTTTCAAACAAGATTTCGGGGGTTACCCATATATCCGAGAGATGTTCCCCACGATATAAGCAAATTTGAAATTTAGGTTTATATCTCGTCACAGTCTACTAAATGTGCAAAAACCTACTGGCACATCATCAGTGAGACCGTTTATCACTTTTAACTTTCCAATTCTTTAGCATGTTGTGATCGTCTACTGATGTATTATCATTTCCTCTTCTTGACAACAAAACTCATTTTTGTTTTATCATGTTTTTGTCTTTTTCAAATTTTCAAATGTTTTTTGATTTTCTAAAAATTCTTACTCCCCCTAAAATGCAAACACATTTTAGGAAATTTGAAAACAAACTGTACAATAAAATGACAACCAATATCGAATCACCTCAATTCGCCATTCACTTGGCATAAACAATCAGAACTCCCCCTCACAATAAACCATTTTCTCATTAAGATTTCAAAACACTTAAGTTTGTTTTAATCAAAATGATTTTTCTAGAAAATAAGTTTGTTTTTACCACTTGTAAAGTTGGGGATGTGGTTCATCATTTTGTCTTCAACCACTTGTAGAAAATCAAGTACAAATTAATGTCCCTGATTTACCACTTATACGAAAAATCCAACTAAGAAAGATAGATGCTGATTCCTGCTCCACGCTTACAAACCTGGGAGCTCCGGCAAGTCCACAGACTTACTGTTCATAGTATGTACTATCCCAGTCACAAACCAGGGATGGTTCAACTTTATCTTTCTTCGTCTTCTTCTCATAGAACTCTTTAACCCCTTTGACTTTTCGATCAATCATTTTACAAAAAATGTGTTTCACAGTGGGGTTAAAGGCCTTTTCGACATCAAATTCCTTCTTGTCATCATAAAATTGGTTTGAAATTTCAACCTTACCAATTTTCTTTTTAAAATTTTCAGCCTTCAATGGTGGAAAATGAACATCATCCATTGGAGGAACTGAAGTTTTCAATTTTAACTCAACCTGTGGCTCATCTAATTTTGTGGAATCAGATTCATCGCCAAAGGATAGCTCATCTGATTTTGACCTATCAGAATCATCGCTAGAACTACTTCCAGACTTCTTAACCACCCATTTTTGTTTGTCAGATTTAGCTCTTTTGTTGTAAAACTTGTTTGAACATTCACCAATTTCAAATGTAGAATTTTTGAAAAGTTTGGTTCTGTCAATTAGTGGTTCAAACACAATTTCCTTGTCTTTCGAGTTACGAGAAACTCCCTGTTTTGACTGTATTGCCTTTGAACAATCTTTGGCAATATGTCCAACATTGTTGCATTGGAAACAGGTTCTCGTTTCTTTCATCTCTTCTTGCTTCTTTGCAAGGAATTCTTTGTTCGATTGTCTCCAAAATTCTTTCTTTTCTTCTTCTTCTGCTGATGTACCTGAAATAAATGTCATCTTTGCTTTAAAATCACGAACATATTTTTCATTTTTCTGTTTTTCTGTTGGAATAAATCCAAGTCCTTTCTTTTTGAAATTACGGTTAGGATTTGGTTTCTTTTGAAAACCAGAACCAGAACTGTAACCTTTTTTCTTGTTTAATCTTTGTTGTACTCTTGAGGTGTAAGTTTTAGGTTTACCATTAAGATTTAAATCTTTTATTTTAGAAATATTAATTTCTGTAAGTTTGAAAACCTTTTTGATCAATTCAGTTTTGACACCTTTTATTGGAAATTCCTCATCAGAATATAATTTGTCGGAATCATTCAATGTATATGCAACTTTGAATGTTTCGTCACTCAAATTAGATTTTGATAACAGGAATTCTTTGTCATAAATCCTTTTAACCGAATATTTTAGACTGTTGTCTATCGAACTTGAACTTTCAGAACCAGACTTTGACTCTGACTCTGACTTTGACTCTGAGTTTGACTCCAACTTTGACTCCTCAGTTTCATCTTTATCCAACACCTGATCGACGACTTTCTTTATTAACTCGGACTCATGATCAGTGTCAGATGATGTAAACGTGACATCTATATTTTCTGGCAAATTGACTGACGACTCCGACTCCCATTGTAAGTTTGTAGCCTTTTGGACTCTTTCAGAATTTGGATTTCTGGGCAAATATCCATTTTCCAGTGGGGGTGGACACTTGTTGTAACCAAAACATTGTTTCTTACCAGAATCATTCTCTTTAGTATCCTTCTTCTTTACTTTCTTCTTTTCTGGAGTCTTTTCTTCAGCCATTTTTCCAACATTCTTTACCTCAGTTACTTCATCCTCTTCAAATGCCTTCATGCCTTCAACAGTTGGATAAATCCTGTCAATGACATAAGAAGTACATGAGTAACTTTTCAACAAACGGTTTACTCTTTCAGTCTCAATTCTTTGCAGTTCCAGCTTTTGTTCAAGCACGGCACACTTCTCAATGTAGTTGTTCACCACTTTTTGCTTCATCATAAAAGCACCCTGAAGTGTCTTTATAGCTGTAGCTTGTTCTTCACTGGTTTGATTATACTGGTTCATAGCTTTGTTCAACACATCATAAGATTCCTTTAAACTGTTCAAGTTATAGATCAGTGTGCTGTTCTGTTTCTTCACAGCTTCACAGTTCTCACACCTCACTGAAATCTTTTTCGCATCAACTTTTTCATCAACCTTGAACTTTGGAACTTCAACCTTTACTTTTCTTTTGATCACTGGAACTTCTTTGTCATCACTACTGACTGGAGTATTGACCTTTTTCTTCTTCTTTTTAACCTTTTCATCTTCACTGTCACTTTCAGCAATCAGTTTCATATCAGCATCGAATTTTCTCACCCAATACTCAGTATCATCATCACTATCATCTTCAACTCGTGCAACAAAAGCTGTGTGAGCTGTAGCTTGATCAGGAACATAATCATCCCATGTGAAATTTTCCCAGCTAAATCCCTTGGGTAGCTTTTCATCATCTTGATCAATCACACAAGCTTTTCCATCAGCTGATACATATTTATCCCAGTTGAATGCGGTTGAAGACTTCTCATCTTGATTCACCACGCACGCTTTCTTTCCAGAATCTTCAATCACAATTCTTCCATGCGCAGTTTGTGCCTGATGTTGTTGTTGTTGAGATGGTTGCTGAGCAACTTGATGGTAGATGGCTTTTCGGTAGTAATCATTGTTGTTGTTAAAAGGATTCTAAGCTCCACTTGCTTCGCGATTGGTGCACTCTCTCTTGAAGTGACCCTTTTCCCTGCAACGAAAACAAGTGACTTTAGATTTGTCAAAACCTAAAGTAGAAACACCAGCCTCACGAAGATCATCTCTTCCAGTGATTTGCTTGAATTTCTCAGCTCTCCTCAACATGCTGGCCAAGCACCATTTTATGTCCATCAGTTCCATCTCTTCAGCATCAATCTGGTCGTAATCTTCCTTTGTCAGCATTGGATTCCCGATTCGACCTGCAACAAAACTACCATAAGATTCAAGAACAGTTCCCAATAAAGACATATGGCTTTTTGCTAACTCTTCAGAATATTCCTGATCATTTTCAATGTTCAATACAATGTTGCATTGAAGCTTTTTTCCATTTCTTGTTGTTGAAACATTCGGATAAAAAGATGGATATGATGAAAAACTTGTGTTGCTGCTTGATCCTTTGGATGAACTATCAGATGAATTCTTTGCATTAAATGCCGTTCCAATCTTTGGTGACAAATTGGTGGATTTATCAGTAACACCACCTTTGTAGTAAAGACCGATGTCTTGTTCACCGTTGAAATCTTTCATTCTCAAGACTTTTCTCTGCTCCATTTCCTGAGCTTCAATCTTTTCAATGAACTTGCTGAGCGTCAAACTGCTAAACCCTTTCTTGTTTCTGAGCATCATGAGATATGTGCCCCAAGTCTCGTGTGGTAAAGCATCAGCAAGCTTCTCGATCAACTCTTCATTGTCTTTCTCAATACTCAATCTCTTCATGTTTGCTAGCAGATTGCAGTATCTCTCAATGATTTGCCTTGTGTTCTCATTCTTCAAACCACGAAACAGATCAAACTCTTTCTTCAAAAGCGATTTCTTGTTTTTGACCATCTCTTGACTACCATGAAATTTCGATCTTAATGCTTTCCAGATTGAGTAAGAAGTTCCATTATGTTGCAAGAGCACCAAGATGTCTTCTTTCACAGCTTGTTGCAATAAACTCAGCATCATTTTCTCATCTTTGTACTTCTTTCTAGCATCGGCACTAAGATCTTTTATCGGAACCACTTCTTCATCATCATTCGTCGGTCGAATGTATTTCGTCTCAACACACTCCCAAGCATCTAAGTAGTTTGCTTGCACCCAGTTTTCGAAACGACCTTCCCAACCCTTATATTCCTCGATGTTCATGAGTTTAGGTGGCTTTTGCATCGTCCCCGTTTCGTTTTCCAACATAGTGTTATGTGCAAGAGAAATCGGGGTAACTGGAGTAGCGAATGCGTTGTAGAATTCCTCGTCCATGATTCGGTATCAAAGGATTTCTCACACAAGCTTTCAAACGAACTGGTTCACCTAGTGAAATACCTGGAGACACAAAAACAAATTATCAGTTTAAGCGAACTGAATATGTGAATGTGTGTGACGGTTGAATCGATCTAGGACTCGTGTCGAAGATTCATGGACTCGTTCAATATAATTCGGGTGAAATCACTGAATGAATTAGGCTTCTCACACAAAACAACTCCTTAACCAGAACAATCTTGGGTCGCCAAAATGTCAAATGAACATATATGATTACGTGGGCTTTTAATGGCTGACAGACAGATCACCGATTCATTCTATTTGACCGAATGTATCACATAAACTGATGGGCCGATGGACAATAATCTCGATCACATGTACACCGATTGCATTTAATGTTTCACATGTGTTGTCAAAATGAAATGCATATAATTGGACCGAGCACAAATGATCAGATCACATGCAATCAATAGATGACCAACAACCTCTTTGTTTTTAAAAAAACTGATTGGACCAATTATACAACTAAGCCGACAACTTCAAAACTCAATTAAAAACATACGATAACATCAGTCACCATCCAGTTTAATTGAACCTTATCGTCTCATGCAATAGATCATTAATGTCTGATGATATCACGTGAATAATGGATAATACCTTTTGATTTCAATTCAATTTCATTTGACCACATGCAAACAAATGTCCTCAATGATGAACTTTGATTTTCTAAATGTCCTCACATGCAAACTGACAACAAATGACCTGAATAATTGTTTCAGACGACCTGAACGAAGAACAAACGAACTGAATCTCTTAAACGAACTGAAGTTCAAACAAACTGAACTGAAAAGCTTTCAAACGGACTGACGACTTCAGACGAACTGTGATTCAGACGACCTGAGATTTAAACGATCTAAGGTTCAAACGAGGTAAATTCAGACGGACTTGACTCTTATGCGGACTGGATTTTGAAGCGAAGTGAACTAATAATACCATGCAAACTGATCCTTTTTCATACGAACTGGCCACTCCGTGTGACCTTTCAGACGAACTGGATTCAAAGTCTCAAACGAACTGAACCATTGTTCAAACGATCTGATGTTATTTTGCCAAATATGATCACGTTTTCGGTTGAATTAGAATCTGATAAGTTCAAGGATTGTTCTACTATGAATTCCGAACACAATGATGTATAATTTGTTCAATATCGTCCACTGAATCGCTGTAGATCTGAGTTTAAAGTTCTGTTCGTACGAGATGTATAATCTTTCAAACGAACTGACCAAATATTCATAAAATTGATCAAGTTTTACTTTGTTTTAAGATCTGAAACTTTCACAAATTGATTAAAACACTGTTTCGCACGATATACTCCAAACTCAAGCCATTTTATCCAGTAAAACTAGTTTAATTTTTGAAAAAAGTGAAGAATATGAATAAAAGTCAGAATTTTTTATGAAAAACAAGCTGAATCGGTAGAACTCTTCCTCCTAAGCTCTGATACCACTTGAAGGATCGAGAAACGACCTATATGAGTCGATCAGAAGTGTTCTAGACCAAAACGAGAGGCGGAAACAGACGTTTCGGTTTCGAATCAGCTTGATTTGCACTTGAAAGTAGTTTAACTATCTCTTGTATTGATATGAAAGCTTTACACGATCTGGAGATACCTCGGCAGAGCTTCGCTACCGGAAATGCAAAAGTTACAAATGAAATGACAACATGACCTATTTATAGGGAGACCAGGTCGTCTGAGCTTCATACGAACTGGACAAACCCCAGTTCGTATGAAGTGACCACTTCGTTTGAACTTCCACTTCGTTTGAACATCCACTTCGTTTGAACATTCATGCGAACTTGACATCATTCTTGTTCAGATCCGTAACGAATTCAAGAGTCGATATAAGACGAAGTCGATAGACGCATGCACCAACAGCATATATAATTAAAATATTTATGTCAACACTGTTAAAGTATATATTTTAGCATATATAATTAAAATATTTACGTCAACACTGTTAAAGTATATATTTTTTTATGTTGCCACCCGTGTATAACACAGGTACTTAGACTAGTATGTTTAATATTATAAAAGTGTGGTATTTACTCTGATAAATATTTCCTAACTAAGGTCCTGATGAAATTTCCGCTGCCAAAATAATAAATACCGATACCACCAAAACTGGTTTCGCGGCCGCCCGTTCCCGGGACAGATAGGGATGGGGGTTGCGACAGAAGGTGGTATCAGAGCTAAGCCACTGATTCAGCCACAGAAGTGTTCTGCTGACACCAAGATATTATTTAAATTGTTAGGAAATTAATTACGGAAATACGTGCATATTTGTATTTTATTGTTGTGTGTTATTTGACTATTTGTTAGTTTTCAGTATGAGTGATCAAGGACCCCCAGACGCATATTGTCAGTTGTCCGATTCGCCTAGGAGTGAAGGTACCTCTTCACAGCCTGCCCTCTCTTGGTATGTAGCTGACCAGGAAGAAGGGATGTTTGTCTTTAAGGCTCAGTCTGAAGAGCCATTCCCTCAGAAAAAGAGATGATGGTTCAGTAAGGGAGCACACGAGCGTAGGAAAAGAATGCGAAAGTTGCAACAGCAGAGAGTCCTAGCAGCCGCTAAGTGAGAGTCAGATGCCCATACACAGGATATGCTTAATAGGAGCTTAGCCAATTTTCATATCCTAGCAACCACAGCTGCCGACCCAAACCTGGAGCAACTAGTAGCCCCACAACCCTTACCTTTGTTCCCCACTCAGCCGATGGAGATAGAAAACAACCCCGAAAACCATGTCCAAATGCATGATTTCAACCCTGAGGAGATACCTAGGGTACCAGCCCCTAATCCCTTAGACCTAGTTTATGATCCATGGTTCGATGATCATAGGGATTATGTGGAACGCTACCACCTAAACGTCGAACCCATGCCGAATCTAGCAGCCTATCCAGGTCTAGACCCTCTAGATCCCTACTATGATAACGATGAATACATCAAGGAGATCTTAGAGAATCTGTACCCTCAGGAGGAGCCCATGCTCTATTACCCGGACCTAGTACCAGCACCTGCACCCCCAATGAGTGCAGAAAATGTGCAAGAACTCCGAACTTTCGGAGAAGAGATTTTAGAGAATAGTGAGAGGATGAGGCAGGTAGGAGAGCGACTCGTCTGGAAGTACGACGAGCGCAATATGGATTACTGGATGAATCCATATCAGTGAAGGTGATGGTGGAGATGGTAATAATAATAATAATACAATAATATATATAATATGTTTGTATGAAATATATATATATATATATATGTGTGTGTGTGTGTGTGTGTAATAATAATAATAATATATGTTGTAGTATAGACCACTTCGTGGTTAGTGATGCATAGTAGTATTGTATTGTAATTTTTAATTTCTAGTATCGGTTTGTATTAGAAGCATACTATATAAGAAAAAGTAAAGTCGCAATTCTCGACGTTTTTGACCAATATGTGTGTGGTGTGATTGTTGCCTAAATTATTAAATATTTGGTGATATTAATAATTGGCAAATGTTTAAAATTCAGATGGACGACGAAGTAAACCAGGAAAACCAGAATAACGATAACCAGAGTAACAATAACTTGGATAATGAGAACCCGAACAACAACAATAATGGAAACCAAGTGGATAACAGTGCCATGTAACATATAGTGGCACAAGGGATAATAGATGCGATGCCATATATTATCAAAACGGTTAGGGAAGCCGAAAATAAAAGTAAACATTATAGCAAACGACCTTCTGAACCTGAACACAGCGTGAACAATGGACCCGTACTTCAAGTGCCCATTCCCAAAAGAAGATGAACCGTGTCTTATGGTTGTTCTTATAAAGAATTCTGGTCTTGTAAACCAAGGGAATTCTCAGGAAATGAAGGGGTCGTTGCATCTCTACGCTGGATAGAAAAGACTGAGGCAGTCTTAAGAATAAGTAAATGCGCGGAAGAGGATAAGATAATGTTTGCTTCCAATTTGTTTAAAAATTCAGCACTGGAATGGTGGAACACTATCCTCCAATCTAGGGGAAGTGATAGAACTTATAATATGGAATGGGAAGAATTTTAAAACATGGTAGAAAGGAAATTCTGCCATCCTAATGAAAAAGAACAGATAGCCAACAAATTCCTAAACCTTAGGATGACTGGAGTAGATAGTAAGGGTTATACTACATTATTCTTTGAATATACTAGAATAGTACCAACCCTTGCATCACCAGAACCAGTATTAATCTCCCGTTACATCTGGGGATTAATTGGGGAAATAGGGCATGTAGTCAAGGCAGCTAGACCTCAAACCATAGAAGAAGCTGTAAAGCTAGCAAACACCATGACAGATGAGTTAGTCCGTACACGAGAAGAGGATCAGCGGAGAAACCTCACCCAGAAGCTTACCCAGGAATTCCGTTCTGGAAATTCTAATCGTGGGAAAAATATAGGCTCTACCTCTGCACCCTACTGTAAGTATTGCAAAAGGAAGCATTCAGGAAGATGCTCCGTATACTGTAATTTCTGCAAAATGTCGGGACACAAGGAGGAAGATTGCAGGAAGAAGCCTAACAATAGGATATGCTTCAACTATGGAGAACAAGGTCATATCAAGCCTAACTGTCCAAAACTAGCTCCAGCCACAAACACCAAGAATACTAAAAATGCTAGAGCATTTGTTCTGACTACAGAAGAAGCAAAGATGATCCCGGATGTAATCGCCGGTACTGTCACACCCCGATATTTCCACGTATTACCGGTGGGCCCAGTGGGGAGTATCGTGACGTAGTTGATATCATCATAGTCAATCAACACAATTTAAATGAACAGCGGAAGCAAAAGATGAATCACATTACAAAACGAATAAAAAGTAATATCAAAGTATTACAAATGGACTGTAAAGGATCCACAGGCGGATCAAATAAAAAGGAAACATAGTTCATCAGATTTAAAAGGCATCCAAGCTTGCAAGACTCTTATTGATGCTAAGGAGAGGCCAGCCTATTTCGATTAGTACATGCACTTAACCTTTTTGGGAAAATACGTCAGTTTACACTGGTAAATACAATTAACTGACTCATTTTGAAAATGTTTAGAAAAATTGATTTGAATACACAAGGCACAAAACATTTTGTAACTTGGGATAATTATTTATATATAAACTTGTAAAAGAATTACATGTTTCTTATATGTTCAGTAGCCCGGGTTGACACCGGGTTAAAGATTAATAGACACACCACATGATATAGTCCCGCGGTGAGTTATTCCCGAAACCGGCGGTTATACCTTATTATTTATATATGCATTGTCGGGTGTATGCCTACACCCCGTGCTTAGGTCGTGGCCATTTCTTAAAATGATGCCAAGAATATCCGGGACATGGTCATTAACCCCCCAAAGGTTTTAAGCAAACAAAACAATTTAAACGGGTCATATCAATAAATTAACCTTCATACGATCAAAAATTCAATGCCCGACCAAGCGGTATTTTATATACCGTACCCCAAGCCCGTATAAGGGAAAATAAGTTAAAAATATTTACCTGAGGAAGTATAATTCACAAACAGCAAGTGCAAGTAGCTTTTACCGGGTCTCCTAATCCGGAACAAAGGTTTTTAATAACCTATTAGATTCCTAACGGGTCTTTAATTAAGCCTAAACTTAGACCGGTTAGTTTTAATGGAAGATACGGTTCAAACGCACGATTAAGCGAAGACCGGAATAGAATGTGACTTAGACCCGAGAAGTTTGGAGACTTGTGTAATATGGGTAAACTAAACACATTCTGGATTTTGAGACAAAAATGATAAGGTTTGACCCGTTTCGGCTAATTTATGCAAACTAGTTACATAAACCGCACCGAACGCGAATAATGCGTAACGGTTAACCAAATGATTCATGAACAGGTTTCCTAAGTTAATATGCCTTAAATATGTTGTGACATCAGTAAGATATCTTCTATTATGCCCAAAATGGATTTAAACTCATATTATGCCTCGTAGGGGTATTTTGGTCATTTAAAAGGTTATAAAAGAGGTTTAATATAAATCTGAGTTTCAGGTCTGATATAATTAGTAAATATACTTAATTTAATAGGTTACATCAGTAGGGTATTACATATATGTGAAATTTACCATTTATAACCAAACTATGCACCGAATGGGCATTTTGGTAATTTCACCTAAGGTTTAAAGGTCAAATCTGGAAATATGAGTTTAAAAATTTTGCTTACTGCTAAAGTATAATAATTTACTTAAAATATCAGTAGGTATCAAGTCTTATATATTTAAAATAGTTTTAATACATACTATGCGCTTAAAACGCGTAAAAAGACGGTTTTAAGCGATTTCCGGGTTTTATATGAAAAGCTGATATTTTTATTATTCCAAAAGGCTAAAAATATTTTATTTATCATATTAGATCAGTAGAAAAAGGTTTGGTATCAAAAAGATTTGTAAAACTCATTTTATAGGCCAAAAGGGCAAAACCGACATTTACCGAATTAAAGCTAGAACCCTATGTTATGCTCAGCCTAAAAATAGATAAAAATCTTCAAAAATCCCAAAATATTATTTTATATCAGTATGTAAAAAGTTTGGTATCAAAAATTGGGTTTAGATAGGCTTTATGCTAATTACACTGTTTATTTAATAAAAAACTTTATAATTACGCTAATGAGCATAACTCCTAATCTAGACCTCAAACTGATGTCAGATTTTAGGGACAACTTTATAAATCAGTAACTAAGGTTTCTATTCTTTTACATTTTCAAAAATCACGTTTTAAGGTCATATGGGCATAATAGTAAACATATAGGCAATAAACGGAAACATGCATATGAATCGGATAACTAATGAACCAAGTTGTATAATCACAGAGGGTTATACTAACATGTAACTTGGTCCAAATAAAGCTCTAAGGCATTTCTAAAACATGCTACATTGGGTCAGAACTGAAAGTCAAAGCAAAAGTCAAATTATGCGACTTTCGGTTCCGAACCGAGCCTAAACTGAAAATTGTCGGGTTGAACATGCTTAGACATGTTCTTACATTAATTACCAAGTTATATGAGTGATAAAACAGGTTGCATGGCTTCTACATTGTTAATTATGCGTTTATTTGAAAATAAGCTTTTTGTTGACTTTTTATAATTAACTTTGACCCGACAATTGACCTAGTTAGAGTGGGAATCAGAGGGTGTCCTTTTAAGGGTTTATTACCCACATAATTACCAACTCATAGGTACTTTCAATTCGAGATTTGACTGGATAAATTTTAAATAATCACGAAGTCAAACCTTAATTACGACGGTTTGACTTTAAGCTAATTAACTAAGCAAAACTGTATTAAGGAAAGTTAAGGACACTTACTGAGGTCCTATGCATGACTAAGAATCCCTAGGAGGTGGTCTTGAACTCCAGCAATCTCCAGGAAAGAAGTTATGCAAGTTTCCAAGTGGGTGTGTGAAGTGTTGCAACAAAGAGGGTGCTTATATAGTGAATTTAATCACCTAGGATCATGCCAAGGAAGTCTATGCATGGTTCCAGATCATTACAAGTGCCCCTAGTGCATGAGAAACCATTGGGGCAGCCCCTGGTATGCAAAACAAGCGAGTTGAGTCGGTTAACAGGCCTGAACTGGCAGCTGCAGGTGTTTTCTGTCACTGGTGTGCTCAGGCGGCCCGCGTAAGAGTTCCCCAGGGGCTTACGCGGCCCGTGTGGGTGGTCAAAACAGGCCAAACAAGTTTCAACAATTACAATTCAGTCCCTGGTCCTTTTAAAACGTGGTTTTACCTTTATTTCTTGCATTTTCAACCCTCTAACTTGACTTTTAAGGGCTCCATGACATAACCAAATATTGTTAAGTCCTTGGTTAACTTTATGATCACCCGAAAAGTCATAAATTTCAACGTTGACGCTTTTAACCCCTCGTATACGAATGTTATCATAACTTTCTCATACTTTATCGAAACCTCGTGAAATTTTTACCACTTATTCTAGTGAGTATAATTAATCGTTATAAAGCTTCAGGTTTTCTAAAAGGTCACTTAGAGGTATACTTTCAACATGTTGACACATTTAACCCCTGTAGTTTGTAATTTCTCACTTTCTTCCACAATTAGCTTCGTATGATCCATAATTCATTCGTTTAAGGGTATAAACATCGTGTAGGGTTATTGAAAGGTATATTTATTCATTGTTGACACTTTGAATCCTTTTATACACATACTTTCTTTGTTTGTCAACTTTAGTCCCTCTAAAGTAATTCTTTACACGTTTAAAGCTCATGACACGTGTCGATATATTATTGGACATAAATTTACGAGGTGTTACATCCTCACCCCCTTAAAAGAAATCTCAACCTCGAGATTTACTGAAACAAATGAGGGTACTTTTCTTTTATTGTGGACTCTACCTCCCACGTATATTCGGGACCTCTACGGGCATCCCATTTGACCTTTACGATTGGTACATGCTTCCTTCGAAGTTTCTTAACCTGTCGATCCTCGATCGACAAAGGTTTTTTCAATAAATTTCATGCTCTCATCTATGTGCACATCCGTATGTGGTATGACTAGCTACTCATCAGCTAGACATTTCTTCAGATTACAAATGTGGAATACATTATGAATACCACTAAGCTCTTCAGGAAAATTTAACTTGTAAGCCATTGATCCGACACATTCGATGATCTCGAATGGTCCTATGTACCTTGGGCTTAACGTGCCCTTCTTACCAAAACACATTACCCCTTTCCAGGGTGATACCTTTAGTAGTACTTTGTCACCAACCTCAAACTTTAGAGGTTTACGCCTTTTATCTGTGTGACTTTTATGCCTATCCCTGGCAGCTTTGAGACGATCTCGTATCTGGACTATCTTATCCGTCATCTCCAGGACTATATCAGGTCCTGTTAGTTGGACATCTCCAACTTCTGCCTAGCAAACGGGTGTTCTGCACTTTCTTCCATATAAAGCTTCAAATGGTGCAGCTTGAATACTGGAATGATAACTATTATTATATGAAAATTTGATCAATGGAAGATGTTCATCCCAACTTCCACCTAGGTCAATAACACAAGCCCTTAACATATCTTCTAGCGTTTGAATCGTTCGCTCACTTTGACCATCCGTTTGCGGATGATATGCAGTGCTGAAATTTAGTCGGGTGCCTAGGGATTGCTGAAAGCTTTTCCAGAAATGCGATGTATACCTTGTATCCCTATCAGAAATGATAGACACTAGCACTCCCTGGAGAGATACAATCTTATCCACGTACAGCTGAGCTAACTTATCTGAGCTATGTGTTTCCTTAATAGGTAGGAAGTGAGCTGACTTAGTCAGTCTATCCACTATCACCCAAATAGTATCATTCCCTTTCTCTGTCTTTGGTAACTTGGTGATAAAATCCATTGTCACCATTTCCCACTTCCAGGTGGGAAGTTCAGGCTGTTGTAGCAAACCTGACGGCTTTTGGTGTTCAGCTTTAACTTGCGCGCACGTCAAACATTTGGCTACATAGGTAGCTATAGACTTCTTTAAGCCTATCCACCAAATTATACTTAAATCCTAGGATCGATCCATACGCCTCCTAATAGCTTATATGTACCACACTTGTACTTAAGAGACGCCGTGAACTGATCTCTCCGTCACGGATGGAGCACATGATGTCGATGCCGCAACAACATGCTCGTGGGACACTCCACGAGAAGCGATACTCAGGGTATCAGAGTACAAATGGTCTTATTCACATAACTTGTAAAACTTATTTTCATAACAAAACAGAACATATATTGGAACATGCGATAATGAGTATAACAACATAATACTATCGCATGACATGAAAGCTAAATCAAATGATTTGAATAGGAATCGAACGGACTGTCAAATGAATCGATAATCAAAGACGTAAGGAGTTTTTAAAAGATATAGTAATTTAGTGGTTTATAACAATTTGACTATGAAACAATAAAGAGTGGGGTAAGGATCCGTACCTTAATAATTCCAAAGTTATGCTACCTTGTGATAATATTTCAGATTTATACGGGCAGAGTTTAGACTACTGATTAGTCTTTTAACCTAATTTAAATAACATGCACTAAAACTAGGTTAGTAACTTAATACAGCATTTACGATAACTCACGAGATTAAAATCCTCACAACGAATGACAAAGTGCGATACTTAAACATCCATCGGATTCACAATTAATGACAAAGTGAAATCACTTAAACATCCATCGGATTCACAACGAATGACAAAGTGTAAACACTTAAACATCCCTCGGAATCACAATTAATGACAAAGTGAAATTACTTAAACATCTATCGGAATCACGACTAATGACAAAGCATAAACCCAATTTGAGCAGCACTTAAACATCCATTGGATTGATTTCAATCAATCGGACATTGAATCGTATCAGCGATCGAGTTAATACCCTGTTCTGCAGCACCCCGCTATACTAATTAGTGTTTCGTGTGTGTTTTGAGAGTAATTGGACGATATCTCAGCGCGTATTTGGAGTTTCTTCGTCGTTTTTGTGCCCAGAATCAAGTCCCAACATCCTCTATTTATAGTCGAATTTTGAACTTGTCGCGGCCCGCGTAACATTAAGACTATTCTTACGCGGCCCGCGTGGCAACTTATTTTATCTATAGGGTTGCCACGTGTGGGACTAGCCTAGCTGAGTCGACAGTTTTTAAAATTTCAACTTCGTCCGCAAGTTATTAAGATAATTATCAAGTAGGGAATACCCCCCCTGAGTTTTAGGGGCCCTAATCCTGATTCTGAAAATTCTAGGGTTTGTACAGAATTACTTGGGTGTCTTAATTAGGGTTTTCTAGTGGGTAATTTATAAATTATTATTATTCTTTTTATTTCTAGAATAATGATTTTAAATTTATGGTCATTACAACTATTACCCCCTTAAAAGAAATTTCGTCCTCGAAATTTTTTAAATAAGAATATAACCTATCGCATAAGTAACAGAAACGGAACTTTCATAGCAGAGTTACTAACTTATATAACCAGAATCTCCTAAACACACATGTGTATCTGAAATTCATAATTAAGGTCATGACTATAATTGTCAATTACTTTACATATGTGCCCTAATGGTCCTCCTATAACGCATCTTAATAAAATATCTTACCGTACGAAAAGTCAATGGAGACTTACAGATAATAGCGTGATTATTGGTACTGATATCTCCTACATAGATATGCTTAATCATAGCTAAGATATATTCACATAAGGTAAAGCATGAAGAACAATTGAACATATATCAAAGAGCAAGTTTTACCGTTACTTCGACTAAAATTCTATTACTAGAATAGATTAGGGTATAGAGAGCGAATTGATTCTTCAGATTCCCATGTTGCTTCGTGTTCAGAGTGATTTTTCCAGAGGATTTTAACAAACGGAATTACTTTCCTAAGCAAAACCCTTTCTTGTCGATCTAAGATGGCTTCTGGCTCCTCTTCGTAGGACAAATCCTCGTGAATTGTAAGTAATGGATAACTAATGACATGGAGTGGATGATAATTATATCCTCTTAACGAGGAGACATGAAAAACGTTATGAACATGAGAGAGTTGAGGCGGTAAAGCTAGTCGATATAACACTTCTCCAATTCTTTCAAGGATTTCAAACGGACCGATGAAACGGGGACTAAGCTTCCCTTTAATTCCAAATCTATGAATGACACGCCAAGGTGATACCTTTAAGAAAACGTGGTCGCTAATTTTAAATTCGAGTGGTCGTCTATCTTGATCTGCATAGCTCTTTTGTCTGCTCTGAGCTTCTTTCAGTTTTTCTCTTGCCATAGTGACTTTTTCATTTGTAATCTGAACTAGTTCTGGCCCTTCAATAATCTTTTCTCCAACTTCATCCCAGCATATCGGTGCTCGACATTTCCGACCGTACAAAAGCTCAAAAGGTGCCATGCCAATACTTGCTTGCCAACTATTGTTGTAAGCGAACTCAACAAGACATAGATATTCATCCCAGTTTCCAGACCATTCAAGTGCACATGCTCGGAGCATGTCTTCCAAGGTTTGAATGGTGCGTTCCGACTACCCATCTGTTTGTGGATGGAAAGTCGTACTAAACTTTAGTCGTGTACCCCAAGCTGCCTGAAAACCTTTCCAAAATCGTGAGGTGAAACGTGGGTCTCTATCAGAAACAATGGAAGATGGTGTGCCATGGAGTCGAATAATTTCTTGAAGAAATATTTCGGATAACTTATTAACCGAAAATCCTTGCTGAATCGGTAGAAAATGTGCTGACTTCGACAATCTATCGACAACAACCCATATAACATCATTCTTCTTGAATGTCTTAGGCAAACCGGTAACAAAATCCATTGTGATCTCATCCCACTTCCATATGGGAATATCCAATGGCTGCAACAGACCGCTTGCTCGTTTGTGTTCAATTTTCACTTGTTGGCAAGTGAGGCATTTACTTACGTATCGAGCAACGTCTTCCTTCATGCCATTCCACCAGAAGTTCTGTCTTAAGTCTCGATACATCTTGGTAGATCCTGGGTGAATTGAAAATGGTGAGCTGTGAGCTTCGGTTAACAATGACTCACGAAGGGTGGAGTCATCGGGTACACAAAGTCTCTTACCGCACCAAATCACCCCATGATGGTCTATACGAAATTCAGATTGCTTACCCACCTCAAGATTTTGCACAATTGCCCAAAGTTCTCCATCTTGCTTTTGTGCATCTTTGATCCGTGATATGAGGTCGGGTTCAATCTGCATTCTAGCTAGATATCCATCAGATTTACTAACCTGAAGCCAAATGTTCATTCTTTCGAGATCCCTCCTAATATGAGGCTGAATTTGTAAGCAAGATATAGTCCCGGAATTCTTTCGGCTCAACGCGTCAGCTACAACATTGGCTTTGCCTGGATGGTATTGAATATTTGCGTCGTAATCTTTTAAAAGTTCTAACCACCTTCTTTGCCTCATATTCAGCTCTTTTTGGGTGAATATGTACTTGAGGCTTTTATGGTCGGTAAAAATGTCACAACTCTCACCATACAGATAGTGTCGCCAAATCTTAAGTGCAAAGACGACTGCGGCTAGTTCTAAATCATGTGTAGGGTAGTTAACTTCATAAGGCTTCAACTGACGGGAGGCATAAGCGATAACCTTCCCATGTTGCATTAGCACACAACCTAATCCTTTCTTTGAGGCATCACTATAGACTTGGTAACCTCCTGATCCAGAAGGGAGAGCAAGTATCGGAGAGGATACGAGTCGTTTCTTCAATTCTTCAAAGCTATTCTCTTGTTCCTCATTCCATGAGTACTTCACCCCTTTCCTTAGGAGTTTTGTGAGTGGTAAAGCAATTACCGAGAATCTTTCAACAAATCTTCGGTAATAGCCAGCAAGACCCAAGAAACTTCGTATTTCGGTAACAGAAGTGGGTCTTGGCCATTTTGTAATAGCTTCAACCTTTGTTGGGTCTACCATAATTCCCTCTGCTGATATGACATGTCCTAGAAATGCCACTTGACTAAGCCAAAAGTCACATTTGGAAAACTTAGCGTACAACTTCTCCTGCCGCAAGGTTCCAAGTACTGCATGTAGATGTGCTTCATGTTCTTCACGACTCTTGGAATATACCAGAATGTCATCGATAAAAACAATTACGAATTTGTCTAGGAATTTGTGAAATACGCGATTCATCAAATCCATGAAGACTGCGGGTGCATTTGTTAGCCCAAAGGGCATAACCAAAAATTCGTAATGACCATAACGAGTACGAAAGGCGGTCTTGGGAACATCATCATTTTTTATCTTTAGCTGATGGTACCTGGACCTCAGGTCAATTTTTGAGAAAAACTGAGCCCCCTGAAGTTGATCAAAGAGATCATCAATGCGAGGCAGAGGATACTGATTACGAATAGTAATCTTGTTCAGCTCTCGGTAGTAAATACATAAACGCATACTACCGTCTTTCTTCTTCACAAATAAGACCGGAGCACCCCAAGGTGAAACACTGGGTCTTATGAATCCTAGATCTAACAATTCTTGCAATTGTTCCTTCAACTCCTTCAGTTCCATTGGAGCCATACGATATGGAGCTTTAGAAATAGGCTCGGCGCCAGGAATCAAGTCGATGGTGAATTCTACCTGACGATCAGGTGGTAATCCCGGTAGTTCATCCGGAAATACATCAGGATATTCACGAACAACGGAATGGCTATCGATACTCTTAACACTAGCAGAAGTATCCTTAATCGATGCTAGGAATCCAGCACAGCCGTTTGATATGAATTTTCGAGCTTTGAATGCGGAGATAATTTTAAGAGATTTATGAGCTTGAGTTCCCTGATATATAATATCAGGATGATGAAGATCACCGAAAATAACACGGCGAGAATGACAATCTATAGTTACGCGATGTCTAGACAACCAATCTATTCCTAGAAATTGGAAATAGGTCTGCCTTACACACAATAGATTCAATACGGATCGGACAATCTTTATATACGTAAGTGATTACGGATGAATTTTCCATGGGAGTGGAAATGGTTAAGGTATGATTTAAGAGAGTTGATCTTATCGGAAGGTACTTAGTAAATGAGTGGGATACTAAAGAATGAGTCGCTCATGTATCGAATAACACATAGATACTACGTTTACCAAGCTGAAGGGTTCCCGACACAGTACCTGGGGCATTAGCAGCATCAGTAGCAGAAAGTGCAAAAACTCTTCCTCCAACATTGGGTGGTACAACGTTTGGTCGGTTATTCTTCTTAGTGTCTTTCTTTGTACACTCCTTAATCATGTGTCCAGTTTGGCCACATCTAAAGCATGCTCCTGTACTTCGGTGACATACGCCCTGATGTCGCTTACCACAAGTATTACATAGAGGATATGTAATCTGATTCGGGTTTACATGTTGATTCAGTGGTTGAGCTTTAATAGGTTCTGCATACAACTGAATCTGGTTTTGAGCAGGCCTCGGGTTTTGCAGTCTAGGTTGCGATGGACGTGCCTGATTTCCAGAGTTTTGATTTCCTTGCATTTTACGATCTTGATGCTGTGGCGTAGTGGATGATTGGCCGATTTCCTGCTTAAATTGTCCTTCCCTATTTCTCTTCTTATTATCCCCAGTTTGAGATAAAAATTCTTTCCTCTCAAACTCAAAAGTTTTGATTGCATCAGCAACTTCGGTGATATCCTTAAATTTCATGTACATGATCGACTTCCGAATTCGATCATTGACTGCCCACTTGCATTTTTCTGCCTGGACTTCTGCTGATCCTGCAACGTCTCCTACAATACTAGCCAACCTTGAAAATCGAGTAATGAACTCAGAGGCTGGTTCATCACTCCCCTGTCGAATCACTGCATACTCCCTGATATAAGCTTCTTTATCAGCGGTAGAAAAATACTTGTCGTAAAAGATGGTACGAAAGTCGACCCACGAAAGATTAGCGTCGAAATCATCTCCTCCTTTGACATGCTTATATCCTTCCCACCAAGTTTGTGCGTCATCTTCAAATTTGTAGGTAGCCAATCTAACTTTGTATTGCTCCGGAACTCCAAGAACTCCGAAGATCTTTTCAACATGAGCTATCCAGTTTCTTGCTTCGACTGGATTAGTAGCGTGACTAAAGGATTTCGGCTTTTGTTTTTGGAATTTACTAATCCATATGTCTATACTATAAGTAGTATTATTCGTGGTATTCTCACGAGTTTCACCACCAGAGGTTGGATTAGTGTTAGTGCGTTCTGGATGACGAGTTTGTTGAATAACGGCCTCAGCTGTTTGAGCAACAAGGTTTGGAAGCAATCCGGCAACAGCCTGGTTGATAGCATTAATTATGTTTGGATCAACTGGAGTCTCATTCGAAGAAGTGTTGTTACGTTCATGGTTAGTACGAGTACTCTTATGTAGCGGACGACGAGGAGGCATCTATACGAATAGACATAGGAGTTAAACAAAATAAGAGACCAAGTTGAATCCTATCATAGATATCTACCCATTCCTCACAGGTTTTAATTACTATCTTTAAGTTTTCTACAGGAAAGAGCCTTTGCTCTGATACCATAGCTGTAACACCCCAACCCGGAATGGCTGACGTGTCACAATATCAATGGTATCATAAACAAAAGTCATAATTCCATTTATTTATTTGATAAGGATACAATCACACGACAAATGAACTTAAGGTTAATATACAAGCGGAGACATTCGACTTAATTAACTTAACATCTTCAGATTTATTCCTAGGCTTTATTCTTCTCTCCTTTCCCCGCCCAAAGTAACCTGTGGACCTGTATATACAAAAAGTTTACGGAATGAGCCGAATGCTCAGTACGGAATTTATAGGCTCAAAGAACAAATAACGCATTATATGAAATATTATCCGGATGGAACTTTATATGAAAATGATACGATGCAAGAACAAAATTTTATAATCATATCTTACGGATGTACCCATGAGCAAACTTAAAACGTGACAATACACAGGTAGCTACTCCTGCATAATTATCACATGAGATGGCGAATTGGCATACCCGTTATCCACCTCCTTATACTTAAATCCTAGGATCGATCCATACGCCTCCTAATAGCTTATATGTACCACACTTGTACTTAAGAGACGCCGTGAACTGATCTCTCCGTCACGGATGGAGCACATGATGTCGATGCCGCAACAACATGCTCGTGGGACACTCCACGAGAAGCGATACTCAGGGTATCAGAGTACAAATGGTCTTATTCACATAACTTGTAAAACTTATTTTCATAACAAAACAGAACATATATTGGAACATGCGATAATGAGTATAACAACATAATACTATCGCATGACATGAAAGCTAAATCAAATGATTTGAATAGGAATCGAACGGACTGTCAAATGAATCGATAATCAAAGACGTAAGGAGTTTTTAAAAGATATAGTAATTTAGTGGTTTATAACAATTTGACTATGAAACAATAAAGAGTGGGGTAAGGATCCGTACCTTAATAATTCCAAAGTTATGCTACCTTGTGATAATATTTCAGATTTATACGGGCAGAGTTTAGACTACTGATTAGTCTTTTAACCTAATTTAAATAACATGCACACAAACTAGGTTAGTAACTTAATACAGCATTTATGATAACTCACGAGATTAAAATCCTCACAACGAATGACAAAGTGCGATACTTAAACATCCATCGGATTCACAATTAATGACAAAGTGAAATCACTTAAACATCCATCGGATTCACAACGAATGACAAAGTGTAAACACTTAAACATCCATCGGAATCACAATTAATGACAAAGTGAAATTACTTAAACATCTATCGGAATCACGACTAATGACAAAGCATAAACCCAATTTGAGCAGCACTTAAACATCCATTGGATTGATTTCAATCAATCGGACATTGAATCGTATCAGCGATCGAGTTAATACCCTGTTCTGCAGCACCCCGCTATACTAATTAGTGTTTCGTGTGTGTTTTGAGAGTAATTGGACGATATCTCAGCGCGTATTTGGAGTTTCTTCGTCGTTTTTGTGCCCAGAATCAAGTCCCAACATCCTCTATTTATAGTCGAATTTTGAACTTGTCGAGGCCCGCGTAACATTAAGACTATTCTTACGCGGCCCGCGTGGCATCTTATTTTATGTATAGGGTTGCCACGTGTGGGACTAGCCTAGCTGAGTCAACAGTTTTTAAAATTTCAACTTCGTCCGCAAGTTATTAAGATAATTATCAAGTAGGGAATACCCCCCCTGAGTTTTAGGGGCCCTAATCCTGATTCTGAAAATTCTAGGGTTTGTACAGAATTACTTGGGTGTCTTAATTAGGGTTTTCTAGTGGGTAATTTATAAATTATTATTATTCTTTTTATTTCTAGAATAATGATTTTAAATTTATGGTCATTACAAATTGGTACCCATATTCGTCCATTTAATCTCAGAATTCCGTCCTTGCCATAGGATAACTGTTCAGTAGTTACTCCTAGCTTTTCATCAGGATAGTTAGCTTCTAGTACAGCTTCTTTCTGCGCAGCTAACAACCTTTCATTCAAACTATTCTTTAATTCAATGCTCTTGGCATTGATTCTTATAGGCTTCACCCTTTCCTTTCTACTTAAGGCATCGGCAACCACATTTGCCTTGCCTGGATGGTATCGTATTTCACAGTCATAGTCATTTAGAGTTTCCATCCATCGACGCTGCCTCATGTTCAAATCCTTCTGATTAAACATATGTTGAAGGCTTTTGTGAACAGAATAGATCACGCACTTGGTACCATACAAGTAATGCCTCCACAGTTTTAGTGCAAATACAACGGCACCCAACTCCAAGTCGTGGGTGGTGTAATTCTTCTCGTGTACCTTCAACTGTCGAGAAGCGTAGGCAATAACCTTGCCTTTCTGCATGAGTACACATCCCATACCAGTGTGTGATGTGTCGTAGTAAACCACAAATTCTTCTATTCCACCAGGCAACGTCAACACAGGTGCATTGCTCAACTTCTGCTTAAGAATGTCAAAAGACTCTTGCTGCTTAGGACCCCAATCAAACTTGATATTCTTGCGGGTTAGTGAGGTTAGGGGTGCAGTAATCCTGGAGAAGTTTTCAATAAATCGCCTATAGTATCCTGCCAAACCCAAAAAGCTACGAATTTCTGTGGGCGTCTTTGGCTCTTGCCAATTCATAACAGCTTCAACTTTAGCGGGATCCACTTGGATACCACGCTCACTAACTATATGTCCAAGAAACTGGACTTCGAGAAGCCAAAATTCACACTTTGAAAACTTGGCATAAAGCTTCTCCTGTTGAAGTAGTTCTAGAATACATCGAAGATGCTTCTCATGGTCGGCCTGATTCTTTGAATAAATCAGAATGTCATCAATGAAGACGATAACAAATTTGTCCAAGTATGGCTTGCAGATACAGTTCATGAGATCCATGAACGCTGCTGATGCATTAGTGAGCCCAAAAGGCATCACTAAGAACTCGTAATGACCATAACGAGTCCTAAATGCAGTCTTGTGCACATCTTCATCTTTAACCTTCAGTTGATGATAGCCTGATCTTAAATCGATCTTGGAGAAATAACTCGCCCCTTAAAGTTGATCGAACAAATCGTCGATCCTGGGCAATGGATATCTATTCTTGATAGTAACAAGCTCGCGATAATCGATGCATAGACGCATCGATCCATCCTTCTTCTTCACAAACAGGATTGGTGCTCCCCAAGGAGACAAACTAGGTCTAATAAAACCTTTTGCCAACAAATAATCTAACTGAGTCCTTAATTCTTTCATCTCAGTTGGGGCTAACCGGTAAGGTGCTCTTGCAACAGGTGCTGCTCCAGGTATAATGTCGATTCTGAACTCCACTTGCCTATTTGGTGGTAAACCAGGTAGTTCTTCAGGGAGAACTTCTGGGTACTCAGAAATGACAGGGATATCTTCAATCTTGAACTTCTGCTCATCAATAGTTACCTGTGCCATATAAATGACACAACCCTTCTTCAAGCACCTAGATGCCTTGAGCATAGACACTTGCTCAGGCAGTCCATACTGGGTATCTCCCTGAATGGTAAGTGGTCACCAGACGGAGTCTTGATCACCACTTGCTTCTTGTTGCAAACGATCTGGGCTTGGTTATGAGATAACCAATCCATGCCTATTACTATGTCGAAACCAGCTAATTTCAAAGGAAGTAAGGACAAAGGAAAAGAGTGGTTCCTAATGGATATGAAACATCCATCTAATACAGTTGATGCGGTTTCTATGGTGCCATTGGCTAATTCAACCTCATATTTTATGCTTAGGGTTCTAACAGGTAGATTTAACAACTTACAAAACTTATCATCAACAAATGACTTATCTGCTCCAGAATCAAATAACACTCTTGCATAAACGTCACTGATGAGAAAGGTACCTGTTATCACATTATCGTCCTGAACAGCTTCTCGTGCATCCATTCGGAAGACCCTAGCATTGGTCTTTTTCCCATCCTCAGCCTTCTTAGCAAACTTTGGGCAGTTGGACTTGATATGCCCTTTTTCATTGCAGTTATAGCACGTTGCATCCTTGATTTTCTTACAGTCCAATGTCTTATGCTCAGAAGATTTACAAATTCCACAAGGCCTTGGCTGCGATTGGGATTTCGACTCATATCTTCACCTCCCGAAATGGTGCTTCTTACAGATTTTACACTTGGGCTTATCGCCCCACTGATGACCATCCTTTTTAGTTCCAGAACTCTTTTTGTGGTCATTGTTTCCCTTATGCTTCTTGTCTGACTGTCGTGAGTTGTTATCCTCACGCTTTCTCTTCTCAGCATCGGTGTTTCTGAGTGATCTTTGCCTGACCGCGTCCAAAGTAAGAGATAATGATATATCAGCTGCAGACCTAAAAGTAGCTGGTCTGGAGGCCTTCACACTGGCCTTGATTTCTGGGGCCAAACCCCTAATGAAACGGGCTATCCTCTTGGGTTCCGGAGTCACTAGATACGGAACCAGTCTTGACATAGTGTTGAAGCTCGTAAGGTAGGCTTGACAATCTAGGTTTTTCATAACCAACGATAAGAAATCAGCTTCAATCTTTTCAACCTCATGCTGAGGGCAGTAGTTTTCCTTAATCAACGTCACAAACTGATTCCAAGACAGATTGTACAATGGGATCTTCCCAGTGGCCTGAATCAAAGACCTCCACCACGCTAGTGCCTCGCCTTTGAATGACTGAGATACAAACTTTACCACATCCTTATCAGCGTAACTGCTGATATCTACCACAGTGTCCATCTCGTCTAACCATGACATGCAATCAACTGCTCCTTTCTCCCTGGTGAAATCCCTGGGTTTGTAGGAGACAAAGTATTTATAGGTGCAACCTTTAGCACGTGGTTCTTGATTTAACACAACTCTCTTAGATGGAACACTCCTCTGATTTGATGAGTGATGAGAATCACTTTTGTGAGCGGTATGAGTTCTAGAAGGTGGTTTAGAGTGTGGTACTGACTGAGTCCCGACCCGGGTACCACTGGATTCTCTGAACTATCTATCCAGAGCTCGCGTAATAGCATTATCTATCAATACCTGTAATTCTGCTCCTGCTATGTTGACTCTGGAAGTGTCATGATTATCTCTGGGGTGGCTGTTGACTTCATCAGACCCAGCCATGTAGCTTGATTGCTACATAAGATAAATGATTTTAATTTACTCAGAGGTCTATAACAGTTTTATCATTCTAGATGATTTATTAATCATGGTATTTAAGAAACCATTTCGATTAATTTGTTAGGCATATATATATTCAGGATTTTTCATTATATTAATCATTAGTTATAATTAAAATATATTAATGGCATAAAAGGCCGAATCACATGGACAGTTTTAACTTTTTAATCATGATCTTATAGGATCAAGGTATTGAGGTTTTAATTATAATTCATTACCTCTTCTTAACAGGGGGTCGAAGACCACGACTGTCTTTTGTCTTATATGACAATGAATATAGCCCGTAGGCATTACATCCCTTTGGATGTTTAATATAATAAAAGAAATTGGAAGAATCCAATATAAGGATGACTTATGCGATTTTATTGAATCGCATTTTTCCAGGAATGCTAACATGTTTTACAGATGTTAACGAGGATTTGAATCTTTTAAATAGGTTTTACCATTTTGGCCATATCTAGAATGACATGTGGCTAGGTTTTACCTTTAAGATTCTTTTTAATATTTAATGCAGAACAATCCTAAATTGAGATGTTAATAAGGACCTGAATCTAATTTTGAGAACTACCATCTTGGCCCTGTCTTAAAATGACACATGACTAGGTTTTGTCCTTTTTTAGATTTTTATTATTTTATTAAAATGGTGGGTCTTATAAAAGGAATGTTATTTTTCATTTATTTCACATATTATATTTATGCATATAATTTAACAAAAACGAAAATTTAAATTTAACCATTCCACTACAAAAATTAAACAAGTACAGGTTTGCCCTAAACGGGACTTCTACAAGAAATAACATGCCCACGGAGGGGCGAAACAACCTAACATACCCACGCAGGGGTTAAACAGAAAAACATGCCCATGCAGGGGCGGAATACTGAAAGACATGCCCACGCAGGGGCTGAATACAGAAACAAATGTCCACGCAGGGACTTGATTACAACACTAAAAACAAACAAACAAATAAAGGATTTAATGATCCTTTTTGCTCTTCCCCTTGATTAAGCTTGCCAGACCCTTGAAAATTCCTCGGTTTTGCCTACGCCCTTCCCGAACCTCCTGCTGCACCTGAGTCAACCTTTGAAGAATCTCCAGATGCTGCGGTAGTGATATCACTGGCGGTTGCGGGGGCTGCTGAAACAGCGGAGGTTGAGGAGGTGGTGGTTGTTGATACCCATAAGGCGGGTACCCATAGTGTGGATATCCAGCTTGATATGGGACTCCAAAGGGTCCCTCAGGATGAAGGGCATTGTAGTTTGCTGCCGCTACCAGGTATGGGTCAGCCTCGGCGTAGTTGTAGTTGGTGTGGACCGGTTGCTCAAATGGGTTGTACGCCGCTGAACCGGCGTATGTAGGAATTGGGTTGTTATAACCCACTGGTGGTGGTGCGACCGGCGCAGACTGCACCTCAGAAATAGGGTTCGAATGCCCACCCATCTGTGGGTCTTCCTATAGTGGCGGATAATGACTACCACTAGATGGTTGAGGAGTGCTGATGCGGACTCCTCCTCGCATGGACATCCGTGCGGTTGTTCTCCTGCGCCTCGATGGCTCCGGAGGCTGTTGCTGCACTGGTGGTGGTGGCAGAGTGACCGCTACAAAACGGGAATCCTCGGAGGGATCCTGCTGTGGCTGCTGCTGCTGCGGTGAATTGTGGTAACTGGGAGTAAACACCCAGTCGATCTGGTTGAACCTCACCTCGTAGCTATCGGGACCATTATAAGGTGATCCCAGAAAGGGTGACCCATCCGAAATTTCGATGGGGTGCGTAGGGGTTCCGGACGGTGGCACTGTGGGATCGGTGTCCTTGTCCATGTCCATCGCATGGTCGCCCGAGAAGTGGTCTTCAGGTCCTAATGGGTTAAAACCCACTGGTTCTTCAATGTAGTTTGCCGGGTTGAACCGGCTCTGGAAATAGGGCGATGGGTCATTGAAGGGTGAGTTGTGGCCCTAGAGAGGTATATAAGAATGGTGGGAATTATGGGGCTCGTTTTCAGACTGAGGCCCAAAGGAGTTTTGGAAAGAAGGGGAGGAGCTCAGCGAAACTGAGCGCCTTGCGGGTTCAATATAGGTCCTCCAGTTTTCTTGAGGACTCCAGCTAAGAGAATCAGATGGCGTTCGCCGGTGCGAAGGCCCTGCCTCATGATCATTCGGGGCGACGAGTGGCCCCTTGCCTCTTCCTCTCCCTCTCATTCTTGGTGGCATCTTGTTCGACCTGTTAAAACAATCAAAGGATACAACAAGAAAATATAAAAGACAAAGTTAGAAATAAAACAAATTTGGATTAATCCTAAGTTCTTTGTCTAGACTCGGAAGTCGAGGAATGTGCAAACTGTGTCATTGAGAATAAACACAAAAGGCTAGTGTTTAATTCACTCAATGTTAGCTCTGATACCAACCTGTCACACCCCGATATCTCTACGTATTACCGGTGGGCCCGGTGGGGAGTATCATGACGTAGTTGATATCATCATAGTCAATCAACACAATTTAAATGCACAGCGGAAGCAAAAGATGAATCACATTACAAACCGAATAAAAAGTAATATCAAAGTATTACAAACAGACTGTAAAGGATCCACAGGCGGATCAAACAAAAAGGAAACATAGTTCATCAAATTCAAAATGCATCTAAGCTTGCAAGACTCTTATTGATGCTAAGGAGAGGGCAGCCTATTTCGATTAGCACCTGCACTTAACCTTTTTGGGAAAATACGTCAGTTTACACTGGTAAACACAATTAACTGACTCATTTTGAAAAGGTTTAGAAAAATTGATTTGAATGCACAAGGCACAAAACATTTTATAACTTCGGATAATTATTTATATATAAACTTGTAAAAGAATCACATGTTTCTTATACGTTCAGTAGCCCGAGTTGACACCGGGTTAAAGATTAATAGACACACCACATGATATAGTCCCGCGGCGAGTTATTCCCGAAACCGGCGGTTATACCTTATTATTTATATATGCACTGTCGGGTGTATGCCTACACCCCGTGCTTAGGTCGTGGCCATTTCTTAAAATGATGCCAAGAATATCCGGGACATGGTCATTAACCCCCCAAAGGTTTTAAGTAAACAAAACAATTTAAATGGGTCATATCAATAAATTAACCTCCATAAGATCAAAAATTCAATGCCCGACCAAGCGGTATTTTATATACCGTACCCCAAGCCCGTATAAGGGAAAATAAGTTAAAAATATTTACCTGAGGAAGTATAATTCACAAAAAGCAAGTGCAAGTAGCTTTTACCGGGTCTCCTAATCTGGAACAAAAGTTTTTAATAACCTATTAGATTCCTAACGGGTCTTTAATTAAGCCTAAACTTAGACCGGTTAGTTTTAAAGGAAGATATTGTTCAAACGCACGATTAAGCGAAGACCGGAATAGAATGTGACTTAGACCCGACAATTTTGGAGACTTGTGTAATATGGGTAAACTAAACACATTCTGGATTTTGAGACAAAAATGATAAGGTTTGACCCGTTTCGGCTAATTTATGCAAACTAGTTACATAAACCGCACCGGACGCGAATAATGTGTAACGGTTAACCAAATGATTCATGAACAGGTTTCCTATGTTAATATGCCTTAAATATGTTGTGACATCAGTAAGATATATTCTATTATGCCCAAAATGGATTTAAACTCATATTATGCCTCGTAGGGGTATTTTGGTCATTTAAAAGGTTATAAAAGGGGTTTAATATAAATCAGAGTTTCAGGTCTGATATAATCAGTAAATATACTTAATTTAATAGGTTACATCAGTAAGGTATTACATATATGTGAAATTTACCATTTATAACCAAACTATGCACCGAAGGGGCATTTTGGTAATTTCACCTAAGGTTTAAAGGTCAAATCTGGAAATCTGAGTTTAAAACTTTTGCTTACTGCTAAAGTATAATAATTTACTTAAAATATCAGTAGGTATCAAGTCTTATATATTTAAAATAGCTTTAATACATACTATGCGCTTAAAACGCGTAAAAAGACGGTTTTAAGCGATTTCCGGGTTTTATATGAAAAGCTGATATTTTTATTATTCCAAAAGGCTAAAAAATATTTTATTTATCATATTAGATCAGTAGAAAAAGGTTTGGTATCAAAAAGATTTGTAAAACTCATTTTATAGGCCAAAAGGGCAAAACCGACAATTACCGAATTAAAGCTAGAACCCTATGTTATGCTCAGCCTAAAAATAGATAAAAATCTTCAAAAATCCCAAAATATTATTTTATATCAGTAGGTAAAAAGTTTGGTATCAAAAATTGGGTTTAGATAGGCTTTATGCTAATTACGCTGTTTATTTAATAAAAAGCTTTCTAATTACGCTAATGAGCATAACTCCTAATCTAGACCTCAAACTGATGTCAGATTTTAGAGACAACTTTATAAATCAGTAACTAAGGTTTCTATTCTTTTACATTTTCAAAAATCACGTTTTAAGGTCATATGGGCATAATAGTCAACATATAGGCAATAAACGGAAACATGCATATGAATCGGATAACTAATGAACCAAGTTGTATAATCACAGAGGGTTATACTAACATGTAACTTGGTCCAAATAAAGCTCTAAGGCATTTCTAAAACATGCTACATTGGGTCAGAACTGAAAGTCAAAGCAAAAGTCAAATTATGCGACTTTCGGTTCCGAACCGAGCCTAAACTGAAAATTGTCGGGTTGAACATGCTTAGACATGTTCTTACATTAATTACCAAGTTATATGAGTGATAAAATAAGTTGCATGGCTTCTACATTGTTAATTATGCGTTTATTTGAAAATAAGCTTTCTGTTGACTTTTTATAATTAACTTTGACCCGACAATTGACCTAGTTAGAGTGGGAATCAGAGGGTGTCCTTTTAAGGGTTTATTACCCACATAATTACCAACTCATAGGTACTTTCAATTCGAGATTTGACTGGACAAATTTTAAATAATCACGAAGTCAAACCTTAATTACGATGGTTTGACTTTAAGCTAATTAACTAAGCAAAACTGAATTAAGGAAAGTTAAGGACACTTACTGAGGTCCTATGCACGACTAAGAATCCCTAGGAGGTGGTCTTGAACTCCAGCAATCTCCAGGAAAGAAGTTATGCAAGTTTCCAAGTGGGTGTGTGAAATGTTGCAACAAAGAGGGTGCTTATATAGTGAATTTAATCACCTATGATCATGCCAAGGAAGTCTATGCATGGTTTCAGATCATTACAAGTGCCCCTAGTGCATGAGAAACCATTGGGGCAGCCTCTTGTATGCAAAACAAGCGAGTTGAGTCGGTTAACAGGCCTGAACTGGCAGCTGTAGGTGTTTTCTGTCGCTGGTGTGCTCAGGCGGCCCGCGTAAGAGTTCCCCAGGGGCTTACGTGGCCCGTGTGGGTGGTCAGAACAGGCCAAACAAGTTTCAACAATTACAATTCAGTCCCTGGTCCTTTTAAAACGTGGTTTTACCTTTATTTCTTGCATTTTCAACCCTCTAACTTGACTTTTAAGGGCTCCATGACATAACCAAATATTTTTAAGTCCTTGGTTAACTTTATGATCACCCGAAAAGTCATAAATTTCAACGTTGACGCTTTTAACCCCTCGTATACGAATGTTATCATAACTTTCTCATACTTTATCAAAACCTCGTGAAATTTTTACCACTTATTCTAGTGAGTATAATTAATCGTTACAAAGCTTTGGGTTTGCTAAAAGGTCACTCAGAGGTATACTTTCAACATGTTGACACATTTAACCCCTGTAGTTTGTAATTTCTCACTTTCTTCCACAATTAGCTTCGCATGATCCATAATTCATTCGTTTAAGGGTATAAACATCGTGTAGGGTTATTGAAAGGTATATTTATCCATTGTTGACACTTTGAATCCTTTTATACACATACTTTCTTTGTTTGTCAACTTTAGTCCCTCTAAAGTAATTCTTTACACGTTTAAAGCTCATGACACGTGTCGATATATTATTAGACATAAATTTACGAGGTGTTACAGGTACGTTTTTAGTTAATGATGTTTTTGCTAAAGTATTATTTGACTCTGGTGCGAACCAAAGTTTTATTAATACTTTGCAAACTTCTCATTCAACCATTAACTAAACTTCCACAGGAATGTCTAGTAGAGACATGGGGAAACCATTAAGATTTCTGAAATCTTGCAGGGAGCATGAATAGAAATTTTAAATCAGAAATTCATTGCAAATCTTTACCCAATGAATCCGGCAGGATTTGATGTTGTGTTAGGAATGGATTGGTTAATAGCCAATAAAGCCAGTATTTTATGTAATCAAAAGTCAATTCAAGTAAATTCACCAAGGGGTGAAAAGATCACAATTAAAGGAAATAAAACCTTTAGATCCACAAAATTCATCTATTTGATGAAAACCGCAAGTTATATAAGAAAAGGATCATTAGTGTGTTTGATTTCCGTAATCACTAACACTAAAAGAAAAGAATTAAAGGATATTCCAGTAGTATCCCAGTTTTCAGATGTATTTCCAGAAGAATTACCAGGGCAACCTCCAGATAGAGAAGTGGAATTCAGAATCCATTTGATACCGGGAACCGCACCAATTGTCAAAGCATCTTACCATTTGGCACCCGCAGAAATATAGGAACTGAAGAAACAATTAGATGAATTGTTAAAAAGGGGATTCATACAGCCAAGCTCATCGCCATGGGGAGCACCGATTTTATTCGTTAAAAAGAAGGACGGATCAATGCGTATGTGTATTGACTACCGTGAACTGAACAAAGTCATGATTAAGAATCAGTACCCATTACCAAGAATCGATGATCTGTTCGATCAATTGCAAGGAGCACGATTTTTCTCTAAAATCGATTTAAGGTCAAGATATCATCAATTAAAGGTACAGGAAGAGGACATTCCTAAGACCGCTTTCAGAACAAGGTATGGCCATTATGAATTTAATCTCATGCCATTTGGTTTAACCAATGCCCCAGCTGCATTTATGGACAAGATGAACCGAATATGTAAGCCATATTTGGATAAATTCATAATTGTCTTTATAGATGGTATTCTTATTTATTCCAAGAGCAAAGAGGAACATACAGCGCATTTGCACGCACTTCTAAGTTTATTGAGAAAAGAAAAGCTTTATGCTAAGTTTTCGAAGTGTGAGTTTTGGTTAGAACAGGTACAATTTCTTGGACATCTAGTTAATCATGAAGGAATTCATGTAGATCCCACCAAGATCGAGGCAATTACCAAATGGAAAACCCCTGAGTCACCATCCGAGGTTAGAAGTTTCTTAGGATTGGCCAGTTATTATAGAAGATTTATTCCAGATTTTTCTAGAATAGCCATTCCCTTAGCTAAGCTAACCTGTAAATCCGTTAAGTTTGAATGGGGACCAAAACAAGAAGAAGCCTTTAGAATTCTTAAGCAAAGACTAACCAACGCACCCATACTAGCATTACCAGAAGGAACTAAAGATTTTGTAATCTATTGTGACGCTTCTAAGTTAGGTTATGGATGTGTATTAATGCAACGTCAAAAGGTTATAGCTTACGCCTCTAGACAACTTAAGAATCATGAAGAGAATTATTTAACCCATGATCTAGAATTAGGAGCTATAAGTTTTTCTCTTAAAAATTGGAGACATTACCTATACGGTAGTAAGTTTACCATATTCACCGACCATAAGAGTTTAAGGTATGTTTTTGGGCAAAAAGAATTGAATATGAGACAAAGACGCTGGATGGAGATACTTAATGATTATGATTGTGATATCCAGTATCATGCAGGAAAGGCAAATGTAGTAGCTGATGCTTTAAGTCGAAAGTATCATGAAAAGCCAAAAAGAGTATGTTCTCTTAAGTTAAATCTGCAAGTAGATTTAAATGAACAGATTAGAAAAGCACAAGAATCAGTAATCAAGGATGATACTAAAAAGTTAAAAGGAATGATTAAGGAATTAGAACAAGGAACAGATGGAATTTGGAGATTCCATAAGAAAAGGATGTGGATACCTAAATTAGGAAACCTACGTCACCGTATATTAGAAGAAGCCCATAAATCTAAGTATACGATGCATCCTGGAAGTGATAAGATGTATCAGGATTTAAGAAAGATTTTTTGGTGGATAGGAATGAAAAAGGATATAGCAGCATATGTTGCAAAGTGTTTAACCTGTTCACAAGTTAAAGCTGAACATCAGAAACCCTCCGGTTTATTGCAACTGTTAGAAATGCCTATTTGGAAATGGGAATTAATAACAATGGATTTTGTTACCAAATTACCCAAAATAAGAAAAGGTAATGATACAATCTGGGTGATTGTAGACAGGCTAACCAAGTCAGCTCATTTCCTACCAATGAAAGAAACTTTCAGTATGGAACAATTAGCTAAATTATATGTAAATGAAATAGTTTCATTACATGGAATTCCTCTATCAATTATTTTTGACAGAGATAGTTGTTTTACCTCTCATTTTTGGACAAGTTTCCAAAAAGCAATGGGAACCAAGTTGAATCTAAGCACTGCTTATCATCCACCTTACGCGGGCCGCGTGAAACCTGAAATCAGCTCCTATATAATGGGAGCTCGGGCCTTCAGTTTCCGTCGCTCAATTCTTCGATCTCTCTCTCAATTTCTGCATAGATAATATAATTTCCGGGCATTATACCCCCTAATTAACGAAGTTCTGCTCCGTTGTAAGTATTATAACCCCGGTTACGTATTAGATACGCTGCCCGTTTGATCCAGGGTTCCGTAATGGCTGTCGAGGTTCTGCCCGACGTAGTCGTTGGAATGCCGTGTCGGGGAGGGTATTACTAATGTAAATAATGGGTTATTTTACTAACATATGTGCATTTGTGTAAATTATAGATAATCACCAGGAAACCCTTACAGAAAACCTAAGACATCAATGTGAGTAATCTCCTTTTTGTAAATTGTTTTTACAAAACCTTAAATGTTTTACAATGCAATTAAGCAGTGATTGAGTCTTTGTAGTTCTTCAATTACTGCCGGTATGTTGGGGTTTTGTATAAAAAATGTGGAATACGTTACCATTGGACAAAGAGTTAGCCAATGTGTAATATGACCCACAAGTCAGGATTGACAGTACTGAATGAGTAATTGTGTAAACATAAACATTGTAATCGCTCTCAATACTGTTTAAGGATAAAACTCTTCTTGATTAAATTGGGATTCACTCACCAGTGTTTCCCACTGACAAAATATTTTTAAACGCGTTTCAGGTAACAAAATGTGAAAGCCAACTAGAAGCCAAATGGACACGAAGGCTTGGAAAAAGTGGCTATAAAAGTTACCTAAATAAAAGAAGATGTTTTATTCAATAAAATGGGGATTTTCCCTATGAAAATGTTTGTAATGAAAACTTAGGTTTTATCCCAATATGTTTAATATTATAAAAGTGTGGTATTTACTCTGATAAATATTTCCTAACTACGATCCTGATGAAATTTCCGCTGCCAAAATAATAAATACCGATACCACCAAAACTGGTTTCGCGGCCGCCCGTTCCCGGGACAGATAGGGGACGGGGGTTGCGACAAATCAAGCTCCCTTGATTTGTGGGTTTCACGCCTATTTTGGTAAAATCGTCTCTTTTGTATAAAGAGTGTCTTCAAGTGTATTGTGTACAATGTCTTAGGAAAGACATTATGTAAATATTAAGACCAAAAAGAAGAGAAAGAAGCAAAGTAGGGAGAATAACATTTTAAGCAAGAATCAAGAATGGTAAAAAATATGGTTCATACTATAGACTAGGTCGAACATGGCAATTCTGCCTAATTCCCTATAGTTATGGCTCTGATACCAATCTGTCACACCCCAACCGATGGCGGAAACATCGGAGTGAGACAAAATAGATTGCAAGAGACTTCATAACACTATTTGTGACTATATTTAAATCAACCATTTTCATTTCATAATAAAATTGTCAACATTACATAGAAATTCAAATAACATAATCATAACATAACAAAACAAAATTTGATACAACAATTTAAACCTAAACTCTAAATGTGTATCTAGGCATCAAGCTATTCCGTTTCATAGCATCATCAATCATCAACCTGTAACATGTTTAAAATACAATTCAATGCAAAAGCAAAGGCGAGTACACAAGGTTTGAATAAGTATAAAATCATTGTCCCGAATCCACATGGCAATTTGTATACAAGGTAACTAGCATGCATGGCAATATGTCAAACCCAAGTGTCCACTAGTATTTAGCATCCCTCGCCACAAAAGTGACGAGACCATTTAGAATAAAGACTTAACAAGACCCCGTCAAGTGGGGTGCTACTCCTATAGCACTATATATGTTAAGTTGAGGGCTTAGCAAAGTTAATGACATGTAGCATGTATAATATAGCATGAACCTAAGTAAACAAGTAGCATGATAACGGATCGAGAGTATAAAGAATGTTTAAGTGTGTGAGTGTGTAATTTTGTAATATAACATAAAGTACTCACGGTTTTGCAAGTCTTGAACTTGAGAATCCGCGAGTGAGTTGTTTGTTGATTAGGGGGTTGGAACACCAAGTCCTTCTACATGAAGTAAACAAGGCGTATGAGTATCGGATAGTAACGGTAGATTAAAGATTTAGGAATTTAAAACACAAGAACATATGTATACGAAAGTAATCATCTTTTAACATAAAGTACTTGTTTTGACACTATGAAACCTCAAGGGTTAATGTTTTCATGAGTAGTATACTCAAGAATCGTAACAAGTCTTATGTCTTAGATGATGTTATTCTAGCACTTTGACGAATGAACACAAGTTCACCATCAAGGTTCGAATGTTGAATAGTACATATATTTAAGTATTATATTTAGGTTATATACTATTATGTCCAATAGTCAAGCATGAGGTAGTAGATTAAATCTTCATTTAGGTACCTCTAAGTTTCATAGAAATCATGTAGGAGGTAGGAAGAGAAGTCTTCCATTAGGTACCTCTAATTGTTCACCACCACAGTTGATGTAAAAACATTCAAGGAGGGTCATGAACTACAAGTAATACAAGAATATTTAAGCACTAATCTATATGAAATCATCAAGCAATGTGTGGATTTTATGTAGGACAACCCAAGTTAATCCTATATCACACATACATCAAGCTTTGAACTTGAACATTGCTTTTGGGTTAAACCCTTGACAAAACAGAAAGTTTGTGAGGATAAATCCTCTGATTTTAAATGTCTCAACCTTGCTTTTAAGCCTAACTAACCATAGAAGTGGTTATAAGCATAAGGACATAGGTTTGAGATGAGTTAGACTCAAGTTGAACAAGTTTAGTAAAGATTAGATGAAATCAGAAATGAACAGTGAACTTTGGAGCCTTTTTGCCGGAGTTTCAGGGACTTATTTATTGCGAAAAAACCCATGGAATTGAAGATAAGGTCAATCCAAGCACATAGGAAAAAATATGAGGTAAATCGGACAAGAATTGAGTGAGTTATGCTCACTTTAGTGAAGAGGTAGCAATCTGTCCGAACTTCAGAACTCAGCTGCGTTTTTGGTTGATTTGGGAGTTATTAGAGTGTTGCAAAAGTGGTAGGGAGGCTGAGATTAAGTTGTATTTATAGGGGAAAGGATTAGAGTTAAGTTGGGTTGTCATTTAATACAAGTAGTTGGGACTGGCATTAAAAAAACAAAACCAAGCACTTCTCATGGCTGCGTACGTAGGCTGTATTCAGCCATTATCTTTTTTTTTTTTTTTTTTTTTTTTTTTTATTGTGACATCTTAGTAAAACATTATTAGATTATGTTAGTATAAAATATACTAACTTATTTAGACATCAAATGGTTAGTTGGATTTTAAATAATAAAAGAAGATAGTTGATACATGTTGGAAATGTTGGTCGCTGATTCCATCTTTTAATTCTTTTTTTTTTCTTTTTTTAATGTATGACATCTTATGTTAGAAATGGTTTCTAACTAGTTCCATATACAAAACAAACAATAAGTAATACAAAAGTTTCAACCTTATATGAACAAGATGATTCAAGTATTTGTCTTATATGAGAAGTTCGACAATGTTCTTGACTACAAAATGAACAATTTCATTGTTCATGGTTGTAGCTGAAAATTCGTGTTAAACGTGAGTCCCTTAAAACAGATTTTGTGTATCTTTTTGGACGGACGTATCTTTCTCTCATGGTACTACAACTGAAGTAGTGTGTACTTTCAAAGAGGATCAGGCACCCCAAGTTACACCGAATTAAGATGTTTTCAATTTGTGTGGGAAAAGAAACACGCGAAGTAGGTGATGGTTGAAGAATTGGAGAGTGCGAAACTTGTTAACAACATGATTTCTCTAGTCCATCTCTCCTTTTATCTCTTTTTTCAATTCTTTTGTTCTCTTCTTGAAAAATGAATCACATAGTTCCTTTTTTTACGGGATATTTGATTTCAATAACCCAATTTTTTACCGATTGGCCGATAACACTCTCAACTTTTGATTTGTACCACATCACTCCTAACTTTCAACTTATTTTCTTCTGATACTCCTTAACTAACTAAACCCTAACCCAGTTAGCTGATGTCAGATGCCACATCACCAATAATGCCATGTCAGCTGCCACATCAGCTGCCATGTCAACAAAAGCCACATCAGCTGCCACTCCATATGCCATGTCAGCAAAAAAGGGCCACATCAACAAAAACTAAGTGGGTTAGGGTTTAGTTAGTTAGGGAGTGCTAAACGAAAATAAGTTAAAAGTTGGGAGTTCTGGGGTACAAATCAAAAGTTGAGAGTGTTATCGGTTAATTAGTAAAAGTTAGGGTTATTTAAATCCAATATTCTTTTTTTTTTCAAACCAAAACTCTAAATTTAATTTTCAATTGTAACAATTTTATAAGTCAAATAAAACATACATTTGGTTGATGGCATGTTAATGTCAAATTAATTAAAACTATGAGGTATAATGAAAACCTCCATAATGATTTATGAAAAGAAATTTAAGAGTCAACAACAAAACAACCATTTTTGACAGATAAAATTTATACTACAATCATCTAAGTTTCGCAGTATTCATTTTAGTCACTCAATTTCAAGCATTGATATCTCATTCAGCTTAGCTCTGCTTTGAACGTAATTCAAGTTCTAACATGCTATAACACAATCACGAAAATAATTATCTATATAAATCATATATAAATACATTTATTTAAGTCCGAAGTTAGTTAAAAAATCATTTCACTAAACAATGACAAAGTTCTCATAGAAGACAATGTTCATAAGCTTTGTATTAATAATAACTAGTATTAAGTGCCCCCGCGTTGCGACAGGGAGCATAAACCGTTCCAAGTAGCACTAATGCTACACAACTACCAGCGACCAACAACACCGAAAAAGCTCGTAAAAACAAAATAAACAAAAAGGAAAAAATAACAACACTAAACGAAAAACATATGTAAAATCGTTGAATCACGCATGCCCGTTGCGGCATGATAAGGCGAGGAAATTAGACTGAAATGTAAAAATAGAAAAGAATAACTAAGTCAATCAAAGAGCACGCGCATTGCGACGAACCTGTCAAATAGGGAAAAATAGACGCGTTGTAACAATCCCGTCAAACGGGAAAAAATAGACGAAAAAATGTTGAATCCCACACGCACGTTGCGGCGTGTTCACTCGCAAAATTAGAACGAAACGTAAAACGAACAACTACTTATTGCCTTATTGTGTTTCAAATTAATAGTGTATGCATCATGTACAACTACTTATTGCCTTATTGTGTTTCAAATTAATAGTGTATAATTAATAGTGTATAATATGAGGGGTTAGATTAGTTTTTTTTTAAGGGTGACTTTCTATGTACAGGACCTATTGGTCACCGGGTTCATGTCGATGACAATCCCCCGTCAGCCCCGCTCTTCCGGACGCGATGTTCGATCGGGCCCCGGCCGTTGCGCAAGCTGACCTTCGCCCGGAAACCATATTGCCCCCACACGAGAGACTCGCTGGGGTAACAGCTGGGTAAAACCGGGTTGCCCTCAAGACCGCACCATGCCTCGGTAGGTACGATCCATCATTGAGACGTCCTCCCCCCGAATTGCCGCAGCCGGGTTTCGAACCTATGACCTCCCAAAGGAAGACACAAGCCCAACCACATGGACCAACTGGGCTGGGGAGAGATCACAAGCCCAACCACATGGGACTAACTGGAGGGGTTAGATTAGTTAGCTTATTTGATCAATTTAACAATAAGTGTTAGGTTACTTAATAGAAAAAAAACAGCAATTTACATGCCTTAAAGGCAGTCCGATCGTAGGGGCTGTTTAGCCTTGCTTTTAAATTATTATTATTATTATTATTATTTTTTTGTCCTTCTTAACATATAATACATATTTTAGTCACAATTAAAGTATTAATTATATCTTATGGTGTCACCAGTTATATAATCATGTTATGATGTAAAAAGGGGCAGGAAATCTAGTGTTCTTTTTTTTTCATCAACTAATTAAACATGGGTCTTGTGTTGTAAGACATGAGTAAATTTGTAGTGATTAAACATGTAATGAAGCGTTAAAGAAATATAAGTTTCGTAATTAAACAATCAAGTATCTTGTATGTATGCAACGCATTTGCAAGTTTTCAAGAATTACAAATAAGGTATCAAGGTATAACGAATTACAACGTATAAGCATGCACGAATAAATAAAGTATAAATTGTATGAAATAACGAATTTTATTATGATAAAAGTCTCGGATTTTGCAACGATACAACGAAGTACGACTCCAAGGAATACAAGATTTCCAAAAAAAATAGAAACATAAATACGACTTTCTAATTATGGAAGGTACGAAAGAGCGGTGTGTTACATGGTGGTAGTTGGGCGGCACTGGTGGTGGAGGTGAGACAGTGGTGGAGGGTTTCTGGATCTGGAGCGTGATTTTGGTGGGGATGATTGTGGGGCAGTGGTGGAGATGGTGGCGGTTCGGTGGTGTATATATAGAGAGGGAAAGTGTGTTGGTGTATGTGCTGGTGTGTGTTATATATATGTAATTTATTTTTATATATGTTATATATTAAAGATTTATGCATTAAAGACTTGTTCCTTGTACTCATGTGCATATAAGACTTGTACTTTGTGTGTAAATGACTAAATTACCCTTGTAGTTAACAGATTTGATGGATGGTGTTAGAAATTTGACTCAAATGGTTAAGAAAAGTGGTTGTAGGGACTCTGGGCGTTAAACATTTTAATTTTGGACTCAAGTGGTTAAAAACTCTAAAACATAGGGACTCAAAAAGTATTGGGTAAATTACACTTTTCGTCCTTTATGTTTGTAGCGGGTTGCAATTGATGACCTTTGACTTTAATAATTACAGTCACAGTCATTTATTTGCAAAACCTGTTACACCTTAGGTCATTTTACCCTAACCTGGTTAAAACTTTTAGTTAAGTGAGGTCATGTGTAACCCATGTGAGGGCAAAATAGTCATTTATTTAATTCTAAATTGTTGCTATCAAATGGAAACTTATCTCTATCCTTTTGTTTCAATTCAACTACATTTTACTAATCTGTTATACAAATCAACTAAAATAAACTAACAGATAAAAAACAGCAACCAAATGATGAAATCTGAAGATCATAAACAAAACTTGTTTCAAGAGAAGCGTGCCATGAATAGGAGAGCCTTGGATCTCAACAATACGAGGACCTTCCTCCTTCTTATCCTTCTTATTATGATAACTGATCTCAACAATAATCAAAACAGACCTTCCTCCTTCTTCTTATCCTTCTTCACATAATCGAAACGGATCTAAACCAATTAGATATGAATCAACCCTGTCAATATCATAAAATCTCTCTAAACAAACTCTCAATTTTCTAAAGCAAATGAAAGATATCTACAATCATTACATCAAATTCCAAAATCTCATTTCATCAAACACCTGATGATCATAACTACGGAGCAAATCGAGCGAGTAACAAACGAACGAAACCAGCAGTTACCAGTTCAATAACCAAATGTCAACAGAAATATCTTCAAATCATTCTATAATTGTCATCAAAGCTTCAAATTACAACCTTACAACATGAAAATGTAAAAGAATATTCACAATTTCACATAATCGGAATGGATCTGAACAAGTTATCATAAAAGCTCGCAGAATATAACTTACAAAACTCTCAATTTTTGAAGATAAGAAGAAGGAGGAAGGTCCTCGTATTGTTGAGATCGAGTGAGGGAAAGGTAGGGTTTAAGAGATGGAGAGTTAGGTCAAGTTCAGTGGTGGAATGGAAGGGGAAAGTGGGTAATGAGGATGGATATTATTGTATGAAATGACTGTTTTGCACTCATATGGGTTGCACATGACCTCACTTAACTGAAAGTTTTAACCAGGTTAGGGTCAAAGGACCTAAGGTGTAGCAGGTTTTGCAAATAAAGGATTGTGACTGTAATTATTAAAGTTAAAGGTCATCCATTGCAACCCGCTACAAACATAAATGTATTTGTTAAAGGTTATATTGATGTTTAAGAAGAAGCAGCAGCAAAGGGCGGCTGAGCGGGGAAGGGTTAAAGAAGAAAAAGGGTTTAGGATTTTTGACACATTTAGCCTATATAGTTTGTATAGTTTACAAACTTTAATTAAAACTTTTAAGTCTACAAATTTTAATTAAACTTTGATAACTTTTAAATCATAATTTTAATTAAATTTTTTAAATCTAAAAAAAATTATGTAAAAAAATAATAATGATTGTTAGATGATTGCGATTTAGTTAACCCACAACACCTAGTTAACGAAAAATTTAGTTAATGTAAATGTGCTGAGTTGGCACTGATGTAACAACACTTTATCTTAGGTAATGAAAAAATCAGTTAACCGACAACACATAGTCTATGGAATGCAACAAAAGAAAAAAAAGAGAAGTTTGATGTAAATTTTGTTCAGAAACGAGTTAGGTCAAATATAAAACGTCTTCATTGCACGGTATAAATTCGAGTTACTTTACGTTTCGACGCCACCGCAATGTGCAAGGAAATTTACTAGTTTACTACATAACATTCTCTAGAGGTCCGGAATTTCCAACACTACATAACATGGCATAGATAATTAGTCTTGGTTGTTATATCTAGTATATTTAACCAATTGATCGTGTTTGGGCTGAACTATTTAATTCATTTAATCAAACAAGTCGACCTATCAACCTATTAATTTAAATAGGACCCCTTATGACGTGTCTTACCCATTTATTACAACTCATCAACCCGATTAACACGTTTACAACTTCAATATAAGCCATCAACTCGATTGACAAGTTTATATTAATGGCTTAAATGGTCCGTCTTCGTGCCATACGATTTTAAGTGTGTTTGCATTTGGCTTGATGCCTTTTATGAGTAAGTATATAGGTCGTGTTTGGGCTGTCAACCCACCGACTAGGTAACTCAAAATACATCTAGTCGTCTACCCCCGACACAACACGGTTGACAACCTATTGAGCTACGTTTCATACATAAAAAATTATGTAATACAATCATGAAAACCATATTAATATTGTGATGGTGCTAATTCACTCATTTTTCTATCTCATTATATATGTGTAGCACCACGTATGAATGATATATTTATATAATCTTAAAAACAAATGTCGGTGGTTGTCCCATCAAAAGCCACCAACATTTGTTTGTTTAATTAGTTACTGAAAAGCTATCAGCAATGAAATGGTTGGATTAGGTGGCCGAGGTATATAGTTCTCCCAATTGCATCCCAGGTTCGAATCCCCCTTATGCATTTTTTTAGAGTGAATTGCAAATTTTGTCCTTTATCTATATACCTAATTTCATGCGGTGTGATCGGTTTATCGCGCTCCGGTCAAAGATAATATTTATATGCCCAAATTACCATTAACAAATAGCTAGTGGTAGCAAGAGGTCGAACCACGAAGAGTATGTGGTTTGCGAGTGGATTCGATTGAATTATAAAGAAGTGTCACAATTTATGAAGCTTGCTATGATATTCTTGTATTTTTGTTTTGTTGAAAGATGTGAAGTTAACTAAGTGAATTGATTTGATTGAATAACAATTACTAATTAACAATTACAATAAAGATTTATTACTAGACAAGAATAAGAAAAAGGATTCACACCCGGTTTCGGTAATTGCTAACTGAAGGTTTCTGCAAGTTTTAAGATTCAACTCAATTGCATATGATTAGCGGATTTAGTGTACCGTGACTTAGGTGCCAATAACTATCAACGTTTCAACGAACGGACAAGAATGCACTTTGTTGGTGCATTCGTCTGTCGACTACGTCTTGTATCAAGTCTTACGATTGTATAGGATAGAACAGGGCACGAAATCCAAGAGATGTGTTGTAGATAGTGATTTCGCTCATGTGTCAAAACCTGATTTCGCTTATGTGTCAATCAGGTGGTTTCGCTTATATGGTTCCTGTGAGGTTTCGCTTATATGTCATGTACATAAAAGCGAAATCTGTTAACCTATAAATAGGTAGTATGAGCGAAATCAATAACATAGTTGTAGGTGTTCTCTTCCGGTAAGCCACGAAGTGCTGCCGAAGTGTTGTAAGAACTTGTAATCGCTTCAGTGATCAATACAACAACAGTTTAAAGTGAATCCAGCTGTAATCGCACCAAAGCATTAGTTTCCACCTCTTGTTTTGGATAGGAATTCTTCTGATCGACTCAAACAGGGCCGAATACGATCCTTCAAGTGGTATCAGAGCTCAGGAGGAAGAGTTCTTGCCATTTCAGCTGCATTTATTCTGATTTTCTACACTTTCTTCAAAATTACAAAATTTTTCTCAGTAAAACCGGCTCAATTTCACACACAGCACTGGTAATCATGTTTTAGTAAATCCTTAAAAGTTTCAGAGCTAAAATCGAATTAAAAACTTGAATTTTGAGGGTTTTCGCTCCAAGTGACTCGTGCAAAAAGTGACGTCATCAGTTAGTTTCGCTCTTGTGACACTCAAGGTTTCGCTCCAGTGACAATTGAGGGTTTCGCTCCAAGGATCAAAGCTTGTTTCGCTTTTGTGACAAACTTGAGGTTTCGCTCTTTTGACAACTTAGTAGTTTTGTTCATAAGGCACTTAGGGGTTTCGCTCATAAGTCACTTTGAAGTTTCGCTCATAAGTCACCTTGGTATTCCGTTCTTGTGACACTTCAGTGGTTTCGCTTTAGTGACAACTAGGGTTTCGCTCCAAGGGTCAATTTTGTCTAAGCATGGAAATTTGTGAACTTGTGAACTTTAAACAATGGACAACGAATTCTATAACGCATTTGCTAGCCCGATCACAATCACTCAAAATGCTTTACTTGAAAACGAAACCGGGACATCTCAAAAACCGCCCAAACTCATGGATATTGATGATTACAATGGTTGGTCCGAACGCTTTGGAAATTGGGTTGAGGCGTATCATTTGGATGCTTGGGAACACACTGAAGAACCATATGTTAGGCCCACAAGGAATAATGCTCAGTTAACAATTAGGGAAATGAGTACTGAGGATAAAAAGAAATATAGAGATGAGAAATTGATGGTGAGTCTGCTTCAGCAAGCGATAAAAGAAGATATCTTAATACTGCTTCAACATGATGGAACTGCTTATTCAATTTGGACAGAATTGGAAGCAAAATTTGTTGGAAGTGATGATATGCTCAAAAACAAAATGTCTCTCATGAAGAAAGAGTTTGATCTGTTTCGAGGATTAAAATCTGAAAACACCAAGCAAATTATAGAAAGATATTGTAACTTGGTGAGAAATATGTCAAAACTTGGTATTAAAAAGGATACTGATGAATTGATTGAAAAACTTGCAGATGCATTACCTTATGAAACTTGGGGAACGTTTCTGATGATGCTAAGATCCAACAGAAAGGATTATAAAAATTTAACATTGGGAGACTTCATCAAACACCTGGAAGCTCAAGAGATGGAGCCGAGAAAGATTGCCAGGATGAAGAACTACGATGGAGAACAAGATATCAGCTTGTATTACAAAGGTGGTGTCAACGAAAAGTCAATTTTTTCTCCAAAAGTCGAAACTGCTTACAGTGCAAAAGATTCTTCTGAAAAGAAATCATCCCAGGGATCAAGCAGCACAAGATTTTCATCATTCGATCCAAACATTTCTGCAACAAAGAACAGAAGAAAACTTCAATGCAATATTGTATTAAATCTTGAAAGTGATCAAGATTATTCTGAAGAAGTAGCTAAAAATCAAATGTCTTTGTTGGGAATGGTGTTGGAATCCTATAGTAGTTTTGTGGCCGGAAAGATCGGTAATCCAATGCTCACGAAAGAGGATTACGATCAAATCGATGCTGAGGAAATGGAATTGATGGATATTAAATGGTGCATGGCCAGCGTGTTGAGAAGAGCCGAGAAGTTTAAACAAATTACAGGAAGAGATGATTTTCGTGATGCAAATGTTTCAACTTTAGGCTTTGATAAATCTAAAGTTACATGTTTTCGTTGCAGGGAAAAGGGGCATTTCAAGAGGGAGTGCAAAAATCGTGAAGCTAGTGGAGCCCAGAATCCTTTTGGAAATAAAGATTATCACAAAAAGGCGATTTATCATCAAGTCACACCACCAGCACCGCATCAGGCACAAACTGCACATGGGAGAGATGTGATTGAAGGTTCAAAAAGAGCGTGTCTAGTTAATCAGGGCAAGTATGATAATTTTACCTGGGATAAATATCTTCCAACAAACAGCAAAGTGTGTTTGGCAGAACAAGATGATGAAAAGTTAGCTGAAGGTTTCTGTTGGGACAATTTTTGCCCAGATCAAGAACTTATGGCCAAAGAGATGACCAAAGACACTTCATATGCTAAAGCTTTCATTGCAAATGCCTGTGATTTGAAATGTGCCGAAAAGTGCAGAAAAGTAATGGAAGCTGCTGAAGCAAGACGAAGAAAGCTTGAAGAAGAGGAAGAAGAGGAAGAGAGATTAAAAGCTGAGGCAGAAGCTGAGAAAAAGAGAAGAGCTGAATTTTTACGATCAAACAGAACAGTCAAAGAGGTTCCTGAATTTGAAGTCAAAGTTGATGCAGAACCTGTCAAAGTTCCTGAAAAGTGCATGAATTGTGATTCTTTAATCAAGCAGAACAATGAGTTGCTGCATAACATAAACAGATTGAAAGAATCCTATGATACAATGAACAGAGAAATCAACAAGTATACTGATTCAAACGGTGAACAAGTTGTGGCAATGAATACGCTGAAGAGAGCATACCTGAGACAGCTGGATGATGTCAACTTTCACATAAAGAAATGTGCTGATCTAGAGTTGAAGTTAGCAACACAAAAGATAGAAACTGAGAGAGTCAACAAGTTATTAGAAAGTTACTCATGTTCTACTTTTGTTGTTGACAGGATTTATCCAGTTGTGGAGAATTTGAAGACGTTTGAAGATGTGAAGACGTCCGAAGAAAAGAAATCTGTGACAAAAGATGAAGATAAAATGAAGATTTCTGGTAAGAAACCAAGTGTGGTCTACAATAGATGTCCGCCCCCGGTCGAAAATGGATTTTCACCTCTAAATCCAAATTCCGAAAGAGTCGATAAGGCAATAAACTTACAATGGGAGTCTGGGCCGTCGGATAACTTGCCAGAAAATATTGATGTCACGTACACGTCGTCCGACACTGATCATGAGTCAAAGTTGATAAAAAGTGTGGTCGATCAGGTGTTAGATAAAGATGACTGTGAGGAGTCAAAATCTGAGTCCGATGCGTCAAAGTCAACAGTCAAAAAGGACAAACGGGTTTATGATAAAGAGTTTTTGATATCAAAATCTAATTTGAATGATGAATCATTCAAAGTGGCATATACTTTGAAAGATTCTGACAAATTATATTCTGATGAAGCTTTTCCAATAAGAAGTGTAAGATTTGAAATGATTAAAAAGGTTTTCAAACTAACAGAAATCAACATTTCTGAAATAAAAGATATTAATCTTTCTGGAAAACCTAAACCTTACACCTCAAGAGTTCAACAAAGATTAAACAAGAAAAAGGGTTACAGTTCTGGTTCTGGTATTCATAAAAAACCAAACCATAACTGTAATTTCAAAAAGAAAGGATTAGGATTTAATCAACCGAAAAATTATAAAAATGAAAAAATTTTAAACCAAAAACTGTGTTTGTTTCAGGAAAATCTTTAGATGATGAGAAAGAACAAGCATTCAGAAAGCAGACAAATCAGGAATTCCTTGTCAAGAAGCAAGAAGAGTTGAAGAAGAATGTTGTTCAGAAAAAGATTGAAAAGAGAACCTGTTTTCAGTGCAAGATTGCTGGTCATGTTGCTAGGAATTGTCCAAAGACATTCAAACCAAAACAGGAAGTCTCTGGTAAATTGAAAGAGAAAGTTGTTGAGAAAACTGAACTTTCAACCCGAAAGTTTACAGGCTTTGAAAATTCAATCTTTGAGAAAGGAGAATGTTCAAAGAGTGTTTTGAAAGGAAAAGAAAATGTAAAAAATCAAAAAATGGGTTGTGAAAGGTTCAGGTAATAATTCTGGTGATGAATCTGATTCCACAAAATCAGAGGAGCCACGTGTTGAGAAAAAGGTTGAAAAATCAGTTCCAACTATGAATGATGAAAATTTTCCACCTCTACGAGCTGAAAATTTTAAAAAGAAGGTTGGGAAAGTTGAAATTTCAAATCAATTTTATTCTGACAAGAAAAAATTTGATGTTGATAAGGCTTTCAATGGAACTGTGAAACACATTTTTGGAAAAATGGTCGATGGTAAGGCCAAAGGAGTGAAAGAATTTTATGCTTCCAAAAGAAATGTTCACAGGTCAGTTGAAAGTAAAAATGAAGAAGAGGTTGTTACACCCAAGGAAGGTCAGGCTTGGGTGGATATATTTTTCAAACAGTAAAAACCTGACTTGCCGGAGCTCCCAAGTTGGTAATCGTGGAGCATGAATCGGCATCATTCTTATGTTGTTTGTTTGATAATTGAAAATTTTTGGAAATTCATACTGCAGGAATAGCCGGAACTCCCAGGTTTGTAAGCGTGGAGTAGGAATCGGCACCTTGAGAATTCAACCAACAGATGGTAAATTGGTTGAAAAGCAGGTTTGAGTTGTATGTTTGTGATTTTTACAAGTGGTTCAGAATTTGAATCAGATTGATTCTACAAGTGGTTAATCAAGGTCATTAAATTGAACTTGAGTTAACTATCATTTAAATGATTGGTAAAACAATGTGATGATTTGTTCCCCAAACTTTAAAAGTGGTAAAATCAACAAAACTAATTTTCCGGAAAAACCATTTTGATTAAAACAAACTTAAGTGTTTTGAGATCATAATGGGAAAATAGTTTGTTGTGAGGGGGAGTTCTGATTGTTTATGCCAAGTGGATGGAGAATTGAGGCAATTTGATATCAGTTGTCATGGTCTTGTACAGTTTGTTTTCAAATTTCCTAAGATGTGTTTGCATTTTAGGGGGAGTAAGAAATTTTTGAAAATCCAAAAAATATTAGAAAATTTGAAAAAGTAAAAAACATGATAAAATGAAAAATGAGTTTTTGTTGCATAAAAGAGGAAATGATAGTACATCAGTGGACTATCACAACATGCTAAAGAATTGTAAAGTTAAATGTGATAAACGATCTCACTGTGGATGTGTGAGTAGGTTTTTGCACATTTAGTAGATTGTGACGAGATATAAACCTAAATTTCAAACTTGCTTATATCGTGGGGAAACATCTCTCGGATATATGGGTAACCCCCGAAATCTCGTTTGAAAGATTCCGTTTTCTGATATACTAGGTCTTTATACTCAGTGATATCTGGGGTATTATTCCGGGACTTCTGCTGAATGGAAGTTCTGACCTAGTCCTCGAATAATACTTTCCGCAAATGCTTGAAACATAGCATCACCCTCAGCATAAATGATAAGACAATAAAATTGCTTAGCAATGCTGTTGTAAAAAAGATCCTCTAAAGGGGACACACCCAAAAGTTGAGTCATGATCTCTCTGCTGAACGGTAGTTCTGACCTGAGCTCTCATGATTCTTCATAATTTATTAACCCTTACAGATATCATTTGTGTCATAATTACCTGTAAGACTGAATATTGGGATCTGGATACGGGAGTATATTCTGAGGTGGGACACGCGATTGAGTTTAAGTTCTTAAGACATTAATCTCGTATCTCGAAACAATTGAACTTTGTGTGAGAATTTAAATGGACCAGTATACTGACAATCTAGGTGAATCATTTAAAACTTAAAATGAAATGAAGCTTAACGGTGTTGGTGATTTGTCTCAAAAACTGATATGATCCTCTTACACGAACTCACAAAAATATTGTCTGTAAATATTTCATTTCTGCATTTACTTTGGTTCAGAAAATCCAAAAAGATTTTAGTGTGTTTTAGCATAAATTTTTGAAAATTCAAAAAGATTTTCGACGACTGATGTTGAGAAGCTGATTTTTGAAATTTCAAGTGCTAAACATGAAGAACCGGTTTGGGAGAGAGTATGAAAATGTTTTGTATCTACAAGTGGTTTTCAAAGAACAAATTTTTATAGAATGTCTGTCATAGTTTCTAAATTGTTAAAAGATTTAATCTTTAAAAAGAAACTTATGTGTTGGGTAGAGATTTTTGCAGGTTGGCCAGGTTTCGATCCAGAGCAGGATGAAAGCCAGGTTATGATCTTGTGAATTCCAGACTACGATCCCAGCAGATTGAGAGGGGGAGTCTGAAGACACCATGATATTCAACATTTGAGAGAGAGGAGTTTGTTGAAGATAAAGATAGAGAATGAGGATTCTTGCAATGACAAATACTTCAGAGTAAGATCGAAGACTGATAAAGATTGTAGGTTGACAATCGAAGACTCGACACTGAAGACTCCGTCAACATCCGAGGGGGAGTTTGTTGGTGCACTACGTCTGTCGACTACGTCTTGTATCGAGTCTAGCAATGTATAGAATTGAACAGGGCACGAAATCCAAGAAACATATGATAGAATAGGTTTCACTTATGTGTCACAGTCTTAGTTTCGCTTATGTGTCATGAGAGGGGTTTCGCTTATCTGTCAAGTGACAGGTTTCGCTTATGTGAACATGTATGAATGAGCGAAACCTGCTCATCTATAAATAGGGTTGTAAGAGCGAAACCTCAGACATAGTTGTAGGTGTTCTCTTCCGGTAAGCCACGAAGTGCTGCCAAAGTGTTGTAAGAACTTGTAATCGCTTCAGTGATCAATACAACAACAGTTTAAAGTGAATCCAGCTGTAATCGCACCACAGCATTAGTTTCCGCCTCTTTTTTTGGATAGGAATTCTTCTGATCGACTCAAACAGGGCCGAATACGATCCTTCATTGTAATCAACACAAGTAAAACCTAACCAAGACAATGCATATTACACATAACCATTTCATAAAGTCATAACTTTTAACATCGCTCGACAATTTATGAATACGAAACAAATGCAAACTATTGTCAAAGGTTTCAAAAATCAAACACAGTTTGTCACAAAGTTGAAGCAAGAAACAATTCGAAACCATAAATTAAACAACTACCTACACCGGGGTGAAACCGAGATGATTAGCCGCTCATGGTTGAAGAAGCTTGATCACCGGATGATTAGAACTTGATGAAGATCATCTTGAAGCTTGAAAGATGGAGGAATGGTGAATGATGAAGGTTTTGTGTAGAATGATGGTGGAAGGATTGATGCTGATGAGTGATGATCAGAGACCATAAAGTCTGCTCCCTTTGCGTTCCTTCTTTTTTTTTCTTATATAATCATGCTCAATTAATGAATTGATTAATTAATGTTCCCCATGCAAGTTGTTGCTTCCTTTCTCTCTCTCCATTGTAAATGGGCTGCCAATATTTCGTAGGTAAAAGATGATGTGGGGCCGTGAGTTGGGATGCAAATTAATATGATTGTTGCTAATAATTGACAATAAATGCTCCCCTCAAAAATCTTTAGTGGCTCATAATTTCCTTCCAGCTTTTCATACTCCTGTATAAAATATAAAAAGAATTAATTGCAACTTTTCATTCAATTCTATTTTTAGTGCTATCATACGTCACTTTTCATTTACAAACAATTAATTGCAATAAGTATAAATCAATGGCATTTAATTGTAATAGAAAACTCTTTTTTTAACATAATATAATTGATACCTCGCTTTTGTAGAGATTCTATTTTAAATTCATTTTACTAATTCATCATTTTAGCGCACTTTATCTTCATAACCCACAACATACAAATACCAATTAAAGTAGTATCTTTCATGACAATATCGATGCATTTAGATTATAAATAATATCAATTAAAGTGTGCCTAAATTCCACCGATCAAATCCCCACACTTACCTTTGATTGTCCTCAAGCAATAGTTATGGAACTACTCACCATAGTAACAACACCTCTAAACCCCTTTGCCGACGCAACAGTTTAAGTCCCAAGTCATACCCATTCCATAGACTGACACAATCAAGATTGACAGTCCGACAAGCAATTGGTGCAATTTCTAAAACATATGACTTATCTATCCAAAATTAACATGCTTAGGATAATACACATGCTACACGCCCCTCACAATAAATTTTCCTCTCGGTTTAATATCTGAACTAGCGTGTAATGTGCTAGTATGTATAACACTCAAAACCAAACATGAAATTCTGTAATCATAGGCTTGTATGACAATCACACCTCCACTGTATCATATAACACGGCACATATCAAAAGGACTTTCGGTTTTGGGCTTAGGTTAATGGTAGGAAATTTTTTTGGCTTTTTTTTTATTTATATTTTTTTTATGTGGCAAACAAACAACCGACCAAACCGCGACAACTTTATTTGTAAACACAATGACTAACACACTTTTGGGTTGGTTTCTACCCAAGACATAAAAAATCTTCACAAAACTTTTTTTTTTAATCTTTTTCATTTTTTTTTCTATTTTTTTTTTTCACTTATTCAAAATTTGTCGTTCACGGTCGGTATCAAACAATTAACATTAGGTGGACAAACGAAAGGTAAATAGGCTCAACAGGGCTACTAAGGGTGATGGTTCAGTAAACACAAAACAAATAAACAGGTGTAAGGTATATCCTAATGCCTTTATCATTTACGTGCACATATCAAACCACAATCTCAGCATGTATCAAATCATACAAGTTCTAACACAGAATGACATGCGGCCTGCTCTCAACAAATGAATTCAATATGTAAAGCATTCTATCATTCTACAGGCTCAAAGTTCTCACCGAAGAAAGGTAAAAAGGATGCCGACATGTAGCATATGCAATCTAAAGCATGTTACCCCTAAATAGACATCTCTTTTCAATTCTTTTTTTTTTTAAAACACCTGTCGGACCTACTCTCATGAAACTTAAAGGAACGACCATGACAAGGGACTATGTTAGTTTACTACTGGCAAGGAACCCATTAGTGATTGAAACGTTCGGTTTTTATATCCGTTTAGCTTACTTAAGGCGATGAAATTTTTCAAAATTTTCAATTTTTTTTTCAATTTTCATCGTTCTCAATCACTTTCAAACTCTTTATCCCTTCCCGGGTTTCCATATCTCCACACTTGGGCGACATTGTCCCCAATGTATCATGCTTTTAAAACAAAACCCGAGAATACTTACTAACAACATCATGAGCGACTGTTTCTAAAAACTTGACACAAACACATTCCCTAAACATAAATAGTTTAACACCACCAAGACACGAATAGAAATGCAATAATAAAAAGTAGAACAGACTCCCCTGGTTTAAAGCGTAGAATTCTCGTGCGCCCTGTTCCACCACGACTGTATAGCATTTCATTCGCAGTCGTGTCCAACAAATACTTAGGTCAATCTCTACGGTTAGTGTTCAGATCATCCCCCTCCAAATGGAGATTGAGTATGGACAGTTTTGACTGAGCTCTAATCCGTGCATTGTCCGCAACTACAACTAGAACGTACTGGGACTTCACCAAACATCCCCACACTTGAACCATTGCATCCGTGGAGATTAATAACCTGGTAACCTACAAAAATACTCACACAAAAACAAAACAAATATACACTACTCTACTAAAATGTTACCAGTCCTTTTTAGTTGACCTCATAAACCGGAATGCTTACCACGAAGCTTACCGATTCCTTGATTTCATCCACCTTCTCATTACCATCGAGGAACGGTTTTAGTCTATGCCCATTAACCGTTTGCCGTGACCCATCCTTCGGGTCCTCAATGGTAACGTCACCCAATTGTCCGACCCGGGTGATAACATAGGGTCCCATCCATTTGCTTCGGAGCTTTCCGAGAAAGAATTTGAGTTTCGAATTGTAGAGCCACACTTTTTGTCCAACCTCGAAATCTTTCTTCCTCAACTTGGCATAATGCGCCTTCTTCATCCCATCTTTGTACTTGGACGCGCATTCGTATGCCATTTTTCTTAGCTCCTCCAACTCGCATAGCTTGAGTTTCCATTCCCTACCTGCATCATCATATTGAACATTAACCTCTTTAATAGCCCACAATGATTTATGCACAAGTTCAACCGGCAAATGACAATTTTTACCGTAAACCAACCGATAAGGTGTAGTGCCAATGGGTGTCTTATGAGCCGTACGGTAGGCCCATAAAGCATCGTTCAATTTGATTGACCAATCCTTACGGTCCGCCCGCACGGTCTTTTGCAAAATCTCTTTGATTTGCCTATTTGACACCTCAACTTGCCCGCTTGTTTGCGGGTGATAGGGGTAGCAATTCTATGGTCAACACCAAACCTTTTTAAAAGTTTTCCAAACCGAAAGTTTTTAAAGTGAGATCCTCCGTCACTTATGATGACACGAGGAATCCCAAACCTTGAGAAAATATTGGTTTGAACAAAGTTACAAACTACGGAATGGTCGTTTGTCTTGGTGGCTATTGCTTCGACCCACTTTGACACATAGTCAACGGCCACCAAGATATACAAATAGCCATAAGAATTGGGGAATGGGCCCATGAAATCAATACCCCACACATCGAAAATGTCGACTACAAGGATTGGTTGCATGGGCATCTCATAGGGGTGTTCATCGAATCGAATATCGAATTTTTGAATTATTCGAATCGAATTAATCGAATAATTTTTTTTTCTCTTGAATTCGAATTCGATTCGAATTCGAATAAGACACATACTATTCGATTCGAATTCGAATTCGAATAAAAACTTCAATTCGTATTCGCTTCGTATTCGAATAAAAATTCGAATTCGAATCGAACTCGAATAAATTCGCTACCATAAACATTTAAAAAACTATTAAAATGAAACATAAATTTTAACACTACCATAAACCACGATACGACATTATAAAGTTTCAAATAACATCCATAAACACATTCTATTAGAAACCCCATAAGGCGTGCCTTAGAATCGTTTTTTGGGCGTTTCGCCTTGAGGCGCACGACTCAGCGGTTTTTATAAAACCATGGATCCAAGTGGTGATCTTAGTCAAGTAAACACAATGTCAATAAACTATAATCATGATTGCAGGTTCATCACAATCAAAGTAAGTGTAACAACATATCCATATTACTTAAAACTCTTGAGAAGCAGAGCCGATATCCCCCTTGTCCTTCCCAGCTTTCTTCGGCAACAAAGTGGAATGAATATTCGGAAGAACCCCACCGTTTGCAATCGTCACAGATCCCAACAGTTTACTCAATTCTTCATCGTTCCTCACCGCTAACTGTATGTGCCTTGGAACGACTCTGCTCTTCTTGTTGTCCCTCGCTGCATTCCCAGCCAACTCCAACACCTACAACAACAAACTCTATTGATCAAACACAAACCCTAACTTTTGTCAAATCAAACAAAACAAAAACAGAAATTGAAAACATATCTCAGCGGCCAGATACTCGAGAACAGCGGAGAGGTAAACCGGAGCTCCGGCGCCGACACGTTGTGCATAACGTCCGGCCTTTAGAAACCTAGCGATTCTACCGACGGGGAACTGAAGACCGGCTTTCGAAGATCTTGAAACGGACTTTGAAGCCTTTGGTTTGCCTCTACCGCCTTTCTTTGCTTCTGCATCGGATTTTGCTATTCAATTCGATTTGGGGAAAATGTGGTTTGGTTTGGGGGATGATGTTATGTGAACCGATCTGGTTTTGTATTTGTAGTGAGAAGGGTTTGATTTTGATCGGTGCGCTTGGACTCACGGGGATTGCCAGCGTGGCACTTGGATTTGTGTTTCCACGGGTGTCGTTTAAATTATATATATAAAAATAAAAATACATGTATAATTCTTATTCGAATTTCGAATCGAATCGAATTTAAAATTGTAAATTCATATTCGATTCGTATTCGATTAACTTGACTCGAATCGAATCAAATTCGAATTCTTGCGACTCGAAACGAATTCTTGATAATCGAATCGAATTCGAATCGAATTTCAAATTTTTCGAATCGAAACGAATTCTGAACACCCCTAGCATCTCATCCCTTTTTGAAATACCCCCTAATTTCTGGCACTCTACACAATTTTTGGAAAATTCATTTGCATCTTTGAAGATAGTTGGCCAATAAAGACCACTATTCAAAACTTTATGACCCGTTTTGTGGCCACTAAAATGGCCACCACATGCAAACGAATGTAGATGCTGCTATACGCTTGGAATTTCCTCGTCATCTATGCATCTTCTAATCACTTGATCCGCACATTCTTTCCACAAGTGCGGTTCTTCCAACCGGTAATACTTGATTTGAGACAGGAAATGTTGCCTCTTCCGTCTATCCCAATGTGCCGGTAAGTCACCTGTACCAAGATAATTCACAATGTTAGCATACCAAGGTAACTTATCTAATTTCATAATATGTTCATCAGGAAAAGACTCATTGATCTCTAATGTTTTAGGATCATCTTCAACTATCAACCGAGACAAGTGGTCTGCTACCACATTCTCGGTACCCTTTTTGTCCCGTATCTCCAAATTGAACTCTTGAAGCAACAACACCCATCGGATCAATCTCGGCTTTGCATCCTTTTTCTCCATGAGGTACCTAACAGCAGTGTGATCAGAATAGATAATCACTTTACTACCCCATATGTATGACCGAAATTTATCCAATGCATATACTACTGCGAGTAGCTCTTTTTTGGTGGTGGTGTAATTCAATTGTGCATCCGAAAGAGTCTTACTCGCGTAGTATATGGCAACGGGCTTCTTATCAACCCGTTGTCCCAACACGGCCCCCACCGCATAATCACTTGCATCGCACATAATTTCAAAAGGGAAAGACCAATTTGGCGATTGCAAGATTGGGGCCTCAACTAACTTTTCTTTTAATTTGTTAAAAGCATTTTGACAATTTTCATTGAAATCAAACGGTTGGTCTTTTAACAACAAGTTACACAAAGGCTTGGTTATATCACTAAAACCCTTAATAAATCATCGATAAAAACCCGCGTGACCTAAAAATGACCTAACACCTTTAACAGTCGTGGGATACGGTAAAGTAGATATAACTTGTACCTTTGCACGATCAACCTCTATCCCAAGACTTGACACTACGTGCCCCAACACGATTCCCTCTTGAACCATAAAATGGCTCTTTTCCCAACTTAGGACCAAACTAGTTTCGACACATCTTTTTAATACTTTGTCTAGTTGGTCCAAAAAAGCCTCAAATGATGACCCAAAAATTGAGAAATCATCCATGAAGATTTCCAACGACTTCCCCACCATATCTGAAAAGATACTCATCATACACCTTTGCAAGGTGGCAGGGGTGTTACATAATCCAAACGGCATTCGCCTAAATGCGAAGGTGCCGTAGGGACAAGTAAACGTGGTCTTTGATTGATCTTCCGGGTGGATGGCAATTTGATTATAACCAGAATAGCCATCTAAGAAGCAATAAAATCGTTGCTCCGACAATTTCTCAACAATTTGGTCAATGAACGGTAAAGGAAAATGATCTTTGGAAGTTGCGGTATTCAACTTCCTATAATCAATACAAATTCGCCACCCGGTTACCGGCCGAGTGGCTACCTCTTCACCTGCGTCATTTTTGACGACTTGTATACCCGCTTTCTTTGGAACCGTCTGCGTTGGGCTCACCCATTGGCTATCCGAGATTGGGTAAATGATACCCGCATCAAGCCATTTCAGCACTTCCTTTTTCACCACCTCCCGCATATTCGGATTCAATCGCCGTTGTGCATCCCGAACGGGAGTCACATTCTCTTCCGTGATGATTTTGTGCATCACCACCGAGGGACTAATACCCTTCAAATCCGCAATGGTCCATCCAATCGCCGCCCGATTGGTGACCAAAACACCCATCAATTGCTCCTCTTGTTCCTTGGTTAAGTTTGATGCAATGATAACCGGTAGTGTTTTGCCTTCACCAACATAAGCATACTTGAGATGCTTAGGCAACGCTTTCAATTCGACCTCCGGAGGTTCTACTAATGACGGATTCAATTTAGTGTCAATGCTCTCCGGTAAACTCTCAACGTGGTGCGTCCATGTCGGTTTTCCCTCACTAACCGCAAGCACGTCCAAACTTTTCACTTCCTTGTCTATGCTCTTTTCCATCTCCAACTGTAACCTATCAAACATATAACAATCCTCCATTGTGTTTTCCCCGTCCACGACTGTGTCGCAAAGAGGTATACACGTGTCAATGATGTCTGCCATATAGCATTCATCATCAACTGAAGGGTTCGTAAGTCCGGAAAAAACTCGCAACCTCAGCCTTCGGTTTCCAAATGTCATGTCAACCGTTCCAGTTTTGCAATCAATTTGAGAATTTACGGTTGCTAAAAACGGTCGACCCAAAATCACCGTAGGTTGCTTGGTTGGATCCTTGGCCACATAATCAAGTACTAAAAAGTCCACCGGATAGTAAAAATCTTCGATTTTTACTATCACATCCGAAACAATTCCACGGGGTAGTTTGGGTGTCAAATCGGCTAACACCACAGTGGTGTTTGACGGCTGAAGTGGACCAAACTCGTATTGGTCATACAAGCTGCCCGGTAGAATGCTCACGCTAGCACCAAGATCTAGAAGTGCCCGATTGATTTTAAAATCGCCTACTTGAATTGAAATGATAGGCGCACCTGGATCTTGAAGCTTAGGTGGAAGTGCACCCAAAAGAATCGAACTCACATTATCGGTTAAATCTAATTTTTTTGGAAATTTATGAGTTCGCTTCTGAGTACACAATTCTTTCAAGTACTTAGCATAAGACGGTACTTGTTTAATTGCATCCAAAAGAGGTAAGTTTATTTTTACTTGTTTGAAAACCTCCAACAACTCTTCTTGTTGTGGACCTCTTTTGTTTACAACTTTCTTCACAGGTCCCTTCAATGCTTTGGGATAAGGGGCGGTATTAGCCTCCACACCCTTTTCCATAGCCTTAGGGACGGGTATGGTCACAACAGGAGTGTTATTATTCTTTTTCGAGTCAATTTTATTTTGACCCGTTTGACCATCCTCATTTTCATCCTAACTAGCATCTTCCACCACCCCTTCAACAAATTGGGGTGGTGGTATTTTGACACCATTATCCACAATTTAACCACTACGTAAAGTAAGTTTATTAATTGGTACCTCACGTGTGTTCCTTGAGCTCGACCCTTGATGCTTGGGGTTTACCGTGGTGTCACTTGGAAGCTTTCCCGAGCTTCCTCTCACTTGAGCCATTTCCTCCGCGAGTTGGCCTACTTGTTTTGCTAACAGCTCATGTGCCTTGTCCCGAATCTCATTCTCCTTCTTGGATTCTTGCATCATCGAAAGCATCGCATCTAATTTCGCATTCAAATCATTACCACCCCCTTGGTTGTTTGACCCACTTCCATTACCGCCTTGGTTGTTGTAATTTCTTGGATACCCACCTTGATAATTATTATCTATACCTTGGTATCCTTGATTGTAATTACGTTGGTAACCCCCTTGGTTACCACCTTGGCGATTTTGATATGATAACCCGCCTTGATTACCCGGTTGAAAATTCGGGTTCATTTGATTCGCGGCATTCCCATATCGGAAGTTGGGATGGTTTCTCAATCCCGGGTGGTAAGTGTTCGAATTCATGTCATTATTGTTTCTATCCCCGAACACTTGATTGACTTCCTCGGTGTACTCACCCGGCCCCGTTGGACATTGATCGGTCCTATGGCCAATTTCCCCACAATCCTCACACACCGCGAATTGGACCGCACTCACCTCCTTCTTTTTTATACGAGCAATTTCCCGTTCTAAGGTAGAAATCCGATCCTTTGAATCAAGATCGGGAAGCGAACGGGAAACGGGATGTTTCTTGGCTCTATCGGCCGATTCCTTTTCCTTTGACCGTTTGCTCATCCGCTCAAGAAATTCCCAATCGTCATCCTCATGATTGCTCAAAAGAGTCCCGTTGCTCGTTGACTCGAGGCGATTCCATGTCGCGTCATCCAACCCACGTACGAAGCACTTCACCAATTCCCACTTTTCTATTTGGTGATGTGGGCATTTCCGCATCAATTCCTTGAATCGAGTGAATGCTTCATGTAACGGTTCACTCGATAGTTGCCGAAACGACCGTATTTCATCCCTATCGTCGTCGGTCTTCGCCATTGAATAGTATTCATCTAAGAAGATTTGTTGCATCTCACCCCATGTCCGGATGCTATTCGCCGGAAGTGTGAGAAACCATTGCTTTGCCTTGTCTTTCAACGAAAATTGGAACAATCGAAGTTTGACCTCCTCTAATGCGAAGTTGTGCCCCCCGATAGTGTTACAAATGGAGGAAAACTCTGCCAAATGCGTGTACGGCTCATCATTAGACCTCCCATTGAAATGGGGAAGTATGTTGATGTAGTGGGGCTTGCAGTCGAACATTCTCCTTTCGCACACTATTGGAGAATCATTGTCGGTAACTACCGGTCGAAAACGGTCATTCACTCCCTGTGGAGGTTGTTGACGACGATGCGGACCGTTTACTTCTTGGTCGACCGGTCTTCGATTATCCCTTCTATCACCTCCTCGATCATCTCTTCGGTTTCCACCTTGGTTACCCATTTGATTACCTCCTCCCACGAAATGAGGAATCCGATTAGGATTACCATTGTTGTTATTGTTGTTGTTGTAAAACCCATCGTTTCGGTTCCTTTGATTGTTGTTTCGTGGTTGGCGGTTATTTCCGTAACTGCCATTCCTCCCCACATAATTGGCGTTTTGATAGCCAAACTCCTCACCTTCAAATCCTTGTGCATTGTAACTATTACCCTGATTCACGTACCCCCAATCTTCGTCATCATTGACCCGATCATCATAGTAGCCCCCGTCATCCGAATTTTCCGTATGAACACTCACATGCTCCGGCGATTGATAACCGGGAACACTATAAGGTTCGTCATCGGGAATGACGTTTCTCAAATCATCTATGTTGAAAAATGGGTCTTCGTTCGCGGGATTGCCACGATATCGGTTGCCTCGACGGTCGGAATTGACATTCCGGTCATCAGGGTTGAGGGGTAAGGAAGCTTGTTGATGAGGGTTTTGTTGTTGGGGTGTTCTTTGGTTATTATTGGGATTTTGGTTTTGGAAAGGTGGTGTGGGTGGCCCGGTATTGTTGTTACCACCCGGTCGTTCTTGAGGCATAGGTTGAATATTTGGAGCGGGATTGAAATTGCTTCGGTATTGGAATTGGTTGGAATTTTGGTTTGCCATTGAATTGGTTTCAATGGATGGTGTAAGTTGTGGTGTTTGAGAGGCTTGGTTAGAGGCAAGTGTTGCTTCCAACCGGCTTGCTAGATTTCTTCTTGCTACTCTTTCGATTTCCGGTTCGAAGACTAACGGTGAAGTCCTCTCGGAATTTCGCGTATGCATATATTACCTGTAACCTGCACAAGTAACACGCCCACGTAACAAGGAAAAAGACAAAGTACAAAAAGAAACTAAACAACTTAAACAACTTAATCACGAAATTCAAACAATAATCCAAACACAAAGCGCACGCACTCCCCGGCAGCGGCGCCAAAATTTAATCGGTTTATCGCGCTCCGGTCAAAGATAATATTTATATGCCCAAATTACCATTAACAAATAGCTAGTGGTAGCAAGGGGTCGAACCATGAAGAGTATGTTGTTTGCGAGTGGATTCGATTGAATTATAAAGAAGCGTCACAATTTATGAAGCTTGCTATGATATTCTTGTATTTTTGTTTTGTTGAAAGATGTGAAGTTAACTAAGTGAATTGATTTGATTGAATAACAATTACTAATTAACAATTGCAATAAAGATTTATTACTAGACAAGAATAAGAAAAAGGATTCACACCCGGTTTCGGTAATTGCTAACTGAAGGTTTCTACAAGTTTTAAGATTCAACTCAATTGCATATGATTAGCAGATTTAGTGTACCGTGACTTAGGTGCCAATAACTATCAACGTTTCAACGAACGGACAAGAATGCACTTTGTAATCAACACAAGTAAAACCTAACCAAGACAATGCATATTACACATAACCATTTCATAAAGTCATAACTTTTAACATCGCTCAACAATTTATGAATACGAAACAAATGCAAACTATTGTCAAAGGTTTCAAAAATCAAACACAGTTTGTCACAAAGTTGAAGCAAGAAACAATTCGAAACCATAAATTAAACAACTACCTACACCGGGGTGAAACCGAGATGATTAGCCGCTCATGGTTGAAGAAGCTTGATCACCGGATGATTAGAACTTGATGAAGATCATCTTGAAGCTTGAAAGATGGAGGAATGGTGAATGATGAAGGTTTTGTGTAGAATGATGGTGGAAGGATTGATGCTGATGAGTGATGATCAGAGACCATAAAGTCTGCTCCCTTTGCGTTCCTTCTTTTTTTTTCTTATATAATCATGCACAATTAATGAATTGATTAATTAATGCTCCCCATGCAAGTTGTTGCTTCCTTTCTCTCTCTCCATTGTAAATGGGCTGCCAATATTTCGTAGGTAAAAGATGATGTGGGGCCGTGAGTTGGGATGCAAATTAATATGATTGCTGCTAATAATCGACAATAAATGCTCCCCTCAAAAATCTTTAGCGGCTCATAATTTCCTTCCAACTTTTCATACTACTGTATAAAATATAAAAAGAATTAATTACAACTTTTCATTCAATTCTATTTTTAGTGCTATCATACGTCACTTTTCATTTACAAACAATTAATTGCAATAAGTATAAATCAATGGCATTTAATTGTAATAGAAAACTCTTTTTTTAACATAATATAATTGATACCTCACTTTTGTAGAGATTCTATTTTAAATTCATTTTACTAATTCATCATTTTAGCGCACTTTATCTTCATAACCCACAACATACAAAAACCAATTAAAGTAGTATCTTTCATGACAATATCGATGCATTTAGATTATAAATAATATCAATTAAAGTGTGCCTAAATTCCACCGATCACGGTGTCCTTTGTCTTTAAAATTGATGAATTTAGTACTTAATGTTTCAAAATCTTGCACATTATGTCCTTTGGCCCAAACCCAGTTAGATTTTTTTTGTTAACTCTAAATACACAAGGGTAATTTAGTTATTTTACCTATATATTTAAAATTATTTTAATAAAAAACAAAAAACAAACTCTATTCTAATATTATATATGTATAATATACACTACCCCTCTCTTTTACTCTCAACCCTCTTCCTCTGTCTCTACCCTTCTCTCTCATTCTACACTACACCACCACCAGACCCACCACCGCCTGGTTCCATTACAATCAGTGGCGAAGCTTGAGATTTCCGACCGGGGGGTCGAAACGTATATACCCAAAAATTTCTATAAAACCGGGGGTCGAAAACGTATATACCCAAAAATTTCTATACAAAAACTACATACTCTGCACTACTGAGCGAAAAGTTCGGGGGGTCGGCCGCCCCCTCCCGCCCCCACTATGCTTCGCCAATGATTACAATCATGAAAAAGACATCGGTTCCCACACCAAAACCCCCAATCCTTCATCCACATCCAGAACCTTAACCTTAATTCCCCTGATTGTTTCACAAACAAATATTGAAGGAAACATATTTGGGGGTTTTAGTTCCACAAGTGATGGTGGTGCTTTATCTCAGTGATTAGTTATATATTGAAGTTTCCGGTGGTGGTGCTTCGTCTCACTATTAAATTTGAAGTTTCTGGCGCAAATGGTGATTGTTTTGTTGGAATCTATACATGTGATTAGTTGTACATAACCTACACTGCAGTGATAGGTATTAAAGATTTGATTTTTATGAGTGCTTGTATGTATGAGATATGAGAAAAAGGAGTAAAGGGTGGGGGTGAAGCTTATGAAAGAAGTGTGGGAGTGTGGTGATGTTACATTTACTTAGCTTAATTAATATTGGTATGTGATTCACGTCCTTGCAGTTCTTTTTTTTTTCCACGTTTTGAGTTTTTGCTTGTTGAGTTTTTGGATCGATTTGTTAAGGTTTTTGGGTTGTTGAGTTTTTGGATCGATGTTTTAGGTTTTAGCGGCAGTTAGCAGGTTGCGGTGGTGGTGGCGATGGCAGCAGGTGATGATGGCAGCAATGGTGTGGGGTGGATGGTGGTAGCGGTGGTGGTGGATGGTTATGGTAAGCAGGAGAGAGAGAGAGAGGTGAGAATGAGAGAGAATGAGAGATTAGATGTTTTTTTAAGGGGCCCCTTGTTCCCACACCCCCTGTATCTTATTTTCACATCCCCTAGTGTATACGGGCCGCGTATACAATTATACGGCCCGTATAGAATGTTTTTGAATAGGAAAACGCGCAGAGAATGTTTTTTTGATTTTATTATATACGGCTCGTATATAGTTATACGAGCCGTATACATTGGTATACGATTTGTAAAATGTATATGGCTCAATGGATTTATTTTGGGAGGTTTTTGATGTTACCACATTTATACGGGCCGTATAACTGTATACGGGCCGTATATAATGGTGTTTTTTAAAGTATCACGTTTTTTCCATTAAAAACACAATCATTCTAGGGTTTCTAAACTCTTCATCAACTTTAACAATGTCGATAAACGTTAATCGAAACACGCCGCTTAAATCGGAGCACAGTTAGAGTAACTTTACCGATCAGTCCGTTGATGGAAACCTTAGCGATCGCAGAGATCTTCGTGTTGGTTATTTATCGATTCCGAATAACTAGCAGAAGAACCCGACACAAACAAGTTCTCCACAGTTTGTTATTTAAATCTCTATTCGGTCATCTTTCTAAACTACAACACACGATAACTTTAAACTTTATATTGTGTGATTTGATCAGGAAATGATTGGAGGTGATTGCTACTTTTAATAAGCTGTCATAGTTGTCAAATTCGATTTCAACAAATCTTTTCATTTTCCTTCAATTTCTAGAACATTCTCCGTAACATGAAGACGTGTCGGGTTCTTCTACTAGTGGTATTTTTAATGAAGTATTGAAGATTGAATGTGCAAACCGCAACCGTTTTTTACTATGGAAACGGTGGCTATGCGAAATACAAACCGCAACCATTTTTTACTACGGAAACGGTGGCTATGCAAAATACAAACCACAATCTTTTGTGACTATGGGAAACAAAAGTTTTCTTTTTGAGCTTGATGGATGTCCGTTATCTCAGTTGAGGCGTGCATTGTTTAAATCTGAATATAACTATATGTTACTTGTAACTTCATTAAACCAAGAACAAAGCCTATTTCGAAACACATGTGTTCGTAACAACGTTGTTTATCAGCCTGTGTGAGCATTGGAAACTCGACAAACAGTCTTGACAACTATGACAGCTTATCTATCTGTGTGTGTCACATCCATCCCGTTATAGCAATCGATATGATTAATTTTACAGATTTTTTTTCTAATTAGCGTTGTTAACTACCAAAAGAATGCATACACAAATAGTTCTAGTGGACGAAGCAAAGAGACCGTTGTGTATCTGAATCAGGTTCTCAAACAATGTTCTAATTAGCGTTGTTAACTACCAAAAGAATGCATACACAAATAGTTCTAGTGGACGAAGCAAAGAGACCGTTGTGTATCTGAATCAGGTTCTCAAACAATGTTCTAATTAGCGTTGTTAACTACCAAAAGAATGCATACACAAATAGTTCTATTGGACGAAGCAAAGAGACCATTGTGTATCTGAATCAGGTTCTCAAACAATGTTCTAATTAGCATTGTTAACTACCAAAAGAATGCATACACAAATTGTTCTAGTGGACGAAGCAAAGAGACCGTTGTGTATCTTAATCAGGTTCTCAAACAATGTTCATCTTCGTTGTCCTTTGCTTTCTGCAATTCAAGGAGGCACCGATGCAAAACGTACTGTTTCAAAACACATGTAGACGAAAATAATAAAACAAGCAGGCATTGATTTTGCCAAGATTAAAGGAAAAAATCTGGCCATAAGCGTTGTGGATTCTCAGCGTAGCTCAATGGTCAAGGTGGGCATGGTTTGTTCGGGAGTAAATCACCACCCAAATATCAACAACTTGTGAGTGGGAATATGGCTATGAAGAATAGTATGGAAAAGAAGGGGTTTATGGTGTTTTGGTAGGTTGAAAGTGGTGAATGGTCTTGAAAGATTTGTTGAAATCGAAGAAAAGAGTAACTAGCAGAAGACGTGTCGGGTTCTTCTGCTAGTTATTCGGAATGTTTCAAATCATCACAGAAGACGTGTCGGGTTTGTATTTCCCATAGCCACTGTTTCCGTATACAAAACGGATGCGGTTCCCATATTCAATCTTCATTGCTTCATTAAAATTACAACACACGATAAAATGCTTGGAAAATTGCATCAACTCTTGTTAGTGCATTACGTCTATTGACTTCGTCTTGTATCATGTAATAGGATAGGATAGGATTATCAGTGCTCAAGGTTCGAGAAACAGATTTTCAGGTTTAAGGTAGTGATTCCGCTAGAAATGGACTTGACCATTTCAAGCGAAACCCCTTGTACTATATATAGGGCACTTGTCATTTCATTTGGTACACGGCTTCAGAATTTGTAACGAGGTGCTGCCAAAGTTTGTCCAGGTTGTAAGTGCTGTTATAATCAATCAAAGTGACAAATTAAAGAGTATCAAGCTGTTTCCACGTCCGTTTCACTGATTCCGCCTTTGAAACGGATTACAAACTCTTCTGAACGACTCGTTTGGGTTCAACAACGATCCTACAAGTGGTATCAGAGCACAGGAAGAAGAGTTTAGCTTGATATTATCAGTTTTCTGACTTCTACACCTTCTTTTTCAATCTGAACAAGTTTCTACGGTCAAAATGGCCTGAGTTTTTCATAGATTATACAAAACTACATTTTAACAAACCCTTGAGAATTTCAGGACAAAATTCGGTCTAAAAAGTGGTAAAAATGGACTAAGAAGTGATTCCACTTGAACGAGTATATTCTGATTCCGCTCCAGCTTGCTATTCAGCTTGAGATTTTCAAGTGATACCTGTGATTCCGCTCCAAAATTGTACTGGTTCCGCTTCAAATAGCAAAAAGTGCTATTCCGTTTGAAACTGATTAGTTGTCATTCCGCTTGAAACTGATCAGTTGGTATTCCGCTTGAAAATCAAACAGATTCCGCTTGAAGTCTGTATTCCGCTTGAATATAAAGTTTTTGATTTCGCTTGAAGTGATACCCAAGTGATTCCAATTGAGATTATGATTTCGCTTCAACGTGTCATCTCAGTGATTTTGCTTGAACTTCTTATTTTGTTTGAAAGAGGATTTTTCGTATTGAGATCATTTCACGTCAAACGAGTGTCTGTCTGTTTCAAATTGTTTGATAATTTTTAAAACTGATTGTGTTTGTTTGTTTGTGTCCAGGTGTTTAAAGATGTCGAGCAGCGGTGAAGAATTCTACAACACATTCTACAATGCCTTTACCTCAGAATCATCCGAAAGAAGATCTGAAACAAGAGAATATTCGAAAGAGATTTCAGAGAATTTGAAATATGAGAATATGTATGGAAGCCAACAGAAACCACCAAAGCTAATGAAGATTATAACTGGTGGAAAAATCGGTTTGAGGGTTGGGTAAAAGCTTTTGCTCCTGAAAGTTGGTTAAAACTAAAATACGGATATACAGAACCAGTAAAAGAAGGAGGAGAGTTAGTAGATGAAAAAGAGTTCACAGAAATAGATATAAAAAATGTTGTATCTGAATACAAAATGATTACATTGATAAAACAGACAGTGAGAGAAGATATTATTTCGCTACTTGAACAAGAGAAAACATCGAAGAGTTTATGGGAAGCTTTAGAGAGAAAATGTGTAGGTACCTCTGAGATTGTGAAAAACAAAAAGAAACTGTTACGTAAAGAATTTGATTTATTTGGTTGTATGAAAAATGAATCTGTTTGTAAAATGATTGAGAGATTTGGGCATCTAAAGATGGAGTTGGCCAGACACAAAATCACATACACTTAAGAGGATCTGGTTGATAAATTGTTTGACTCGTTGCCAGATGAGATAGATTGGCAATACTTTGCCTTGATGTTGAAGAACACAATCAAATCTGAAGATTTGATAGTGGATTTGCTGATCGAAAGACTAGAAAGCCATGAGTTGGAGATAAAAAAATCTAAAGTCAACAACACAGCTCATCAGCAGAATGTGGAGTTATATTACAGAGGAGAACTTTCAAAGGCTGGATCCCCAAGAACAGCATTTTCTGCAGAAAGTTCAAATTCTGTGAATCATGAAACTTCTCACAGTGGTTATCACAGTGGATCTTCATCAACAACTTCAAATCAATCTACATCAAAGAATTTATTTCAGTGTAATATCGCAGTGGATCTGAAAAATGGGCAGAATTTCAGTGAAGAGTCAGCAAAACAACAGATGGTATTCTTAGCATCTGTGCTTGAATCGTATGAGAGCCTTGTGGCAGGCAAGATAGGCAACACCAATCTAACTAAGGAAGACTACGATCAAATCAATCCTGAGGAGATGGAATTGATCGGTATACGATGGTGTATGGCTAGTGCAGTGAGGAGGGCACAACGTTTTATGGAAATTACCGGAAGGCAGTCTATTGGTGGGCCTTCTACCAAGTTAGGCTTTGACAAATCCAAAGTGACATGCTTTAAATGCAAACATAAAGGTCATTTTAAACGTGAGTGCATAAATGCTTATGCTGATGATACTGCTAATCCGTTTAAGGAAGATTACTATAAGAAAGCAATCTATCATCAGAACAAATCTGAACCTTCCAGATGGAAGCAGTATGAAGAAAAATCAAGAGCTTTGGCAGTTATTCATGACGATGAAGGTTATGACTGGAGTCAAGTTCTACCTGAAGAAGATGCAGTTGGATATGCATTTGTGGCTAATGTTGATCATGATCTATGGTGGAGAAGAGATTATGCGAGATGGGAAATTGAAAAATTCAGAGAATCATTCAAAGAAGTCCAGAGAGCCAAAAGATGGAATGACGAATTGGAATGTTACATGGATCCACGGGGTAATCCAGTTGTTGACCCATCAAAGGTGGATTTTGAAGCAGTAACAAATTTGTTTCCAAGTCAGGCCACTTTCAACATAAGAAGGTTATCTAATAAAGAATATTTGCCGGATTTGTTGAACAAGATAAAGGAAATTTGTGAAGCGAGTCTCCCAAAAGTGGTAGAAATGAAGAAGAGAAAAGAAGAAGAGTTGAAAAAGCTGGTTGAAGAAGTGAAGATTACTGCAAAGTTTGCTGTTGAAGAAGAACAGAAGAGTGAAGAAGAACAGAAAGTAGAAGAAGAAGAAGAGAAGAAAGAGGAAGATCAGAAAGTTGAAACAGAAAAACCGGTGCTGAAAGAGACTGAGGTAAGTAAATCTTCTGATCTATCAAATATTGAAATTGTTGATAACAATGAAAACAAGTGCAGGAATTGCATAGAAATGTGCAAAGCCTGTATTGAAAAAGATGAATTAATCAAAACAAAAGATATTGAAACAAACAAACTTGAAAATGTTTTCAAAATAAAATGTAAAGAAATGATTGAAAAAGAAGAAATTTTGAAACTAAAGGTTGAAAAATTGACACAGAAATGTCAAGGTCTTGAAAAGGATAATGATGTTTATAGACAAATGTGTACAGCAAAATGTGTTGATTGTGCGGAAAAAGAAACTAAATTTCAAGATTTTCAAAAAGATTATGATTCTTTAAAGTGGTCGAGTCAGAGAGTACAAGAGGCTTATGGTACTTTGAAGAGCCAAGTCAAATGTTTTGACCAAAGATTGTCTGAAACTTTAGTCATTAAAGAAATGTATGAGAGAAAGTTTAAAGAAAAACAACTTGAATGAAACAAATGTGTTGATGAAATTGCTAATCTTAAACAAATTCTGGCTGAAAAAGAAAAGGTTGTTACCAAACTTCAAAGTTATCATAACTCTTCGTACATTCTCGAACGCATTTTCAACATCACACCAGATGACAAAGATACTGACAAGAACAAAAAAGGTATTGGTTCAGAATTTCATCAGGTACCACCACCATTGAGAAACAATTATACTTTTTATGATGAGGAAAAGGTGGCAAAAGGTCTGAACATAGTTGACCAATTACCTGAAAGTATCAATGTGACTTACACCAAATCTGATGAAGCTGATGATTCAGAGGTGGTAAGTAAGGTTGTTGATAGTGTTTTAAAAGATGAGTCTACAAAAGGTAAGTCTGAATCACAAGATGAAAATGAAGGTAATTTTCATAATGAGTATCTGAAAAACATAAAATCTGAGAAAGTTATGAATGATGATTCAAAAGGATTGGTTTACACCATGATTGGATTGGACAAATTATTCTTAGATGTTGTATTCCCGATTCAGAATGTGATTTCAGAAAAGGTTGATAAAGTTTTCAAAATGGTTGAGATTGAGAAGTCTGAGATTCCAAAGTTTGCTGGTAAAGGTCACAAAACTTTTTATAACAAACCTGGTTTCAAAAAGAAAAACATGAAGGCTGGGTTGGGTTATAAAAGAAAACAAAATTGGAAGAAAAATGAAATACAAAATTCTCAGGCAAAAATGAGTTTTGTTCAAGGAAAAAGTTTTGAAGAAGAGGAAAAACTCAAATTTAGACAACAGTTTAATGAAGAGTTTTGTGTTCAAAAGAAAAAGCAACAACCACAGGTCAAAGATGTGTCTAAGAGAACATGTTTCAAGTGTGATCAAATTGGACATCTTACACGAAAGTGTCCGAATCTGAAACCTGTGGATGTTGACAAAAAGAAGCCTGAAAATATTGAGAAACAAAAATCTGAGGATGTGAAACAAAGGTCAGCCAAATTTGATTCAAAACAAACTTGGAGGTACAACACAAACAAGTTTGCTTCAAATCAAACTTGGAAACCAAAACAGACTAGGTCTGATTCAAGACAAACACAGATTTTTCACACACTCAGATTTAGAACAACGCAAAGTTGGCAAAAATCCGTTGATATGACAAAACCCAAAGAGTTTTGGAAACGAAAAGTTGTTGATCAAAAACAAAATGTTCAAAAAGATTCACATTTTTACAAAAGAGGTACTCCGAAAAGTCAAAAATGGAGTGCTAAGAAACAAGTAATTTTGGTAAAAGATGAAAAAGTTGAAATCAAAGTTGAAAAAGTTTTTGATGAGAAAGATTTTCCGAAACTACATGATGAATATTGTGTTGAAATGCCTAAGGTCCAACAGACCTGGACTAAATTGTTCAAGTAATTGAATGCTTTGAATGTGCAGGTGCTCAACAAAACCGAAGATTGTGAGAATGAAAGTTGGGGCAGCCTGGCACAGGAAGAGGTTGCTGAACCCTGGTTTGGTTGAACAGGGAGTTTATCATTTTCTGTAAAAAAAAATGTGTTGATTGAATACGCCGAAACCCTCACGGCTGAACAAACATGATTACTTTCACAAGATTGAAAAATGGTTTTCAAATTGTCAAAAATCAATGGGTTGTAAATCATGGGGGTAATTATTGCTTTTCATGAAATTCGGTGCACAGTTAGCAGAGAATGGATGGCAAGACAAAGCTATCAGTATTGGTTCTCAAATTTTCTTTATATGATTTTGCATTTTAGGGGGAGTAATATTGTCAGAAAATACAAAAACATTTGAAAATTTGAAAAAGTCAAAAACATGATAAAATGAAAATTGAGTTTTTGTGTAAAAAGATGAAATGATAGTACATCAGTAGACATTTACAGTACGCTAAAGAATTGGAAAGTTAAAATGTGTTAAACGATCTCACTATGGATGTGTCGGTGGATTTTTATACATTTAGTAAACTTTTTCAGGATATAAGCCTAAATTCAAACTTGCTTATTTCGTGGGGAACACTACTTGGATATATAGGTAACCCCTGAAATCTTGTTTGAAAGGTCCCTCTTTCTGAGATACTAGGTCTTTATACTTAGTGATATCTGGGGTATTATTCCGGGACTTCTGATTTTGTGGAAGCAATGGCCTAGTCCCCGTATAATACTTTCTACTTGCTTGAAACATAGCGCCGCCCTCAGCAAATTGATGAAACAATAAAATTGATAGTCATTGCTGTTGTAAAAAAAAGATCCTCTAAAGGGGACACACCGAAAAGACGAAGCCGTCATCTCTCTGTGTATACGGAAGTATCGACCTGAGCTCTCACGGCCCTCGCATCTAACCCCTTACAGATATCATCTAGGTATACTCACCTGTAAGACTGAATATTGGGATCTGGATACGGGAGTATACTCAAGAGGTGGGACACATGAATGAGTTTAAGTTCTTAATTCACCTAATTCGTATCCTGAATCAGTTGAAATTTGTATGAAAATTTAAGTGGATCAGTATATCGACAATCTAAGTGAATTGTTTAATTCTTAATGTGTAACTAAGCTCAACGGTACTTGTGACTTGTCAAAAACTGATATGATCCTCTGATGCATACTCAAACAAAAATATTGTCTGTAAATATGTTTGTACATATTTCTTTACTGCTTTATATTTTTAGAAAATACAAAAAGATTTTGATTTCTGCTTTATTTTCGACAACCGATGTCTGAAATGCTGAGTTTCAAAATCTAAGTAAGCTAATTATGTTTCTGAAAATAAAACAAGTTCATTAATTTGAAACTTGATTTAAAAAAAAAATCAAAAACAGTTTGTGATATCTCCAAGGTCATTAAGTTGGACTTGGATGATTAACTGTGGGAGTTTTGGATGCTTATATTGTTATAGAATTAGTTTCCGATTCGATTCGCTAAAACTGCCAAATCAATGAAGTTTGTTGATAGGGGGAGTGGATTAGAGAATTTGATTGATAATATGAAAACATTGTATTTATAGATGTTTGAGTGATTGCAGATAGTCCAGACTACGATCCCGAGAGCAGAGTCTAAGGGGGAGTCTGAAGACAAGCTTGAAGCAAGGAGGAGCTTGTAGATGGAAAGCTAGGTGACGATCCCAAAGCACGGAAGCTTGACGATAGGGGAGCCTGAAGCTGATGGAAGAAGAGAAGGATTGATGGATGCTTATAATGTTACAATTTGGATGAGAAGGCAGATTGATCAAGACCGAAGATGTGTCTTGCTGAAGACTAGACACTGAAGACTTCGTCAATATCCGAGGGGGAGTCTGTTAGTGCATTACGTCTATTGACTTCGTCTTGTATCATGTAATAGGATAGGATAGGATTATCAGTGCTCAAGGTTCGAGAAACATATTTTCAGGTTTAAGGTAGTGATTCCGCTCGAAATGATCAAGTACCATTTCAAGCGAAATCTGAACATTGTGATTCAGCTCGAAATGGACTTGACCATTTCAAGCGAAACCCCTTGTACTATATATAGGGCACTTGTCATTTCATTTGGTACACGGCTTCAGAAATTGTAACGAGGTGCTGCCAAAGTTTGTCCAGGTTGTAAGTGCTGTTATAATCAATCAAAGTGACAAATTAAAGAGTATCAAGTTGTTTCCACGTCCGTTTCACTGATTCCGCCTTTGAATCGGATTACAAGCTCTTCTGAACGACTCAACAACGATCCTACAACTCTCCTATATCAACATACTCCTCTCCAGACGCTTAGTTGTTATGAATGACAACTTGAGGGGTCTAGTTAACTTTCAGATTCAGATTCAGGAAGCAGATGATTTATCAAAAAACATGGTCAACGTAGAAAATGTGAGCTTTTACACCAACCATATCGAGATACTTTGTGTTAGTTTGATTTGAATTTTGAAAGTTTGAAAGATGTATTCGATGGATGTCCGTTATCTCAATGCTTCTCCTTACATTACTGGTCTGGAATTGGACAACCGCAACCATTTTAGTGCTTTTCAATTAGATATTATTTATTGAATCAGAATCAGGGTTCTCAAAACAAGGATCGTTCTAATCGATTAAAGAGAATAAACCATTTTTTACCAATTTTTACCCATAGTATACGGGCCGTATAACTGTATACGGCCCGTACACAATCATCGTATACATTGTATACGATACGGTAATTTTTTTTTACATGCTGTATACGGCCGTATAGTAGTATACGTCCCGTATTAACATGGTAAAAAATGATCTGGTAATTTTTTTCACATGGTGTATACAGGCCGTATAATAGTATACGACCCGTATGATTAGGGTAAAAATGGTTTATTCTCTTTAATCTATTAGAACGATCCAAAAAACGAAGAAAAAAGTCAAATGTGATCAAACCTAGACATCAGACGTAAATCTTGAAGCAAATATGTGGTTCCCAATTGGTTACAGAAACCACTAACAGACATGTTGTGCATTGTTTAAATCAGAATCAGGTTCTCAAAACAAGGATCGCTCTAATAGATTAAAGAGAATAAGCCCTTGTTTCTTCATCTTCATCTTCAAGAACAATGATGAACAAATAATGTTTTTTTTCGCAGAACCGTTGGTATACGTCGACCACAACGAGAACAGTGTAGCGACAGTTGAGTCTCCTCCTTCGTTCTCGATGCATCAACAAGAACAACGCCTGATTCAGATCTCTATTCGATCATCTTTCCAAACTACAACACACGATAAGTTTACACTTTATAGTGTGTGATTTGACCGGTTGAGTTCAGTTAATATTCACCGTGGTAGATGCAAGCATAAAGTTAGAAAAATACCCAAGAAGATATGTATCGGGAAGCTTTACTTGAACAGACGATATGTATCAGGAAGCTCGACTTGAACGGACGATATGTATCTTCTATCATGCGACGGACCCAATTCTTGCTCAACCTTAGTTGTTTCTCTTGTTAAGTTTCTGAACCAACCGAAATCCACAAATTCCAACAGTTTCTTCGTAGATTCCGTCCGGTTTTCAAAGCCGGTTGATGAAACCGAAGCAGTTATTTTCTGTTGTTCAGTACTTCCGAGATCTGAACCAACCGAAATCCACAAATTCCAACAAATTGAAAACAACGAGAACCATACCTGAAAACAAACCAACAAAAGTCTGTTGGCAAGAATCTTTTTTCACATGGTATTGAACGGACGATACGTATCTTCTATCATGCGATGGAACCAATTCGACCGAGTAATCAGTTGTATTTTTTTTAGTTGCTTCTCTTGTTAAGCTTCTGAACCAACCGAAATCCACAAATTCCAACAGTTTCTTCGTAGATTCCGTCTGGTTTTCAAAGCCGGTTGATGAAACCGAAGCTGTTATTTCTGTTGTTCAGTACTTCCGAGATCTGAACCAACCGAAATCCACAAATTCCAACAAATTGCATCAGGAAGCTCAACTTGAACGGATGATATGTATCTTCTATAATGCGACGGACCCAATTCCACAATCAACGTATACAGGTGCAAGAGAATGGCGAGTTATTTCTGTTATTTCTGTTGATCCACAAATTCCATCAAATTGTGTCTAATGCAAGGATCTTCGTGCATTGCGATGGTTTTTTTCGCAGAACCGTGGTGGATTGCGATGGTTTGGGTCTAGGGTTGTCAGAGAGAGAAAAGGAGGGGGAGAGTCTGATACAACCATATGGTAAAACTGTATACGGCTCGTATTCATATGATAAAAAATGGTAAAAATTGGTTTATTCTCTTTAATCTATTGGAACGATCCAAAAAACGAAAGGGATTTCGAGCAGTTGGTATTAAACCAATCATTTGTTGATGTTGGGTTTTCAACAAATCTTTGAGCAGTTATTTCAGTTATTTCTGTTGATCCACAAATTCCAGCTATGGACCAGACACATGCCACATAGTTTGTCAGTGAACAAAAGATATAGATGTAGATCTCTGCCTTAGTTCGGTCATTCCTTGTGATACATGAACGTTGTATTCTTGTCTTTCAGAAGAGTTGGTATTGAACCAAGAATACTTCAAACATTCTAAACCCTACCGGGAAACAAACCAACAAAATCCTGATAGTGAAAAACATCAGCAACATTTTTTTTCTTTTCCTTCAATTTCGAGAACATTCTCCCTGTGTATGTGCTTGTGCTGTAGAAACCGGTGGTGAATTTGCGCACACAACTGAAGGTTCAGTGCACGAAAAGTTTCTTATGAAATGTACGTGACAAAACGAGTATGTTGGGAATTAAACGCATGTACGTGACAAAACAAGGATCGTTCTAATAGATTAAAGAGAATAAACCAAGTACTAATCATCTGCTTTCTGAATCTGAATCTAAATGTTAACTTTGACTCATAAACCCTTGAATCCCAACGCTTCTCTAAAAAAAATTGTTTCTTTCCTTTTCATGAGGTAAAACCGGTTTCAACATCAAGGGTTGTTTTTCACCCTGTTTGAGCATTGGAAGCCCGACAAACAGTCTTGCAATTACGTCTTCAATCAAGACCGCATTGTTAATTTTAATGATGATTCGAAACATTCCGAATAACTAGCAGAAGAACCTGACACGTCTTCTATTATGATTCCAAACATTCATGAACCACAATGGATTCAGACTCATACTACTCACCCTCCCATGAGGAAAAGTTTTCCCGACGACTCAAGATAAAGGAGTTAGTTTGTGTTCATATCAGCGTTGTTTATCACCCTGTGCGAGCATTGTAAGCCCGACCACTAGCAGAAGAACCCGACACGTCTTCTATGATGATTCAAAACATTCACGAACAACAATGGACTCAGACTCATTGTTGCGAATTTGGTTTCTTCGGTACAGGCAGATGAAACCGAAGCTGTTATTTCGGTTGTTCAGTAGTTTCGAGACAACGCGGCTTCTCCTTACAACTCTCATCAAATGCCTCACCCTTCCTTTTATTCTGTAAATATTAAATAAAGAATAACACCATGCCCGTAACCTCGCATTGATAGCTTCCGTTTTATTACAGTCATACGACGCGGCTTTTTGTTCTTCAATCTTTGTTACTTGTTAATGTTTTATTTTTTTCTACTTTTAGAAAGGTTTGACCACCTCACGACTGTAAAATGTCTCGTGTGATTGACACCTTAAATCCCTTAAATACTTTGAGAAAAATCTAATTTTCGAAGAATACGGGCCGTATAACAGTATACGGTCCGTATACAGGTTCGTATACATTGTATACGACCAGTCAAATTATTTACACATGGTGTATACGGGCCGTATACTCTTATACGGCCCGTATGGAATTCTTTGTTACTTTTTTAAATTCTATACGGGCCGTATAATATTATACGACCTGTATACACCATGTGTAAATAAGTTTTTAGCATGTGTTAATATTAGGACCCTTTTTAATTATATTAATTTCTTATTAATCTTTTTAAAGTATTTTATAATAAAAAGGTTAGTTTATTTACACAATTAGTCCCCAAAGAGATAAATTGACAAAATTACCCTCATGTGCAAGGCACATGACTAAACTTAACAGAAAAATCTAACCGAGTTAGGGTCAAATGACATAACTTGCAGAATTTTGAAACATTAAGTACAAAACTCATCAATTTTAAAGATAAAGGACATTGCGTGAAATTAGGTATATAGATAAATGACAAACAATTCACTCCATTTTTATACCCTTACACGCATTTATACCTCTTTTTGAACAAGGGTTAATTATGCTAACTTTACAAACTCTCCGTCCACATTTCAACACAAAACATGTAATAACATATTCCTTCCACGCATTTATACATCCTTTTGAACAAGGGTTAATTATGCTAACTTTACAAACTCCCTATCCACATTATGTAATAACATATTCACACCTTTTCTTTTGTTTTCTTATTATTATATATATTGACAAAAGATCAAATATAAATACCCTTATCATACAAAATGTACGAATAAGGTGAAAAGGTAAAAAACACGATGACATTTTCTTAATTATTTATTTGTAGAGTAATTATCAAAATTACTCTACAAACGATCTTATAGGGTAATTTTGTAAAATGTTCTTGTATGGTAATTTTGATCATGTAGAGTATCATAATTACTCTACAAATAATATTGTATGGTAATTTTGAATATCATAATTACTCTACAAGTGTATCAAAATTACTGTGCAAGTTTCAAAATTACCCTATAAGAACATTTTACAAATATCCTACAAGATCAAAAATACCCTACAAGAACATTTTTACAAAATTACCCTACAAGATCGTTTATAGAGTAATTTTGATAATTACCCTACGAGCAAATAATTACGAAAATGTCACCGTGTTTTTTTTAGAATTTCCATGCCTTTCGTACGTTTTGTACGATAAGGCTATATGTACGTGAACTTAACTCTATATATTATATTATATAACTATTATATAATTATTAATTAGTAATATATAATATATCGCTATATGGTATAGTTACATGTGCTTAAAGAGGTTTTTTTTTTTTTTTGCTTAAAGGATTTTGTACATGAGGCTTTGCTTGATGTACAATGTTTATTTAACTTTAATTCAAATCAACTAAACATTTTGTAATAAATTTTAAAATGTTTATCCTTTTTAGTTTTCTATTTCTTTTAGTATACGTGTACATTGAAAACAATAGAGTTCACACTCGCAACAACGTGTGAGTCACACCCTCAAACTTTTGACATGAAGACTATTAATCCTCATCTTTAAGTAAGTTACACATTCACTTCTAACTTCTGGTAATGAACAAATTGACCCGCCAACCTTTTCTACTTAATAACTTGACACCTTATTTTATCTAAATTACTTTTAAGACTATACGCTGTAACATGTGACACAATATTATACTTTTTTTTATTTATGTCTAACTACGTTAATATCTAAGGGGGTGTTTGTTTTTTGCAAGAAGTACTTCCTGACCTCTTATGTCTGTGCCGCGCAGACCTTTGGGTCTGCAGCGTGTTTGTTTTTTGGAAGAGATTTCACTTAAAAATGTCTTCTAGACCTCTTCCTCACGCAGATCTTGGCTCACCTCTTCAAACCTCTTCAAGACTCATCTCTCTTTCAAAACACCTCCACATCTTCAAACCTCAAAACCCTAGCACCCATCTCCACTTCTCCAGCCGACCTCACCTCCTCTGCCGCCCCTCCACCTCCGCCGCGCCTCCACCTTCGTCGCGCCCTGCACCGTTTTTCACCCATCTCCAGCCGACACCAACTACTGCCCCCACCTCTGTCGTCGGCCCTACAACCTCCACCGACAATGAAAATGAAGGATGTACTGTGCCTACCTGAAATAACCTTGAGAACGGCTTCCTGAGGGGAAGCATATTTTGTTGTAGATATCTCATTGACGAATGATAAGGAAAAAGGGAAGCATTTTTGTTGTGATTTCTTTCTTTATTTTTTGCTTTGAATTTGTGTTTTTTGTTGATGATTTGATTATGTATTTGTTCATGTTGTTTTGATAATATTGTTGAAGAAAGAATCAAATTTGAAATGTTTAAAAGAAAAGAAAAGGGGTTGGGAGAAGAGAAGGGGAAAAAACAAACACCCTTTTTATTACTCTCCGCAGACATTTGGTCCACATCTTCTCGTGCAGACGTTTGCAGATGTGGTCCGCAGACTGCAGACCTTTTGCATCTGAAAAAACAAACACCACCTAAATTACTTTTACGACTTTACACCACTGTCTAACTTATCTTTACAATTTTAAACTGCCACGTCCAAGACATTATACTCTTTTTATTATCTATGTATAATGACATTAATGTCACAAACGTAACGTGTGTAACAAAGTCAAAAACGTGCAACATCAAGTACAATCACCACACGTTCATGTCATGATCGTTAAATGTGTAATGAAATGACAAACACGATATTACCGCTGCAACACGCGGCACGGGTAAAAATTCTAGTTCTAGTATCTATTTAAAATTGATCTCATATCATAAAGCCACTAATGGTGAGAATGTAAATACTCTCAAGAAAAAGAAAATACTTACAACGGGAAGTTTAAGATCGGGTATAAAACGTATCATCTTGTTGGGTCTAGGGTTTGGGGCAAACAAAATTACTCAGACGATGAAGAAATGAGGCAACAGAGGGAAGGGATGTTTCTCAAGGGTGGTTGACCCTCTCCGTCGCCTATGATTTTCGATTTTGCCCCCCTCTTTTAACCACCCTCTTTGCTTAGAGCATTCACATTCCATCCATCAAAATCAACCATATCTATATCTATATCTATAATAATAAATAAATGAATAAATAACTGCTTGTCATCACCATCACCATCACCACCACCGCCAACACCGCAAATATATTATCCTCAGGGACGAACTGTGCATTTTTCTCTTTAAAAGGGGCAATGATGATGAATGTCTGATCGTCTGAGTGAATCGGGGGTTGAGATTTACCCAATCTTGGCGGGGTAATTTTCCGGCGGTAGATACATTCGATGCCGCCGTGATTATTGCAGCCATGGAGGTTTTATCCTATCCGTACCGATTTATTTTTTTACAGATCTGAGCCTCATTTTCTACTTAACGATTTTCTTTTTTCATGTTAATTTTCTTTTTCTTGATTACACACCGATCTGATTATACCTTTATTTTTATTTCTGTTGCAGTTTATGTTTTTTGATCTATTCGATTGATATATTGTATAGTTTTTTTTTTCTTTTTTCTAACCGTATATAAATCTTCTGAGATTTTTTTAATCAATATTCATAGTAGATGACACTACATTTTTTTACGGGTCGAATTATTGGCACACCTTGGCTTATTAAATCGACACCCTCAATACGCATCGTATAGGCCTATACGATGCGTATTGAGTTAGTTAATTAATTCTGTGTCAGTCAAAGGTTGACACTGTCTCACGGGGTTAAAGTAATACGCATCGTATAGGCCTATACGATGCGTATTACTTTTTTTTTAGAAAGTATGATCAGCTTTCTGTCACTATTGAGTGACGTAAAGTGATTGACGTAAGCCCTATACGCATCGTATAGGGCTATACGACTCGTATTGAATTCTGAATTTGAATTCTTCCTCCCCTATTTAAACGACGAAGAAGATGATATATATCGTCTTCGTTATATATTCACATTCACTAACAAACATGTCTTAGTACAACTAGTTTTCGGTGAGCGGTCTGACGCATCGTATAGGCCTATACGATGCGTATTACGTCAAAAATTCAGGGTGTCAATACGCATCGTATAGGCCTATACGATGCGTATGATGCCAGCCGCCAGCCAACACCTGCACCTGTCAGTCTGCAATGTTTTTTAACTTTTTCAATATACGATGCGTATTGAAATTCCAGGGTGTGCAAATAGATAATGAGGTGTGGGAATAGAATTCCCCTTTTTTACTGGCTTTACTGTGCATATACAGTTGTTTTGCTAAATTTGTCCAGTTATGATCAATTTCTAAATGTCTTCAGTTCTGAGATAAAAACATAACCTATATCTGCTGTCTAATTCATTTTTTTTTTTTTTTTATTCTAATTTGATTTTTCAAACTCAAATAATTTGTGCAGTATGGACTCACGGTTAGGACTGTTCTCGGATCATACACCGAACTGGATAGGTAATTGACCGCACTAGAATGAGACCATTAAGTGTGACAAATAGTGAATTGAAGAGCGCCCGGTTTTTTACCTTTCTTTTCAGTTGACAACTGATGGATTGGCCTGCAATAATGGGTTTAAGTTGTGCGGTCTGTTTGAAGATTTGAGCATGGTAAGGATCAGTGGCGGATCTAGGATTCCGACCAAGGGGTAACGTGTTATAAATAAGCCGTAACGAAATCGAAAAAACGTCAAATTTTTCCAAAATTTACACTAATTTTTCCAAATTTTTTCCGACCAAGGGGTAGCGGGGGTTACCCCTACCAAAGAGGTAGGTCCGCCCCTGGTAAGGATCAGGCCGGCCCTTGCGTAAAACTCTAGTTGTTTATGTTAGGACTAGTTTAGCAATAACACAATACGACAAGGTTAAGCTTATTTCAGTGGTGTAGCTGATGATGTAGGTGGGTAGTTCACTATCAAAGCTTATTTCAATGGTTAAATTATCTTTGCTTAATTAGGTACAAAAATGTGTCCCTTTGATTGGCTGTGAGATTTTTTCAAGTTTATGTGCTTGTTCTTTGTTTTTGTGAAGCTGTTCAGTTTGTAAAACTAATATTTAGTGTTTCTGTACTTTAAGCAAAGATGTTGAATTATTTGTGTTGTTTGTAAGCTTTATTGATCATGCTATGGCCAGTTAGAGATGCTGAATGGAAATATATGCTTTAACAAGATTACAAACCATGGTCTCCTAGTTCATTTTACGTCATTGTTGTTATTTATTTTGTTTGCATTCTCGGAGATTAAGAATGTGGCGATCTGCAACAAATGCTGTTTCCTTAGTTTCACATGTTTAAGGAATTAGCTACTTCTATGTTGTTGAGTCGTCTAGCTTGAGGATCGATCTGCCTTGAGTTGATAGGAATAGGATGTGCCTTTGTAAAATCCAATTTCAGATTTGATCCTTTGACTTTTATTTATATACTTTCAGAATGTTTTGAGTTACTCGTGTTCTCCTTTTTACAGGGTCTTAGTGCCATTAATACTAGTGATAGTGGTTTCGTAATAGTTAGAGATGGAAGCGATTGTGATTTGCTCACTTCTGGTGAGGCTCGTAAAAAAATTAGGGGCTGTTTGTTTACTTCTTAATGAGGCTCTTAATGATTCAGACCTCTTACTGGTTCAACACTTAATGGTTCAGACATTTGCCTCTGAATGGTTAAGATCTATACAGAGTCTGAATGGTTAAGACCTCTAATCTGAATTGGTCAGACATTTGCATCTGAACGGTTAATCATTATACGGGCTCTTAATGCTTCAGACGTCTTACTGGTTCAACACTTAACCATTCATATGTTGCCAAACAATTATTCTTTTGTCATGAACTTTTCCATGCTGTTTTATCATTATTTGGTTAGAGAAATATGATGTAGGTATTATCAGTTCTTTACCATGCTATATTTTATTATTATTATTTCATTTGTTTTTGAGTTTATCCGTTTCATTAGTTGCGGTAATTTTCTTTGTTGATTTTGAATGCTCCAACTTTTCTGTTGACATTATATGATTGGATTCGCTTGATCTTTTCGACTGACCCATTTATGTTGATATTGCTAGGCTCGAAAGAACATTGTCTTTCAAAACGACCTGTGTTGACCCGTTACCTTGCCCGACTTGACCTGCCCACTTATCAACTTTTCTACTAGATAACAATGAAATTCGGAAAAATGATGGTTGGGCCGCCTCTGGTAAGAGTTTTATGCAGGAATATTACCAGTAGGATACATGTTTATCAACTTGTTGCAGCAAAACATATTCTGTTAGAAGGTTGAGGGGTTGGTTTGATGAGTAAATAGTAAATACCGAAGGATTTATTAGGCTACCTTTTTAACTATACGAGCAGACAAATCAATGAGACAATGAACAACAAACTTTAACAAGGCTAGGTTATTTATGGGGTTTAAAAGATGCAATATAAATTTTATTATTTGCAAATTGGAACACTTCTCTTCTCACCAGCAACAAAAAAACTAAAATCCTACCTATTGCTCAAGATCAAAGAATCATCTCTGCAACCTGTAGTAACTGAAATGGACCATCAGATAAGAACCAAACTGGAGTTGGATCGAAAGAGTCTTTTTCGGAGACTTTGTATTACACCATGGAAGTCTGGAAGATAGAAGAATTGTGGACATCACAGTGGAAGATGTCATTGTAGATAGAAGTACCAAAGTTGAACTATTAAACTTTACGGTGCATGTGGTTCTTGATCCAAATCCTATCCCGAATACTTTGGTTGCAAGTCTTTGTGGCTAGTTTGACATAAGAGTAACTAAACGGTTTGATTGATAAATGTAAATTATAATCGCGGAGAAAGATGTGTCATTAGAAGGTTTGGAAACTATATACTTGTCTGAAAACACTAAGAGACCGAAGTCGTGGTTCTTTATATACTTGTGTATTAAGAGTTAAGATCCCAATACTTGTCTTATTTAAAAACGGTAAGAACAAATATTGAACAACGTTGATTAATTGAATTAAGGGCTAAAATTGATTATACATCATTACTAGCAATAGCTATATCGTTTAATGAGATTCGAGGGTATTTTTGTCATGACATATATAAGCAACACACGAATTTCTATAATCAGCACATACCTATATAATTATAACCAGCACATCCGTACACGATTATAACCATATATAGGTGGGGGTAAAAGCGTAAATTTGTTTTTAAGTGGGGGTAAAAACATAATTTTGAACTGATAACAAAATCGTAATTTTAAAGCGGGATAAAAACGTAAATTTGTTGTGACAATGGGGGAGTGCCAGGCAGCTGCTTGACACTATTGAAGTTGCCGCCCATGTGACCCAATAAAAGGCCGGCACTATTCCCGCCGACTTTAAAGATTGTAGTTGTTGAAAATGTGTAGAATGTTTTTCAGAAAAGTATTTGAAATTCCTAAACTAAGTATAGAGACTTTATATCAATGGGGTGGTGGTCCATTAACAAAGGCAAAACCTTTAAACACCTTGGGAGAGGGAGGTCTTGGTTCAAATCCCAGAGACGACACGAATAAAAGAAATTTGTCGTTAAAAAAAAGTACAGACTTTATCAAATTCGTTAAATCCACTAAAAATAATAATAAAAAAAGTTGATAAGAAATTGAATCATCTTAAAATGAAATTGTCGGTGACCCAACATTACGTAAACCAATCAATGATTATACGAATAACAATAAGATATGAGGGGAGGTAAAACAATTCTATTTATGGCCCCCAACTTAAAAGTTCTAGTTCTACCACTCAGAAGATGATGGATTTACAAAATCGAATGGAATATGTGACCTTACTCATCTAATGGCGGAAACCAGAAAAGACTGTTCTTTTCCTTTGGTTTATTTGATATTGAAGCTAAGTATTTATTTATTGTGATTTTTTTCATTTACATTGTATTAATGTACATAAATATCATAAAAGCAACATTTTCATCACCATATAAACAAAATTTATCCAAACCACATTCATCTAAATGTGAATATGCACCTCATTACAAAGAAAAGTCATTCTCTGCCTACTTTCTCAGTGTTGGTGTCAAGACATTGTGAAACACAAAATTAATGAACTGATTTGAAATTAAGAACCCTAAAACACAAAATTAATCAACTCAAACACAAAACAGATTGATGATCACATTGCTAATCGGCAGCTCCAAACTCCTAAATTAAACAAAAATCGCAAACAACAAAGGAATCCAAACACCTGTATTTTCAAAGTCAGGAATGAATTAGTGTTGAGACGATAATACGACGACAACCAAAAGCTATAGGTAGAAATCACCTCATAATTCTTAAAAGAATCAGATACCTTTTTCTCTTCGTCACCTGAAATTCGTTAGATCAAGCTTCTCCGTCACCGCCACACATGTCGATGCTTAAACTATCGCCTTCCTCGCCGCCCAATTGTACCAGAAAGTACTGATAAGTCGATAACAGATAAAATCACAACCCTAAACGCAGAAACTGATGATGATGATGAACAGGTTCTAGCCAGGAGCTAGAAACTTGAAAAGAGTACACAATTACACATTAAGCAAAGTAGCAAGCCCAATCTAATGAGAATAAATTTCCCCTGTATTTGATCCATAAAGATAAGACATAGTTTCAGCCTCTTCTAATATCTTCATAGAGTTCTCATTACTAAATGCACCACAAGACTGTAAGAAAAAAACTGCTTGAAGATTCGAAGAATCTTCCAATGTGATTTCATATGAAAGATGGCAATCGGCCCACTCCCTTGTTAAGGCTGCGCAGAATATGGGAGTTCTGCCCCACAATAAAACCTGTCGCCACAAATCACTCACCAGTCAACAAATGATAAAAAAAAAAAGTGATCGACCTCTTCGGGGGCAACTCCACAAAAAGGACACAGTGTAGAAGAGATAATCCTACCCTAATTTACTAACGATACGTTTGTTGGAAGCATGTTTAATACCGCCCCCAAACATGTTTAATTTGTTCCCTATGAATTGTAATGCGAGCAAATTTTGTTCTCAATTAGCAGCCTCAAGGATCTTGTTAAGAAGCCTCTCCCTTGGTCAACGAACCATACACACTTGTCCTTTTCACCAAAAATATTCAAAACCAAGGCAAAAAAAAAATGCTACGACAGGGAGCTGAAGCAAAACAAAAAAAAAAAGAAAAAAAAAGCAAGAAACTAATACAGAATGCAAACACTATATTGTAGTTAAAAAAAATTGCCGAAGCCGAGTTGCAACAGTCAGACCATAAAACATTTAAACAGACCCATGCTTGCACCGGTCAGAAAAAAACTGTAGTAAACTTACGTATACAATTAGTATGATAATCAAACTTTGCACGAACAGTCGAACATAATTCAAAAAGTTATTCATTGCAAAAACAAATTACCTAACATCTACATTATCGAATATAAATTTGTGTCTGTTGTTGAACAAAGGCTCAGATATGTTGCAACGGAACTTGTATTTGCCCAAATCTGCCATGGCTGCAATCACAGTTGCAAGTGAATATCAACCTCCACATACAACAATTGCCATCTAAAACTGTTTCGGGTTTAATCCGGTTTCAACTTTGTTGACCAAATAAGAACCGGTTTTTAAACCCACTCTAGTAAAAAAACCGGTTTGTACACCTCTAAAATATTGCCCAGCCAAGACACAGATTAGATCCACAAACTCCGCTTTTGCTCACTACATTATATCATCACAGCCTCCCACTTTTCACACAACTAAAAGAAGAAAAAAAAAACAGCAAACTGAGACAGACGAAATCCCCATTTGCTTGATCAAAATTCAAGACACAATATAACAAACACCTCAGATTTTATTATAATCATAAGCTGTTGTCGAATTAAGAGAGGCTCAGATATGCAAATAGTGAGAAGAAAGAACAAACCGCCATGGCTGCAAACATCACGGCTACTTCAACAGCCGGATATTACCCCGCCAAGATACGCTCTGTTTCAACCTTCGTTCCATTCACTCAGACAACGACAAATTCATCATCATCGCCTCTAAAAGGGTTTGAGAAACCGATTATGAAAGTGGTTTGGAGCTGGTTAGAGCCGAGCCGAGCCAGAACCAGTTTCAAACTGAAACAATCCTTTTCCACCTATTAAAGGGTTTCTCCAAGGGCCGGTTTTGACTGTTGTTGACCCAAATTGAAGCGGTTTGGAAAAAAAATACCCGAAACGTGCACCTCAAGGAAGACGTACATGTACAATGCTTATCTCATGTGATAAAGAAAGATTTGTTCTCAAACCTCACCTCACCCTCGTTTGTTTACTTGTTTGGTTCTATGTTCAACACCAAAATCTTCAGATATTGAGGGACATATGAAATAGACTTTTGAGGCTCAGATATGTTATCATCGGAATTTGTTGTCGAAATCCGCCATGACTGCAATCACAGTCCGATATGTAAATTCCAACAGAGTTCATTCATTCTCTCTGAAAACAAATACATACCAACAGAGTTGCCTAGCAAAGATACGGATCCGATATGTAAATTCCGATTTTGCTCAATATAATTTCCATCGTCATAGCCTTTTTCAAACGGAACAACAGCAACATAATCATCATCACTCATCATCATCAATCATCCTCAGAAAATGCTGCCAGTCGAAATGGCAAGAAGGAAGTTACTCTAAGAAACCTCCTCACTCTCACCTGAGCCTCAATTCAATTGAGAGCATAACACAACATAACACCACATCTCATCATTTAAGGCGGTTATAGGTACATGTCGAGGTCAACAAAAAAACCGGTTAAGAGCCAGAACTAGTTTTAAACCGAACCGAGCCTTTTTCACTTGTAAAGAGGTAAATGAATAGGCTCAGATCTGTAATTGGGAGATGGGAACAAAGAAGAAACGTGTTACGCCGTGGCTGCAGATACACAGTTGCATGGTAAGAGAATATCAAATTCTTCTTCACTATGCCATCTGGATCTTGCCCCGCCAAGATACAAATCGGATCTTCGATGTCCCCTCTGAATACACTGATCATCACAGCCTTTAAACAAGTTTACAAAATACTGCTACTACCACAACCTCCACCATCACCATCATCAAATGGCAAGAGGGAAGTTACTCTCACATGAGAATAAATATAGAGGTGAACAGAAAACCGGTTTGTGAACTGGAACCAGTTTTGACCTGACCTGACCTGACCCGAAACCGAATATGATACAGGTTTGGTGAAACTGGTCCCCGTTCTCCCTTGAAACCAATTAATAACTAGAACTAGTTTTAAACCGAACTGATCCTTTTCCACCTGTAAACTAGTTTTACCAAACACCAGTTTTGACCATTGTTGAGCCAAACCGAAACCATTTCAATCTGAACCGGTATGGGATTAAAAAAAACGAAATGTGCACCACTAGGTAGATAAATGTTCTTATACAGAATTGTATCTCCAACGATAAAGGTTCGGAGGCTCAAATATGTTATCATCGGAATTTACTGTCGAAATCCGCCATGGCTGCAATCACAGGAGCATGTATCAAATACATACCGACCGAGTTGCCTAGCCAAGATACGGATCAGATCTGTAAATTCCGATTTTGCTCGAAATAATTTCCATCGTCATAGCCTTTTCAAATGAAACAACAGTAGCAGCAGCATCAACATAACTATGCAGTTAATGCAGTAAAAAAACGGATATCGGTCAAGGACAGATATTTGAGATATAGGTTATTGCGGTGGGATAACGGTGATTTTAATATCATGAAGAACTTATATACATAGTCACATAATTCGCTGGTCATGGCACGATTTTCGTTTTGGTTCGTCCGATCCAATTCGCGGTACGAACACGATCCGGGATCACGTTTCCGACGACCATAATGGGCGTTCCGAATAAACAATTCAAATGTAATAGAGAAGAAATGGGGGCTAATCGAAGTTGCTGAATCGAAGCTTACCTGCTGATTGAACCTCACCTTCCCTGCGAATGAAAGAAGATCTGTCGGCTGTTTTTTAGGTTTAGAAGATGGAGGAGCGAACAGGGGAGATAGACAAGAGGACGACGGCTGCTTGAGTTTAGGGTTATTTTAATTTAGTGAATCAAAACAAAGAGGAACCAACCGCCATGGCTGCAAACATCGCGGCTGCTTCAACAGACGGATATTACCCCGCCAAGATACGGTAAGTCTCAAGCTTCGTTCGATTCACTCATACAAAAATGAGAAATTCATCATCAACATTGCCTGTTATAATTGATGTTTTCCTGATAATGTATGTTGAAGTAGGGGTGTTTTGATATAATGGTACGAGTATGTTGCACCCGGTGCTACTACTACTAATCATAGTTGCATGTATTAAATACATGCCGACCGAGTTGCCTAGCCAAGATATGAATCAGATCTGTAAATTCCGAGTTTGCTCAATAATTTCCATCATCATAGCCATTTTAATTGGGACAACAATAACAGCAGCAACAACAACATAATCATCCATCATCCTCCAATCCATTAAAAGAAGAGAGTTGTTTAACCAAACATGTCATATGACGAAATCATGGGCTCATATTCAATCGGTTGATCAAATGGCAAGAAATCGGCAACTCTCTCAGAAGAAACCAAGATCTCTCTCGCCGGAGCCTCATTCATCTTAGCAATTTCACTTTCAACTTACTCATACTTCAAATTTAACAGTAGACAAATTTATTATGCACTAGACATTGTTAATTAGTAAGCATGAAACAGTTTTATCAATAATAAAAATTAAAACCAAAATATGATAAAGAAGAAGAACTAAAAGAGGCTCAGTTATGTTAATAATAATCAAAACAAAGAGGAACGAACCGCCATGGCTGCAAACATCGCGGCTGCTTCAACGGTGAAAACACCAGTTTCTACCGCCAAACCTCCGAAGATTACCCCGCCAAGATACGGCAAGTCTCAAGCTTCGTTTGATTCACTCAGACAACAACGAGAAATTCATCATCATCGCCTCTAAAAAATGACGTTTTTCCTCACAATGTACGAAGATCAAGATCAGATGCAGTGTTGAGATAATTTCACCGTATTCGGTAAAAGAAAAGAAAAGCAGAGTAAGATAGTCAACAAGCATGGTCCCCGGTCAAGATCACAACCGATATGAATATCAGAAGACCCGAGTTCAATCCCAGATGTAATCTGGAAGAAGGGTGTTGAATATTGGGGGGAAATTGGAGATCATGGGCTGCAGAGGGGGGCAACACCCAACCCTTCCCTCTGCTGCCTCCTCTCATGTTGTCTGAGCTTTCACTTCCCCAAAACCCTCATTTCTGTATTGGAGCTCTGCTTTTATTGCACAGATGACTCACATGTGATTTTTAAACTTTGCGTCCTTGTTCTTTCCGGGCAATATCAAGTTGAGTCCCCGCAGTGAACTTTTGGAAACTTAAAAGCACTATACTTTGAGTCCCTCTATTAAGATTCTGTTAGTTTGACCGTTAGGTTAAAGGGTAGTATGGTCATCTCATAATATAAACTTGTATTTTTATTCCGCGCGTTGCGCGGGAATTTGGTTGGTATTGGTTTAGTTCATTGTACTACGAGTACTTGGTATAGTAACGAAACAGGTAAAACCAAATAGCGATACAGATACCGATATTAAAAGTTGATGTAAACCCAAACGATGCGACGTGGATGTAGATTTTACTTGAAACACTACGATCTGTTAACGCATCCTAATACGCGATACGAACCTATTTTGGCCTAGACATATATTATGAAAGTTACGACACGAGTTAAGTGGACTTGAGTATCTTAGGTAAAGGGAATGTGGTTTATTTCACACTAACATAATGTAAAATAATAAATGCAGTTAAAAAATGTCTGATACAAACCACGTGCAAAAAACCATTACCTTCCCAAAACCATTTACCCAAATCCGATATCAAAACAACCATAGTTCTCTTCATTTTTCAAAATCCCTTGTCAGCTATTGTAGACCATTGGAGGGGCGCGGCCACCTCACGACGGGGGTCAGCGGCTGAGCATCACCTTCACGAAGCACCTCCCTCCTTCACCCTTTGTTCTTGAATCTTGACCCGTGATATCACTGATAGACGACGGCCAGATACGGGGGTCGTAAACCGGCAAAAACTGATGCTCTAGTCGTAAACCGGCGGCTACGGTAAAGAGTGGTTTTTAGCCAATCCACCGTCACAGTCATCACTTGCCCCATCGAAATGTCACTGTCGTCATCACCGTTGGCTCGTCGCGGTAAAAGAACATGGTCTAGTAACAACGCTGCCGTCGTCACCGTTGGCTTCGTCGCAGAAGCCAAACGTCATAGCCATGCCTTGCCCCCACCGAAATAATGTCACCGCGTGATCACTGTCGCCACCTCTATTCTTGATCCACCGTAATCATAGTCGGTCGCACACCAGAGAACCTGTGAACAGCAAAGAAAGTCGAGCAGGGGAGGTCCACCTCGATGGCAGGTGGCGTTGCATTTTGTCTTCCATATCTATCTCTTACTCAAATTTCTACTTGATGATAAATAACCAAAGTCAGGGGCTGAAGTTGTAAAAGCAGAAATTCCATGTGATGTCGTTACCGTTATTTCACTATTGTTCGGTTATGTTTCAAATTAACATAGGTATACAATAAAATCAGTCAAGTAAGGTCTTCAAAACCAGATTCCATATTCAGAAAACAAAAACAATGAATACAAATCTATCCCTCTTCATCAAATTCCAAATTCCAAAACTTTCATCAAATTCCAAAATTCGTTAGTCTTAGATAATGTTGTCTCTGGATTTTGAATATACATTAGCAAACAGATTGTTTGCTTGGATAACAACCATTGAAAACTCACCACTCATATGAACCCCTAAATCTTTATACCATAACAACCCCTCTGATCTTCCAATTTGATCTGCATATTTTCTTACACAGCCGTCACCACCTTCCAGACATGGCTTTCAACAGGGTTTGGCCATGTTCAAATAATTATTTCCAGACACCATGAACGTTACATATATATCATCCATAATATTCATCAAGAATCAAAACCCTAAATCCAACTCTACTAACAAACTCTTACACCGTGTTCCCGAGTCTCGTTTAACAGGGGGAGGGGAAGGAAAATGAATTAAGAGAGAAAAGGAAGGAAACAATGTGATTTTTTTCATGTTCCCGAGTTTAATGAAAAGTAAAGGAAAAGAGAAGAAATCAAACATTTTATGTGTTCCCGAGTTAGGAGGAAAAGAAAAGAAAGGAACAATTTTACAATTATACCCTTTAAACATGAAACATTTTAGTTAGATATGAGGGTAATTTAGTAATTAATAAGATTTTCTCTCATAATCTCTCCGATTTGGGAGGATAAATATACGTACAAATTTTCTTTCCTTTTCCCTCCTTCCCCCTCCTTTCCCCTCCCCTTCTATCCTTAAAAAATCTCAGTAACATGTTTTTTTCATATTTTCGTCTCTTTTCTTTCCCATCCCCCTGTTAAATGAGAATCGGGAACAAAGTGTTAAACTTTGTTTGATGTTCATCAAATCAAAATACGGAGGTATCATTGTCTCTGAATCAAAGCAAAGTATATTCAAAATCCGAATCAAACCATAGTATATTCAAAATCCGAATCAAACCAAAGAGTAATAAGAATAAAAATAAGCACGTGTTTTTTCCAAGCAATGACAGTGGTAAAGAGCTACGGTCCCAGCGTTGTCTCATCGGCGACGACAAGGACAAAGGATGTAAACCTTAGTAGTGATGACAGTGGTGGTGTTGTTCTCAAACAACATAGCCGTAGTAGCCCTACTTTAATAGATTTGAGCCTCTCTTTGTTAAAACTTGATAGGGGTTTAGGTGAAATGGAGATTTGAGGAAGAATTATGAAGTGGAGATTTGAGGAAGATAGTGGCATAGGTTTAGAATCGGTAAAATTAAAAAAGAGAGATTCGATTAGGTTGGTAGTAGATAGCGGTAGGTGGTGGTTTTGTGATTTTGAACTATGAGCCTAGGGTTTCAGGATATCAGCTGAATTGATGATGAAGATGATGATTATGATTTTGTGATGTGTTCTTGGTGAATTATGAATTTTGAAGATAAACACCACAATATTCCATATTCTACAACTGGGTGTTTAAGATGAACATGATTTTAAGAGTTAAATGCCTGGTTGGTCCCTATCGTTTGCAAATATTGCAGACTTGGTCCCAGTGGTTCACTAATTACAGAGTTGTGGTTGCAATTTTTAAACTCGGGTGTTCCTTATTACTAACATTTGTTAAATTATTCAGTAAAGTCTTATTAATCATTTAATTGACTAAAATACCCTTATTAATTCAGAAAAACATAAATAAAACAATATATTCTTGTGGGTTCCACCTCACCACCACTTCTTCTTTTGCCCAATTTCTTCTTCAACACTTCACAGATCCCATCTCTACCACCACATATCTTAGTTGCAATCTCCTTCGATTAACCCTTTTAACTTATTAAAACAAGATGTTTTCACATTTATAAACCCAAATTAGGTTAGTCTAGATGCAATATTCATATACATACGCACATAACCTGCCTTAAAATGGAGGTCAACAAGATCAAGGTGGTTGTTGAAGCACGAAGTGGTGTGACGGCAGCGAATGTTTTGGTGGTCGGACACACAGTGGAGCGACGAGGGTGGTTGTTGAAGCTGGGATCAGAGAAGGCGGTGGTTATTAAGCGAAAATAGTGGAGCGACAACGGGTCGAGCTGGTCACAAAGACAGTGGTTGTTGAAGGTGACTGTGATGGTAGAGGTAGTGGTGGTCAATTGACGGTGGAGGTGGTGGTGACGGGTTGAAGGTGGCAGTGGAGGTGGTGGTGGTGGTGATGGGTTGAAGGTGACGGTTGTCACACCCTGACCGCGTAAAACAACAAACCGCGGCGGAAACGTCGGGGAGTGGAGCGACAGAATTATTGTTTCACAACCATGGTATTTAAAGTTTGGTTTTATTTAAATTTAAGTGATTACATTGTCTTAAAAACAAAGAAACATATCATAATTAAACTACTCTTGCTTCATTTTATGTCACTAAGGCCCGAGTCCGCCTAAGTGTATTGTGTTCCATATCATGCATTAGCTCCTGAAAACACATGTAAAAATAGGTACGTCAGCATAAAATGCATGTGAGATACATACGTTTTGTTGATGTAGGATTCATGACTTGTAAGTTAAAAGAAATATTTAACAAAAAGTAGTCATGAACCTTATGAAAATGTTTTCTTTTGTAAATCATACGGAAATCGATAAGAAAATCAGATGATATAAAAGAATACTGCATGGCTAAATAAATAACCAAGTAAAGATGAATTTGTATAAATTAAGTCATTTGTATAAAATGTAACATGTCTTTGTCGAAATGATTTAGATAACGCTACGATACGTAATATCATAAAAGCACTTATATATAGGAAGTACCAGCGGCGTATCCATCATGCTTTTATCATATTACACACGTCTCGTTATATGAATCACTTATCAATAATCACCAAAATGTTTTGTTTAAACCAATGTCAAGATGTTTATGTGTAAACAATGTCCAAGTGTCAAATGTAAACCATGCCATGTATAATCAAATGTAATGTATGGCAAGTAAAAAGTATTTACTCTAACCATATGTAAAATGTCAGTGTGTAACCAAATGTTATGTATGGTGAATAAAAAGTATTTACTCAATCCAATAGGTATATGTCAATGTATAATCAGATGTTATGTAAAACCAAATGTTATGTACAAAACAATGTTTTTTAATAAACCATAGTTTAGATCAAAAGATATGTTTTTGCAAAATCAATGCTTTACTGATACAAACATTTATGCAGTATTGTTTATCGTATACATTCAAGCCTTGAGACTGTCGGATAAACCCTTAAACAAATCAAAGGTTTATCAAAAATGTTTTCGGATCCTGTCATTCCTTACGTCCAAACAAACCTAGGATTCCAGGAATGGGAGTTGTCAATTCCTATGGTACCACTACATACTACCGAGCGGCGTGATCAGTGTTAATGAATGTACTTTTGTCCCGTTAAACAAACCAAATGTCATACCAAATGTAAGCATGTTATGTGAAAATAGTGTACTAAGTATGCTAAGTAAACATACGAAGCAGAAATGTCATGTAAATCAATGTGCCCATATGTTGAGTAAACATATGCAGCAGAAATGTAATGTAAATCAATGTGTCCATATGCTGAGTAAACATATGCAACAGAAATGTAACGTCAATCAATGTGCTAGCATGCTCAGTCAACATACATAGCAAAGCATAATTGAAATCATGTACTATATGTGTACTACGTGAACATAGCAAGCATATGTCATAAAAGCACGAAAGTAACAAGTAGGCACATGTGTTTCACCCCAAAATATTTGAAAATGATAAAAGAGGGGACTATGTACTCACTTGATATTGCTTAATAGTCTTGAAATAACAACCAAGTAAAGCTTGAAAAGATCACGGAATCAAACGGCACCTAATATAGGTAACTATGTTAATAAACCGGACCTAAATCAGAAGATCGGATAAAATGAGGTTTCGTAAACCAAATGAGTATTGGAACTCATATAATATGGTTTAACAAAGCCTACATTCTAAATTGGAACCTATCCTTAGTGCTTACTACCCGTTACGACTCGTTAAGGTAGTTTACGCTACTTTAACGGGTCGTATGCGCAAAAGCGCGTTCGGACCGCCTAACTAGTCCTATGACAAGTATTATATGCCTTAACATGTCTAATAATATTGCATAATCAGTTTAGATGTCAAAATTTAAGTTACATATGCCTAAAATGAAATTATGCGTAAAAAGGGCATTTTGGTCATTGTCCTAAGGCATATAAACTACCTATCATACAACTAACTAAACGAAGTGACCATAAGGTATAACCTCGGAAGGTTATTCCCTATACAACTATGGTCACAAAATGTGTTTGGTCGGATCCTAATAATCGACCAAACGGGACGGGTTCGAAAGTATAAGCGGTTGTTTAGACCGCTCATCTTACGACCCTATATAAGCACTAGACTAAAAGTGACGAGTTAAACATGTTAAAACATGTTTAACTAAGTTAGAAAACATGTTTGATATCAAAACAAAGTGTTTTGATACCCAAAAATAGCTTCGTTGCAAAATACGCATAAAAACGTATTTTGACCAAAACTTTGACTCGTCACTACGCCTAATCAACGTTGTAATCAGTAGGTATAGTCACAAGGGACTATAACCATCGTGATTACGCTCACGTTGCAAAGTTCAAACGAACTTTGTGTTGACCAAACCATGGTCAAAGCAGAAAGATGCTTGAAATGCATAACCAAGCATGAAGGAGACTTACAAAGGGTCCAAGCTTGGATCAAGAACAAGAATACTGAAGAATGGAGCCTTCAACCAAGAAGGAATAGCTCCAATAAGCAGATTTGAGAGGAAGAGATGAATGAGCAAATTGAAATGTGAAAAACCCAAGCTATTTATAGAAAATATTGGATTGATAAGATCATTACATGTGTTTTTGAGTACACCAAAGCTTAATATTGGCCATACACATGTTACCCACAGATTAGAATACCAAAACAAGCTCTATGTATTGAAAAACTATGGTAAAAACCCAAGGAAATAGCTGCTGATTGAAGAAACTGGATTCTGCACAGAGCACTCTCAGGCGACACGTGACAGATGACCATGTTTCTGTCGCGACACGCTTGGCAGGTCAGGCTGAAAGTTTTCAGTTTTGGCAGTTTTGGTCCCTGCATGCTAAAAACTTGGTTTTTGACATGTTTAAGCCCTGTTAACCCATTTTCAAGGCTCAATAATGATTTCAAAGTATAGGGAACTTGAAATATGCTTGAAAACATCTCGGATGTCGGTAAGTTTGGTCGTACGGTCACGTTATTCGGTTAATTACGATGAAACACGAACGAATGCGAAAAACGATCCAAATTGTGCAACGAATGGAATTTTTGCATTCCTATCACTAAAATAAAATATGTTAATGATTATAAATTTTTTTGGATGTCCGGATATGTTCAGAACGTAAGATATGCGCGTAAATGCAAACTTATGCACTTTTTGACGCTTTTAGTCCCTATTTGACCAAATAAGTTTATTTTCGCATACCGAACCCCTCAAAGCCTATTTCTAAGCTATGTAAAGGATATATATGGTATTTTTAGCTGATGATCATGTTCCAGAATGTACGTTACTATACGAATCGGCAGACTTTCGTAGTTTGTCGCAAATAGTCCCTGCGATCGAATAAACTTGTTTTTGCCATACCAAACCCTTTAAAACTTATTTCTAAGTTATGTAAAGGTTATTTAAGGTATGTTAAGCTTACGTTGGTGTTCCGGAGTGTTTTTCATGTTAAACTGGTTATGTTTAGGCATCAGTTTGCGTATAACTTTCTAGAAAACGATATAGAGTTTGAAATTGAACAAAAATCAAAACGTGCAAAATGTCAAACATAAATAAACAAATATTGGGATCAAATCACATTGTTTTATTGATAATTGAACTGTTCAGAGTTTATACAATAATTACAAGCACAAATGTCACAATGGTGGACGTCGACGTGGAGGTGGTGGTGGGTTTTAGAGAGAGAGAAGAGAAGATGAAGAAGATGAGGGTGGGTTCATTTCTTGTTTTTTTAAACTGTTCAGGGGCAATATAGTAATTTCACACATATTTAACTAAAAAAGTTAACATAGGTTAGTGATAAGGACCACACAAGTGCAAAAATTACAACCACTAGGACCAAGTGTGAAATTATTGAACCACTAGGACCAAGTCTACAATATTTACACAACACTGGGACCAACAAGGCATTTAACTCTGCTTTTAATTATAATAATAATAAAGATAAGGGGTTAAAAAAAGTCTTTTCACATTGAGGATAAGGGGTAAAATAATCTTTTCAGTTAATTTAACTAACAGAGTTAGCATTAGGGACTTAAATCGTAGCGATTTTCATAGTACATGGACTCGGACATCCAAAAATTCTCTTTAGGGACTTAACATGACACCGCCCATAAAGCACAGGGATGCAAATTGCGGTTTACTCTGATTTTAAATCATACTTCCTATTTTTACCCTTCAACTTTTTATTTCGTGGTGATTTAATGAAAGAAATGGTGTTAAGTGTTAATAATAGTTTATACCAATCAATCATTTAAGTCAATTCGTTAGTTTGAGATTTATACGTTTCAATTTTGATGTTTTGGTCATTCAATGATTCGTATGATAGTCTAAAACATGAAACCAATCGGGTAAAACGTATTGATCGTTTGATCTTTTCCTTTTCTTAATTACTGGAATATCATGTTGGTGGGGAACAAGTTCTAGAGTAAGCACCATCTCTACATCTCTAGACTTTGAATGTGTTTATGGCTATGAACCGATGAATTCTGAGTGTATCACAAGTTGATGAAGACTTGAAGGAAAATACTTCTATCGTTAAGGTATGGGTTATGGATTAAACGAAATTGGTTCTACTATTTGGTCTGGGTGGAATGGCAACATCGGTTCTAGGTTAGTAGGTTAGTTTAGGGTTATTTCTTCGGCTATAGGTTGAAATATAACACAATTTGCTAGTCTACGGTCGAGTTCCTCCCACGGTGGTTTGGTTACAGGGATTTGAGTTGTTCCCTCGGTTAAGGTTATGGTAGCTATTGTATTTTTCTTTTTCTTCCTCTTTTCTCTTATTAAACCATCCTCTCTTATTAGGGGGCAGTTGTTCAGTAAGTTGCGCTTGAAAAATTATGGGTTCATCGTTATCTCCCTCATATCCATACTGACTTCCAGATTGTCCTTCATCAATACCCAGATCAGGAATATTTTGGAAAGCTTCAGATACTTCTTTATCACTCATACTGTTGACTCCAAAAATTTTTAAAAACAATAAATTCCAAAAATCACACACACACACATATATATTGAAAATATTTAAAATTTGTATTTACAGAAATAACACATAGGTTATTTTATATTAATTTCCTAACTTTATTGTTTAAGTTTAGGTATTAAAATAACACCTGATTGGCTTAAACCAGTGGCTCTGATACCACCTTCTGTCACGGCCCCCGACCCCACCCTGGGCGGGAGCCGTGGGCAGATACAGTTGTAGTACCGGTGTTTATTAATTTTGCAGCGGAAAATTTCATTAGGACCGTAGTTAGGAAAATTTCAGAGTTGTAAAACACCAAAGTTTTAATATTAAACAGCTGGGATAAAACCCATATTACAACGAAATATTTTTTTATAGAGATAAACCTTATTAGTACAAAACATATTTTTTTTCTTTATTCTGGTAACATAGCCACTTTATTTAAGCCTTCAGTGCTTCGTAGCATGTTTCTTTACTTTCACAGTAAGTCACCTGAAACACGTTTAAAAATATTTTATCAGCGAAAAATACTGGTGAGATCACTCATTTGTATAAAAAGACACAATAGTGTACTTTACAACATCAAGAGTTTTTACATTTGTTTATATATTTCAATTACTCAAATCAGTATTTGTCACACATCCATTTTCTGTGACTATGGTCATATTACTATTGGCTAACTCTTTGTCCAATAGCAACGAGTGTCAAGTAGTATATACAAAACCCCACATACCGGCAGTAATTTCATAGTACAAAGACTAAATCATTGTAAATACAACTGGAAAACATTTAGGGTTTTGAAAACATTTGATAAAAGAGAATGCCTCACTTTGCAGAATTAGGGTTTTTAGTTATTGCCTCCTGGTTTAAGTCCTGGGTTCCTAAATACACACACAATGCAACACGTATTAACCCAATTCAACTTTAACGATAATCACGAGATCAAAACCTCAACGTAGTTCACAAAGTATAGCCTTATTCAGGCAGTACTTTGACATCCGTTGTTTTGTTTTAGATCGATCAGAGAGGGTATCATACCTGTGATCAGGGTTAGCACACTTTCTAAGAAGCAGAGTTTCGAGGTTTAGGAATTCGTGATTTAAAATGATAGAAAAAGAGAGCGAAAGAAAGAAATCGAATTTGAGCAGTTTGAGAAGCCCACAAACTACTCTATTTATAGCTGAAATTTAAGACCGTCGCATCACACGACCGGCTCCACATTCCCCCGTCGTGTCACGCGACAGGGTGTGCTAGGGCTTAGGTGGCATGAGTCACCTCTATAGGTCTGCCGCGTGGCTGCTACATGGCAACACGTGTCTACTGGCGAAAATGGACACGCCGCGTTACTCGACGATCCTTTAGGATCTCGCCGCGTCACGAGACGATAACCAAAACTTGGTTTTTCTCATTTTTCGTGATGGTTCTCGTCGTACGTGTTCGGGGTTTTGATTATGAATTGTTGTGAGACCTTTTTTAGAGTTATTACATGTTGAAAGTGTGTTACCTTTTTGATATTGTTCATAAAAAATTAGTTACTATTATGTTCAATGGGAGAATATGCTTTCTAACATACTAGAAGTGACCCGCCGCAAAATGCGGCAGGGGACACACCGATTTTGAATGAAATTTAAATAGGATTGTAGATGAAACAATAAAAATAACAGTAATAAAAAACCTAAAACCAAAATATTACAAAACTAAGAAAAAAGTTTTAGTTTTCCTCAACCCTAATTAGTTATAGAAGGTTTGGTTTATTTTTGGCCTAACCCGGTTTCTATCCCATACCGATTTAGCCAAAACCGGGTCTAATACTTCTTAAAAAAAACCTGAACTGGTTTTGAACCCGGACTTATTTGAGAAAAAAAAAAAAGCAGGTTATCTCTAGGCTCAGTTAATGTAATGGACACTTTTCGGGTCATTTTTCTATTTTGTTAAAGAAGTTAAAATATAAGTTTCTTAACATATCAGTTCAACATTCGCTTAGTCTAAACAATTATATAAAACAGTTTATTTTACAATAAAAAGTTTCTTTAATTTTGTGTTACTGTGTTTATAAGTTTCTTTAATTTTGTGTTGTTCTAATTATGTATTCTAATTTTATATGTATTTCACCCTAGAGTTTTTATTTTTAAATTTAAATAGGTTCAATAACTGTTGTTGAGAATATGCATTCAATACAATTAATTAGAAGTTTATTAAATTATGTATTAATATGTCTTAAGCTTTTAAATAAATTACAATGATGCTCTTCTCAAATAAAGTTAAATTACCATCTTATCCATCTAATATGTATTATATAGTAGTATAGATATGTATTGATGAAACCATTTACTCACTATTATGTCAAGACTTTGATTGCGAAGACTTGTGACAACTGCATTCAAGGCAGCATAGGCCAGGACAGGAACCGCAATTTTACACAATACAAAAGAGGACACTCAATTTTACATCAATGGTTCACCAAGTAAAGCAATAATGAAAGTAACAATAACACGAAATTTGGACTTTTATTATTAGATAACTTTAAAAAAAGATGCATAACTCTGAGCCTACTAAAGCCAACCAGCCTTTTAAGCAATAATGAAATTAGGACTCTTTATCATTGAATAACCTAGAAAAGATGCATAACTTTGAGCCATACTAAAGCTTACAGCGAAATAGAATTCATATATTAGTCAACAGTAACTACTAACAAATTTCAACATAAGGCGACATGTGAAGCATACAGCTAGCAAGAATTTAAAAATTAGCATAGAAATTTTACATTCGTAGCATTGTAATTGACCATGAATGTATGTCACTTGCTTTAACTATCATAATATATTCTCTCAAAGTTGAGCCAGTGAAGAACCACAGCTGAAACGGGACACTTATTATGCTCACGTGACATGCCCATTAACTTAAAGTAAAACATGTAACCAAACGATCCCAATTAACTAATTAAATCAAATCGCTATATGTTTGAAAGAAAAAATATGGGAACACGTCGGAAGCCGATTCCGGTGGAGATTCAGGAAAGGTTATCAAAGTTCTATGTCACTAATCTTCCAGACAATTGTAGTGAGATGGATCTTGCAAAGGAATTTAGAGAACATGGTGTTATCTTTGACAACTACATTGCCCGTAAGCGTGATAAGGCGGGTCAAAGGTTTGGTTTTGTTTCGTTCTTAGATGTGAAGGATGTAGGAGATATGGAGAGGAGATTATCTGCCATAAGTTTGGGTAGGTTCAAGTAAAAGGTCAACGTTGCCAGATTCATTCTTGAAGAGGGGGAAATTAACTATAAACACATTGGTAGGGAAAGGATGGAGAAGAATGGTGCGAGAAGGGACAATGCGACTCCAATGATGAAAGGTAATGGGGCGGTGGGTCATGGAGCAATACCAAGAAATGTTCATGCAGGTAATAACGTTTCATTCAAAGAGGTGCAAACAGGGGAGATGGCGGTGGCCAAGTCGATTGTTTTAGAGGACAATTTTGTGGAGAATGAAGATCTCTTGGGTTGTGCTCTGGTGGTGCGGTTGAAGAATGTCTATGATCTTCGTAACATCAGAGTTATATTGAAGGAGATGAGAATTCCTGGAGGCGCGGTGTCTTACTTGGGCGGCATGTCGGTGTTGATTAGGTTTAATTGTAAGGAGCATGCTGTGATGGCGAAAGATGAATTGGAAGGAAAAAAGGATGAGTTTGACCTGATAGAATTATGGGAAGGCCAAGATATCAAGTACGAGAGGATTGCCTGGCTCAAAATTCATGGCATTCCTCTTCCGTTGATATCGAATAAAGTTCTGGACGACATAGGTAGCCTATACGGATATATTGTTAAGAATGCTCAACATGAAAAGGATGATGTTGAAGTATCTTTTCATTATGTCGGTGTTTTGGTGAATGATGGCAAAAGAATTCAGGATGTGGTTACTTTAAAATGGCGTGGTAAATTGTTCAAAGCGTGGATACATGAGGAATTGGGGGATTGGATACCAGATTTTGTGGCTTCTTCTGGTGGAGAGGAGGTTCAGGAAAAGTCGGCAGAAGGATACGTTGGGTCGCCGGAGACGGTTGAGGAAATTAAAAAATCTCCGGTGAGCTTACAGAAGGAAACTATCAATAATTATGGGGAGAATTATGAACATTCAATTGAAATGAATGAAAATGGAAATATTCCATTCATAGAAAATCTGGGGCATTTATTATTCAAATTTGGAAAAGGTGGTCAAGAAACATTCCTTAGCAGTGGCATGGAGAATTTTGACTCAAAGCTGAAAAAAGGGAAAAAGAATAGGAAATCTCGTAAGTCGAGGAATGAATGTTGTGATATGGACCGGCCCAATACTGAAGTATGTTCTAGTGAAGAAAGGCCCATGGGTAAAAGACCAAGACATGATGATCCTTTTGGACTGGATTCAATTATTGGTATTTCACATTCAGAGGAGAACCAAGACATGCCTTCTTGTAGTCATCAGGTGAACGACATACAAGAGCCGCTGGACTTGAATACTCAGCCGAATGAGGATGCTCAAACGAAAGAGTATACAGCTGTGATGAAACAGTGGTTAACCAAGAGAGGTTAATTCACTGGTCTCGTCAAGTAGGGTTAATCCCTTCTTTCCGAGGATCGGTGGCTGGACCGTCAGCTGGGTTGTCTCCTGCAGAACAGTCCATTCAGCCTGGTGAGACTGAACTGGAGTTCTATTACCGTTCCTACACAGAAAACCGGGGTGTGAACTACCATCGTCCTCATTGGACCGTTATGCAAGGGGATGATATTTCAAATGATCCCTCCTTTGAGTTTCTTCGGGCCGGTGGTTTGCCCCGTGAGAACCCGATAAATCAACTCTCCTCCATGCTTGTTGGGAGTTCCATAATGACGAGTGCTATTATGGAAGATTACAAGGTTCTTGGCCGCAAGGAGGAGGAAACCGCTCGCCTGCGGGCTGAGGCTGAGGCAATGGCAAAGGCTGCTCGGGAAAGTGCGGAGTAGCTGGAAAGGGAGAAGGTTGCTTTTGAGAAGCAAAAGCAGACTGAAGCTTGGGCTGCAACAGCTGGCCTTAAACAGGTTCGTACTCTTGCCAAATTGCTTTCTGATGAGCGCAAGGGTTGGAGGGAAGCTTGTGCTCGGGAAAATGAAAAACTTTTCCGTGTTCGTCAGGAGGTGACCAATCTCAAGGCAGCGAATGCTGCTTTGGTGAAAGAAAAGGCCACAGCTGAAGCGGTTGCCAAAGAGGCCAAGGAGGCGGAGGCACGCGGTGCCAAGGCTCTTGAAGAGGTGGATGCTGACCGCAACAATTTAAACAAAGCTATTGAGGGCCTCAAGGTATGAGTTGCGTTTACACTTTGAGTTTGTTTCTTTGTTTCACAAGTATGATTGATTATCCTTCCATACTAGTGTTTTCTTTGTTGTTGATAGGTTGAAGTGCAGAACCGGGTGACCATTATTGAGGAGGTCACTGCCCGCGCGGCTGAAGCTGAAGCGCGGGCAAGGGAGGCTGCTGAGGCTAGAGATAGCCTGGTTTCTTCATTGGATCAGCTTAAGGCAGATCGTGATTGGATGCGTGATCACGGTATCGGGCATGTAAGTATCCGGTGCCTTTGCTATCTTTAGGTTTGCTTTTGCTAACCTTATCACTTGTGTTTTGCAGATTGTTGGAACCATTCTTGACGCGCCTGAAAACGCAAGTGTTGTTAATGAGCTCAAGGAGCGTGCGCGGGAGGCGGGGTTCAAGGCTGGTTACAACGAATGCCTTAACCATGTGAACCCTTTTTACCAGAGCAAGTTTACTGATGAGAGATCTGGGTTCCATGGTGTAGATACTGAGGCTCGGTATGTTGCGGCTATTAATGCATACAACAGATTGTCCATTTCCGCCATTGAAGATATTGATAAATGCTTGGAGGTGGATGTCACACCCCAACCGATGGCGGAATCATCGGGGCGCGACACTAGGCGAATCAGATTGCTCAAGAGAATCCATAGCAACTATATTGCGATAATATTTATTACATTCGTTATCCCATACTAACAAATAATACAACCACATAAGTTATCACAGATTTCTCGTCCTCTTCGAACAATACAAATCCGACAACCTAGATTTTAGTTGAGTTTCTAGACTTCCTAGCTTGATTTGAAATAGCTTGCGATCTAGCCTGCAACATACGTTAAAATATTTGTCAATACAAAAGTATTGGCGAGTATACATGTTTGATATGTATAACGTAATAGATTAAAAAGGTGTTGCAAATTTCCACATGCATAAACGTAACACACGACATATATACTCACAAGACTGATACTACCAACTAAGTCCTCGATGCTCGAATACGCGATGGCAAACTAGACCCCGTCGGGCGCAATAGTACTATACTAGTCGTGGTGGGACGTCGCGAGTATAAGTCCTAGCACATATGCAACTAGCATCACGTATATCTATGCATAACAGTTTTTCGCAAGTAATAATTCGATTGATTGAATAGTCCGTTTGATAAGTTCGATTTGTTAGGAACGTATGTTACACCCAAAAATGCGATTAAAAGGGGTTCAAGTATACTCACAGTGCGTGTTTAGCGAGAGCACAATTTGATTGAATCGGTTAAGAGTACGTCTGCGTTAAACATTGAATGGTATTGTAAGCGATGCACGGTTTAAGCGGAAATAGTATCGTAATGACTGTTGTCCAGTCGGATGGTGCTCATCCGGTCGGATAAGCTCATCCGGTCGGACAACAACTCTTTGGGTCGGATGACAGTGGTTTGGGTCGAATGATGGACATCCGGTCAGACGATATGTTGTGTGGATGACAGACATCCGGTCGGTTAGCATGTTATCCGTTCGGATGACATGTTATCCGGTCGGTTAGCATGTTGTCCGGTCGGATGACATGTTATCCGATCGGATGACATGTTATCCGGTCGGATGGCATGTTATCCGGTCGGATGACATGTCCGGCTGGTTGACAACTGTTTATTCCCACCCCTGATTGACCGTTCTTGATGGTTTTTGCTGAGGTGGTGTGATATCGTTTTAAACAATTGAAATTTCATCAGTTCCGACCCGTTCTAACGGCCGGGAACCACCCCGTTCCATCAGATCTAGCCGTTCTTGACGGTTTTCTCATGTTTACCCCAAAATCGTACAGTTCTTTGATTGAATAGATAGCTTTTAGGTGAGATTTGTTATCAAAACATGTGGAAATCACCCAGATCTGAGTCGTTTATGGTGGGATGATGTCACACTTTGAAGTTCATATGAACTCTTGGTGACATCGTCTTTAAACACCTCAAATCAGTAGATTTTGCGGTTAAAAGTTGAGTTTTAAAAGATAGAAAGGTGTAGAATCGGGTGTAGATCATAGAAGTACAAGATTTAGGTGGAAATCTTACCGGAATCGCGAGGAATCGAGAGAAAAAGGGTCCAAGAGCGTGTTGGCCGAGTGAGAGCTGTCACATCACTGTTCAAGTGATGTGACATGCTATTTATAGGCAACAGAGAAGGTTGGGGGTACTGGGTCGGATGGCCCAATCCGTTCGGATGGCCTATCCGTTTGGATGGCCACTCCGGTTGAGTTTTGGCGCCGGGAATTTCACCATTTTGAGTGTTGCGATAGTTTTTGGGGCACGCGCTTTCCTATATTTAATTTGTATTATTATTATTTTATATATCTATAATCACTAGGGGTCGTATTTACGTATCCATATTTTAAAGTTGCGGTACAGTAGTCCGGGTTTCGTTTCGAATATGCGATTACTTGCGACGCTTCACGGTCATCGAGGAGGGTAGAATAGGTCCTTTCTCGATGTCATCGTGAACGTTATGGTGTTTCGAGTAATGAGCTGCACTGCGACGCATTACGGCTGTCAAGGAGGGTAGAATTGGTCCTCACTTGACATCTCCGCAGTTGTCAGCAAGTGCAAATGTGATGTGATAGTGATAGTATATTCGATAATATGCGAAGATGTTTCGATATGGCGATGTATGTGATATAGTTACATTATGATCCGAATCTCTGGTGCTAGGCGTAACGAGTATGACGAGTAGTAACGACGCACGAAAGTGCGGGTTGTTACAGCGGAAGATTATGTGGACCGCTTGCGGTTGTTGTATGATGATCCTGAAGAGGAGGAGGAGACCGCTGGTGGCGCAAAGGGTGATGCGGGTACCAGTGGTACAAAAGAAGACTAGGTTGGCCTGCGTGCCCTTTTTGACTTCTTGTTTTGATGTAAATGTTTCTAGAGGAGAACTGATGTAAACTTCTTCTGCACCGCAACGGTGTAGAAATATTTTGGAATATATAAAGTTTAACCCTTTTGTTTGATTTGTACAAGTCTTTTTACTACTTGCATTTTTGAACATGTGTGAGTTAATGTTTTTGTAAATAACATTAAGTCTGAATTTGCCATTTGCATATCTAGGTGATATGCAAGTATGTGCGGCTCAAAGTTCATAAGTAAAGAATATTTACTGTCTTTGTGTGAGCGCAGTTAAAATAGTGTTTATTTAAGGCCAATGTTTCAGGCACATGTAAATAATACTAAATCATTGTTTGCCATTTGCACGTCTAAGTGACATGCAAGTATATGGATAACTCTGTTGGCTGTAAAGCGCAGTTGAGTATACTCTACACCTTTGTCGTGTGAGTATTAGTCAATTCCCGTTTTTATCCCGTTAGGGTTTAGGAATTGTTTAAGCTTTGTAAAAACTGTATGTGCGTATCCAGCCGGATAGACACTGATGTTTTGCCTTTGCTAACCTATTGCAATATTTGTGTGTGGTCACTACTTTGTGTGGGTATCGCGAATGAAGATTTTGCCAATCTGTTTTTGCAGATACCGCGAAGTGGAACACGCATTTGTAATATAAGGAATAAACAAAATTGCATTGAATCGTTCATTTATTTATTGGCAAATGGCCAGCGGGCCAGTAGGTTACATGGAAAATGTAAACGTAGCTTACATGTAACAGCGTCGAAGTTGCTGTGCGTTCCATGTTCTTGCGATGGGTTTGCCTTCTAGCGTTTGTAATTTGTATGCGCCTTTGCCCAAAACCTCTTGGATGAGGTAAGGTCCTTCCCACTTAGGGGCAAGTTTTCCAGGGCGCTCTGCTTTAGAGGCTTCATTGTCCCGAAGGACATAGTCTCCCGGGTTGTATGTGCAGATGCGGGCGCGCTCGTTGTAGTACTTTTCTAGTTTGGTTTTGTACTTGGCCTCGTTGATTGCGGCGTTTTCGCGCCTTTCTTCTAAGAGGTCCAAGTCAAGCCTTCGCTCGTCACTGTTGTCAACTTTGTTGATTGCTAACATTCGGGGTGAAGGGAGACTGATTTCAGCGGGGATCACTGCTTTCAGAGCCATAAACTAGGCTGAAGGGTGTCTCCCCGTGAGTTGTCTTTGGGCTAGTTCTATGGGCCCATAGGATACTTGGGAGTTCATCGACCCAGCCATGTCTGGCTGTTCCCAACCGTGCCTTTATGCCTTCGACTAAACTTTTATTGATGCTCTCAACTTGGCCGTTCCCTTGCGGATGCGCCACTGAGGAGAAGACGTGTTCAATGTTTAGTTCCTTTAGCCAGTTTTGGAAATCTTCGGCAGCGAAGTTGGTGCCGTTATCGGTTACGATGCACAATGGTAGACCGAAATGACAAATGATGTGTTCCCAGACAAATTTCCTGGTTATCATAGCGGTGGTAGAGGCCAGCGGTTTTGCTTCTACCCATTTGGTAAAGTAGTCGACATCCACTATGATAAACTTTACCGCACCTGGTGCATCTGGAAATGGTCCCACGACATCGATGGCCCATTTATGAAAAGGCCATGCGGTGGTAACCGGGACGAGGTTGTTCTTTGGGCGCAATGTCTTTGGTGCGTGTCGTTGACAATTGAAACATTTGTGCAAGACTTTAACCGCGTCTAGGTGCATGCCGGGCCAGTAGTACCCGGCGTTCATGATTTTGGCCACTACCATACGCGGCCCTGCGTGTATGCCGCATATTCCGTCGTGTATCTCCCTGATGAGATACGTGGCATCTTGAGGGTCGACGCATCGTAGGAGTGGCCCTAGGTATGATTTGCGGTATAAAATACCGTCTCCCATCTGATAGTGGCACGCTTTGTATTGTAGCTTGCGTGCTTCTGCTTTATTCTCGGGAGTAACACCTGATTGTAAGTATGCAATAATTGGTGTCATCCAGGATGTCGTACCGTACTGGATGACATTAACTTGGCGTAGGGGTACTGAGGGATTTTGCTGGATCTCAATACGTATCTCCTTTGCCAGATGTTGGAAGCTGGTGGATGCGAGTTTTGAAAGTGCATCCACGGGTTTATTTTCACTCCTGTTGATATGTCGGATATTGAAGGACGTGAACTTGGATTTTAGTTGCATGGCTTGTTCGAGATAGAGGATCATGATATCCCCTTTCGCGGCATAGTCACGGATCTGCCCCGCAACTAGTAATGAATCGACGTGTGCTTCCAAATGTTAGACGCTGAGCTTGACTGCAGCCCTGCTAGCAAAGCTTCGTATTCTTCCTCGTTATTTGTACTTTTGAAATCGAGGCAGATGGCGTAGGTGAGCTCTTGACCATCAGAGCTTACGAGTCGCAGACCTGCACCCGCACCGTCTTCGTTGGACGCACCATCAGTGTATAGTGCCCAGATGTCTGATGAGGACGGTGAGGGTGTAGGGGTTTGTTCATCTTCGCATTCTTGAATGCGATTTGCCGGTACTTCTGCGGCGAAGTCAGCTAAGACTTGGCCTTTGATTGCTGGGCGTGGTTTATAAACCAATGTGAGTGCGCCCAGTTCAATGGCCCATTTTGCTAATCTGCCAGAGATTTCGGGCTTGGAGAGGATTTGCCCGATCCTGTAGTTGGTCAGGACGGTGATGACGTGATTTGCAAAGTAACGGCGTAACCGTCTGGACGCATGCACTAGTGCGAGTACCAACTTCTCCATGATGGAGTATCTTGTTTCTGGATCATTCAGCATTTTGCTGATGTAATAGATTGGTGTTTGGACTCCTTCTCTTTCCACGATGAGCACCGCACCTACCGCGTTGTCCGCGGCTGATAGGTATAGGATGAGCGGTTCTTTCTTGCGTGGTGCAGTGAGAGTTGGGAGTTGGATCAAACACTCTTTCATCTCCCGGAAGGCGTTTTGTGCCTCTGTGGTCCACTGGAACTGTTCCTTTTTTTAAGCAATTCCGCAGAGTGCTGATAAAGGGGTAAGACTTAGCCGCGTGGTTAGCTAGGAATCTATTCAAAGCGGCCAGCCGGCCAGCTAGTCGTTGCATTTCCTTTATCGTAGAAGGTGATGGAATGCGCTCGATCGCCTGAAAATTTTCCGGGTTCACCTTGAATCCATCTTTTGTGACGATGAATCCAAGGAAATTGCCTTCTTCCATTCCAAACGAGCATTTCCCTGGATTGAGCTTCATGTTGACGCTTCACAGAGTTTGGAATGTTCTTTAGATATCTGTGAGCATGGTATCCTCCTCCATGCTCATGACGACTAAGTCGTCCATGTAGATTTCGACACTTTTGCTGATTTGATTGCCAAAAGTGTCGTTCATCAATTTTTGATAGGTTGCGCCCGCGTTGCGCAACCCGGATGACATTTTTGTATAACAGTAATTCCCCGTAGGGGTGCGGAATGCCGTTTTGTCTTTATCCTCGATTGCCATCTGTACTTGGTGATAGCCTTTATAACAATCGAGGAAACACTTCCATCGGAATGGGGCGAGGTTATCGACCTTTTCGTCGATCTCTGGAAATGCATAGCAATCTTTGGGGCAGACTTTGTTGAGGTCTTTGTAGTCGACACACATGCGCCAGCCCCCGGTTGCTTTTTCTACCATGACTGGGTTAGATAACCAAGTCTGGTATTTATCTTCCCGCAGGATGCCTGCGGAGAGCAGTTCTTTGACCTGCTCATTCATCGCCTCGTTCTTTGCGGATCGAAGGTGGCGTTGGCCTTGGATCACCGACTTGATACCTGGTAGGGTATTCAAGAAATGTTGCGCAACTTCGCGTGGCACACCTGTCATATCTGCGGGTGTCCACGGGAAGATATCTTGATTCCTGAAGAGGAGTTGCTTCAGGCGCGCCCTTGTGCTGTTAGACAAGGCGTGACCCAATGTCACCGTCAGTTCTGGGTGTCTTGCGTTAAGAACCCATTTCTTTGGTTGGGTGTTGGGGGTGAGCCTTGCTGTCTTGGTCGGACGTAGTTCGTCCGTAGACATGACTTCTCTACAAGCATAAATTATGGCGACCCCTATCTCGGTTGGGAAACCGATGGCAGATTGGGGGACGGATGTAATCATGTTAAAGTCGCCTTGGGACTCTCGCCCGAGAAGTACGACGTATCGGGAGATGTGGGGTAAAACCATGAAGTTTACCTCCTCGATCCTCGTGTGCTTACCATTGGTAAGGCGCACGGGGAAAGTAATTTGGCCTAAGGGGAACACCATCTCCCCCGCGAATCTGGCCAAAGGGTAGTCTACCGGCTGCAATCGATCTTTGTCTTCCTGATCGAACTGGTTGAAGCACTGCTCATAGATGATGTCAGAAGTACTACCTGGGTCGATGAACAACCGCTCTGTGCAGTAATGAGCTAGGTAGCTGGTGATTACGACGGCGCGTCTATCGCGCGGTCCGCCACGAACTTTAAGGAAAATAACCTGTTCATCTTTCCAGTCGTTATCCCCTCTTCTTGCCTCCTTGCACGGCTTTCCACGGCCTCCATTAATCATGTGGGTTGAGGCCACATACATGGTCTTCTTGCCCGTGGAAGTGCCCTCGTCACTGGGGGTGATGCGCTTAGTTTATTTCTGCGCGGCTGTCAATAGATGTTGCAGCTTCCCCTCTTTCAGGGCTCGTTCAATCTCTAATTAGAGACTGATGCAATTGTTGTTTGAGTGGCCTGAGTCCTTATGATACTCACAGTAAAGAGGGAGATCTTGGTTCTTTTTGGACTTCATCGGTTAGGCTGGTCGCAAGAACCGTGCGTCCGTCTGGAGGACTTCTCTCGGTGACTTGTTGATCTCGGTCCAATTGTGGTCACGAGATTCATTCTTTGATGCCCGTTGTTCTCGTTGGGCATTGATCGTTGCCCTTGCGTCGGGCTGCTAGGCGCGCGAGGCATAAGTTTTGGAATCGTTGCCACGATTCCATGTGTCCCGATTGCGCTTGTTGTTGCGCTTGGCGTCTTGGCGGGAGGATTGACCTTCCGCATGGGGCTGTGCCTTGGCAGTGTGCGGTTTGAGGGACAGCTGAGTTTAGGCGTACGTCTTGACCGCGGCCATGACGTCGTCCCACTTTTCTGGCAAGCCCTCTTTGCCTGAGATGGTCATCACCAATTCATTGTCCTTGACGACTAAGATGAAATGGTTACGGGCCATTTGATCTGTGATCCCACCGATCTCAAGGCATTCTTTATTGTAGCGGATAACGAAAGATTCCAGGCTTTCGTTGTCTCCGCGCCAGATGTTCATGACGTCCATTGAATCACGTTTGTGACGTCGTTGTTGGCTGAAGTGTGCAAGAAATTTAGCTTGCAGTTGTTCAAATGAAGCCGGCGTTTCAACTGGCAAAGAATCGAACTAGGCCCTTGCTAATCCAGTGAGGGTCTGGGGGAAAAAATGGCACCATGTGGCCTCATCCCATTTGCCATTGCACCCAGCGCCGGTAAAAATGTTCACGTGGTCGTCCAGGTCGGATGAACCACTGTATTTCCCAATCGTGAGTGGGAGTTTAGTCGTTGTGACTTCAGCGTGGGCGATCTCCGGAACGAATTTGGAGTTTTCAGACACGGATTTTGGCCTGTAGGGTTGGGTTGGTCTGCGCTTTGCAGCGCGGACGTAGGTAGTGCGGGGTTGAGTGGGAGGAATATAGTTGTATCCTCCCGGTCGGCTATTTACCGAGTGGAACTCCCCACAATATGTGTGGTCGTCTGGGTCAGTGCGATCATGCCCCTCGTTGCGAGGCTGTGGCCCCAGACGACTATGAATGCCAGAGCCGCGGTGGAGTGTTGATTGCCGCCGAGTTTCGCCATGCGGACCTAGGCGGCTTTGTATTGGACCCCTACGACGGGATCCATATGTAGAGTCGTCCTCATCGATTGTGCGGACACTACAATAGGAGGATCCGCGTTCTTCTACCCTTTCCCGGGAGGTCGGGATTGCGGGTGCCCTACTCCCGTATTGCAAGATACGAGGTGCAGGGGTATATGGTGCGGGGGTGGGTCCTCTGGCTACTTGCGCCTCTGCGCAAGCTTTATTGTAGGCTGCCGCGAGGGCAGCCTGTTGTTGGTAAAACCAGGAATGGAGATCCATTCCTGGGGGTATCACAGAACCGTACTGTGAAAAATATGGCATGAACACTGGGGGAGATCCCCCTGTGCGGATGTGCCTATGTGGCCGATTTGTTGTGCTGGGGTGGTGTTCACCGTAGGTGCCAAGTTTGTGGGGTTGGGGTTGTCCCCGGTAGGATTGTTTTGACGATCAGACATGATCTTCAAGAAAGGAAAGGATGCAGAAAAAAGTGCTAAGAGTAGCGGTGGGCGCCAATGATGAAATAGTGGTTAACCAAGAGAGGTTAATTCACTGGTCTCGTCAAGTAGGGTTAATCCCTTCTTTCCGAGGATCGGTGGTTGGACCGTCAGCTAGGCTGTCTCCTGCACAAGGAAAACACACCGTGACTCGTAACAAGGAGGAAGGGGTGGGGGGTGCTCCTTGTTACCACTCTCCGATGTGAGAATCTGTAATTTGCTTATGAAGCAAAGTGTGTGATAGTAGTAGTAGTGAGAGAGTTGAGAAGCGATACCTCAAACCTGGTTTGGGATGGGTATTTATAGCCGAGGAGTGAAGGAGGGTAGTTGAGTGGTCAGACTGACGATGCGCCGCCCTTATACAGGTGTGTCAGGCTTGTTGGCTGTGGAGGTAAAGCCACGTCCTACTGCGGTGTCAGTCTGTTGCTTACGTATGGGCTGACTGGCGACTGTCATTGGTGCCACTTGCTCTGTGGTGTCAGTCCCACTTGCCTCATGGGCAGGGTGCGGTGCTGCGCCGCATCGCTGCCTGCGGTAACTGTTGTTGTTTCCGCGTCCTTACTCTGGCGAAGACTTTGGGATGCGGTGCTAGGACGCATCACCACTTGTGGTGACTGTTGCTGTTATCCAGATCCCTTGTCGTGACGAAAATGTTCATAGGATGCGGTGCCAGGCCGCATCGCTATGTGTACACCCATTTTCATACACAAGGTAGGTCTTCTCATCACTTGACCGATTGGATTCGACGGCTGTGTTCGCGCGTGCCCGCACGGACACAGATAAGTTCTTGCCGGTGGGGGTTTTTGATAAGGGTAATTATTGGTGCATGCGTCTGTCGACTTCGTCTTGTATCGAGTCTAGTGTTAGAATTGTTAGATCAGGGCGCGTTGTACAAGAAAATAGGAGGTTTTAGGGTGTGTTTGTGGTATTTTCGCTTGAAGTGGGTAATTCTGCTTGAAAGAGTTTTGTGCAGTTTCAAGCGAAATCACCTAGGTTAATTCCGCTTGAAATGCACCTTGATACATTCAAGCGGAATCAGGACCCTATATATACCTGTTCCAAGCGAAATCATTTAGATTCTTTCCGGTTTGTGCAACGAAGTGCTGCCGAAGTGTCGTCTCGCTGTAAAAAGTTATCAAATCAATATACCGACAGTTTAAAGTATATTTCTAGCTGAATTGACCTCGATACGTTTGTTTCCGCCTTTCGTATTGAGTAAAACTCTTCTGATCGACTCGTTCGGGTCTGAAAACAATCCTACAAGTGGTATCAGAGCTCAGGAAGAAAAGTTCTTACCAATTCAGCTGAAAATTCTAATTTCTACACCTTCTTTTTCAAAATTTACAAGTTTTCACGGTTAAAATCAGCTAATTTTTTCACAGAATGTGCGCATTAGTATGTTAACAAAGCCTTGAAAGTTTCAGGCCTAAAATCGATCTAAAACTGGTAATTTTCATAATTCCGCTTGAAAACAGCTTGAGAATGATGACATCAGCAGCCCTTCAAACGGAATTAGGCCTTGATTCCGCTTGAAACCGGTAATCCTGCTTGAAAATTGTGATTCCGCTTCAGTTATTCCGTTTGAAAGTATCTAATTCCGCTTCAGTTGGTTATTCCGTTTGAGTGATTTCAAGCGAAATCAGTAATATCGTTTGAACTTGGTTATTTCGCTTCAGAAGGTATTCCGCTTGAACATATATTTCGCTTAAAAGTGTTTGTTTCCGCTTGAACTGTGTTATCTCGTTTGAACGATGTAATTTCGCTTGAGAGATTTCTGTTTGAAGTTTGTAATTTCGCTTGAACAAATTGTTTGAGAATTTTTGAAAAACTGAATCATGGAAGAGGAATTTTACAACGCATTCGCTACACCGGTTACCCCGATCACTCTTGCACAGAACACGATGTTGGAAAATGAAACGGGGACGATGCAAAAACCGCCTAAACTCATGAACATCGAGGAGTATAAGGGTTGGGAAGGACGGTTCGAGAACTGGGTACAAGCTAACTATTTGGATGCTTGGGAATGTGTCGAGACGAAATACGTTAGACCGATGAATGATGACGAAGAGATTATTGAAGATCTAAGTGCCGATAACAGAAAGAAATACAAAGATGAGAAAATGATGTTGAGTCTATTACAACAAGCTGTGAAAGAAGATATCTTGGTTCTCTTGCAACATAATGGAACTTCTTATTCAATTTGGAAAGCATTAAAGTCAAAGTTTCAAGGAAGCCAAGAGATGGTCAAGAACAAAAAGTCTCTTTTAAAGAAAGAGTTTGATCTGTTTCGTGGGTTGAAGAATGAAAGCACAAAGCAAATCATTGAAAGATACTGCAATTTGTTAGCCAACATGAGGAGATTGAGCATCGAGAAAGATAATGAAGAGTTGATCGAAAAGTTGGCTGATGCTTTACCATATGAGACTTGGGGTACATATCTCATGATGCTAAGGAACAAGAAAGGGTTTAGCAATCTGACATTGAGCAAATTCATTGAAAAGATTGAGGCTCAGGAGATGGAACAGAGAAAGGTTATAAGAATGAAAGATTTCGATGGTGAACAAGATATCGGACTTTATTACAAAGGTGGGGTCAGTGATAAAACCACCAACATATCACCTAAGATTGAGACTGCATTCAATGCAAAGAGTTCATCAGGAAGTTCTTCCAAAGGATCAAACAGCAACACAAGTTTTTCATCATATCCATCATTTGATCCGAACTTTTCAGCAACAAAGAATGGCAAGAAGCTACAATGCAACATTGTACTGAATCTGGAGAATGATGAGGATTATTCAGCAGAAGTTGCTAAGAGTCACATGTCTTTGTTGGGAACTGTGTTGGAATCATATGGTAGTTTTGTTGCAGGTCAGATCGGGAATCCAATGTTGACAAAAGAGGATTACGATCAAATAGATGCTGAAGAGATGGAGTTAATGGACATAAAGTGGTGTTTAGCAAGTGTGTTGAGACGAGCTGAGAAATTTAAGCAGATCACAGGAAGAGATGATTTACATGAAGCTAATGTTTCTACTTTAGGTTTTGATAAATCTAAAGTCACTTGTTTTCGTTGCAGGGAAAAACGACACTTCAAGAGGGAGTACAAAAACCGCGAAGCAAGTGGAGCTCAAAATACGTTCAACAACAACAATGATTACTGCCGGAAGGCCATTTATCATCAAGTTGCTCAACAACAACAAGAACCACAAGTGGCACATGGAAGAAAAGTGATTGAAGAATCGTCAAAGAGAGCTTGTATGGTGAATCAGGATGATCAAAAGCCAACGGAAGGTTTCAGTTGGGACAAATATATCTCAGCTGACAACAAAGCATGCCTAATCAATCAAGATGATGAAAAATTGCCTGAAGGTTTTAGCTGGGTAAATTTCAATTGGGATGATTATGATCCAAACAAAGATTCAAATCACAAAGCGTATGTTGCTCGAGTTGAAGAGGACAGTGATGATGATCGTGAGTATCATGCAAGAAGATTGGCAGCTGATTTGAAATTGATAGCATAAATGATAGTGAAGATGAAAAAGTTAAAAAGAAAAAGAAAAAGGTCAAAACACCAGTGAGCAATGACGATGAAGAAGTACCAGTGATAAAGAAAAAGTTGGACATTCCAAAGTTCAAAGTTGATGCAGAAGCTAACGCTAAAAATGTTCCGGTGATTTGTGAAAATTGTGAGATTATAAAGAAGAAAAAAAGTGAGTTGATGAATAACATGAATAGGCTGAAGGAATCTTATGATGTTCTAAACAAAGCCATGAATCAGTATAATCAATCAAGTGAAGAACAAGAAACAGCAATGAAGACACTTTAAGGAGCTTTCATGATAAAACAAAAAGTGGTGAACAATTACATTGAGAAGTGTGCTGTGTTAGAGCATAAACTGGAAACACAAAGAATTGAAACTGAAAGACTTAATCGTTTGTTGAAAAGTTATTCATGTACTTCTTATGTCATTGACAGAATTTATCCAACTGTTGAAGGCATGAAGGCTTTTGAAGATGATGAAGTGACTGAAGAACAGAAGGTTTCTGAAGAAAAGACTCCTGACATGAAAAAAGGAAAGAAGAAGGATACTAAAGTGAATGATTCTGGTAAGAAACAAGGTTTCAGTTACAACAAGTGTCCACCCCCGCTTAAAAATGGATATTCTCCGAGAAATCCAAATTCAAAAAGAGTCGAAAAGGCAACAAATTTACAGTGGGAGTCGGAGTCTACAGTTAACTTGCCAGATAATATTGATGTCACGTTTACATCATCTGACACTGATCATGAGTCCGAGTTAATAAAGAAAGTGGTCGATCAGGTGTTGGATAAAGATGAATCCGAGGAGTCAAAGTCGGAGTCTATGTCAGAGTCAAAGTCTGAGTCCAGCATTCCGAGTCAAACCGACAAACAGGGCAAAAGAGTTTACAATAAAGAATTTATTCTATCAAAATCTAATTTGAATGACGAAACATTCAAAGTTGCATATACATTGAATGATTCTGACAAATTATATTCTGATGAGGAATTTCCAATAAGAGGTGTTAAACCAGAAATGATCAAAAAGGTTTTCAAACTAACAGAAATCAATATTTCTGAAATAAAAGATGAAAATCTTTCTAAGAAACCTAATCCTTACATCTCAAGAGTTCAACAACGTTTAAACAAGAAAAAAAGGTTACAGTTCTGGTTCTGGTTATCGAAAGAAACGAAACCATAACGGTAATTTCAAAAAGAAAGGTCTGGGTTTTATTCTACCAGAAAATTATAAAAATGAAAAATATGTTCGTGATTTTAAATCAAAAATGATATTTGTTTCAGGAACGTCTATTGAAGAGGAAAAAGAAAATCTATTCAGGAACCAGTCAAACAAAGAATTCCTTGCGAAGAAGCAAGAAGAAATAAAGAATGTTGATAAGATGAAAGAAACGAGAACCTGTTTCCAATGCAACACTGTTGGTCATATTGCCAAAGATTGTTCTAAGGCAATACAATCAAAACAGGGAGTTTCTCGTAAACTGAAAAATAAAAGGTTGAGGTTGAACCACCAATTGATAGAAACAAACTTTTCAAAAATTCAACTTTTGAAATTGGTGAATGTTCAAACAGGTTTTATAAGAAAAGAGCAAACCTTGACAACCAAAAATGGGTTGTTAAGAAGTCTGATGATAGTTATAGCAATGATTCTGATTCGTCAAAATCAGAGGAGCTATCTTCTGGCGATGAATCTGATTCCACAAAATCAGAGGAGCCACAGTTTGAGATTAAATGTGAAAAATCAGTTCCTCCAATGGATGATGTCCATTTTCCACCATTGAGGGCTGAAAACTTTAAACAAAAAGTTGGGAAAATTGAGATTTCAAATCAATTTTTTTCTGAAAAGAAAGATTTTGATGTTGAAAAGGCGTTTAATTCTACTGTTCATAATATTTTTGGAAAAATGATTGACAGGAAGGTCAAGGGAGTCAAGGAATTTTACGAGAAGAAAACAAAGAAGCAAGGTAAAGTATCATCCCTGGTTTGTGACTGGGATGGTACATATTACGAACAGTAAAATTCTGGACTTGCCGGAGCTCCCAAGTTGGTAATCGTGGAGCAGGAATCAGCATTATTTTTATATTATTTGTTTGAGAAATTGAAAATTGGTCACAAGTATGACTTGCCGGAACTCCCAGGTTGGTAAGTGAGGAGTAGGAATCGGCATCTTGAGAATTCAACCTATGTGTGGTAATTGGTTGGTAAGCCATGTGGTTGAAAAAGAATTTTTCTTACAAGTGGTATTAATTTTTCAAGATTAATCAGGGACATTAAATTGTACTTGATTTATCTTTCCTACAAGTGGTTAAAAATATATGGGGTTCATTATATTGAAAAGAGGAAAGAAACAAAGTGATGATCTAACCCCTAACCTACAAATGGTAAAATCAATCAACAAAACTAATTTTTCGGAAAAACCATTTGATTAAAACAAACATAAGTGTTTTGAAATCAATGGGAAAATAGTTTGTTGTGAGGGGGAGTTCTGATTGTTTATGCCAAGTGGATGGTGAATTGAAGTGATTCGATATCGGTTGTCAATTTACTTGTATAGTTTGTTTTCAAATTTCTTTAAATGTGTTTGAATTTTAGGGGGAGTAAGAAATTTCGGAAAATCCAAAAACATTTGAAATTTTGAAAAAGACAAAAACATGATAAAATGAAAAATGAGTTTTTGTGTCAAGAAGAGGAAATGACAGTACATCAGTAGACTATCACAACATGCTAAAGAAATGGAAAGTTAAAATGTGATAAACGGTCTCACTGATGATGTGCCAGTAGGTTTTTGCACATTTAGTAGATTGTGACGAGATATAAATATAAATTCAAACTTGCTTATATCGTGGGGAAACATCTCTCGGATATATGGGTAACCCCCAAAATCTTGTTTGAAAGGTCCCTCTTTCTGAGATACTAGGTCTTTATGCTCAGTGATATCTGGGGTATTATCCCGGGACTTCTGATAATGCGGAAGCAGTGGCCTAGTCCCCGGAGAATACTTTACGCTTGCTTGAAATATAGCGCTGCCCTCAGCATAAAATGATGAGACAATAAAATTGCTAATCAATGTTGTTGTAAAAATGATCCTCTAAAGGGGACCCACCAAAAGTCGAGCCGTCATCTCTCTGCTGAACGGAAGTTCTGACTCGAGCTCTCACGGTTTCACAAATTAACCCCTTACAGATATCATCTGTGGTATACTCACCTGTAAGACTGAATATTGGGATCTGGCTACGGGAGTATATTCTGAGGTGGGACACACGATTAAGTTTAAGTTCTTAAGACATTAATCTCGTATCTCGAAACAGTTGAAATTTGTGTGAGAATTTAAGTGGACTAGTATACTGACAATCTAAGTGAATCGTTTAGAACTTAAAATGTTTAAAGCTTAACGGTGTTGGTGATTTGTCTCAAAAACTGATATGATCCTCTTACACAAACTCACAAAAAAATATTGTCTGTAAATATTTCTTCTCTGCATTTCATTAGATTAAAAAATTCAAAAAGATTTTAGTGTGTTTTAGCATAAATTTTGAAAAATTCAAAAAGATTTTCGACTACTGATGTTGGAGAGCTAATTTTCAAAATTCCGAGTGCTAGACATGATGAACATATGGTTTGGGAGAGTGTGTTTTGAAAGAAAAATGATAATTTCTACAAATGGTTCATCTAAGATTAACATTGTAAAATCATTCTTTGATTGTATAAGTCCTGCAAGTGGTTCATTAGATGGTGAGATTGTTTTTACAAGTGATCATCATAAAATTTATTTTTGGGTAGAGATTTGTGCAGGAAACAGGATAAGAGTTAGGTGATCTTGGATAGTTGATAGAGATTCAGGTTTCGATACCTGAGGACTCTGTGATTTTAACAAGCCAGGCTGCGATCCCAGCATATCGAAAGGGGGAGTCTGAAGACACCTAAAGGAAGGAGTGTGTTGGTGCTGGTGAAAAGAGAAGAGAAAGATTTGAGGATGCTTACAACGTCAGATACTTCAAAGTGTTCGAGAGGGCTGATAAAGACTGAAGATGCGAAGACTTGACACTTTAAGACTCGTCAACATTTGAGGGGGAGTCTGTTGGTGTATGCGTCTATCGACTTCGTCTTGTATCGAGTCTAGTGTTAGAATTGTTAGATCAGGGCGCGTTGTATGAGAAAAATAGGAGGTTTTAGGGTGTGTTTGTGGTATTTTCGCTTGAAGTGGGTAATTCCGCTTGAAAGAGTTTTATGCAGTTCAAGCGAAATCACCTAGGTTAATTCCGCTTGAAATGCACCTTGATACATTCAAGCGGAATCAGGACCCTATATATACCTGTTCCAAGCGAAATCATTTAGATTCTTTCTGGTTTGTGCAACGAAGTGCTGCCGAAGTGTCGTCTCGCTGTAAAACCTTATCAAATCAATATACCGACAGTTTAAAGTGTATTTCTAGCTGAATTGACCTCGATACGTCTGTTTCCGCCTTTCGTATTGAGTAAAACTCTTCTGATCGACTCGTTCGGGTCTGAAAACGATCCTACAGTAATGGTCACTCGCGGCCATGCTGGCGCGAGATCTGGGACCATACCCCTTCAAGCTGAGAGCCATAACCAAAGAAGTATGGAAGATAGGGAGACGGTGGAGGGTGTTATTCTGGAGCCGGCTCAGAATGTTTCAACAGGAATTGATGTGGTGGAGGTTGAAATCGCTAAAACGGTTCAGCTAGGCCTCAAGTTAGGGGCTAATTTGACGAAGTATAACATATTGGTGCGACAAGAGGTAATTAACGAAGGATTACAATCAGGTAATATATGAACTTCCTGTCAATTAATATTCGTGGGATTGGGGTTGAAGGGAAAGCCGATTGGGTTAAGAGTATGAGGTTGGTCAATAGCGTCTCGTTCATGGCTTTTCAAGAGACGAAGTGTACCGATTCTTGTATGTTTGACTTTTCTAAATTCTGGGGAGGGTATGGCTTTGAAGTGGATTTTATAAATGCCTCAGGGAGGTCTGGAGGGTTGGTAAATATTTTGGACCCAAAGTTGTTTACAAGAACTGGTGTCCTAAAACATAATAACTTTCTGCTAACTTCGGGGATAATTAAGGAGGGACAGGTTCCGATTAATATTATGAATGTGTATGCTCCTCAGAAGACGATTGATAAAGCAAACTTATGGGAAGATATTATAATGGTCAAAGGGAATGTTCAGGGTTTTTGGATTATGTTGGGTGATTTTAACTCGGTCCGATACTTGGAGGAGAGAAGGAATACTCATTTTAATCATGTGAGTGCTAATGTTTTTAATGAGTTTATTGATACGACTGATCTTCATGAATACATAATGCAGGGAAACGGTTCACTTTCCTGGCTGGTAAAGGTAAAGGGCAGAAATTGAGCAAAATTGATAGAATGCTTTTGTCTTCTGAGTTCTTTAATAAGTGGCCGAATGCGTGTCTTAGGGCACTTCCTAGGGGTTTATCGGATCATACCCCATTGGTTCTTATCATCAATGACTATAATTACGGGTCTAAGCCGTCTAGGTGGTTCAACTCGTGGTTAGAGAGGGAAGGATGTGAAGGGTGGTTGAGAACACTTTGGTCAATTGTAATGTTTCGGGGAATCTTGATGAGGTCTTATACAAGAAACTAAAAATGGTCAAAACAGTCTTAAAAGGCGGAGGGATGAATGGATAAAAAAAGAGGAGCACGAAGTGGAAACAGCAAGGTTAGAGATGGAAAATTTGGAGGTGGCCATGGAAATGAAAGACTTGGAGGAGGATGAGTTTTGGGTTTGGTCCGAATGTAAAAGGACTGTTGAGGAATGGGAGCTTCTTAAGATGCAAGACCTTAAACAGAAAGCTAGGGTGAAATGGGCCTCAAATGGAGATGATAATTCTTCATATTTTTCACCGTATGATTAATGGTAGAAAAGCTTCAAACTCGATTCCTGGCTTGGAGATTAATGGGGCTTGGGTATCTAATCCGAAATTGGTTATGTCGGGATTGAACCCTATACAAAGGAACAGTTGATAAAGCCAAAACTGGTTCAGAGCAGTGGATCCAGAATAAGCAGTTGTTTGTACTTAATCTTTCCCCTTGAATGTGGCCCTAACATCTAATGACAAAGCACTGCTCTTCACAACTGTTGTTGTCCTAAAGAACTGATGAAGCCAAAGTACTGAAGCTTAATCTGCTGATTTGACTCAAGTACTGCTGAAGACTCAAAGCACTGTTGGAGCTATAACGGTGGAATGAAGAATCAGTAGTTTAGTTTATCCTTTGTATTGTTTAGTCAGTAGTTTGCATCAGTTGTTGTAATAGTCAGTGGTTGTAGGTTGTTAGGAGGTTAGATGTGACTTTCATGGTGAAGTCAGCTAAAGATGCTCAGTGGTTATTCTGTACTATAAATAGAACAGTATTCTGTACTGTTCTATTAGCTCTCTCACACAAAGTCATTTTGTATGAACAATCAAGTGAGCTCAGGCCGAGGGGGAGATTAGTGCATGCATGCATTGTAATTAAGAATTGTAGTAAATACAATCATTCGATTTCAAGTTAAACATGTTCGCTAAAACTTATTCTCTCATTGATTGTGTGTTGAAAGTTTGTTCCATCTAATTCCGCTACATTTAACTCTGTTTCATCTCCATTCTAATCAAACGAACACAATCAAAAGAAACTCAGATCCTAACAATAGGTATCAGAGCTAGGACAGTCAAACTTGATCTAACAATCATTTTGACGTAAAAGTTCAGCTCAAAATCGTTGATACTTTCAATTGTTTGTATTTAGTTGAAAAACAGAGTAAGGGTTAATCACTACAAAAGTTGATTATTCAGTACCTGTAAAACAATCAAAATGGCTACACAATCACAGGATAACACAAATAACACTGGTTCTCTTTTCAAACCACCTATGTTGGTCAGATCTGAATACAACATCTGGGAGCGAAGGATGGGTCACATCCTAGCTCAACAAAATACCGAATGTTGGAAGTCGGTTGTCTTTGGACCACATGTTCCAATGGTGCCGAGTGCTGAGGATCCAAAAGTTTTTGAACCTAAGAAAATTGAAAACTATACTGATCAGGATTTTCAAAAAATTGAACTGGATGCCAAGGCATTTAGCATCGTTGCATCTGCACTCCCAAATGAAATTTATGCTGGGCTGTTACACTGTAACAGTGCCAAGGAATTGTGGGATGCACTTAAGCAACAATTTGGTGGGACTGAAGAAGTAATTGAAAATAACAGGGAAATTTTGAACCAACAGTATGAAACCTTTTGTCACACTAAGGGTGAATCACTAACACAACAATTTGAACGTTTCAGCTGTCTCATAAGTGAACTAAAACTTGTTAAGGTTGAATTTGCTAAAGCATCCCAAAACAGTAGGTTTCTTAGATCACTTCCTGAAAAATGGGACACAATTGCTTTTGTAACCAGAAATTCAGTTGGGTTCAAAGATCTGACCCTGACCCAACTTCTTGGTAGAGTCCTGACCTATGAAAGGGAGTTGAACCAGAAAATGAAATTACAAGAGACTGGGAAGGTTGCAGATGACTACTCATTTGGCAACACAACTCTTTTGGGTCAGGAAGAATCTGGTAGTAGTAAGGATCAGAGTTATGATCATTACATTGACATAACAGCTGGTGGAGCTTTTAACTCTGATTCTCACTCATCCAATTATGCTTTTACAGCAAATGGAGAAAACCAGAATTTTGACAATCCGTGCTTTGAATTCAATGATCTCCAGCATTTTGATCCAACTGATCTGGAAGAGATGGATATTTTGCACCAACTTGCACTGCTGAGTGTTAGAACCAACAAGTTTTACAAAAGAACAGGGAGAAAATTTCCAGGGTTACATGGGAATTTAAAAGTAGGGTTAATCAAATATCAAATGCTACAAGTGTAATAGGTTAGGTCATTTTGATAGAGAATGTAGGAGTCAAAACAGTGGACCAATCATCACACACCCTAGCTGTAGACCACAAAATAACCAAACCACTATGCAGTATTCCCAATATGTTCCTGCTGCCCATGTAAACACTGCTCACTATGCACACCCTGCAACCCCTGTTCCTGTGCACTATGTCCAAACCACTGTTCCTCAGATACAGTATGTCCAAGCCCCAGTTCCTCAGGTTCAGGTGCAACAAGATGCACCTCAACAAGCTGCACAAACAACTGTTCAAGCAGATCAACAAAGCTTTTTCACACAAGGCTTTGTTGATTGGAGTAGCTTGCCAGAAGAACTAGGAGATGAAAACTTTGCTCTATATGCTGATGATGTTATTTCTAGTGATGAATTTTGTTTTGTAGCATTAGAGTCAATTCCTGAAGGGCTGGAAACTGAAGAAGGAACATCCAGTGGTGAAACAGTGGATACAATTGCTGAAGCAGTGGTTACTGCTGTTCTTGGTGAACAACTGTTGGAAGAGAAATCAGAACCCCTGTTGGAACCACTGTCCGACCCATGGTCTGCTAAAGAAGAAAAGGAAGAGAAGAAGCCAGAGGAAAGTGACCACGTCTGTGATTGTGCCATGATGGCTGCAACTAAGGTATAACCTCAGGTTCTTAAAAACCTTTGTTCAGACAAATGCATCATAGCATTTGCAAACATCAAAGAGGTGAATGAAAACCTAAGATATAGATTGTTAAATGATGAAGTACAATTTGAAAAATCTTTAAAAGAATTGAAAATCAAATTGTCTGAAAATGAAAATGAGATTTGCAGCCTCAAACATGAGCATAGCATAACCAAGGACCAACTCTAGACCATGATAGAAAAATATCAAAAATGCAAAAGGAGTTGGAATCCACCTAAATCACCTGTGAAAAATGGGTGGAATCCTGCAAAGGTTATGAGATTATGCTTGAAAAACAGATTGAAAGCAATGTAAAATTTGGCATAAGGTTTAGGAAAAATGACCAAGTTGAAAACACTCCTGCAAATCAATCTAACTCTGTTGAAATCATACCCACCAACAAGGATGGTCAAGAAGTTAAAATAACTGATAAACTTGGCAACAAAATCAGTTTAGAAAGATTTGTGGGGTCCTCAACTTTTGAGGAGATTGAGAAATACCAATTCAAACTCACATGGTCTGATAAGTTTGACATCCTTGAAAATTTCAAACCCATGGATTTCACCACTATGGATGGTGTCAAAGCTCCAAAGGCCAAGGCCATTCCTCTTAAGGACATCCCAACAGTAGTTCAAAACTCTGTTGCAAATGAGTCTAAAAAGAAGAAAAGAAGAGAAAAGATTAAAAACTTGTTTTGTGACTTTTGTGAAAAGAAAAATCATTTGACCAAAGATTGTTTTCATTTAAAAGCTTATGAGCTTAACAAAACAAGTACCATTGTGCCTTCAAAGAGCTGCACCATCTGTGGTAAATCAAGCCATTCCACTAAGGAGTGTGTGTATTTAAAATCCTTTGAGTTCAAAAAGGAAGAGTACACATAAAAAACACTCATGAGTTCATCAAAACCACAAGTCAAGAAACAACCATTGTTTGTGCCAGTCCAAACAGCTGTTACAAAACAGCTGAACCAAACCTCTGTCAAAAGAGAGGTTCAGGTGACTGATGCACCCCCTGCCAACCAATACCAAAGAGGTAAAGGTCAACCTCCATACCCAAGGGTCCCACATATTTATGAGGCTTACAAAAGGCCTTCTAAACCAAGAGTAAACAGGCATCCCTTTGGGTATCAACAGTTGATGGGACAGGACCCCCAACAGTGGTTAGAGAAAAACAGTTCCAAAGTTGTCCAAACACCTGAGCTAACCACTGTCCATCCACCTGAACTTAACACAGACACTGTTGAGACCCCATCCAAAGCCTTATTGGCTTTGGAGACCCTCCTGAACTAATTATTTACTTGATGTGTAGGGAGCTTCTGCATGCTTAGATAGTCTTTGGTATGTAGATAGTGGAGGCTCCAGGCACATGACTAGATGTAGAGCCCTACTCAAAGAATTCAAAACTCATGGAGGGGGTGATATATCTTTTGGGAATAATAGTAAAGGGAAGTTGATGGGTTCTGGTACAGTACAGTCTGGAAATGTTAAGTTTGAAAATGTAAATCTGATTGACAATCTAAAATTTAACCTCCTTAGTGTCTCACAAATGAGTGACAAAGGTTTTGGCTCATTCTTCACTAAGGATTGTTGTAGGATTGTTGGGCCAAAAATGGTAAAAAAGATTGAAGAAATAATAAAAAATGGAAAAACCTAACTTGTTGCTCAAAGGAGTGGCAATGTATATGTAGTTGATTTGTCAAAAGAGAGCCCTAGGACTGATGCTTGTCTGTTCTCAGCTGCCTCTAACAAAGAGACAGAACTTTGGCACAGGAGATTGGGGCACACAAATCACAAGACAATCACTGCTTTGTCAAAACAGGGTCTTGTAAGAGGTCTTCCTCCAAAACTGTTCACCTGTCCTGAGCATTGTGTTTCCTCTTTAAAAGAAAAGCAACATGAAAGCTCATTTAAGTCCATTGAAGAGTCCAAAACAACCAAGTGCTTGCAAATACTGCACATGGATCTGTCTGGCCCAGTAAAAGTCATGAGTCTTAAAAAGAAAAGATATTGTTTGGTAATTGTAGATGACTTTTCTAGGTTTACATGGACTTATTTCTTACATTCTAAAGATGAGACTGCAGGCATTCTGCAAGACTTTGTCAAACAGGTTGAAAAGCAGTTTGACTTGCCAGTAAAGGTCTTTAGAAGTGACAATGGCACAGAATTCAGAAATAGGGAGTTGGATGAGTTTTGTGTGTCAAAAGGAATTGTAAGGCGGTACAGCATTCCAAGGACACCAGAGCAAAATGGGTTTGTTGAGAGAAAGAATAGGACACTGATTGAGGCTGCCAGAACCATGCTTGCTGATTCAGGTTTGCCATTAACTTTCTAGGCAGAGGCTGTAAACACTGCCTGCTATGTCCAGAACAGAGTTTTGATCAACCCCAAGCATCAAAAGACTGCCTATGAAATTCTTTATAAAATCAAACCATTGATCTCATACTTCAAAGCATTTGGCTGCCCATGTTTCATTTTAAATCTAAAAGATTCAATTTCAAAATTTGCAGCCAAAGTAGACAGTGGATACCATTTGGGATACTCAACCACTGCTAAGACCTACAAAGTGTTTAACACTATGTTGGATCGTTGTGTGACCCTAACGAGTCAATCAGAAGAGTATATGATCTATTTTAAAGGCGGAATCAGAGAAATAGACTTGATACAGCTTGATTCCTCTTAATTATCTTCTTATTAATGATTTCAAAGCTTTTACAGATCGTTTGACAAACTGGCAGCACCTCGGCTCTGAATCGGAAAAGTTACAAATGAACTAGCAACATACCTATATATAGTGGAGGTAATTTCGCATGAAAGTGGCACTGCCAATTTCAAGCAAAATAGCAATGTCTAATTTCGCTTGAAATGGCCAGTGCCACTTTCATGCGAAATCACACAATCTCACACAAACCCTAGTTTTGATTCTGCTGTGCACTAGTTTATCCTATCTAGACATAAGACTCGATAAAGACGAAGTTAATAGACATTTATGCACCAACAGACTCCCCCTTTGATGTTAATGAAGTCTTCGGCGTCGAGTCTTTAGTCTTGCTCTCTTTCCAATTTGTCTAACAATGTAAGCATCCTTCAAATCTCCTCTTCTTCTATCAACAGCTAGCATGAATCACAGAAACTGAATCTTTAACAACCTTCAAACTCCCCCTTGAATGAAGATCCAGGAACTGTATCTGACTTTTAAGTCTTCAAACTCCCCCTATCAGTTAGCTGGGATTAGCTATGCTGCTTTCATAAAATCAAACTTTTTACCTGCACAATCTCTACCTAAACATAAGATTTATGATTATAACAATTTCAATCCAAATTTACCATTTGACTTCATTTGTTGGTTTTGTCAGAATTTAGAAATCCACTTAAGTATCCAGGTCCAAATTAATGACCCTGAGTACTTAATTTGTCTACCAAGTCCAACTTAATTGTAGGATCATTTTCTGACCCGAACGAGTCGATCGGAAGAGTTTTTGCTCGATACGAAAGGCAGAAACAGATGTATCAAGTTCAATTCAGCTAGAAATACACTTTAAACTGTCTTTTGATTGATTTGACAAAGTTTTACAGCGAGACGACACTTCGGCAGCACTTCGTGGCTCAAACTGGAATTACAGAACTCTCCTCAAACGAAATCAGGACTCACATATATATATAGGCGTGTGATTCCGCTTGAACCAGCCTCAAACGAAATTACTTTCAAACGGAATTAGTAATTTCGTTTGAAACTGTGTTGATCATTTCAAGCGGAATTACATCATGTAATTTCGTTTGAAATCACATCTCATCCTATATTTGACATTTTTCTCGTATAACGTGCCCTGATCTATCCAAATACAAACAAGACTCGATACAAGACGAAGTCGACAGACGCATGCACCAACAGACTCCCCCTCGAATGTTGATGAGTCTTCAGTGTCGAGTCTTCGCATCTTCAGTCTTTATCAGTCATTTCATCTGCTAAAGTATCTGACACTGTAAGTATCCTTCAATCTCTCTCTTCTCTTTTCATCAGCACCAACAAATAACCTCCCCTAGGATGTTGATCTAATCTTCAATTCCAGAATCACAATCTGGCTCTTTATCATCCAGACTCCCTCTCTCAATGAGCTGGAATTGCAATCTAGCCTCCATAGGTTCAAGATCGAAATCTGGCTCACTTGTTTCAGGATCAGAAACCTGGCTTTCAATCTTTTATTCCAAAATCTGTGACTGGCTCTTATCTTGTTTCCTGCACAAATCTCTACCCAAAAATAAATTTCACAAATTTATACCCTGCTTACCACTTGTAAATATAATTCTCAAAATGATTTAACATTTATAATTTCTGATGAACCACTTGCGGATAAGATATATAACAAAATGATTTTACAATGTTAATCTCTGATGAACCACTTGAAGAAACTATTCAATCAATGAATGAATGATTTTACAATGTTAAACTTTGATGAACCACTTGAAGAAATATCATTTTTCTTTTCAAAACACACTCTCCCAAACCATTTGTTCATCATGTCTAGCACTTGGAATTTTGAAAATCAGCTTTCCAACATCAGTTGTCGAAAATCTTTTTGGATTTTTGAATATAAAAAGAAATGCGATAGAAAAATATTTACAAACAATATTTTTGTGAATTTGTGTAAGAGGATTATATCAGTTTCTGAAACAAATCACCAACACCGTTAAGCTTTAAATATTTTAAGTTCTAAACGATTCACTTAGATTGTCAGTATACTGATCCACTTAAATTTTCACACAAAGTTCAACTGTTTCGAGATACGAAATTAATGTTTTAAGCACTTAAACTTATTCGCGTGTCCCACCTCAGAATATACTCCCGTATCCAGATCCCAATATTCAGTCTTACAGGTGAGTATACCTAGATGATATCTGTAAGGGGTTAAATTGCGAGGGTCGTGAGAGCTCAGGTCAGAACTTCCGTTCAGCAGAGAGATGACGGCTTCGACTTTTGGTGTGCCCCCTTTAGAGGATCTTTCCTTCAACAGCACATGATTAGCATTTTGCAATGTTTCATCATTTTTTATGCTGAGGGTTGGTTATATTTCAAGCAAGCGTAAAGTATTCTCCGGGGACTAGGCCATTGCTTCCGCAAAATCAGAAGTCCCGGGATAATACCCCAGATATCACTGAGCATAAAGACCTAGTATCTCAGAAAGAGGGACCTTTCAAACAAGATTTCGGGGGTTACCCATATATCCGAGAGATGTTCCCCACGATATAAGTAAGTTTGAAATTTAGGTTTATATCTCGTCACAATCTACTAAATGTGTAAAAACCTACTGACACAACATCAGTGAGACCGTTTATCACATTTTTGACTTTCCATTTCTTTAGCATGCTGTGATCGTCCACTGATGTACTATCATTTCCTCTTTTATACAACAAAACTCATTTTTGAATTTTTATCATTTTTTTTGGCTTTTTCAAAATTTTCAAATGTTTTTTTATTTTCTGAAATTCTTACTCCCCCTAAAATTCAAAATCATATAAAGAAATTTGAAAACAAACTGTACAAGTAAATTGACAACTGTTATCGAATCACTTCAATTCGCCATCCACTTTGGCATAAACAATCAGAACTCCCCCTTACAACAAACTATTTTCCCATTGATTTCAAAACACTTAAGTTTGTTTTAATCAAATAGTTTTTCCGGAAAATTAGTTTTGTTGTTTTTACCACTTGTAAAGTTGGGGTTCAATTCATCACATTGTTCTGTCAACCACTTGAAAAATGTAACAATTTTAAATTCAAACACCAAATATCACTTGTAGAAAATCAAGTACAACTTAATGTCCCCGATTTACTACATGTAAGACGAAATCACTTTCGTGAATTTCTCAAGAAAGATGCCGATTCCTGCTCCACTCTTACCAACCTCGGAGCTCCGGCAAGTCAGGATTTTTAATCAGAATAATAGGTTCCATCCCAGTCACAAACCTGGGATGAAACACCCTTACCTGGTTTCTTCATTTTCTTCTCATAAAATTCCTTTACCCCTTTGACTTTCCCATCAACCATTTTACCAAAAATATGTTGCACTTTAGAATTAAAAACTTTTTTAACATCAAATTCTTTCTTTTCAGAATAGAATTGATTTGAATTTTCAACCTTACCAACTTTTTGTTTAAAATTTTCAGCCTTCAATGGTGGAAAGTTAACATCATCCATTGGAGGAACTGAATTCTCACTTTTAACCCCAATTTGTGGCTCCTCTGACTTTGTGGAATCAGATTCATCGCCAGATGTTAGCTCCTCTGATTTTGATGAATCAGAATCATTGCTAGAACTATCATCAGATTTCTTAACAACCCATTTTTGGTTGTCAAGATTTGCACTTTTCTTGTAAAACCTCTTTGAACATTCACCAATTTCAAATTTTAAATTTTTGAAAAGTTTAGTTCTCTCAATTGGTGGTTCAAACTCAACCATTTTTCTTTCAGTTTAGAAACTCCATGTTTGGTTTGAATTGCTTGTGAACATTTCATAGCTAAATGTCCAATTCTACCACATTTAAAACAGGTTCGAGTTTGCTTCTTCTGATTAACAATCTGCATCTCTTCTTGCTTCTTCGCAAGGAAATCTCTGTTCGACTGTTTTCTGAATAATTTTTCTTTTTCTTCTTTAGAAGATGTACCTGAAACAAATGTCATTTTTTATTTAAAATCTCGAACATATTTTTCATTTTTATGATTTTCTGGTGGAATAAAACCAAAACCTTTCTTTTTGAAATTACCGTTATGGTTTGGTTTCTTTCGATAACCAGAACCAGAACTGTAACCCTTTTTCTTGTTTTCTCTTTGTTGAACTCTTGAGGTGTACTTTTTAGGTTTATCGTTAAGATTTACATCTTTTATTTCAGAAATATTAATTTCTATTAGTTTGAAAACCTTTTTGATTAGTTCGGTTTTGACACCTCTTATTGGGAATTCCTCATCAGAATATAATTTGTCAGAATCATTCAATGTATATGCAACTTTGAATGTTTCGTCATTCAAATTAGATTTTGATAGAAGGAATTCTTTATTGTAAACTCTTTTGCCCTGTTTGACGGTTTGACTCGGAGTGCTGGACTCAGACTTTGACTCTGACATAGACTCCGACTTTGACTCCTCAGTTTCATCATTATCTAACACATGATCCACTACTTTCTTCATCAATTGAGATTGTTGATCAGTGTCAGACGATGTAAAAGTGACATCAATATTTTCTGGCAGGTTAACTGAAGACTCCGACTCCCACTGTAAATTTGTTGCCTTTTCGACTCTTTCTGAATTTGGATTTCTCGGAGAATATCCATTTTCAAGCGGGGGTGGACACTTGTTGTAACTGACACCTTGTTTCTTACCAGATGTCTTTACTTTAGTATCCTTCTTCTTTTCTTTCTTCTTTTCAAGAGTTTTTTCTTCAGAAACATTCTGTTCTTCAATTACTTCATCATCCTCAAATGCCTTCATCCCTTCAACAGTTGGATAAATCCTGTTAATGACATAAGAAGTACATGAGTAACTTTTTAACAATCGATTAACTCTTTCTGTTTCAATTCTTTGAGTTTCCAATTTTTGTTCCAAAACAACACACTTCTCAATATAGTTGTTCACAACTTTCTGCTTTGTCATGAAAGCTCCCTGAAGTGTCTTCATTGCTGTTGCCTGCTCGTCGCTTGTTTCATTGTACATATTCATGGCTTTGTTTAAAACATCATACGATTCTTTTAGCCTGTTTATGTTGTTAATCAATTCACTGTTTTTCTTCTTTATAATCTCACAATTTTCACAAATCACCGAAACATTTTTAGCGTCAGCTTCTGCATCAACTTTGAAAACTGGAACTTCTTTTACTTTCCTTTTGATCACTGGAGCTTCTTCATCATCACTGCTGACTGGTGTTTTGACCTTTTTCTTTTTCTTTTTAGCTTTTTCATCTTCACTATCACTTTCTGCCATCATTTTCAAATGCTTTGCCATTCTTTTAGCATAATAATCATTATCATCATCACTATCTTCTTCAATTCGAGCCACAAAAGCTTTGGCTTTTAGCATTTCTTTATCCGGACAATAATTATCCCAACTAAAGCCTTCTGGTAACTTTTCATCATCTTGACTGATCAGACATGCTTTGTTGTCAGCAGAAATATATTTGTCCCAACTGAAACCTGTTGAAGATTTTTGATCATCTTGATTCACCAAACATGCTCTCTTTGATGATTCTTCAATCTCTTTCTTGCCATGAGCAGTTTGCGGTTGTTGTTGATGTGGCTGTTGAGCAACTTGATGATAAATCGATTTCCGATAGTAATCATTGTTGTTGAACGGATTTTAAGCTCCACTTGCTTCGCGATTAGTGCACTCTCTCTTGAAGTGTCCTTTTTCCCTGCAACAAAAACAAGTAACTTTAGATTTATCAAAACCTAAATTAGAAACACATGCATCACGGAAGTCATCTCTTCCTGTGATCTGTTTGAATTTCTCAGCTCGTCTCAACACACTAGCCAAACACCATTTTATATCCATCAATTCCATCTCTTCAGCATCAATCTGATCATAATCCTCTTTGGTCAACATTGGATTCCCGATCCTTCCTGCTACTAAACTTCCATAAGACTCCAACACAGTCCCCAACAAAGACATGTGACTTTTCGCAACTTCTTCAGAATAATCATGATCATTCTCAAGATTCAATACAATATTGCATTGTAGCTTCTTGCCATTCTTGGTTGCTGTCAAGTTTGGATCAAATGACAGATATGATGAAAAATTTGTTTTACTATTTGACCCTTTAGAAGAACCTCCCGATGAACTCTTTGCATTGAAAGCCGTTTCAACCTTCGGTGACATGTTGGTGGTTTTATCACTAACACCACCTTTGTAATAAAGACCAATGTCTTGTTCACCGTCAAAATCTTTCATTCTCGAGATCTTCCTTTGTTCCATCTCCCGAGCTTCTAATTTCTCAATGAACTTGCTCAAAGTTAAATTGTTAAACCCTTTCTTGTTCCTCAACATCATGAGATATGTACCCCAAGTTTCATGTGGCAAAGCATCAGCTAATTTTTCAATCAATTCCTCATTGTCTTTTGTGATGCTTACTCTCTTCATGTTGACTAACAAGTTGCAGTATCTTTCAATGATCTGCTTTGTGCTCTCATTTTCAAACCACGAAATAGATCAAACTCCTTCTTTAAAAGCGATTTTTTGTTCTTTATCATTTCTTGACTTCCAACAAACTTGGATCTTAATGCTTTCCATATTGAATATGCACTTCCAGTATGTTGCAATAAGACCAAAATATCCTCTTTAATAGCTTGTTGCAGTAAACTGGTCATCATCTTTTCGTTTTTGTATTTCTTTTTCTCATCTACACTCATATCTTTGATAGCAATCTCCTCTTCATCATCATTCGCCGGTCTAACATATTTTGTCTCAATACATTCCCAAACATCCAAATAATTTGCTTGCACCCAATTCTCAAAACGTTCTTCCCATCATTTATACTCCTCAATGTTCATAAGCTTTGGCGGTTTTTGCATAGTGCCCGTTTCATTTTCCATGGTCAAGTTCTGGGTAACACTAGCCGGAGTAGTCGGGGTAGTAGCAAAAGCGTTATAAAATTCCTCTTCCATGATTCGATTTTCAAAATTTTTCTCAAAAACAGTCTTTCAAACGGAATTACTTTCAAACGAGATTCCTTTCAAACGGAATCAACTTCAAGAGAAATCCCAACTTCAAACGGAATAACCTTTGGAGCGAAATCAACACTTTCAAACGGAATATCTAATTTCGTTTGAACTAATACCCTTTCAAACGGAATCACTAATTCCGTATGAAATTCCCGAACGGAATAACAGATTGAAGCGAAATAAGTGATTTCAAATGGAATCACTCAAACGGAATTACCTATTTCAAGCGAAATCAACCAACTTTTCAAAACGGAATACCGGTTTCAAGCGGAATTAAGGTCTAATTCCATATGAAATGCCACTGACGTCATCATACTCGAGCTGTTTTTCAAACGGAATTACAAATTTTACCAGTTTTAGATCGAATTAAGGTCCAATTTTCTCAAGGATTTGTTAAAACACACTTGCGCACATAATGTGAGAAAATTAGCTGATTCTAACCATGAAATGTTGTTAATTTTGAAAAAGAAGGTGTAGAAATCAGAATTTGCAGCTGAATTGGTATGAACTCTTCCTCCTGAGCTCTGATACCACTTGTAGGATCGTTTTTTGACCCGAACGAGTCGATCAGAAGAGTTTTTGCTCGATACGAAAGGCGGAAACAGACGTATCAAGTTCAATTCAGCTAGAAATACACTTTAAACTGTCTTTTGATTGATTTGACAAAGTTTTACAGCGAGACGACACTTCGGCAGCACTTCGTGGCTCAAACCGGAATTACAGAACTCTCCTCAAACGAAATCAGGACTCACATATATATAGGCGTGTGATTCCGCTTGAACCAGCCTCAAACGAAATTACTTTCAAACGGAATTAGTAATTTCGTTTGAAACTGTCTTGATCATTTCAAGCGGAATTACATCATGTAATTTCGTTTGAAATCACATCTCATCCTATATTTGACATTTTTCTCGTATAACGTGCCCTGATCTATCTAAATACAAACAAGACTCGATACAAGACGAAGTCGACAGACGCATGCACCAACATTAATGGCCTTGGTTGACCTGAGACAAAGCACACTGACATTTTGTACAAACTAGTTCAAACAATTTTCTGAAATTTACAAGTTTCAAATTAATGAACTTGTTTTGACTTTTCAATGTCACAAGTTTAACATGTTAAGCTCCTAACTCATCTTCCAGCTCAGAAACTTCCTGCATCTGCTTCAAATTGCAAATCTGAAGACCAGCTTTCCACTTTGGTTTGTCGGAAAATAAAGCAGAAATGTAAAATCTTTTTGAATTTTTAATAAAGTTTCTAGACTAGAAATGAATTACAGAAATAAAGTGCAGTAAATGTAAACTATTTACAAACAAATTTTTGGTGAGCGTGTTAGGGAATCATATCAGATGTCGACAAACTACAAGTACCGTTAAGCTTTGATTTCATACTCATAATTAAACAATTCGCTTAGATTGTCGATATACTGATCCACTTAAGTTCTCACATAAATTTCAATCTGTCCAGGATACGAATTAGGTGAATTAAGAACTTAAACTCATTCATGTGTCCCACTTCTTGAATATACTCCCGTATCCAGAACCCAATATTCAGTCTTACAGGTGAGTATACCACAGATGATATATGTAAAGGGGTTAAATGCGAGGGCCGTGAGAGCTCAGGCTATTGCTTCCGCAAAATCAGAGAGATGACGGCTTCGACTTTTAGTGTGTCCCCTTTAGAGGATCTTTTCTTCAACAGCACATGATTAGCATTTTTCAATGTTTCATCATTTTTATGCTGAGGGCGGTGCTATATTTCAAGCAAGCAGAAAGTATTATACGGGGACTAGGCCATTGCTTCCGCAAAATCAGAAGTCCCGGGATAATACCCCAGATATCACTGAGTATAAAGACCTAGTATCTCAGAAAGAGGGATCTTTCAAACGAAATTTCAGGGGTTACCTATATATCCAAGTAGTGTTCCCCACGAAATAAGCAAGTAAAGATTTAGGTTTATATCCAGAACAAACCTACTAAATGTGTAAAAACCTACCGGCACATCATCAGCGAGACTGTTTAACTCTTTTAAACTATTCATATCTTTAGCATACTGTGACTGTCAAGCCGATGTACTATCATTTTCCCTTTTTACACAAGCTCTTTTTCCATTTTCTATTGTTTTAGGATTTTAAAATATCTCATGTTTTTGGATTTTTGAAATTTTTACTGTTTTTGTATTTTCTGAAAATATTACCCTATACTCCCCCTAAATACCAAAACAAGTAAAAAATTGACAAACCATTGCAGATTGCTTCTCAACATCATCTACAGTGGTACCTTCATCAACGCCAAGAATCTCCTCCAACACCGATAAAAGCTTCATACCGTTCAATTTTAAAAGATATTGAAAACGAGTTTTATCAAACGCTTTGGTATGTAAATCAACTTTTTGTTCGTCAGTGTGGATTTTCTCAATTCGTATCAACTTCTTCTCGAAACAATCTCGGATGAAGTGATGACGAATTTCAATGTGTTTCGTTTTAGCGTGATGAACAGGATTTTGAGTGATGTTAATCGCTGCCTCATTATCAACAAAGATAGGGGTGTTAAGAAATTGCAAACCGTAGTCTCGCATCTGTTGCTGGATCCACAAGATCTGAGAGCAGCAACTACTAGCAGATACATACTCGGCTTCACATGTGGACAAAGCTACAGAGGTCTGCTTCTTGCATTGCCAGGTGACCAAACGTGGTCCGAGAAACTAGCACCCCGCTATTGTTGACTTAGCGTTAACTTTGCAGCATCCAAAATCAGAATCAGAATACCCTTCGAGCGTGAAATCGCTTTCTCTTGGATACCACAACCCCAATGATGGAGTTCCTTTCAGGTAGCGTAATATCCGTTTCACAATCACCATATGCGAAGCTATGGGATTAGACTGAAACCGCGCTGCGAGGCAGGTTGGATACATAATATCAGGTCTTGAAGCATTTAAGTACATCAGCGATCCGATCATGGAACGATACATCGTTGCATCTACCTTCTCTCCGGTGAGATCAGGGTTTATCCCATGGTTCGTTGCTAATGGGGTGGAAGCTGGAGTAGAACCTGACATCCCAAATTTCTCTAAGATATCATGAACATACTTCGTTTGATGTATGAAAATTCCCTTAGGCAGTTGATCAACCTGAAGTCCCAAGAAGAATTTCATCTCACCCATCGATGACATTTCAAATTTTTGCTTCATAACTCTTTCGAAATCTTTGCACAGATTTTCATTTGTTGGCCCAAATATGATGTCGTCCATGTATATCTGAACTATCAGAAGATGCCCGTCGACCTCTTTGGTGAAGAGAGTGGCATCCACTTTTCCACGGATGAAGCTGTTGGCTAGCAGGTGTTGAGAAAATGTCTCATACCAAGCTCTCGGGGCCTGGTGTAAACCATACAACGCTTTATCCAACAAATAAACCTTGTCTTTGTGGATTGCATCGGTAAAGCCCGGTGGCTGTCCGACATATACCTCCTCGTTTAGCTTCCCATAAAGAAACGCCGATTTAACATCTAGTTGATAAACTTTAAAACCTTTCCAAGATGCAAATGCTAGGAAGATTCTGATCGCTTCAAGTCTAGCAACCGGAGCATATACTTCAGTGAAATCTATCCCCTCCTGCTGACTAAAGCCCTGGACTACGAGTCGAGCTTTGTTATGAATAATAACTCCTCGATCATCCCTTTTGCACTTGAACACCCACTTGGTGTTTATCTTCCTGTGACTATCAGTCAAGTCTACCAATTTCCACACTCCCAACTTCTCAAACTGACTCAGCTCCTCTTGCATCGCGTTGACCCAAGAATCTTCAGTTAGCGCCTCTTTATATGTTCGCGGTTCAATCTGCGAAATAAAACAACTAAGTGAAAACTTAGTTTGTAAAGGAGCAACTGTAGAATAAAAACAAGTAAGGCCTTGGTCAATTTGTCGTCTAGTGCGAACGCCTGATTGTAATTCTCCAATAATCAAATCCTCTGGATGGTATGAAAGAGTTCTCGGCATCACCTCGCCTGGAACATCTACCTCGCCTTCCAAATTTGTGACATTTTGATTTGCACCTTGTTCACTGACTGGAATTGTTTGACTTGAAATCTGGATCTGCTCCCCCTCAGAATCTGAATCTCCATGATCAAATACTGGTCTATTATCAGATTCTTGATTATCATTGACTGCCATCTGATTTTTAGGAGCTTGTTCTTGTTCCGAAGATTGTTGAACATCATCATGTTCTCCAGCATTACTTGGACCGGCTTCATCATCATTTGAAGTTTGCCGTCGACTTCTAGTATACTCGGCTGGAAACCTTTCTTGTGATGACTCTTACTCTCTTAGAATATCCAACTCATCAAAGAACTCTGGTTCTTCTTCTTCCATTTCAAACGAATCCCACAGAGTATCGTAGTTAAAACGCCATGAGTCGCCTGGGTTCTGCGGTGGCATTGTGTAACCTTGGCTTTCAACATTGTGTGCTTCAATAATCCTCTTCAAGCTTGGAACAAAGACTCGCTTTAATGGACTTGAGTAACCCACAAAAATTCCTTCAATGCTCTTTGCACCAAACTTTCCAAAAGGCTCTAGAACAGTGCAGGGAGACCCAAACGGTTCTAAATACTTCAGGTTCGGTTTACGGTTATTGATCAGCTCGAAACACGTCTTGTTGAATTTCTTCACTGTGAGAACCCAGTTGAGTGTATAACAAGCGGCTGACACTGCTTCTGCCCAAAAGTTGACTGGTAATTTTGAATCAACAAGCATCGTCCTGGCCGTTTCAATTAGCGTCCTGTTCTTTCTTTCAGCTACTCCATTTTGTTGTGGAGTGTAAGGAGCACTAAATTCTTGCAATATACCTCTCTCATCACAATACTTTTCCATCTTGTTGTTCTTAAACTCAGTACCGTTGTCACTCCTGATTCTTCTGATTCGAGTTTGGTACAAGTTTTCAATTTTTCTGAATAACACCATCAAACTTTCAAACGTCTCATCTTTAGACTTCAGAAATGATACCCATGAAAATCTTGAGTAGTCATCTGTTACTACTAGACAGTAGAGATCCCCAGTTATGTTTTTGACGTTTACTGGACCAAACAGATCCATATGGAGTCTCTCTAACGGTCTTGAGACTGAGTTGACTTTCTTTTGAGGATGTGATTTCTTCTTTTGCTTGCCTTTGATGCAGCTAATGCACTCCCCCTCAAGATGAAAACCTTTCACATAAACACCAGTAACTAAGTTGTTATGCACCAGGTGATTCATTTTTCTCAAGTGAATATGGCCCATCTTTCGATGCCATAACTGTGACTCTTTTTCTGTTGCTCTTGACATAAAACAGTGAGCCTGACCCGTGGTAGTAGTTGCTACACTCATATCCAACACGTACAGATCATTCACTCTAGGTGCTCTCATGATAACCCACTCTTCGGGAACAACAAATCCTGGTTTCAAAATCAAACATTCTTTGTCTGTAAAGTGCTTTGTATACATACGATCACAAATCTGAGAAATGCTCAGAAGATTGTTTTCAAGCTAGGCGATGTAGTTTACTCTTTCAAACGTGACAATACCATTTGATAAAGTTCCTTCACCAACTATTCGACCACCTTGATTACCCACAAATCCCACATAACCTCCATTAAACCCTCGAACATCGTACAGTAGGGTTTTCTTCCCCGTCATGTGCCGAGAAGCTCCACTATCCATAATCCAACGTGAAACGGATCTTGGAAGCTCCTGCACATTTCAAAATTAATTAGTTAGATTTTGATGCCACCCAAGTCTCTTTTGACTCGGGTAACTTGACATTGATGTGAGTTTTTGCAATGTAAAGTGGCGGAAAATTTTTGTCATTCATCTTCAAGCTTTCTTCAGACCTAATCTCAACCTTTTTGTATAAAAAGAAATCATTTTTAGAAGGTTGACCAGATGATTGGTCTTTCTTTGAAACATCTTTCTTCTCAGAAGTGATAGACTCTTGTTTTTCAAGTTTCTCATAGTAATCCAAAGGAACATTCATCTTTACCGGAATGGTAGAAGATGATTGTTTTTCCATCTCAGAAACCTTAAGTTTTGGAGAACTTGATTTCTTTTCCACTGATTTTGGCTTCCATGCTTGTTGAGGTGTAGCAACCTTTTTGTAAAATTTGTCATTTTTAGTTACAACATTCTTAACAGGTTCAGTTTTGACGTCGATATTTTCATTTTTCAAAACTTTCTTCTCAACAACCATTGGAGCTTTTTCTTTTGTATCAGCTTTCCTCTTCTGACTCTCAACAACTTCAGACTTAGGCTTTAAGATGGTGCACTTTCGTGCAATGTGTCCAACTTTGTTGCACTTGAAGCATGTACGAGTATCAACTACTCGAATTGTGCCTTCGGTCTGAGGCTGTGAGGCCTTTTCTTCAAAGAACTCTTGATTTGATTTTGAGAAAATTTCAGATTCTTGCTCTGAAAGTGAGCTTGAACTTGAACTTTTTACAAACACCTTTTTCTCGACAAATTTCTTGTTTTGAAAGTTCCTTCGTTGATAATTCTTACCACCCTGATAACCACCCGACCATCTATTTGGTTGTTGTTAGAAAAACGCGGTGGTACAACAGGTTTTTTATAGTAAGATTTATCTTTTTCAAAATTCAATTGTCTTTCCGAATGTTTCAAACCTTCAATTTCAGACACATCAATCTCAATCAACTTAAACACATTTCTCAATTTTCCAACATTCACATTCTCCAAAGGAAAATCACGATCCGAATACAACTTATCAGATCCCGCCATCTTATACATCACAAGATTAGGTTCTTCATTTAAGTTGTTTTTGGATTTTGATTTTGGAATATATTTGTCCAAAAAGCATTCATCATCCTCAGTAGTGTCACTTTCAGATTCTAAAACATTTTCAACCATACTTTTCACAACTTTAGATTGGACACTATCTTCATCAGATGATGTGGTAAATGTGACATCAATTGTGTCTGGAAGCTTAACTTCATTTTCTTCTTCATCATTAACCAACCCAGATTTTTTCTTTGAAAAATTGTTTAAAACCGGTGGTGGAACCTGATGAAACCCAGCCCCGGTTCCATCAAAGTATACATCTTCACCTGCTTTGTTCTTCCCAATTGGTTTAGGAACGATATGTTGAAGAACAAAACTTGCGGAGTTGTAACTGTTCAGTTTCAACTGGATGCGTTCATTTTCAATTTTAGCTTCTTGAAACTGAAGCTTCAGCTTAGCAATTTCATCCAGTTGTTGATTGATTAACTCTTCTTTTACCCTAAGAACTCCTGACAGTTGAAGATTCTCTTTGGTTGTTTTACCATTTCTTTCATCAGAATCTTTTACCGTTCGTTTTAGTTTTTCAAAATTTTCTGAGATTTGACGATTTTCATGAATTAGCTTTTCGTTTTCTTTCCTAATTATTTCTACGTCATTTTTATCATTTTCAATTTTCTCAGTTAATTCTTTTAATCTATCATTTAAAGCTTTTAACATTTTGTCACGGTTTAAGATCTGATCTTCAACGTCTCTGACTCTTCCTGTCAGTTCTTCGGTCTTTTTACCGTTAAGGTATGCAAGTGTACTACAAACCTTGCAGTCTTTCATGCAATTTTTGCAGTCACTCTCAGTTTTCGCTTTCTTACCTGACTCATTGATTGCATCTTTCTGACTGACCTTGCTTTTAGACTCAGTTCCAGAACCAGAAACTACCTCTAACTCCTTTGCAGCAAGTACTTTGTCAGCCATCTTCTTCAAATTTTCAGCCGTAAACTCTTGTGACGTGTCAATAATCCCGCCATCAACTTTCTTTGGCTTCAGCTCCTTCTCTTTTTCTTTTTCCTCAGCTTCTCCTCCTCCCCACCACTCTCTCTGTCTGGCTTCTTCTTCTTCAGCAATTTGTTTGGTGAGGGTTTCAACATCAATAGTATCTGGATCAACAGCAATGTTTCCCTTGGGATCTAGGTAACATTCTCTATCAGCATCCCATCTTTTCGCCTGTTTAGCTTCTTTGTATGTACGATAGATTCTACTAATCCTATTCTGAGCTAGCATATTTCTGTTGATGTATTTCACTTCTTCTGTTCTGGAATCTTTGAAAGGAACAATCTTTGTCACAAACGCATAGCCCACTGCGTCTTCTTCTGGTAACACTTCACTCCAATCATATCCCTCATCGTCATGGATAACAGCAAGTGCCCTGGATTTTTCTTTGGGATTTTCTTCTATCTGCTTCATTCTGGGGGATTCAGATTTGTTTTGATGATAGATGGCTCTTTTGTAATAATCTTCACGAAACGGATTTGTCGTATCATCAGCATATGCATTTCGACATTCTCTTTTTAATGACCTTTTTGTTTACATTTAAAGCACGTGACTTTCGACTTATCAACCCCTAGCTTGGTTGAAGGTGCACCAATAGAATGTCTACCGGTAATCTCCATGAATCTTTGCGCTCTCCTAACCGCACTCGCCATACACCATCTGATATCAATCAACTACATCTCCTCGGGGTCGATCTGATCATAATCTTCCTTGGTGAGGTTAGTGTTTCCAATCTTTCCTGCAACAAGGCTCTCATAAGATTCTAATACAGAAGCTAAGAACACCATTTGCTGCTTTGCGGATTCCTCACTGAAATTTTGAGCATTCTTTAGATCCACAACAATGTTACATTGAAACAAATTCTTTGGAACTGATTGACTTGAAGTAGTTGACGATGAACCACTATGAAAACCACTGCTTGAACTTTCTTGATTTGATGTATTAGAACTTTCAGCTGAGAAAGCTGTCTTAGGAGACACATTCTTCGGGATCATACTTCCTCGGTAATACAGCTCAACATTCTGCTGATATGAGGAATGATTGACTTTGTATGATTTCTTGATCTCCAGCTCATGACTCTCCAGTCTATCAATTAACAGATCAACCGTCAGATCCTCCAACTTGATTGTATTCTTCAGCATCAAAGCAAAGTATTGCCAGTCTTTCTCATCCGGCAATGAGTCAAACAGTTTGTCAACCAATTCTTCTCGAGAATAAATGATTCCATGTCTTGCCAGCTCCATCTTCAAATGCCCAAATCTTTCAATCATCTTAGATACAGATTCGTTTTTCAAACATCCAAACAAATCAAATTCTTTTCTTAACAATTTCTTTTTGTTTTTGACTATCTCAGCACTACTCACACATTTCACTCTCAATTTCTCCCATAGATCTTTCGTATCTGTGTACTCAATCAATGATATTATGTCATCTCTCACAGACTGATGAAGCAATGCAATGCACTTTTGTTCAGCAACATATCTATCTACCTCATCATTATCTGTTATATTTTCATAGTCCGATCTTCCCAAATTGAAACCATTCTTCAAGCTCTTCCAACTTGGATATGCAAACGCTTTTAGCCACTCTTCAAACCTTTTAGCCCATCTATTGTATTCTTCAATCGCCATCAGCTTGGGAGGTTTGTTGTACGTCCCATAAGCACTCTCTACACTCAAAGCATCAGAAAGAGTTTTCTTTGCACTCGGATTTGAAACGTTTTCATTTGTGTTCTTTGATGTATCATCTCCGCTGTTTCCCGTGAAAGCAAAGGCATCACTAAACGGATTCAGAAAATCATCCATCTTCAAATACTGAAACAATCAACAAACACTTAGAAAATTTTTGGATTTTTAACAAAAGCAGTTTCAAGCGAAATTCGTTCAAACGGAATCAGATTTCACGCGAAATAAGCCTTTCAAGCGAAATTACTTTTCACACGAAATACCCAACTTAAACGAAATCAGGGTTTTCACACGAAATAGTGTTTCCAAACGAAATCTCCAAGCGAAATCTAATTTCGTGCGGAATCAGCTTGGTTTCAAACGAAATCAAGCCAATTTGGTGCGGAATAGCTAATTTCGTGTGGAACTTTCAAACGAAATCTGATTTCGTGTGAAACAACAGTACTTTCAAACGAAATTAGTGATTTCGTGTGAAATGGCAGTGACAATTTCGAGCGAAATTAAGATGACATCAGCATGTCGGCCACCATTTTGTCAAATTGATCCGGTTTTTGTTCGAATTTTGGTCCAATTCTTTCAAGGATTCTTTAAAACAGTGTTTTACATGATATATGTGAAATTCAGTCCATTTTGTCCGTTAAATCTTGTTTAATTTTGAAAAGAAAGAGTAGAAGTGATGAAAACAAGCTGAATTGGTATAAACTCTTCGTCCTGAGCTTTGATACCACTTGTTGGATCGTTGTGTGACCCTAACGAGTCAATCAGAAGAGTATATGATCTATTTCAAAGGCGGAATAAGAGAAATAGACTTGATACAGCTTGATTCCTCTTAATTATCTTCTTATTAATGATTTCAAAGCTTTTACAGATCGTTTGACAAACTGGCATCACCTCGGCTCTGAATCGGAAAAGTTACAAATGAACTAGCAACACACCTATATATAGTGGATGTAATTTCGCATGAAAGTGGCACTGCCCATTTCAAACGAAATAGCAATGTCTAATTTCGCTTGAAATGGCCAGTGCCACTTTCATGCGAAATCACACAATCTCACACAAACCCTAGTTTTAATTCTGCTGTGCACTAGTTTATCTTATCTAGACATAAGACTCGATAAAGACGAAGTTAACAGACATTTATGCACCAACATACTAGGACTAAGACAGGGGAAGAGACTTTAAATGTAAAGTTCAATGAACTTTCTTCAATGAAAATCCCTGCAAACCCTGCTAAGTTATTTGATCTTGATAAATTAACCTTTGAAAATGTTTCTGTCAAGACTAACAGTGCAGGTCCATCTCAACCACCTCCATCATATAATGGATATGAAATCATCATTACACAACAAAAGTTCACATCCATTGCCAGAGCAGTAGATGTTCAAAACAGCTGTCAAAGCTCAACCACTGCTACATCAACAGTTGTTGACCAAAGTAGCCCTTTAACCCCTGCTTCCACATCATCAAACACTGTTGATAAAACTCCTCAAACAGTGGATAAAAATCAACATGTTTCCACACCAATTCCTTCTATTCCTCCACCTCCATTTCAAGACACTGTTGGATCATCAAAGTCACCAACAGTTGTTAGCTCAGATGATTCACATCTGCAGCCCTCATCCTTAAATGCCATTGTTCCATACAAAGGAGATCTAATCTTCTTGAAGTCTCATCCACCAGACCAAATCATTGGCAACATCAGTGAAGGGGTGCTCACAAGAAGTCAATCCCAAAACATCTGTCTTTTTGCTGGTTTTCTATCACTTCATCAACCTGTCAAGTACCAAGAGGCACTAAAAGACAACAGTTGGGTGGAAGCCATGCAAGAAGAGCTCCAACAGTTTAAAAGGCAACAAGTATGGGAGCTTGTACCACTGCCAGAGGGTGTGATTCCTATTGGCACAAAGTGGGTCTTTAAAAATAAAACTGATAAAAGGGGCATTGTTGTCAAGAATAAAGCAAGGCTAGTGGTTCAAGGTTTCAGACAGGAAGAGGGCATTGACTATGATGAAACTTTTGCCCCTGTAGCAAGATTGGAAGCTATCAGACTGTTCTTGGCCTTTGTTGTCAACCACAAAATAAAGGTGTTTCAAATGGATATCAAATGTGCATTCCTCTATGGTAAGATTCAGGAAGAGGTATATGTTTGTTAACCTCCTGGTTTTGAGGACCCATTTAATCCAAATCATGTCTACAAGCTAAACAAAGCTTTGTATGGCTTGAAACAAGTACCTAGAGCCTGGTATGAAACTATTTCCACCTTTCTTCTCTCTATTGGTTTCACAAGAGGTAAAATTGATAAAACACTGTTTTTTAGATGGAGAGGGAAAGACTTGATGATTGTCCATATTTATGTGGATGACATCATTTTTGGAAGCACATGTTCTAAAATGTGTGAAGAGTTCAGACAACTCATGACAGCTGAGTTTGAGATGAGTGCAATGGGTGAACTACAGTGTTTCCTTGGTCTCCAAGTGAAACAACTGCAAACTGGTACATTCATTCATCAAAGCAAATATGCTAAAGAACTTTTAAACAAATTTGAGATGAACGATTGTAAACCATGTAGTACACCCATGGCAACCACCAAGCTAGTCATGACTGATGAGAAGGATGATTTGGTGGATCAAACATTATATAGAAGCATGATTGGGTCTTTATTGTACCTAACTGCATCTAGGCAAGACATCATGTTTGCAACATGTGTTTGTGCAAGATCCCAATCAGCCCCTAGAAAGTCTAACCTAATAGCTCTGAAAAGGATACTCATATACATAAAAAGTGCTCCCACACTTGGTATCTGGTACCCTGCTAATGGGAATATTAAGCTTTCAGGTTTCACAGACAGTGACTTTGCTGGGTGTAATACAACAAGGAAGTCCATATCAGGAGCGTGCCAATTTCTAGGTGATTGCTTAGTATCTTAGCAAAGCAAAAAGCAAGCAGCTGTTTCAACATCCACTGCTGAGGTAGAGTATATAGCTGCTGCAAGCTGTACAGCCTAACTGTTATGGCTTCAAAATCAACAGCTGGATTTTGGTATCACTGCCTTAAAGACACCTCTCATGTTGGACAGTCAGGCAGCAGAAAATATCATCAAAAATACAGTTTCACATTCAACCACCAAACACATTAACATCAGACATCAATTTGTGAGGGATTGCTATGAAAAAGGTTTGATTTCTCTGCATCATGTTCATACCAAAGATCAGCTGGCAATGTGCTAACAAAGGCTTTAGACACATCTACCTTTGAAAGCTTGATCTCAAGGATTGGCATGCTTAACATGGAATAACAGGCAAAATCCTGTTGTTTTATGAATAAAAAGCATTATAATGTTTTCAGAAAATCAAAAATTCATCCTTAAAATAGTTAAAAAAAATGAAAATTTTCATTAATCCTTAAAAGTCTGCATTACCATTATTTTGGTTCAAACATCTGTTCTGTTGAATTCTTTCCACTACTGAAAGTCAACCTCTGTTCTCTCATCTTCCTTGTTAATCACTGTTGTTAAACCTCAGTGTTTTAATCCACTGATAGGCTATCCACTGATAGTAATAGTTAGCCACTGTTTTCATTATTCACCACTGTAAGCCACTGATATTGATCCATCAGTGGTTTCCTAAACAACTGTCATCCATTATTCATCAGAGGTTGTCACGTGGACAGTACTTAACGGTCAGATCTTTTGTAACCGCTGCCACGTCAGCATTCACTTTTCACCCTATAAAACCCTGATCAAAATCTCAAACAGTGTTTTCGCTGTCGAATCCAATTCAAAATTCCTTTCAAAAGCAGTTTCCATCAAATTCTCTCAAAATCACTCATTTTCTTCATTCGCACTCAACCACCTTCGATTCGCCATGGCTCTTCCACTAAAAACCCCCCATAACTATCTATGTACACTTGAGAAAACAAGTCAAAACACAACCTTTCACTCCGTCATTGATGCTCTTTCCAAATCAAAGTACAAAACTTTGCTAACTTGCAACGCACCTATTTACCTGGATACCCTCCGAGATTTCTGGAAACATGCAAAAATTGAAAGCAATGACAAAAAGCCCTTGGCTATTACTTCATCAGTTAGGGGAATTCAGGTTGCTGACATACCTCAAACCATCTCTGAGGTGTTTGAAATAAATGATCTTACATGTAAAAATTCTTTCCCAAAGGAAGAATATCAAACTAATTTGATTGAGAGGGGGTATGAGGAACAAATTAAAAAGGATACTTTGCAAAAAGGGAGTTTTCCACCTCCCATGAGATTTTTATTCCATACCCTCCTCATGTGTGTGTCAAATAAAACAACTGCTTTCAATGAGATACCCTTGAAAATCCAATACCTGGGCTATGCTATAATGGCTGAAGTTGATTTTAACTACTCCCAGGAGATTTTCAATGACATGGTAAAAAATGTTAATAACATAAAAGGAAACAAGAAACCATTTTTACTGTTTCCAAGATTTTTAAGTTTTTATTTACAAAAGAAAATTCCAAAGGATAGTGCTCATGTGCTCATCCAAGGAAATCCTTTTCAAATAAACAGCCTATCTTCTGAAACTTTCACAAGGCTGTCAAAACCTTCTCAAACACAAACAGAGGAACCTGAGCAGAATTTAGCAGCAACAACTGCTCCTCAGGTCCCTGCTGTTGAGCCCACTGCTCCTGGTGATCACAACAGCACCACCACCGCTGTGAAACACCCACCAAAACCTCCCAAAAAGACCATCAAAAAGAAAATCACCAAAAAGCCCACCAACCCATCCAAAAAGGATCTTCTGGAAGATGAGATCCTAGAAGTAACTCATGTGACAACACAAAAGTCACTTAAAACCACTGCTGCTACTTCCTCACAGCAGTTGGTAGAAAGATCTCAACCTGATCCTAAAACTCCTCCTGCATCTTCTCAAAAGGATCAGGTTGTATCCACAGGGACACCAAATTATGAAGCTCTGGAAACACTTGACTCCATCTTCCACAGCGCTGCTCCCGGGGCAAATTCTCTTTCAACCCCAATACCTACTTCACAAATTCCACCATCTTTTCTACCTCTGTTGAATGCCTTGGACATGGATCAGACACAAATCAGTTCTTCTCAACAACCCATCACTGAGAAAATACCTCAACAAGTGACTGAGTCTGATTTCTCTGCCATTGCTAACCCATCAACAGCTGAGGAGGTTACACTGTAGGAATTACAAGTAATTCCTGTCAGTAGTTCAAGTGGAGCAGCTACTACAGGTGTTGAATCCACTGATTTACACCTGGACAGTAGTTTCACTCCCTTGAAGGCAATTTCCTCTTTGGGAACCAAAGTGACCACTGGTGTATTTCTATTATTCACTGGTGTGCTTATAATGGTAACCAATGTTGAGGAAAGAAGTCCCCAGTACCAAGATAAAGGGGCATCAGTGGATGACTTTTGGGAAACTTTTCCTAAGTCAACTACTGATACAACCACTGCTAGTGGGAAATCAGATGATCCCATTCACTTGGGTGATGGTTTGAAATACAAAGAATTGACAGGGAGAGTGGATAAAATTGAAACATCTGTTGAAGATATAAAAAATATGCAACAACAGTTGTTACAATCTCAAAAAGCTCCATCAACTGCTTCATCATCTGCCTCATCTCCCACTGAGCTTTGGTATCTGTTTCAACCTCTGCTTCATCAACAAAGGAAATATGCTGATCAACAACATGAAGTTCAACTTCAAATGTTCAGAAATGTCATGGAAGCCAGGTACAAAGATAATCAAGCAGATATCAAAGCCATTAAAGCTCATCTGCTCCAAACCACTGGCACTGCTCCTCCTTCAATCATCTATGTTGAAAACCCTGATGATGCCAAAAAGGGGGAGAAAGGAAAGAAGGGAAAAGAAGGTTTATACCTACCACCAGATCCAATGGCTAAAGCTGTTGTGGAAATTCCTAAGCAAGATGGGTCAAAGAAGGTTGATGTGACCCTCAATGCTTTTGCTGAAGAAAAAGCAAAGTTAAAAGAGAAAATGGAAAGAAATGGAGATAAAAGATTTGAAGAGGAAAAGAAAGTTTTTATGGCTAAGGAGGCACAGGGTACTTCAAACAGAAGGAAGACTACTAGAAAAGTCAGTTAACCCAAAACCACACCTCCCAAAACCACTAAACCTCCTCCTAAAATCCCCAAAACTTCCTCACATCAAACCTCTAAACCAACATCCAAACCAACAGATGTTAAGACACCTGTTGTATCAACAGTTGTTGATACTTCAGTTGTTTCAACAAATGTTATGACATCCACTACCCTTATCATTTCACCAACCATCACTACTCAATCCACTGCTACACCACAAACAAAACCACCATCACAAAAACTACCACCTGCCATAAAGCATAAGACAACAGTTGATACATCAACAGTTGTAGTGACAACAGTGGTTGAAACACCAGTTGTTTCAACAACTGTTAGCCAGTCACCCATCACTTCAAATACCACCTCTCAACCCACAAATACACCACCAACCACTCCAAAACCCAAAAGGAGAAGGATAACCAATGTTGTACTTGAAAATGATAATGTACCTTCTCCACTTCCAATTTCATCACAACCTCTTGTCCTGTCCACTGTCCAAAAAGCCTATTCCCATTTCTGCTGTTCAAGCCACTGACCCAAACACTGACCTGGTTCCCTTGGGAGTAAAATACCCTTTGGATCTTCCAGCAGTTAGGGAGGAAATCAAATCCTTCTACTCTGAAGATGATCCTGAAAAAAGGAATCTCCCATCTCTTCAAGGTTATCCTGTGCCAAGAAACATAGAAGAATACCTTCAACTTAAGGTCAAACAAGCAGAGGATATATCAAAAAGAGACTCAAAGGGAAAGTCTGACAAAGAAATTCAAAGAAATGTACAATATCTTCTTACACAAGTCAAAACTTTGGAGCAAATCTCAAAAGATCTTTGTCAGAAATGGATGATGAAAGCATGAGACAATACTACATTGAACATATCATGACATACAAGAAATACAAGGCAGAAAAGCATTAGTACAAAGAATGGACCATAAGTGAGCTCAAAGAAGAAATAGAAAGAATTCAAAAGATGCTTGATGACAAAATAAAACAAACTCCTCCAGTTTGGTCCAAATACAAAAAGAATGTACCTGAAAAGGTTTTGATGCTAAAAAAATGAAGGAAGAGCTTATAGTTGCAAACTATGGCTCAAGGAATCAGGTGACAAGATGGACAGAGGTAAAAGTGCTGGAAACCTATAAAAGGTTGGAAGAAAGAAGAAAGAAAGACCCCACTGCTCCTCAAAAGCCAGAGTATCCAACAGCAGTGGTTCCAGTCAAACAGGCCCTGCCAATCAAAAGACTAGCTTCAACCACTGCTCTTGTTGTCTATCAAAGGAAAAGGCAAAAGCAGATGGATGAAGAAGAACAAGACAAGGCCCAAGAAGAATACATTATGAAAATGGTTCTTCAGCAGTTGTTGGCAGAAAATCCAGACTTAGCAAAATCTCAAGACCCTGCCAAAGCTGTCATCACCAGGTCTCCATCTCCAAACTAATAAAAAATAATGACTCTCCCAAGAAACCCATTGGGTTCAAAAATACTAAAGTGGAAGTCTGATCAAAAGACCCACGTATTGACTCTGCTCAAATCCAGTGGTGAAGTGAAGCACATATCAAGGGAAAATGCAATTGGCCTGAGTGTAGAAGATTTACAAGATCTCCTTGAGCTTCCACTATGTAGGGATGAAGATGATGAAGATTCCATGAACTTTGAGTTACAATTCAAAGGCCAAATCAGGGAACTTCTGATGAGACAATAAAGATCTAAAATAATGAAGAGTTTTGTCATCATCTGTTCCAGGGGGAGATTGTTGGGATTGAACCCTATACAAAGGAACAGTTGTAGGATCGTTTTTGGACCCGAACGAGTCGATCAGAAGAGTTTTTCTCAATACGAAAGGCGGAAACAGACGTATTGAGGTCAATTCAGCTAGAATATCACTTTAAACTGTCGTATTATTGATTTGATAACGTTTTACAGCGAGACGACACTTCGGCAGCACTTCGTGGCTCAACCGGAATCACACATGAATGACTCAAACGAAATCAGGACATGGGTATTTATAGGGATCTAATTTCACTTGAACCGACTTCAAACGGGATTACCTTTCAAGCGGAATTAGCTTCAAGCGGAATTAGCTAGTTAATTTCGTTTGAAATGACATGTGTCATTTCAAACGGAATTACCTATTCTAATTTCGTTTGAAACTGTCACTCACCCTATATTTGACATTTTCCTCGTAAAACGTGCCCTGATCTATCTAAATACAAACAAGACTCAATACAAGATGAAGTCTACAGACGCATGCACCAACAGACTCCCCCTCGAATGTTGACGAGTCTTAAGTGTCGAGTCTTCGCATTTCAGTCTTTATCAGTCTTCGGGTTTCTCTTTTTGAAGTATCTGACACTGTAAGAATCCTCAAATCTTTCTATTCTCTTTTCATCACCAACAGACTCTCCTCGAACAAGTAATCTTTCCTCTTCTCTTTATCAGCACCAACAGCCTCTCAGAATAAAAACCTGGCACTTTGTCATTCAGATTCCCCCTCTCAGTAAGCTGGGACCGCAGTCTGGAATTCTTGTTCTAGGATCGAGAGCTGGCTCACACTCTTTCACAGGTTCAGGACCAATTCTTGGCTCTAACCTGCACAAATCTCTACCCAACAATAAATTTCACAAATCTAAAATTTGACAAATTTATACTTTGCTTATCACTTGTAAAATCAATTCTCAATCAGATTTATCATTTATAATCACTGATGAGCATTTGTGGAATTATTCAATCAATGAATGATTTTTCAATGTTAATCTCTGATGAACCACTTGAAGAAATATCATTTTTTTTCAAAAACACACTCTCCCAATCCAATTGTCATCATGTTTAGCACTTGGAATTTTGAAAATTAGCTCTCCAACATCAGTTGTCGAAAATCTTTTTGTATTTTTCAAAATTTATGCTAAAACACATTGAAAATCTTTTTGGATTTTTGAATGTAATGAAATGCTATAAAGAAATATTTACATACAATATTTTTTGTGAGTTTGTGTAAGAGGATCATATCAGTTTATGAGACAAATCACCAACACCGTTAAGCTTTAAACATTTTAAGTTCTAAACGATTCACTTAGATTGTCAGTATACTGATCCACTTAAATTTTCACACAAATTTCAACTGATTCGAGATACGAGATTAATGTTTTAAGCACTTAAACTTAATCACGTGTCCTACCTCAGAATATACTCTCGTATCCATATCCCAATATTCAGTCTTACAGATGAGTACACCACAGATGATATCTGTAAGGGGTTAATTGCGAAAACCGTGAGAGCTCAGGTCAGAACTTCCGTTCAGCAGAGAGATGACGGCTTCGACTTTTGGTGGGTCCCCTTTAGAGGATATTTTTTACAACAGCACATGATTTACATATTTTTCAATGTTTCATCATTTTTATGCTGAGGGTAGGCTATATTTCAAGCAAGCGTAAAGTATTCTCCGGGGACTAGGCCATTGCTTCCGCAAAATCAGAAGTCCCGGGATAATACCCCAGATATCACTGAGCATAAAGACCTAGTATCTCAGAAAGAGGGACCTTTCAAACAAGATTTCGGGGGTTACCCATATATCCGAGAGATGTTTCCCCACGATATAAGCAAGTTTGAAATTTAGGTTTATATCTCGTCACAATCTACTAAATGTGTAAAAACCTACTGACACATCATCAGTGATACCGTTTATCACTTTTAACTTTCCAATTCTTTAGCATGTTGTGATAGTCCACTGATGTACTATCATTTCCTCTTCTTTGACACAAAAACTCATTTTTGATTTTATCATGTTTTTGACATTTTCAAATTTTCAAATGTTTTTGGATTTTTTGAAATTTCTTACTCCCCTAAAATTCAAACACATTTAAAGGAAATTTGAAAACAAACTATACAAGTAAATTGACAACTGATATCGAATCACTTCAATTCGCCATCCACTTGGCATAAACAATCAGAACTCCCCCTTACAACAAACTATTTTCCCATTGTGATTTCAAAACACTTAAGTTTGTTTTAATCAAATGGGTTTTCCGGAAAATAAGTTTTGTTGATTGATTTTACCACTTGTAGGTTAGGGGTAAGATCATCACTTTGTTATTCAAAATACCACTTGTAAGAGTAGACCAATCAAGTTCAACTTAATGACCTTGATTATCCTACTTATAAAATCACAACTTCTTTTTCAACCACATGGCTTACCAACCAATACCATTTGTAGGTTGAATTCTCAGGATGTCGATTCCTACTCCTCACTTACCAACCTGGGAGTTTCGGCAAGTCATACTAATGAACAATTTTTAATTTTTCAACAAACAATATAAGAATGATGCCGATTCATGCTCCACGATTACCAACTTGGGAGCTCCGGCAAGTCCAGATTTTTACTGTTCATAATAGGTACCATCCCAGTCACAAACCTGGGACGACACAACTTTACCTGGTTTCTTCAATTTTTTCTCATAAAACTCCTTCACTCCTTTGACCTTCCTGTCAACCATTTTTCCAAAAATGTGATGAACTGTAGGGTTAAAGGCTTTTTCAACATCAAATTCTTTCTTTTCTGAGAAAAATTGATTTGAAATCTCAATTTTGCCTACTTTTTGTTTAAAGTTTTCAGCCTTCAATGGTGGAAAATTGACATCATCCATTGGAGGTACTGAATTTTCACTTTTTGATTCAACTTGTGGCTCCTCTGACTTTGTGGAATCAGATTCATTGCCAGACAATAGCTCCTCTGATTTTGATGAATCAGAATCATTGCTTGAACTATCCTCTGATTTCTTAACAACCCATTTTTTATTGTCAAGATTTGCCCTTTTCTTGTAAAACCTGTTTGAACTTCACCAATCTAAAAAGTTGAATTTTTGAAAAGTTTAGTTCTTTCAATTGGTGGTTCAAACACAACTTCTTTATCTTTCAGTTTACGAGAAAATCCCTGTTTTGATTGTGTAACCTTGGAACAATTTTTGGCAATATGTCCAACAGTGTTGCATTGGAAACAGGTTCTCGTTTCTTTCATCTGATCAGCAGTCTTCATTTCTTCTTGCTTCTTTGCAAGGAATTCTCTGTTCGACTGGTTTCTGAATAGATTTTCTTTCTCTTCTTCAGAAGATGTACCTGAAACAAATATCATTTTTGATTTAAAATCTCGAACATATTTTTCATTTTTCTGATTTTCTGATGGAATAAATCCTAATCCTTTCTTTTTGAAATTACCGTTATGGTTTGGTTTCTTTTGATAACCAGAACCAGAACTGTAACCCTTTTTCTTGTTTTCTCTTTGTTGAACTCTTGAGGTGTATTTTTTAGGTTTTTCAGAAAGATTTACATCTTTTATTTCAGAAATATTAATTTCTGTTAGTTTGAAAACCTTTTTGATCATGTCAGGTTTGACACCTCTTATTGGAAATTCCTCATCAAAATATAATTTGTCGGAATCATTCAATGTATATGCAACTTTGAATGTTTCATTATTCAAATTAGACTTTGATAGAAGAAATTCTTTATTGTAAACTCTTTTGCCCTGTTTGACGGTTTGACTCAGAGTGTTGGACTCAGACTTTGACTCTGACATAGACTCTGACTTTGACTTGTCAGACTTTGACTCTGAGTTTGACTCCGACTTTGACTCCTCTGTTTCATCGTTATCTAACACATGATCTACTACTTTCTTCATCAATTGAGATTATTGATCAGTGTCAGACGATGTAAACGTAACATCAATATTTTCTGGCAGGTTAACTGAAGACTCCGACTCCCACTGTAAATTTGTTGCCTTTTCGAATCTTTCTGAATTTGGATTTCTCGGAGAATATCCATTTTCAAGCGGGGGTGGACACTTGTTGTAACTGAAACCTTGTTTCTTACCAGAATCATTCACTTTAGTATCCTTCTTCTTTTCTTTCTTCTTTTCAAGAGTCTTTTCTTCAGATACATTTTGTTCTTCAGTTACTTCATCATCCTCAAATGCCTTCATGCCTTCAACAGTTGGATAAATCCTGTCAATGACATAAGAAGTACATGAGTAACTTTTTAACAAATGATTAACTCTTTCAGTTTCAATTCTTTGTGTTTCCAGTTTTTGTTCTAGCACAACACACTTCTCAATGTAACTGTTAACACTTTTCTGCTTTATCATGAGAGCTCCTTGAAGTGTTTTCATTGCTGTTGCTTGTTCACTGCTTGATAGATTGTACTGATTCATTGCTTTGTTCAGAACATCATATAATTCTTTCAATCTGTTCATGTTATGAACCAATATGCTGTTCTGCTTCTTTACTGCTTCACAGTTTTCACATGTCAGAGGACTCTCTCGTGCATTAGCTTCTGCTTCAACTTTGAACTCTGGAATGTTCTTCACCTTTTTCCTTATCACTGGAACTTCCTCATCATCAATGCTGACGGGTGTTTTGACCTTTTTCTTTTTCTTTTTAGCTTTATCGTCATCACTATCACTCTTTGCCATCATTTTCAAATGAGCTGCCATTCTTTTCGCATAATACTCTCTATCATCATCATCACTATCTTCTTCAATTCGAGCAACAAACGCTTTGGATTTTAGCATTTCTTTATCCGGACAGTAATCATCCCAACTAAAATTTGCCCAGCTAAAGCCTTCTGGAAACTTTTCATCATCTTGATTGATTAGGCATGCTTTGTTGTCGGCTGAAATATATTTATCCCAGCTGAAGTTTTCTTGATTCCCCAAACATGCTCTCTTAGATGATTCTTCAATTACTTTCCTACCATGTGCCACTTGTGGTTCTTGTTGTTGTTGAGCAACTTGATGATAGATCGATTTCCGATAGTAATCATTGTTATTGAACGGATTTTGAGCTCCACTTGCTTCGCGATTAGTGCACTCCCTCTTGAAGTGTCCTTTTTCCCTGCAACGAAAACAAGTGACTTTAGATTTATCAAAGCCTAAATTAGAAACACATGCATCACGGAAATCATCTCTTCCTGTGATCTGCTTAAATTTCTCAGCTCGTCTTAACACGCTCGCAAAACACCATTTAATATCCATCAGTTCCATCTCTTCAGCATCAATCTGATCGTAATCCTCTTTGGTCAACATAGGATTCCCGATCCGTCCTGCCACAAAACTTCCATAAGACTCTAACACGGTTCCCAACAAAGACATATGACTTTTTGCAACTTCTTCAGTATAATCCTGATCATTCTCAAGATTCAAAACAATGTTGCACTGTAATCTCTTTCCATTCTTTGTTGCTGAAATTTTCGGATCAAAAGATGGATATGATGAAAAACTTGTGTTGCTGTTTGATCCTTTAGAAGAACTTCCAGATGAACTCTTTGCATTGAATGCAGTTTCCACCTTCGGTTTTATCACTGACACCACCTTTGTAATAAAGACCAATGTCTTGTTCACCATCGAAATCTTTCATTCTTAAGACCTTTCTCTGTTCCATCTCCTAAGCTTCAATCTTTTAATGAACTTGCTCAGTGTCAGATTGCTAAAACCTTTCTTGTTCCTCAACATCATGAGATATGTACCCCAAGTCTCATATGGCAATGCATCAGCCAATTTTTCGATCAACTCTTCATTATATTTGTTGATGCTCCATCTCTTCATGTTAGCTAACAAATTGCAATATCGTTCAATAATTTGCTTTGTGCTTTCATTTTTCAAACCACGAAACAGATAAAACTCTTTCTTCAAAAGCGATTTTTTGTTCTTGACCATCTCTTGGCTTCCATGAAACTTTGATTTTAAAGCCTTCCAAATCGAATAAGCACTTCCATTATGTTGCAATAACACCAAGATATCTTCTTTCACAGCTTGTTGTAGTAGACTTAACATCATTTTTTCATTTTTGTATTTCTTTTTATCATCAGCACTTATATCTTTAATTGCAACCTCCTCTTCGTCATCATTCGTCGATCTAATATATTTCGTCTCAACACATTCCCAAGCATCCAAATAATTTGCTTGAACCCAGTTTTCAAAACGTCCTTCCCAACCTTTATATTCCTCAATGTTCATGAGCTTAGGAGGGTTTTGCATAGTCCCCGTTTCATTTTCCAACATCGTGTTTTGTGCCAGAGTAATCGGGGTAACTGGAGTAGCAAATGCGTTCTAAAATTCTTCGTCCATGATTCGGTTTTTAAAAAATGTTCAAACACAGTTTTCAAATGAGATTACACTCTCAAACGAAATCCCACTTCAAACGAGATCACCTTGTTCAAACGAAATCCCTCTCAAACGGAATTACTTTCAAGCGGAATTGCACGGTTCAAACGAGATTATCCTTGAAACGAAATTACCCTAATTTCGTTTGAGGTAACACACTTTCAAACGGAATAAGGACTTTGAAGCGGAATTAGTGATTCAAACGGAATCACTCAAACGGGATTACGACTTTGAAGCGGAATTATCCAATTTCAAATGAAATCAACCCACTTTTTAAACGGAATACCGGTTTCAAGCGGAATTAAGGACTAATTTCCTTTGAAATGCTGCTGATGTCATCATTCTCAAGCTGATTTTGAAACGGAATTACCAATTTTACCTATTTTAGATCGAATTAAGGTCTAATTTTCTCAAGGATTGATTAAAACACTAATGCGCACATCATATGTGAAATTCAGACCATTTTGAAAATGGTTCTTCAGCAGTTGTTGGCAGAAAATCCAGACTTAGCAAAATCTCAAGACCCTGCCAAAGTTGTCATCACCAGGTCTCCATCTCCAAACTCATAAAAAATAATGACTCTCTTAAGAAACCCATTGGATTAAAAAATACTAAAGTGGAAGTCTGATCAAAAGACCCACGTATTGACTCTGCTCAAATCCAGTGGTGAAGTGAAGCACATATCAAGGGAAAATGCACTTGGCCTGAGTGTAGAAGATTTACAAGATCTCCTTGAGCTTCCACTATGCAGGGATGAAGATGATGAAGATTCCATGAACTTTGAGTTACAATTCAAAGGCCAAATCAGGGAACTTCTGATGAGACAATAAAGATCTAAAATAATGAAGAGTTTTGTCATCATCTGTTCCAGGGGGAGATTGTTGGGATTGAACCCTATACAAAGGAACATTTGTAGGATCATTTTTGGACCCGAACGAGTCGATCAGAAGAGTTTTTATCAATACGAAAGGCGGAAACAGACGTATTGAGGTCAATTCAGCTAGAATATCACTTTAAACTGTCGTATTATTGATTTGATAACGTTTTACAGCGAGACGACACTTCGGCAGCACTTCGTGGCTCAACCGGAATCACACATGAATGACTCAAACGAAATCAGGACATGGGTATTTATAGGGATCTAATTTCGCTTGAACCGACTTCAAACGAGATTACCTTTCAAGCGGAATTAGCTTCAAGCGGAATTAGCTAGTTAATTTCGTTTGAAACTGTCACTCACCCTATATTTGACATTTTCCTCATAAAACGTGCCCTGATCTATCTAAATACAAACAAGACTCGAAACAAGACGAAGTCGACAGACGCATGCACCAACAATAGTTGATAAAGCCAAAACTGGTTCAGAGCAGTGGATCCAGAATAAGCAGTTGTTTGTACTTAATCTTTCCCCTTGAATGTGGCCCTAACATCTGATGACAAAGCACTGCTCTTCACAATTGCTGCTGTCCTAAAGAACTGATGAAGCCAAAGTACTGAAGCTCAATCTGCTGATATGACTCAACTACTGCTGAAGACTCAAAGCACTGCTAGAGCTATAACAATGGAATGAAGAATCAGTAGTTTAGTTTATCCCTTGTATTGTTTAGTCAGTAGTTTGCATCAGTTGTTGTAATAGTCAGTGGTTGTAGGTTGTTAGGAGGTTAGATGTCACTTTCATGTTGACGTTAGCCAAAGATGCTAAGTGGTTGTTCTGTACTATAAATAGAACAGTATTCTGTACTGTTCTATTAGCTCTCTCACACAAAGTCATTTTGTACGAACAATCAAGTGAGCTCAGGCTGAGGGGGAGATTAGTGCATGCATGCATTGTAATTGAGAATTGTAATAAATACAATCATTCGATTTCAAGTTAAACATGTTCGCTAAAACTTATTCTCTCATTGATTGTGTGTTGAAAGTTTGTTCCATCTAATTCCGCTACATTTAACTCTATTTCATCTCCATTCTAATCAAACAAACACAATCAAAAGAAACTCAGATCCTAACAGGTTAAAAAAGAGGTTTTTAAACATTTTAGGGGCCATTTTAAGGAAGAATATAAGGAGAGGCCTATGTTATTAATTGATGGTTCTAAATATGTGACAGATTCTGGTAAAGCGGATTTGGTTGCACACTTTTCAACAGAAGAGATTCGGGACGCTGTGTTTCAATGCGGGGCAGATAAGGCCCCATGCCCGGATGGGTTCAATTCAGGTTTGTTATGAAAGTTTGGAAATTTCTAGAAGAAGATTTCTTAAAAATTTTGGGGAATTTTTATGAGACCGGGGTGGTTTCTAAGGGTTGCAGTTCTTCCTTCGTCACTCTCATTCCAAAGTCTAAAGTTCCGTTGGGCCTTAAGGATTTTAGACCTATTACATTGATCGGTATTATCAGTAAAGTGATCTCTAAAGGTCTTGGCTAATAGAATTAAAAAAGTTATGGACGAGGTTATTTCAGAGTCTCAATCAGCCTTTTTAAAAGGAAGGTATATTTTGGATGGTCCGTTAATTGTTAATGAGTTGCTAGCGTGGTTGAAGAAGAAACATAAAGACGTTTTTTTGCTAAAAATTGATTTCGAAAAAGCTTATGATAATGTAAATTGGGGCTTTTTGGTGTCCATTCTTGACCAAATGGGTTTTTCGGATAGGTGGATTTTGTGGATTAAAGGGATTTTAGCCTCGGCTAGATCGGCGGTGTTAGTGAACAGGTCTCCGACCTTTAAGTTTAATTGTGAAAAGGGCTTGCGTCAAGGGGATCCGTTGTCTCCTTTCTTGTTTTTGATTGTGATGGAAGCCTTATCTAGAGTGGTTGATAAAGCGATTGCTATAGGGGAGATAGAGGGGATTAAAGTTGGAAAAAACGATTTGGTGGTCTCTCACTTGTTATATGCCGATGACGCCTTGATTATCGTAAGTGGTGTAGAGAAAATGTGGAGAATACAGCTCGGGTACTGAGGTGTTTTCATTTGTGTTCAGGCCTTAAGATAAATATTCATAAATCCAGTTTGATTGGGGTTGGGGTAAACGATTCGGCGGTGGACACTATGACTAAAGTTTTGGGGTGTAGGATGGGGATGGTTCCTTTCGACTATTTGGGGATTAAGGTCGGGGCAAACATGAACAGAGAACATAATTGGAAAGGGGTGATGGATGTCTTTGGCGATAGATTAAGTTCTTGGAAGGGTAAGGTTTTATCCTTTGGTGGGAGAGTTACGCTTATTAAGTCGGTTTTAGAAAGCCTTCCGGTTTATTTCTTTTCCTTATATAAGGCGCCTAAGGCTGTCATTGATAAGTTGGAACGGATTATGAAACGATTTTTATGGTCCGGGAATGAGAACGTGAATAAAATTAATTAGGTCGCTTGGGACCGGATGACGCTTCTGGTTAAAAATGGTGGACTCGGTATTCATAAGCTCATGGTGGTAATGATGCCCTCTTGTTAAAATGGGGATGGAGATATAGAGTTGAAACTTGTAGTTTATGGAGACGTATGATTGATGAGTGCCATCACAGTAGGGTGGTTTGGTCGGCTCTCCCGTGCAACAAATACATTTCTAGTCTGTGGAAGACCATTGTCAAGTTAAGCGAGGCGAAAATGGTGCACGGGAAAAACTTTAACTCTTTTGTTACAGCTTGTGCAGGGAATGGCAGGACGATTCAGTTCTGGTGTGATTGCTGGAACGGGCAGGAAGCTTTTAAAGATAAAGGGCCAGCTATTTTCAGCTTAGAGAAGTCTAAAAGATGTTCAGTGTCGAACAGAATTATGCAGGTTGGGGGTGTTGAGACGATGTGCTGGAACTGGTCGAGGACTCCAAACTCCGCTGAAGAGTTACAGCAGCTGCAAGAATTATGATGACGCTGGGTAGCACTCGCTTGGCAGAATGCAGAGACAGATGGAAGTGGGATAATAATGCGGCTGAAGGTTTCTCTGTTGCAGCGATAAAAAAGACGATCAGGGTCATTTCTGTAGTAAAAAATTATAAGTTTTTTTGGGTTAGTTGGGTACCTCTCAAGTATAATATATTTGCATGGCGTTCCGAGTTTAATAGGATACCTACGCGTGTGGAGCTGGATAAGCGTGATGTGAACATTGGCTCTTTGGAGTGTGTTTTATGTGGGGAAGCTAATGAAACTGTTAACCATTTATTCATAGGTTGTTTTATGGTCCATCAAGTGTGGCATGCGATCGCTAACTGGTGTAACATCCCTCCTGTTTTCGTCTTCGAGGTAAAGGATTGTTTGGAGTTGTTCAAGTATTTTAGTGGGGATAAGACGCGAAAGAGGATTTTTCAAGGTATTATCATTGTCACATTATGGTGTATTTGGACGAGTCGGAATGATAGGCTTTTTAATCGGAAGCACATCAAGGCGAGGGATATAGTGGCGAATATCAAGTCGAAGTCATTCTTTTGGTTGAAACATAGGTCGAGGATGAAATCGATTATATGGATTGAATGGTGTAAAAACCCAATGTACATGTTGTAATGGTTTGGCTACGGTCCTCGTTTTGAGGACCGTTTGTGAGCGTTTTTAATGAAGTTGAATGTTAAAAAAAAATCAAATCGCTATAAGATTTACCGCGTAGAAATGAAGCTGCATTTCCTTCACTTATTACGTAGGTCTTTAACCTCCGCTTGCGGCAGGGGCGAACCTAGGTGAAGTCTAGGGTGGGCGGGCGCACCCTTTGAAATACACCTAGGTAAAGAAATCATTATATCCAACTGATTATATTTCTTAATTATATAAGGGTGTAAGGAGTGGTTAAACACTTGAGAGTGACAAACTAAAAAATCAACCAATGAGAGTGTGCCATATCAAAGTGGTAAACTATGCTCAAAAGTGTTGGCAATGGTTAGACACTTGGTGAAGTGGTAAACTATTTAAAAAAAAGAAAAAATGTGTGATTGGTTGAGATTGGAATGAAACCCACTCCACACTACCCTCTCTCTCTCTCTCATACCCTCCTTTCACCACTTCGGCAAGCCTACACCGAGCGTCAATGAAACCGAGCGGCAAAGGGTGTCGGCGGCGGTGTTGCCGCGCGGCAAAACCCTTTGCCACTCCCCTGGGTCCGCCAATGACTTGCGGATCAAATTCTTATCTTCTACATATTCCTGGAAAAGAGATTGGCAAATAGATTGTTACTATGTACCCTATTTCTAAACGACATTATCATCATCCATCTAGCCATTTAGATTCGTTTTAGCTATACTTATGTAATTATGTGCCCTATTTAATTTACTCTGAATAAGAATATGTGTGTTGTTACTTCAGTAACTTTATTATTCAATAATGTCGAATCAAAACCCTAAATTTAATAAAGATTGGCAGATAGATTGTAAAAAAAATAAACCAAGCACGGACTCATTATATATATTTTTTTGAACTGTGATTTTCTTTTCGAGTGATCCAATGTCACACCGCCTAAACGGCGGCCCTAGCCAAGATCTGCCCAAACTACGTTGTCTTAACCGGGCCCGCGCTGGGTTGGTCAGACTTGGTTACTACATTCCCCGGAAACCGTACTGCCTCCACACGAGATGCCTCGCTGAAGTAACAACCGAATGAAAACCGGGGTGTGGCTCAGGATCGAAACCCCCTCGATGGGTTTGTCACCATCATTTCCCAATATCCACCCCAATATGATACAAGTGGGAATTGAACTTGAGTCTACATTGGAAAACCCAAGAAATATAAACAGTTGGATATAATGATTTCTTTCCTACTTCACCTAGATTGAATGATCGTTTTCAGACCCGAACGAGTCGATCAGAAGAGTTTTACTCAATACGAAAGGCGGAAACAGACGTATTGAGGTCAATTCAGCAAGATATACACTTTAACTGTCGATATTATTGATTTGATGATGTTTTACAGCGAGACGACACTTCGGCAGCACTTCGTGGCTCAAACCGAAAAAGTTACAAATGAAATCAAGACACAAGGTATTTATAGGGATCTAATTTCGCTTGAACCGCCTTCAAACGGAATCATGTTTCAAGCGGAATCAGTAATTCCGTTTGAACTTGACATTGTGGATTTCAAGCGGAATTAGCTAAGAGATTTTGTTTGAAATGACACTTTGTCATTTCAAGCGGAATTACCCTAAATCACACTTTCTCGTTTTTCGTGCCCTGATCTATCTATACATATAGAAGACTCGATACAAGACGAAGTCGATAGACGCATGCACTAACAGACTCCCCCTCGAATGTTGACGAGTCTTAAGTGTCGAGTCTTCGCATCTTCAATCTTTATCAGTCTACGGGCTTCTCTTTTGAAGTATCTGACACTGTAAGGCATCCTCAAATCTTCTCTCTTCTCTTTTCATCACAAACAGACTCTCCTTAAACAAATAATCTTTCCTCTTCTCTTTATCAGCACCAACAGACTCTCAGGATTAGAACCTGGCACTTTGACACTCAGACTCCCCCTCTCAGTAAGCTAGGATCGCAGTCTGGCTTTCACAGGTACAAGATCGTTACCTGGCTCAAATTCTGCTCAGGATTGAAAGCTGGTTCACACTCTTTCCACAGGTTTAGGTCCAATTCCTGGCTTTAACCTGTACAAGTCTCTACCCAAAAATAAATTTCACAAATTTAAACTTTTTTTTTACCATTTGTAAAATCAAATATCAATCAGATTTATCATTTAATAATCACTGATGACTACTTGTGGAATTATACAATCAACAAATGATTTTACAATGTTAATCTCTGATGAACCATTCGAAGAAATATCTTTTTCTTTTAAAAAACACACTCTCCCAACCAATTGTTCATCATGTCTAGCACTTGAAACTTTGAAAATCAGCTCTCCAACACCAGTTGTCAAAAATCTTTTTGTATTTTTCAAAATTTATGCTAAAACACACTAAAATCTTTTTGGGTTTTTGAATGAAATGAAATGCAATAAAGAAATATTTACAGATAATATTTTTGTGAGTTTGTGTAAGAGGATCATATCAGTTTATGAGACAAATCACCAACACCGTTAAGCTTTAATCATTTTAAGTTCTAAACGATTCACTTAGATTGTCAGTATACTGGTCCATTTAAATTTTCACACAAAGTTCAACTGTTTCAAGATACGAGATTAATGTTTTAAGCACTTAAACTTAATCGCATGTCCCACCTCAGAATATACTCCCGTATCCAGATCCCAATATTCAGTCTTACAGGTGAGTATACCACAGATGATATCTGTAAGGGGTTAATTGCGAGGGTCGTGAGAGCTCAGGTCAGAACTTCCGTTCAGCAGAGAGATGACGGCTTCGACTTTTGGTGGGTCCCCTTTAGAGGATATTTTTTTACAACAGCACATGATTTACATATTTTTCAATGTTTCATCATTTTATATGCTGAGGGTTGGCTATATTTCAAGCAAGCGTAAAGTATTCTCCAGGGACCAGGCCATTGCTTCCGCAAAATCAGAAGTCCCGGGATAATACCCCAGATATCACCGAGCATAAAGACCTAGTATCTCAGAAAGAGGGACCTTTCAAACAAGATTTCGGGGGTTACCCATAAATCCGAGAGATGTTTCCCCACGATATAAGCAAGTTTGAATTTAGGTTTATATCTCGTCACAATCTACTAAAAGTGTAAAAACCTACTGGCACATCATCAGTGAGACCGTTTATCACATTTTGACTTTCCATTTCTTTAGCATGCTGTGATAGTCCACTGATGCACTATCATTTCCTCTTTTTGACACTAAAACTCATTTTTCATTTTATCATGTTTTTGACTTTTTCAAATTTTCAAATGTTTTTGGATTTTCAGAAATTTCTTACTCCCCCTAAAATTCAAACACATTTATAGGAAATTTGAAAACAAACTATACAAACAAAATGACAACTGATATCAAATCACTTCAATTCGCCATCCACTTGGCATAAACAATCAGAACTCCCCCTCACAACAAACTATTTTCCCATTGATTTCAAAACACTTAAGTTTGTTTTAATCAAATGGTTTTTTTCGGAAAATTAGTTTTGTTGATTGATTTTACCACTTGTAGGTTAGGGGATTCATCACCTTGTTCTTCAACCACTTGTAAGATTTAACATTTCCCGATTTTAATCAACAATCATATGTAGAAAATCAAGTACAATTTAATGTCCCTGATTTACCACTTGTAAGTCGAAATCACTTTCGTGAATTTCTCAAGAAAGATGCCGATTCCTGCTCCACTCTTACCAACCTGGGAGCTCCGGCAAGTCCGGTTTTTACTGTTCATAATATATTCCATCCCAGTCACACACCTGGGATGACACAACGTTACCTGGTTTCTTCAATTTCTTCTCATAGAATTCTTTCACCCCTTTGACCTTTCTGTCAACCATTTTTCCAAAAATGTTATGAACTGTGGGGTTAAAGGCTTTTTCAATATCAAATTCTTTCTTTTCAGAGAAAAATTGATTTGAAATTTCAATTTTACCAACTTTTTGTTTAAAGTTTTCAGCCTTCAATGGTGGAAAATTGACATCATCCATTGGAGGAACTGAATTCTCACAGTTAACCTCAATTTGTGGCTTTTCTGATTTTGTGAAATCAGATTCATCACCAGAAGATAGCTCCTCTGATTTTGACGAATCAGAATCATTGCTTGAACTATCATCGGATTTCTTAACAACCCATATTTGGTTGTCAAGATTTGTCATTTTCTTGTAAAACCTGTTTGAACATTCACCAATCTCAAAAGTTGAATTTTTAAAAAGTTTAGTTCTCTCAATTGGTGGTTCAAACACAACTTCTTTATCTTTCAGTTTACGAGAAACTCCCTGTTTTGATTGTAATGCCTTGAAACAATTCTTGGCAATATGACCAACAGTGTTGCATTGGAAACATGTTCTCGTTTCTTTCATCTGATCAGCAGTCTTCATCTCTTCTTGCTTCTTCGCAAGGAATTCTTTGTTTGACTGATTTCTGAATAGATTTTATTTCTCTTCTTCGGAAGATGTGCCTGAAACAAATATCATTTTTGATTTAAAATCTCGAACATATTTTTCATTTTTCTGATTTTCTGATGGAATAAATCCTAATCCTTTCTTTTTGAAATTACCGTTATGGTTTGGTTTCTTTCGATAACCAGAACCAGAACTGTAACCCTTTTTCTTGTTTTCCCTTTGTTGAACTCTTGAGGTGTACTTTTTAGGTTTATCATTAAGATTTACATCTTTTATTTCAGAAATATTAATTTCTGTTAGTTTGAAAACCTTTTTTATCATTTCTGGTTTAACACCTCTTATTGGAAATTCCTTATCAGAATATAATTTGTCAGAATCATTCAAAGTATAAGCCACTTTAAATGTTTCATCATTCAAATTAGATTTTGATAACAGGAATTCTTTATTGTAAACTCTTTTGTCCTGTTTGACTGTTGACTTTGACTTGTCAGACTTTGACTCTGAGTTTGACTCCGACTTTGACTTGTCAGACTTTGACTCTGATTTTAACTCCGACTTTGACTCCTCAGTTTCATTGTTATCTAACACATGATCCACTACTTTCTTCATCAATTGAGATTGTTGATCAGTGTCAGACGATGTAAACGTAACATCAATATTTTCTGGCAGATTAACTGAAGACTCCGACTCCCACTGTAAATTTGTTGCCTTTTCGACTCTTTCTAAATTTGGATTTCTCGGAGAATATCCATTTTCAAGCGGGGGTGGACACTTGTTGTAACTGAAACCCTGTTTCTTACCAGAATCATTCAATTTAGTATCCTTCTTCTTTTCTTTCTTCTTTTCAGGAGCCTTTTCTTTAGATACCTTTAGTTCTTTAGTTACTTCATCATCTTCAAAAGCCTTCATGCCTTCAACAGTTGGATAAATCCTGTCAATGACATAAGAAGTACATGAGTAACTTTTCAACAAACGATTAACTCTTTCAGTTTCAATTCTTTGTGTTTCCAGTTTTTGTTCAAGCACAGCACACTTCTCAATGTAATTGTTCACCACTTTCTGCTTTGTCATGAAAGCTCCTTGAAGTGTTTTCATTGTTGTTTCCTGTTCTTCACTTGTTTGGTTGTATTGATTCATTGCTTTGTTCAGAACATCGTATAATTCCTTCAATATGTTCATGTTATGAACCAATATGATGTTCTGCTTCTTTACTGCTTCACAGTTTTCACATGTCACAGGACTCTCTCGTGCATCAGCTTCTGCTTCAACTTTGAACTCTGGAATGTTCTTCACCTTTTTCCTTATCACTGGAACTTTCTCATCATCACTGCTGACGGGTGTTTTGACCTTTTTCTTTTTCTTTTTAGCTTTATCGTCATCACTCTCACTCTCTACCATCATTTTCAAATGAGTTGCCATTCTTTTCACATAATACTCTCTATCATCATCACTATCTTCTTCAATTCGAGCAACAAACGCTTTGGATTTTAGCATTTCTTTATCCGGACAATAATCATCCCAATTGAAATTTGCCCAGCTAAAGCCTTCTGGCAATTTTTCATCATCTTGATTGATTAAGCATGCTTTGTTGTCGGCTGAAATATATTTATCCCTGTTGAAATCTTCTTGATTCACCATACATGCTCTCTTTGATGACTCCTCGATTACTTTCCTACCATGTGCCACTTGTGGTTCTTGTTGTTGAGCAACCTGATGATAGATCAATTTCCGATAATAATCATTGTTGTTGAATGGATTTTGAGCTCCACTTACTTCGCGATTAGTGCACTCCCTCTTGAAGTGTCCTTTTTCCCTGCAACGAAAACAAGTAACTTTAGATTTATCAAAACCTAAATTAGACACAAAAGCATCATGGAAGTCATCTCTTCCTGTGATCTGTTTGAATTTCTCAGCTCGTCTCAACACAGTAGCCAAACACCATTTTATGTCCATCAATTCCATATCCTCAGCATCGATCTGATCATAATCCTCTCTTTTCAACATAGGATTTCCGATCCTTCCTGATCATTTTTGGGAACTGTGTTGGAGTCTTATGGAAGTTTAGTAGCAGGAAGGATCGGCAATCCTATGTTGTAGCTTTTTGCCATTCTTAGTTGATGAAATGTTCGGATCAAATGATGGATATGATGAAAAACTTGTGTTGCTGTTTGATCCTTTGGATGAACTTCCAGATGAACTCTTTGCATTGAATGCCGTTTCAATCTTCGGTGACATGTTGGTGGATTTATCATTCAACCCTGCTTTGTAATAAAGCCCAATGTCTTGTTCACCGTCAAAATCTTTCATTCTTGAAATCTTTCTCTGTTCCATCTCCTGAGCCTCAATCTTTTCAATGAATTTGCTCAATGTCAGACTGCTAAAACCTTTCTTGTTCCTCAACATCATGAGATATGTACCCCAAGTCTCATATGGCAACGCATCAGCTAGTTTTTCGATCAACTCTTCATTATCTTTGTTGATGCTCAATCTCTTCATGTTGGCTAACAAATTGCAATATCGTTCAATAATTTGCTTTGTGCTTTCATTTTTCAACCCACGAAATAGATCAAATTCCTTTTTCAAAAGTGATTTCTTGTTTTTAACCATTTCTTGGCTTCCATGAAACTTCGATCTTAATGCTTTCCAGATTGAATAAGAAGTTCCATTGTGTTGCAATAGAACCAAGATATCTTCCTTCACAGCTTGTTGTAGTAGACTTAACATCATTTTTTCATCTTTGTATTTCTTTCTATCTTCGGCACTTAGATCTTTAATTGCAACCTCCTCTTCGTCATCATTCGTCGGTCTAATATATTTCGTTTCAACACATTCCCAAGCATCTAGATAATTGGCTTGAACCCAGTTTTCAAATCGTCCTTCCCACCCTTTATATTCCTCAATGTTCATGAGCTTAGGCGGTTTTTGCATAGTCCCCGTTTCATTTTCTAACATCGTGTTCTGTGCAAGAGTAATCGGGGTAACCGGGGTAGCAAATGCGTTGAAAAATTCCTCTTCCATGATTCGGTTTTCAAGAAATTGTCAAACAGTGTTTTCAAACGGAATCACAATCTCAAGCGGAATTCCTTTCAAACGGAATCCCTGTTCAAGCGGAATCAGCTCTTTCAAACGAAATCTCCTTTGAAGCGAAATACCTTTTCAAGCGGAATACCTAATTTCGCTTGAACTTACACCTTTTTCAAACGGAATACCAGATTGAAGCGGAATTAACAATTTTGAAGCGGAATAAGCTACTTTCAAGCGGAATCAGGATGAAATTTCAAGCGGAATACCGGTTTCAAGCGGAATTAAGGACTAATTCCGTTTGAACTGTTGCTGATGTCATCATTCTCGCGTTGATTTTGTAACGGAATTAGAAATTTTATCAGTTTTAGATCGAATTAAGGTCCAATTTTCACAAGGATTAGTTAAAACACTATTCCGAGTATGATGTGTAAAAATCAAAACATTTTGACCGTGAAAAGTTGTTAAATTTTGAAAAGAAGGTGTAGAAATCAGAATTTTCAACTGAATTGGTAAGAACTCTTCTTCCTGAGCTCTGATACCACTTGTAGGATCTTTTTCAGACCCGAACGAGTCGATCAGAAGAGTTTTACTCAATACGAAAGGCGGAAACAGACGTATTGAGATCAATTCAGCAAGATATACACTTTAATTGTCGATATTATTGATTTGATGACGTTTTACAGCGAGACGACACTTCGGCAACACTTCGTTGCTCAAACCGAAAAAGTTACAAATGAAATCAAGACACAAGGTATTTATAGGGATCTAATTTCGCTTGAATCGCCTTCAAACGAAATCATGTTTCAAGCGGAATCAGTAATTCCGTTTGAACTTGACATTGTGGATTTCAAGCGGAATTAGCTAAGAGATTTCGTTTGAAATGACACTTTGTCATTTCAAGCGGAATTGCCCTAAATCACACTTTCTCGTTTTTCGTGCCCTGGTCAATCTATACATATACAAGACTCGATACAAGACGAAGTCGACAGACGCATGCACTAACATAGATCTAGTTTCCTTTTTTGGTCTTGTAGTGTAATTGAGGTGTGAACCTAGAATGAAACATATAAACTAATCATATATTTCAGGAACAACCAAACTCAAATCTCAATGTGAAAACAGGAAGGGGGAAGCACACACGTAGGCGTATCTTCTCAATAATAACGAAAAATGTAACTCCATCTATGTTCGGTTTCGATTATTGCATACTCAAGAGCAAGTAGCCGATTACATCGAGATAGTTGCTAAACGGGCAACAAGCTACGCCGCTACCCCTTTTTGAATAGCAAAACTATGTCTTTTAAAAATTACGTCCATAGATCTCGCGATTATAACATTACTATGCAGACCCTTTGAACTCGACTGTTGCATTAAAGATAGGCCTTGGTTTTAAAGAGCATGAAGCACTTAACGTACACTATGTGAAGGCTCGAGCCTCAGATTTGCGAGTCGCCTGATATTCATAAAACACTTATAACCACATCTAGATAAGGATTTCTGCCAATGATCCCCAGACCAATTGGTTTGGGAGGAGGTGGGAAGGTTTTCCACAGGTCACAGGTTCGATCCCCATTGGGGACAATCAACTTGCCCGGCTCGAAAGGGCTTTGACTTGGGGTTTCCTGCCCGGGGAGGTCACGGGTTCGAGTCCCGTAAAACGCATATTTATGCGGGCTGGCAAACGTTGCAGCTGGAGGGATCGAACTCGTGCGGGTGTGTTAAACTCTAAGGTGTTGCTCCGCTTGGCTGTCCAAAAAAAAAGATAAGGATTTCTACAAAAATTGCCCACACAAAAAAGAAAATGTTAATTTCTATATTTTTTCATTTTCCTCCAACACTAAAATGTTAATTTCTATATTTTTCAGCTCCTCCAACACTACACAGAATAGAGACTATACAGTCACCTAATTGTTCTCTTCTTCTCTCTTTTTTCGCATCCGACATACTCAAGCTCGTTCTCACCTCCCCTTTTATTGCTTTTCATAGTTTGTTTTTCTTGCCGAAAGAAAAAGATTGCTCCAACTCCCACTCTTGCTCCTCTTACGTTAATATTCGCGCAATTTAAATACAATTTATATACTTTATAAAACCAAATTCACAAAATACTTTATTTAAATACAATTATTTTTCGACTAGGTACTCAAATGGATAACGGGTTTTAAACCATATGGACTCAAAGAAAAGGATAAATGGTCATTTAGTTAGTTTAGTTAATTGGGTTAGTGACAGAGACTCAAGTTGTAGCCTTTTTCAAAGATGGGGACTTAGAAAACGAAATTTTCATTTTTGAAACTCAAATGAACACCTCCCAAAGCACGGAGACGCAAATTGCATTTTACTCTATAATAAACATAATTACTAGTAAAATATAACACATGGGTGCAAACGAGCCGAGCGTTTCGAGATCGGCTCGAGACGAGCCGAACCTTATCAAGCCCGAGCTATGCTTGAGCCTAAAATAAAACTCGTTTGTTTATCGAGCCCAAGCTCGAGCTCGAGCCTATCATGTGAAGCTCATCAGGCTTGTCAAGTTTATCGAGCATTAGTATAATATTAGTTTTTACTAATATTTAATAATATTTACCCTTTATTTTAAGTTGTCTGGTAAAACGAACCTAGCCGAGCTTATTTAAATTGTTTACAAGCCAAGCATGAACCTTAAAATAAGTTTATTTCGTAAAAGAGTCTGAGCCCAAGCTTGAGAAGCTATCAACGAGCTAAGCTCAAACTTTGAAAACAAAGTTCAAACCGAGTCAAACTCTTATAAAGTTAATGAAGTTCAAGCTCTGGTCAAGCTCGGATTCGGCTTCGGGCTAGGCTCGTTTGCACCCTAAGAGGTAGGAATCCTGAAAAGTATTGACAACCGGAAGGGCACAAGGGGGAATAAAAAGCGATCATCTTGTTGGGTCTAGGGTTTGGGGCAAACACAAAAACTCAGACAACAAAGAAATGAGGCAACAGAGGGAAGGCATGTTTGTGAAGGGTGGTTAATCCCCCTCAGTCGCCTATGATTTTCGATTTTGCCCCTTCTTTTTAACCGCCCTTCAGCTTTTAGATCTACATCTATACATATATATATATAGGGAGGTTCAGAAAATGCATACAAATCCACACTGAAGTTATGATTTCTGTGTTTGTAACTTAGGGGGTGTTTGGCCTAGCTTTTTTAACAAAGCTTATAGCTTTTTTTTTTTTTTTTTTTTACTCTGTTGAGGGTGTTTGGTATTGCTTAGGGTCATGTTATTCACACACGGAGAAAATTATTTTCACACCCCAAAGCGTCCCGCTATGGCCAAAGCTGGGCGCTTTGGTGTAAAGTCAACAGACAAGGACTGAACCGGTCAGACCTTGTCTGTTGCTTTACATCAAAGCGCCCCGCTATGGCCAAAGCTCGGCGCTTTAGTTTTTTTTTTTTTTTTTTGGGGGGGGGGGGGGGGGCAAAGTGCCCCTCTTAGGTCAAAGCGCAGCGCTTTGGGCCTTTTTTAAATTTTTTAAAATTGTTTTTAATTCACAAACGCGTCGATAATAGTCTAAATTTTACGCTTTTTCCATTATACATCATTTTTTAATATATATGGACTATACTGCAAGTTCCGGATCAAATCGGTTACGTGTGATGTCGTATTCCATTATATCGTATCATTTTGGTTTGAAAGCACAAGTACTCCTATGAGTAGTTTTATGTGTATCAGCCGCCTACCGTACATGTACATGACGTATTTTTTCATTAACTGTAGTATTATGACGTATATTGTCATTTTGGGTTCGTACAAGTGCGTATTTCATCTGTATGGGTCGTGTCGGTGACATTCGGTATCGAGACGTTAATGTCTGCCCGTTCAAGATGATCGGGTTTTCTGAATCATCCGGAAGTGTTTGGAGGATCGAGGTGACGAAGCCGAAGCATAACCACACACCTATCGAAAATCTAAAAATCGTTCGATAAATTAGGATCTTTTTATTTTTATATATCATCATCGCCAAAGCGAAGCGGGGCGTTTTGAGTTTGTTGAAATAATTATTATTAATATTAATAATAATATAATATAGGGAAAGGACAGTAAATAGGGTAACGCACGGGGTTTTTTGATGCTGACAGATCTGGTGGTTTAAGACTTAGCTGTGGAGTGTGGACTTGTCTAACCCCTCTGACATTGACCATTATTTCCATAAAAATTTTTAATTTAAGTCCCCTTCCTTTCAAATACTTTACATTTAGCCCCTTCTACAACGAACTTTAAAGACCATTGACTCTCCTGATGCTTCCTTCTTCCTTGATGGGTTCTTTCAAGAATTGTGGGGCCCGAGATTGTAAGGCACAATTGCTTTATCAACAACTTTCTGATATTTTTATTTTTCCAATATAAACTTTATGATGTAAGGCACAGTTGTTTTATCAACAACTTTCTTATATTTTTATTTTTCCAATATACTTTAACTTTTTTTGAGGCACAAAATGCACCATTACTAGAGAGATAGAGAGAGAGTTCATCGGTTTCCACAGTGAGCTTCAATTCTTCAAACTTAATCAATCAAAATAACCACCCAATGAGATCATCAATTTTAAATTAAAGGGTCGAAGTGTTAATACTTTAGTAATTTTTTTTTTCATTTTTTAATTTTTTTAATTTTTTATATTTGAAAGGGTTGGAAAGGGTTGTACGCGACAGTGAGATGCCTCAACAAATTAAATATTGAGATGGGACTTCACCTTTAGATATATGTGCACAAACAAATTAAATATTGTAAAATTTGGACCAAAAATGTAAAATTTGAACTTAAACGTAGACCAGTCAAAAATACGCCCAAAATGTAAAAAAAAAAAAAAAAAAAAAAAAAAAAAAACCAAAGCGCCGAGCTTAGGCCAAAGCGGGGCGCTTTGGTGTAAAGTCAACAGACAAGGACTGAACCTGTCAGACCTTGTCTGTTGACTTTACACCAAAGCGCCCCGCTTTGGCCATAGCGGGGCGCTTTGGAGTGTTTAAATAGACTGAGGGCGTGTGCGAATAGACCCCACCATTGCTTATTTTACTCCAAAAGTGATTATAATAAAAAGGGGCGATGATGATGAATGTCTAGTTGTCTGAGTGAATCGGTGGCTGAGATATACCAAATCTTGGCGGGGCAATTTTCCGGCGGTGGATACATTAGATGCCGCCGTGATTATTGCAGCCATGGAGGTTTTATCCTTTTTCTACCGGTTCTTTTTACAGATCTGAGCCTCATTTTTTTTTTTAAAATTCCATTTTTTTCTTGATTACTCACGGATCTCAGTTTTCTTGACCCTGTTGCTTTATATTGTTTTTGATCTATTCAGTTGATATTTTTTAATCTATTGTGTTTGTATTTCATGGGTATGTAGCAACATTGCAACAAACTCTAATGATTTGTGCAGTATGACTATAGACAGTTAGGATCGTTTACAGCTCACGGACTTAAATGGATAGGTAATTGACCGGAGTAGACTGAGACCGTTAAGTGTGAAAAGTAGTGAACTGATGAGTGCCTGGTTTTTGACCTTTTGGTTATGGTGACGGGTTTGACAACTGATGGACCACGGCTGCAATAATGGGTTGAAATCGCATGGCTGCCCTGTAAGGGTCTTATGTAGGCAGGGGCGGACCTGTAGTTGTTACGGGCGTAGCCTGGGCTACCGCTCAAGTTTTTACTAGTAGTGTAATTTTTTTCGATTTTTATACATAGGACACCCCTGAACATGTACGAGAACACCCCTCAAAATTTTTTTACAAAATAATAAGCCTAGTTGGTAAGCCCAAATAAGTAAATAACGGCACATTAGGTAAGCCCAAATAAGTAAATAATAGCCCAAGATTGAATGATTATTGATTTGGGCGGCATGTGGATATCAAACGTCGACTCCAATTCTCCAGACTCCAATAGTCAGATCCTTGAACGAACAAACAGAAAAGAGGCAACTTCGAACGAACATAATTGGACTTCGGCAGATCACTGAACGAACAGACGGACTCGACTCCAAAAACGAACGAACAGAAATACAGAATCCGCACTTGAACTTCGGCAGGTTTGTTCGATTTCGAACAGAAAATACATGTTTGTTTCGATTTCGAACAGATTGTTTGATCGATAATTGTTACTTGTTAGTTTGATGATTGATAATTATTTGATAATTGGCACTTTGGCAGCAGCACAGAATTGGCAGGTTTGTTCGATTTCGAACAGAACTACAGAAGTCAGAAGATCATCTTCGAATCGAAATCGAAGTTCGAACAGAATTGGCACTTCGGCAGCAGCGACAAAAATAGAATTCAGGTTTGTTTGATTGTTATTCACTTATTTGATTGATAATTGTTTGAACTTTGATTGTTATTTGATTGATAATTGTTGGAACAGGTTGTTATTTGTTAGTTTGATTGTTCGAACAGGTTGTTACTTGTTAGTGTGATTGATAATTGTTTGATTGATAATTGTTCGAACGAACAGGTTGTTACTTTGAAGTGATGACGAAACCAAAATCCAAAAAACAAGCTTTAATTGGGAACGTTTTCAAAAGAAAATACGAAGAAATTAATGATAATGATACAATGCCGAATGAAACAACTCCTCCGAATGTTGACATTGACTCAAGTCCGAATGTTGGTAATGATATCCAAGCAAATGATGACGTTGATGCAAGTCCGAATGTTGATAATGAGAATATCCAAGCAAATGATGACATTGATGCAAGTCCGAATGTTGATAATGATAATCCTACAACTTCAATTCCAACAACACGAGGTCTTATTGATTTGAATGATCTTCCTTCGGATCCACATGATAGGCCACCTATTACTAGTTATCACATAAATCAAATAGATGACATAAGAAGGTCATATCTTGTTAAAGGGGCTTTTCAACCTCGTAGTCATAAGTTTCCCGTTAGAGACTTTTATGAAAAAAAAAAGACGTTTTGTTGTTAGTTGGTTTAATGATTGTAGTTGGTTAGAGTATAGCATCAAAGCAGACAAAGTATATTGTTTATATTGTTACTTGTTTAATGAAGATGTTGGTAATCAAGGTGGAAGAGATACATGGTCTTCTAGTTCTAAAGGCTTTTGTGATTGGAGTAAAAAGGGTTCATTAAAGGAACATGTTGGGAATGTTGATAGTCATCATTTAAAGGCGGCACAAAAATGTCACAATCTCATGAATCAAAAGAAACATATGGATGAGAATATGAAGAAGTTGACTAAAGAAGAAATGATTGCAAACTATTATCGATTACTTGGTTCTGTTATGAGTGCTAGATTTTGTTTAGAAAACTCTTTACCCTTTCGTGGCCATGATGAGTCAGAAGAATCTAATTCTCAAGGTATGTTTCTTTCGGTGTTAAACTTGATTAGTACTAACCACCCGGAAATTGGAAAGTACACATTAGGGAACGCAAAAAAGAGCAATAAACTGACATCACCAAAGATACACAGGAGATTATTGAATGCTTTTCAAAGGAAGTAAACTGACATAGCACGAGCCGGTGATTCGCGATGGGGTTCACATCATAGAACCATCATCAGTTTGCTTAGATTGTTTCCGGAAGTTGTGACCGTACTCCAATATGTTAAAGAAGATGGAGATTGCAGTCAACAACGAACAAATGCAAAAGGTATTCTATCGTATTTTAAAAAACTCGAGTTTGTTTTTTTATATGCATTTGATGGGAGATATATTAAGTTACACAAATGCTCTTTCAAAACACCTTCAACAAAAAGGTAAAGATTTATTAGAAGCGGTCAACTTGATAAATGGTACAAAACGAGCATTAAATGCTTTAAGACAAAATAGGTTTGAGCCGATGTTGGAAAAAGTGACTTCCTTTTGTAAAAATACAACTTTACAATGTTGGACATGACGGAAAGTTATGGTAACCCAAGAAACCGAAAGAATGTCATTACAAATCAACATCATTTTGAAGTTGACATTTTTAATGAGGTTTTAGACATGCAAATTCAAGAATTAGGAAATCGATTTAGTGAGGTAACAATTACTTTGATAAAAAATATGTCGGGTTTAAATCCTTCTAACGGTTTTTCTAAGTTTGACCCATCGAAGATATTGACGTTTGCTAAGATGTACCCGAATGATTTTATTACACAAGAAATAGGGACTCTATTGGGTGATATTGAGTCATTTCATCACACAATAAGCGATGATGATAACTTTGACAACTTGAATGGAATAAGTGATCTTGCGCGTCTTATGGTTGAAACGGGAACGCGTATTTCTTGTCCTTTAGTTTATCGGGTAGTTAAGTTAGCTTTGCTTGTACCGGTTGCAACCGCAACCGTTGAAAGATTTTTTTCGAAATTGAAGCTTGTCAAGACGGATTTACGCAATCGAATGGGCCAATAATTTTTGAACAATGCTATGGTTTGTGCGGTTGAAAATGATTTTTTACGTGAAGTAAAAGACGACGATGTGATGGAACGATTTCAAGCTATGAAAAAAAGAAGAGAACAAATCTATTAGGTAATTGTTTTACTTTATTTATTTATTATCGTTTTTTTTTAATATTGTATGCTTGCACGGTAAAAAAAATATGGGATACCCCTGAGTTAATGTTCTAGTTCCGCCACTGTATGTAGGTATATCACGGTAAATACTTGTTTATCAAACTTGTTGCCGCAAACATATATTGTTAGGAAGGTTGAGGGGTTAGTTTGATGAGTGAAGATGGATGGATTTATAGCCATGTAAGCCGCTTTCTTTCTAAACTTAACGAGTAGTAGGCTCGGGTCAAGAGATTGCCTTCTGGAAGGATTGCTGGATGCAATTTGGATTGCCGGCTTGATCGGATGAACGAGGAGTAGACAAACCAAAACCAATGATATATTGAACGACAAACTTTGACAAGAATGCGGGAAGACAAACTGAAGAATGAGTTAGGTTGAAGTCCTCCCGAAGAACCATGTATTACAGTAGAAGTGTGGATTTTAAAGTAGAAGATGTCACTCTCAATTGAGGTCTCAAAACTATCAAACTTCAAATGTCAAAAAGGAAACAGAATCATATTTTTGGTTTAGTTGTAAAACCTGGTTTCAAGGTTTAAAAGAACGGAAACGACTTTCGAGGCGTTTTCCTTTCGCCTCACGAGGCGTATGCCTCTAGGCGAACCGAGGTGGAATTAAAAAACAAATATAAAAATAAGAATACTAACTAAATTCATCATCATATTCATCAAAATCATAAAAAAACACACATAAAAAAGAAATAAATTGCTTAAAATTGACACAGAGAGTAAAAAACAAAAACCCCTGAGACGCACCCTGAGGCGCCTCAGAATCGTTTTTTGGGCGTTTCACCTCAAAAGTTTTTTAAAACCATGCCTGGTTTAACTGTCAACTGCCAAAACCAACTGACCAAATAGAAGCAGTTCATGGGTACTCAATTGGACCGTTTGTGCTTGTGCTTCTTGATCTGACCAATCTTGTCCTAAATATATTGATCCGATTTGCCAATGTAGCCTGTATAGTCATGAAGCCGAGAACCTAGTGAATGAATACAACAAAAGACGGAAATATACAAACCTAACAGAAGGTTTGGAAGTTAAATAGATTATTTGAAAACACTAAGGATCTGTTTCTATGCATAACAGACCAAAGTAATAGTTCCTTCTATGCAAAATCTTAAAATGATTGTAGAGTGTGCTTTGTAATTGCAAAAGATATAATGGATGTTAGTTACTTGTGTATTACATAATTTCACTTTGACATGGCATGTATAAAGTTATGACTTATGATAAAGACTATTCGTAAAAGTTAATGTCTTATGAGAGGCATTTTTCGTCACATAAGTATTATAACACCACTTAAAAATATGAGTAAGAGTTAACGCCCCTTAATGTCTTTTCACTCATTACTTTCAAATTTTTTCTCCTCATTTGACGTTATACCATAAACGCTCTCTCTCTCTCTCTTCATGCTCCTATAACGTCCAAGGACAATGTTGAGGGCGTTATCAAGCCTTTTCTCACTTCTATAATACCTCGCTTCTATAATGCCCATTACACGTGATCTAAAGTGAATGAATAATATAAGAGGGTATAAAGACAAATATATGGTTAGAAGTACGAGAGAAAAGGAAAGAGAAACAACTTTGGGTTTACCTATAAAAAGCTGTATGATTAAGACATGTTATTTCAGTTAGAATATTCGAAGTGGAGAGCTTGAAAAGGGGGCGATGTGCGATATGTGGACGTCACGTCAGCACGTGTCAGAATAGTGGCGTGGTTAAAAAACGGGAGGAGTGTGAAAGGGCGTGTAAGGGTGGCGTTATTCGTCACGTGACACACACTTTTATTATTATTTTATAATTATAATTATACATATTAAACCAAACTGGCCATGAACAGTACTCAATTTTTTATAATGTTATTTATACTTTTGATTGTTTAATTGATTTCTATGATTATTATTATATATACTTAAATCATTATTATTATTATTATTAACTCTAACAGTAGTTCACCTGCTTTGGGTCAAATCAAATTACGGTTTTGTCCCCGCTTTAAAATTGTGATTTTTTCATCAGTTTAAAATTACGGTTTTACCTCCGGTTCAAAATCAAAATATGCTTTTGCCTCAGTTAAAAATTACAATTTTTCTCTCGGTTCAAAATTACGATTTTGCCACTTTTAAATTTACAGTTTCGCCATTATTTTTGTTTTGTTCCTCCCAGCTAAATTACGATTTTGCCCTCAATTTAAATTTACATTTTGTCTTCGTTTTGGTTTGTTTTCCCAGTAAAATTCCCCGCTTTAAATTTACGATTTTTCATCAGTTTAAAATTACGATTTTACCTCCAGTTCAAAATAAAATTATGCTTTTGCCCAAGTTTAAAATTTCAATTTTGCCCTCGGTTCAAAATTACGATTTTGCCCCGTTTAAATTTACAGTTTTGCCATTATTTTTGTTTTGTTCCTCGCAGCTAAATTACGATTTTGCCCTCAATTTAAATTTACATTTTTGTCTTCGTTTTTGTTTGCTTTCCCAGTAAAATTACGATTTTGCCCCCAAGTGTATAACTATAGACACAAGATGGGGGGAATAGTGCTAGGAAGCTGTCTGGAAATCACCCATTGGCCCAACCAATTTACGATTTTATCTCCGCTTTAAAATTACGATTTTGCCATCAGTTCAAAATTACGTTTTTACTCGAAGTTCAAAATAAAATTATGCTTTTGCCCCAAATTAAAAATTACGATTTTGACCCGTTTAAATTTAGAGTTTTGTCATTAGTTTTGTTTTTTCCCCACCCAGCCAAATTACAATTTTGCCCTCAATCTAAATTTACATTTTTGCCATCGTTTTTCTTTGCTTTCCCAATCAAATTACGATTTTGCCCCCAGTGTAAAATTACAGTCATGCCATCGTTTTAGTTTTTTTTTTACAAATCTATAGTAGTGTTTTGTTTTAATTGTTTGACTCGGTGTAGTTTTTATTTGTGTCAGGCGGCTGCCTGGCACACGCTCATTTATCTTGAAAATTTACAAATTTGCCCCCAGTTTAAAATTATTGTTTTTCTATCGTTTTTGTTTTTCTTAAACAAAAGTATGATAGTGTTTTAATTTAATTGTTTGACTCAATGTAATTATTTTGAGATCGTGTTATGAGTAGTATGTACAAGTAACCGAAACACAGATGTACATGTTATGAGAGATAAATATTCTGCTTAGTGCCCCGCAACACGGGCGGGGAAACATCTAGTTATACATATGAATTCTAAAAGCGCATGAATAGTGTTTTTACTTTTGATTTTCAATTTGTTTATTTAAGTTGATCTATTTTCATTCTTAATATTTGGTCTATTTTGATTTTAAATATTTGATCTATTTTGAGTTTTAAAAAATGTACGATAACAATTATTTGTTAAGTTTCTTACAATACTTTATCATTTAGTTTGCGTTTTTTTTGAATAATTTGTAAGTTTATATTAAAAAATCTAACTCCGTAAGTATGTTTTTTCAACATTACAACATTACATATGAATACCATGCCATTATCGTACTAAACCAAACCGGAACCGATGAATTGTAATTTATTATTTTTAAGTTTTTATTTACTTTTTAGTAATATTTATTCTTTCATTTAATTTAGTTTCTTGCATTATGTGTTTTTTTTTTTTTGCAACATTGTGATGTAAATTTTATTGAAAACGGATATTGAGTTTCTATTGTACCAAACCGAACTAAAAACGGCCGAACAACATTTGTAGCGGTGCCAATATTTATTTTTATTGTCTTTGCTTTCTATAAACTAACACAAGGTCGCTACCATATCGAACAACATCAGTATATGTACCTATATCCACTTTTATGGTTTTCTGTTTGATAACAGATAACGTGCCGCTACCATAGTGAACCGACCCGGAACTGACCGAACAACGTCGAAATCAGTACCGGTATTTATTTGTTTATATCTTTGAATAAACTTACACCATATCGCTATCATACCGTACCGAACAACATCGGTATTGGTACCTATTTATTCATTTTTATGATTTACGGTTTTGATGAATTTTCATTTATACAACTCTGTTTGCAATGATATTAGAATATTAGTACAAGTACCGTGATGTGATAATCAGAACCGTTTGAACAAAATCAGTTAACCAATGTTTGTTTTTATCGTTTTCCGATGATGTTAAACGCGTGTTGATTTCTATGTCGAGTGCATGTATCGGACCCGTACCTTAACAAACCGAACCAATACCGATTGAATGCTCGCGGTAACGTATCGCCGCAACGCGCGAACAAACAATCTAGTTATAATTATAAACTATAAAAAATCTATTGAATTTTAAAACTATAAAAAATAACATTAAAAAAAATTACATAACTAATTTTTTTTACATAATTTAAAAAAAAGAAATGAAAAAAAAATAACTGAAACTGATAAATAAAAAAAGAAACTAAGTACGATATTTGTCAATTATTCACTTTCTCGTACATTTCTCGTTTTCTGGTCCAAGGTGATTGGTTTTCATAGCGAGTCGTTTTTCTTTCGCCAAGTCCTTCTCGTTTTTCAAATTTACTTTTCGTTCAAAAACCTTGAGAACTTTTATTTTGTGGGTGTTTCTTTCTTGTTGGATGTTATTGAACATAGTTGTTTGTTCTTCGATGCTAGCCAAAGCGGGGTTTCTTTCATCACTCGTTATGTATGATTTTTGCGCCCTCTTTTTTATTTATCTCTCCCAATTGGGTGTTCGGCTTCAACATCATCGACGCTTAAGTTGATATCATACTTGGTACGAGCATCCGATCGATTAGTAGAGAAATAACTTTTAGACCTTTTGAACAACGATTGTCCCACTAAAGGTACTCATGCATAAATTTAAAGGTACCCCTTTTTTTCTTCTGAATACAAGGCCACTGCAATCTTTAACAAGTCAGGCGTCGTTTTCGCCACTTTTTGGGTTGTTCTTTAGGTTGTTGTAGTGCTCGTTAAACGCGGTCATGGCGGTATTTATTTCACGCCACTTTGACGAGAGACTCATTTTTTGTGATAGTAATCTCGCCCCAAGGTTGTGTGATAAAAGTCGTTTATTCGGTTCTAAAAATCGTCAATATGTTGGTTGGTACCTAAAAAATATTATAAATATCAAATATATTTTTTACAATTAATATAAAATAGATTACACCTAGAACCGAATTCTCCGAAACTGAAAGCTAAACTTTCGTCAACACCAACTATTCGTCATTTGTCCATGGATATACGCGGCGATCCTCCTTTGCTTTTTCCTTCTCGGCCTCGGTTTTCTTTCTATGGTTTCGTTTCTTGCGCGTAGAAGTTTCAGGTGTAGGTTGAGTTTCCTGTACGGATTTGGGTGTAGGGGCATTTGGGATAGTGGAGTGAACGGTTGTTGTTGAGCTTGCATTTGTGGCGGAAACATAAAAGGTAGGTTCGCAAGAAGTTGGTCGTATGCCAATATGTTCAGATCGAGATAACGGGGTTGACTCCCTGAGACGGTGGAGGCGAGGTAGTGTTCGGTATTTCGCCCAAACCATAGGGTTGTTCGGATCGAAGTTACGGTTGTGTGGACACATTATTTTTTATAAAAGGTAGAGATATTTTATGTAACGCTTCGCATTTCTGTACTTTCGTTATGCAGAATTTGACACGGCCCCGAGTTAGGGTAACACGGCCCGTGCTGCAGTCTGTATCTGGCAGAAAATAGATTTAATGATACTGGAGAGTTGACACGGCCCCGTGTTGGAACAGCACGACTCCGTGTCAATTCTGCAGAATAGTGAAAAATTAAAAGAAAAAGAAGAAAAACCTAAAAAGAAAAGACAAAAAGATTAGGCCGTTGATTTTAAGCTTTCTTAAAATTCTTGTGTCCCCGGCAACGGCGCCAAAAACTTGATGTGCGTGCGGGTGTATATATTTTTTAGTATATTTTTAGCTCCTTTTACTCGTCGATTAAAATTTTAAATTTATAAAACACGATATTTCACTATCACTCTACACACACGCTAGGGCAAGTGCATCCATCGCGAACGTAGTATAGTGATGGTAAGATACCGTGGTCGTCCAAGGACACAAGAGCTTTTAATACCGGCTTATCGTCAACGTCTAATCGAATCAAACTTTGAGAAAAGATTTTTTAAACTATAAAAAGATAAAATAAAAACAAAAAAAATAAAATAAAGGAAAAACAGATAGACAAGAAAGAATCACTTGATTCCGACTTATCTTTCATGTATCCTTTTGATGATTTTCGCACTTTAGGCATTTTAAGAGATTATCTTATTTATAGTAGTAGGCCCCTCTTGTGAAGGCGACGTTACCCTCAAGCTAGTGGTCTGAGTCAGCAAGGATACAGTCCCACTAGATCGGATTATTGAAAGATAATTAACTAGGTTATTAATACAAAAAGTGGTAGGCCCCCTTCCAGGCAGCGATCACCCTCAACCCTTTAGTCCGAGTCAGCAGGGATACAGTCCTCGCAGGGTTGGTTTAAAGTTTTAATAGTAGTTTATAGATAAGGGATTCAATCTTTTGGCACTTCTCCCGTGGTGGGTAATGCCCGCTCCGACTCGTGAAGTGTTACTAGGCTTGAACCAGGTTCTCGCAGCATCTATACACTAAACGAGACATAAAATTTACCCAACCACCCTTCTAACCCCCTTCCAGGCAATTAACGCACTTTATATAGACCGTAAGACACGAATATGTGAATTAACTACATAGGAAGAATGATTAGACAAATTTGCCTTCAATATAAAAAACTAATTATTAAAGTCATTAATACATACCCAATTAAAAAGTTGCCAAATATTAGAAATCATAAAAGAAAAGACATAAAAGATTGTCTTCACCAAGTGATGTAAGAGTTTAGCCAAGCATGACCTTTGTTTGACAAAGACTCTTACTATCAATCTTGGATCCCGAGACTACCACACACACTCTAAATGATGGAAAATGGATGATGGTAGTGGATGATGATGTTGTAGTGGTGGTGAAGTGGTGGCAAGTGAGAGAGAAATGGTTTGCCAATGGATGGTTTGGAATAGAACCACGCACTTCTATTTATAGTTGAAATCAGTGGCTTCACTACGGCCCGTGCCCGCCTGGCACGACCCCGTGGTCATCTCTCTCTCTCTCTTCCTCATTAACTGCTTGTCAGATCTTGTACTAACACGACCCCGTGTGTTAACGGCACGGCCCGTGGCTAATGTACTTTATGTACTATCGCAAATTCTGAAAATATTTGAGTTGACCACGCCCCGTGTTGGCTTAGCATGGCCCCTTGTTAGCTGCCAGTTTTGTCCTTTGCTGTTGTCTTTTCTTCTGCACAGCATCCATCCTCTGACATGGCCCGTGTCTGGTGGACACGGCCCCGTGTCAAGTATTATAATCTTGCTATTCTTGTGGTTTGGATGTGAATTGGGGCTTGGCGAGTTGCGTCAAATCCTCATTCTTTGTATTTATGTTGGTTTTTGCTGTCTTTTTGCTCCTTTTGCACATTTAAGCTCTTTTGACCCTGTAAATTAAAAATGAATAGAAAAACAAGCTTTTCCAACATTAGTACTGAAAAAGGGTTGATTTTACGCCGTATTTGATATAATTTATATGTTTTATTTTAAACACATTAGTTGTGCGCGGCCTCGGCTTGTAGGATTCGTGATTCTTCTGCAAGCGATTAAAAACTGATGAGCTTACTTCCTGTTGGTACGTAGAGTCACTCTCATCTGTATTTCGTTCCCATTCATCGTTGATGTTGCGCGACCCAAGCCTGCTACTCAACGGACGCTTTTGTTGCACATGCGAGGGAGTTTCGTAATAACTTTCAGTTTCACCGTAAGTCTCGCGCGTGTCACGTGCACTCTGCCTTCTTGGTGATGAGGGTCTTTCATGCTGTTGTCTTTGTGCGCGCTCCTGTGGCGGCGTCTCATAATTCACTTGTCTTGGTGTAGGTGTCACCAATGGAGATGGTTGCGTCTCATAATTTCACTGTAATTCATGCTGCTGTCTTTGTACGCGCTCAGCTGCGCGTAGATGAGATTCAAAATCACTTGACTCTCTGCATACACGGAGGCGAGAGTTTCCCCCTCTGGTAGTCCTAACAGTGCAGACATTCCTAATGGCGCTGGTGCTGACGGACCAGCACCATGACTTGTTGGGGTCACCATTTGGGTGGTACGGATACCACTTGCACAGATGGCCCCCAACGTTTGTGCCCTCCCCCTCGGTATACTCGTAATTGGGTAGGTTTTGGACATGCGAAGTGTCCTCCACCGTACCTATTTGAGAGTGTGCGCCGATGGGTGGAAAAAGGATCCCCTGATCAACCATAGATTGAGAGAGAACAGCTCAGAAAAGAAGATGAAAGTGATTGTAAAAAATCACTGGGCGCCAATGAAGAAACACCAAACTAATCTAGTGATTAGTTTGTGGTTTTTGCCTTGACAAATAAGGTTAATCTTCTCTATCTCGTCCAAGCTATGATGGTGATGATCCTTCAAAACACTAAACACACCGTTAAGCTCGTTACGAGGAGGGAAATAGGGGGTTCTCCTCGTAACCACCCTCCGGTGTGAGAAAAAGTATATGTGTTTAAGGATAATAGTGTATGATTAAAGTGAGGGAGCAAGTGAGCGATCCCTAAACCTGGAGGTGAATTTCACTATTTATAGCCGGAGTGGTTTGTCAAGGAGATGGGCTGATGGGCCTTGGGCCTGTAGACGACAACAAAGGAATATCAATTCTGCCTCCTTTGCCAAGACCGCTGGTGCTTCTAGGCGAGAGTACAGCTGGCGCACGCTGAATGGATCCACGTGTCCCGACAGTCACCCTTGTTGTCTGGACTGTCATCAGCAGCGAAGTGGAGATCGTGGAGCAGTGGTCGGCGCACGCTGATTGGTGCCACATGTGCGTCCTTATGTACCTTTTTGTCTCCTGTATGATTGTTTATCGTGCAGCATGATCGGATACAACCTATTGGACACCCATTGGCCCACTGCTCTGCCACTTGTACATTTGGTATTTGTCCTAGGTTTACCTGCGCTTCCTTCCTCCGTGCGACCATCGGAGATAACCCGTGTAGCCGGCGCAAGGTTCAGGAAGCAAGGGTTTTCATCCAAGGAGCTAAGTGTCAAATTTGGTCATGTGTTAACCCTGCCCTCGCGCGCGGCCTAGGTTATACCTGATTCGCCAATTTGCTTAGTGCATCCGCGTGCTTGTTTTCGCTTTTGTTTATATGATTTATCTTGAACGTTTGGAATTGGCTGATTAACATCCACGCTTGTTCCAGATGTAGCGCCATAGCTTCACCTTTCGCATCGTAGTGCCCATTAACTTGCTCAGCCACTAGTTTTGAATCAACGTTAGCTTCGAGGTTTTTCGCTCCCATTTTAAGTGCTAAACGAAGGCCTGCTAGAAACGCTTCGTATTCTGCTTCGTTGTTCGTGCTTCGGAAATCCAGGCGTATCACATATGTAAGTTCGTGATCATCTGGGCTGACCAATCGGAGACCCGCGCCTGCTCCATCGTTATTAGAAGCTCCGTCTGTGTGCAGAGTCCAGACCCTATCGTCGAAAGTGGGAACAGGGTTCTGGAGTGCTTCACATTCTTGGACTTTGTCTATGGGGACTTCTGTGGCGAAATCTGCTAAAACTTGCCCTTTAATTGCTGGTCGCGGTTTGTATAGGATATTGTATCCTCCTAGCTCAATAGCCCAGTTAGCTAATCTTCCCGCAACATCGGGTTTGGATAGAATTTTCCCTAAGTGGTAATTAGTGAGAACTGTGATGACATGACCAGAGAAATACCGGCGTAAGCGCCGTGATGCATGTACCAAGCGAGGACCAGTTTCTCTATCATTGAGTAGCGCGTCTCCGGGCCAGTGAGCATCTTGCTTATATAATAAATTGGAGTCTGAATATTCTCTCGTTCCACCAGTAACACTGTACCGACCGCTACTTCTGCAGCGGATAAATATAAGATCAGTGGTTCTTTTTCTCGCGGTGCTGTTAGTGTTGGCAGTTGAATTAAACATTCATTCATTTGCTTGAAGGCTGCTTCCGCTTCTGGTGTCCACTGGAAGTGAATTTTCTTGGCGTAGTTCCGTAGTGTGCTGATGAACGGATAAGACTTTGCAGCATGATTTGCCAAGAATCTGTTCAAGGCTGCTAATCGTCCTGTGAGTCTTTGCATCTCTTTTATTGTTGCAGGTGATGGCATCAGCTGGATGGCTTGCACTTTCTCCGGGTTTACTTTAAAACCATCTCTTGTTACTATAAAACCCAGAAATTTTCCTTCTTCCATCCCGAAGGAACACTTCGTTGGGCTGAGTTTTAAGTTTACGCTGCGCAAAGAACTGAACGCGCGCTGAATATTTGCGAGCATTGTTTCCTCTTCGTGGCTCATGATGACGAGGTCATCCATGTATACCTCAACTGTTTTACCAATGTCTTCCCCGAAGACTGTATCCATTAAGCGCTGGTAAGTAGCTCCTGCGTTGCGAAGGCCAAAGGGCATTTTTGTGTAGCAGAAGATGCCCTTGTCCGTGCGGAAGGCAGTCTTGTCCTCGTCCTCCTCTTTCATTTGGACCTGGTGATAGCCCTTATAACAGTCAAGAAAGCACTTCCAGCGAAACGATGCTAGAGAGTCAACTTTTTTGTCTATCTCAGGAAGCGCATAGCAATCTTTCGGGCAGGCTTTATTTAAGTCTTTGAAGTCAACGCACATTCGCCATCCACCATTGTGTTTTTGAACCATCACTGGGTTGGCGACCCAGGTGTGGTACTGAACTTCACGCAAGATTCCGGTGTTGAGTAACTCTGTTACTTGTTCGTTCATGGCTTCTGCTTTTTCGGCGCTGAGGCTGCGTCTTCCCTGCGCGACAGGTTCTGTAACAACTCTCATCAAAATTATTATTTCTTATTTTATTTTGTCCAATAGGAAACCCTAATTGAGACCCCCAAATAATATTTCATGGCCCCTAAAATTTTCAAAACAGTTGGAATCAGGATCAGGGCCCCCTAAAACTCAGGGGGGGTATCCCCTGGTGGATAATTATCATCATAACTCACTGTAAAAATCGAATTTCATCGATCTGTCAACTCAGACAGGCTAGGTAGAAACGTGGCTACCCTACCCTAAAAGGGGCGCCGTCATGCCGCGCGATAGCCTGTCGCGCCACGCGACAGAGCTGGTTTTTCAGTATATATAGCAGGGTTTGGCACTTGCATGGAACTGTTATTACGACGCTCAAATTCATTTCCTACACTGATTTATACTCCATTTCATTCAAAAACACACACAAACACGAATCTCAGCTGCGACAACTGGGTAATAACTCGATCACTGCTACGATACAATGTCCGATTGATTGAAACCGATCCGATGGATGTTTAAGTGCTGCCCAAATCAGGGCTATACTTTGTCATTCGTCGTGAGGCTTTTGATTTCGTGAGCTTATCGTAAAAGTTGTATTAAGTTATTGACCTAGTTTCGTATGCATTGTTGTTTAAATTAGGTTATCAGGCTTATCAGTAGGCTAAACTTTGCCCTTCTAAACTTGCAAAGTGAGTCATTCTCTTTTTATCAACATTATTTTACAATACTCTAATCATTTTCAAAAGTTATAATTACAGGGATTAAGTCGTGGTTATCTTAAATCACTGGCAAGTGGGGTATTGTGTACATTACTAATTTCTCACGGTTAGGTTCATCAACCTAACAGTGATAATCATCACTACTTGGGTGAAAGGACCCAATAGTGGTATGACCATCGTCACAAGGCTGTGACACGGCGCCAGATAAAAATAAGATAGTAGCCATTGTAATCGCTCTTATGCTGTAATTCATAGATATGTGTCGTTTTATCAAATTGAGTGACTCGCCAGTATTTCCCCACTGATAAAATATTTTTAAAACATGTTTCAGGTGACTTACTGTGAACCAAGGAAAACGTGCTACCGAGCACTAACAAAGCTTGAAGTGGTGGCTCAGTAAAATAAATAAACATGTTTTGTAAAAGAGGGATTTCCCAGTTAAATTTCCCTTATTGTAAATTACGGGGTTTGTCCCAAATTATGAAATAAAATAATTGGGCATTTTCAAGTTTTAAAAGATCCTGTTGAACTTCCGCTGTCAACTCAAATAATAAATACCACGGGTTTCTGTCCCGCGGCTCCTAGACCGGGTAAAACCGGGACGGGGGCCGTGACAGGTTCTGCAGAGGGCCGGATGTTCAGACAATGTTGCGCTATATCTCGCGGAACCCCAGTCATGTCCGCTGGACACCAGGCGAATATGCCCTTATTGTTGGATAGTAATTCCTTTAATTTTATTCGTATTGTCGGTAAAATGGCGTGCCCTAGTAAGATGGTCCGTTCTGGATATTCTTCGTTTAGGACCCATTTCTCCGGCTCATTTGGTGCTGAGGGCTTGGCCACTTTTGCTGGTGGTTCATCGTCGACGTACATGACCTCCTTGCTTGAGTATAGAATTGCGACTCCAGTTTCTGTTGGAAACCTGCACGCAGCATGTGGAATAGAAGTGATCATGCTGAATTCTCTTTGTGACCTTCTCCCTAGCAAGATATCGTGGCGCGATGTTGCTGGCATGACCATGAAATCTACTGTGACTGTGCGCGAATGCTCGCCATCTGATAGAGTCACAGGAAATGCAATTTGTCCTAAAGGGAATACTGCTTCGTTGCAAAAACCAGTGAGAGGGAAATCAACCGGCTCTAAACGGGCTTTGTCCTCTGGATCAAGTTGTTTGAAACACTGCTTATATATGATATCCATCGAGCTTCCTGGATCTATGAACATATAATTCGTTCTGTAGTCGCCGAAGATGCCAATAATAATTACTGGTCGTTCTTCCCGAGGGCCTCCAGGGACAACAAGAAACACAACTTGTTGTTCCCTCCAATGCTGATTGTGGTTTCGTTTATTTGGCCTTCATGAAGGACCTCCTTGTACCATGTGTATCTGCTTTGGTTCGGCTGTCTGACAGTTGGTATCTTCTGATTTTTGGATTATCTCAGTATGACTGTTAGATTGGATGTCCCATTGACCAGGTGTCTGTGGGTCCAATACTACAGTGTCAATTTTACTCTCGCTTTCTTTCAGAGTATCAGATCTGATGTTTAACGACTCAGATCTGTTAATTTGTATGACAATTTGGTTTATAGTGATCTGGAATTTGCAGAACCAATATTCCGGAGTTCTTTCCAGGAGTTGATCTGAAGAGTCATTTCCTACTGAATGACTGTTATTTTCTTTGATTCCCATGACTACGTTGGTCTGGGTATCTTGGGTTTCAAAACCCTTGAATTCAGATCGAGGACTTGATGGGTGAAGTGATGAATTCTCTGCCATATGAAAACAGAGAACAAATCGAAACGAGACAAAAACGGATGAAACAGAGAAATCGGTGGGCGCCAATGAAGAAACACTGGATAAATGACCGGAATCAAATTATCCAGGGGGTTAGGTTCTGCATAAAAGGGTGGTTCTCTCTCGTTTGATTCGAAGGGACAAGCCTTCTTCTCCGGTGAACACTGCAAAACAGAACACCGTTAGCCTCGTCACGGGGAAAATGGAGGTTTTCTCCGTGACCCGACTCCGGCGTGAGAATAAGTATGTGTTTATGAAGAAGAAGAAGTATTGATGAAGTGAGTGTAACTTGAAGTTCATACCTGAATTACTCTCATATTTATAGCCGGGAGTTTGGGAGGGAAAAACTCGTTGTTGAAATATTAACGGAAGATGCTAACACCGTAAGCGGTTATTTTCCTTCCGTTAATTCTCTTGATTGGATTGTGAGATCACACGGATCGTGATCTTGATCAACAGCTGGGGTGTTGCCACGTGGAAAGTGGGCAAGTGGAAGTTTTTCTCCAATTCCATGCCATCATCGTGATTTCAGGGTAGCCTGGGATGATGACACGTATCCCAGACGGTTATAACCATCTGGTGGTGCATGAATGAGTCTTCTAGAAGGTAATTGCCATAATCCGGTGTGACTCCTTATCGTGTGGTATCAGTGCAGTAAATAATATCCAAGTCTGAGTATTATTTAAGCGGAAGTGTTTAAACTAGGATTCTCATCCTTTGTTTGTTATGGAGGAAGGCGCAAGGATTCATGATTTTCCTTTTAGCGCGCAAGTGTTGCCTGCTATCTTTCTCCTAAGCTCTCTCTGTAGGACCAGTTGCGCGGCCGCGCAAGGCCAAAAGAGGGCTAAGAGATAAGGTTGTGGTATGGTCCCAAGTACTTGATATGAGATTTTTGGGACCTTACCCCTTCATCCTAGTAACCACCCTCCGGTGTGAGAATAAGTATATGTGTTTGAGGATAATAGTGTATGATTAAAGTGAGGGAGCAAGTGAGCGATCCCTAAACCTGGAGGTGAATTTCACTATTTATAGCCGGAGTGGTTTGTCAAGGAGACGGGCTGATGGGCCTTGGGCCTGTAGACGACAACAAAGGAATATCAATTCTGCCTCCTTTGCCAAGGCCGCTGGTGCTTCTAGGCGAGAGTACAGCTGGCGCACGCTGAATGGATCCACGTGTCCTGACAGTCACCCTTGTTGTCTGGACTGTCATCAGCAGCGAAGTGGAGATCGTGGAGCAGTGGTCAGCGCACGCTAATTGGTGCCACATGTGCGTCCTTATGTACCTTTTTGTCTCCTGTACGATTGTTGATCGTGCAGCATGATCGGATACAACCTATTGGACACCCATTGGCCCACTGCTATGCCACTTGTACATTTGGTACTTGTCCTAGGTTTACATGCGCTTCCTTCCTCCGTGCGACCATCGGGGATAACCCGTGTAGCCGGCGCAAGGTCCAGGAAGTAAGGGTTTTCATCCAAGGAGCTAAGTGTCAAATTTGGTCATGTGTTAACCCTGCCCTCGCGCGCGGCCTAGGTTATACCTGATTAGCTGGTGCGAGGTTGGGAAAACTATCAAATTAGTCTGATAAGAGTATGGTCCTGCGCCCGATCTCATTAGTCAACGCGAATTTGAGACCATACTCCTTCACCGATTGAATAACATCGATACTGATATTCATTTTTAATTAAATCAGTTTCTAAATAACTCAAACAAAAAATGAATTAATATATAACTTGAGAAAGATGAAAGGTATGGTGGACCAAAATTGAAAATAAAAAAAGTTATGCAAAAGATGAAAAAAGTTGGGTTAAAAGTAAAAAAACAAAGGGTCTAAATTGCAAAATTGAAGTTATTTATTAATTTTAGATAAATATAAAGTTAAAAAAATGATATCTATATATTGGTTATTAGATAATATTAATATTAAAAAAAAAATATTAATTAAATATAAATAAAATTTATGAGATTAAAGTAGAGAATGCCTGACGTTATTTGGATTATTTTATTATAAGTTAGATTAGATTAGATTCGATTCGCATTGACCCAACACAGCCGGTACGTTATGAGCCCAAGGTCACGCCCACATTCGAAAATATCAGAAAAACGAAGGGACATAAATGGAAAAGGGATTATTGTTACCACTTAAATATACATTTACAGAAGAAAAACAAACCAAAATTGGGGATCTGAAGAAGAAGATGCTCGGAAAATCAAACGAGGCTCCGGCGAGAGAGACGGGAAGTTTTTAAAGGGCAGTTGCCCCTCTCTTGCCATAACATGATCTGATCGGATCATGTTGAGCCAGTGACTTTGACCCCCTTTACGCATAAAATCAACAACCCTTGGAAAATAGAAAGACAGAATGATATATATAACCATAACATGATCTGATCGGATCGGATCATAGCCATCATTCATCCCCCTATATATATATATACATAAATGCGTTTTTATATACAAGTTACGGTGTTTAGACGATAGCGATGATGTAGATTTCTGTATGGATTTTTATCCGAGCATCATATTCGGGCATCAGGTGAAATTCGGCCCGTATCTTGGCAGGGCAACCCGGATGGTATGTGAGAGGACTTTCTCTAACCATGCAACTGGTGTTGTAGCCATGGCGTTGTCCGACCCCTTTGTCTGATCTTCAAATTACAGATCTGAGCCTCGTTTGCATCATCAAATGTTTTTTTTTTCTTTTAGTTTTTACTGGATAAGTATATGGGCATGTTTGGCTTAGCTTATATTCAACTTTTGAAAAGTCCTTTTGGCCAAAATAAGTCAGGAATTCCTGACTTTTGGCAAATCCCTCTCACATAAGAAGAAAAGCCAAACACTTTCAAAAGGACTTTTGCCCTTCAAAAGTCCTTTTACCCTCAAAATAAGGAACCCCAAACACCCTCTATATGCTGTCATTTACGAACGTATTCACCACACTTTGGTTTTGAATTTTAAAGGTTTTAGTCGAGTTTAAAGGGTCATGCACAAGGACGGACTTAATGGTGCTGGTCGGGGTTTACGAACCCCAATGTTTTTTAAAAAAATAGTAGAACTGGTATGTTACATTTTTCAAGGCCTCCATAAGATAAATTAGTTGGGCCCATAGAATTGAAAGCAAAGATGTTATGGTGGTAAATCTCTTTGTGTTTCAACAAATAGGTCTTAAGTTCAAGTCTTACACCTATTGTTTTTTAGTTTATCTTTTCTAACAAAATTAAACTAGAGTTTTAAAACATCACAACCATTCATGACCCTCTAATTTGCTTCTTTAAAATGATAAATTTAATGTTTCTGAATTATTTTATTTCACATTTGATTACCAAATAAGACTTCGAACATATAGTGGCGTTAAAAAAAAGAGCTTAAACAAAATTTTGAAGTTACGTGAAGTAGTTGTGTTGTTTAGGTGGCTACTGGTTTCAAACAACTTATTAATCACCACAATTTGATAACTTGATTCTTAAAAATGGTTCTTAACAATGTAGTGGTTTCATGTCCACTAAATGCTTCTACATTATTTCCTAGTCTCGACCCGACTATGATGACCGACCTGAAAATTTTAATGTTTGGTTGTGAAAAATTTAACACAAAAAATAGACCCCAATAGAAAAAAATTCTAGGTCTGCCACTGGTCATGCATAGTAATGTTATGACCCCGAGATCTATGGACGTAGTTTTTAAAAAAACTTAGTTTTGCTATTAAAAAAGGGGTAGCAGTGCAGCTTGTTGCCGTTTACCAACTATCTCGATGTAAATTCATAACACGAAAATAAAACTGATGAACCGAGAAAAAGGGTCTTTAAAGTATGTGTATTCCAACAGGCCAAACTACAGTAGAAACTCGATAAATTAATACTCGATTATTTAATAAACTCTCTAAGATAATATTTTTTGCCGGTCCCGACTCGGGGATAGGGTGCTAAATTAACAATTCGCTAAAATTATAAGATAATACATTTTTGATAATTTATTTAGACCCCATATAAAATATAAATTAATAATTCCTTATATATAGCGTATTATATGAATGATTTATGAAGGTTTCTTGAAAAATGACTCAATTGTCTTTTGTTTTTTGTTGAAATCAATTTCTCCTTGATTCTCGTCTCTAATTTTCCTTAGCATGGTAAGAGCTTCTGGTGTTGTTTTCTCATAGCTCAACAAGATATTGAAGAATCCATTCATAGAGAGATTTTTCTAGGTCAGGAAATTTTGCCGGTTTGTGTCGCTTAACATCGCCTCTTTCGGGAGCAAGTGAGAGATACTCTAAAGACCGCTTAACTGTATTCGATATTGTCGCTTGACTCACCTGCAAACCATAGTTACTATGAACCCATTCTTGCAATTGCTTTTGAGTGAGACTTGGATTATCCTTGTTGTGCTTGCATAATGCTCTTCGAATCTCGTCTGTCATTGTTGTTTTTTTCACACCTTTAGGACGGGAAGCCATGTTGTGTGTATGATTTGTTTGTGTTAACCTATTTTGATCTTGTATTTATATATAAAATATTTTTAATGTTCATAAAGTGATACATTGAACACAAGAAGCATAATAAGGTGGGAGATTGAAGGTTTCTTTCAAATTGGGCCGTTCATTTGATATACATGCATTGTATACAATAATTAAGTGGAAGCTTGAAAGGTGTTTGTAAACTAAGTATTCTACTATAAATTAATAAAATATTAATTAATATATAAATTAATAATTATTAATTTATCGATTAATTAATAACTCTTTTAATTAATAAATTTTGGTGGTCCCAACTGTATTATTTTATAGAGTTTCTACTGTACATTGTTTAAGAAACCTTTGACATAAAGCACAAAATTGATATACGATCGGCTTGTGGATCGCCTGTGCGGAGTTTATCATCGTTCCTTGAATCATTGATGCAAGTGTGTGCGTGTAGTCATGCAGGCTAATCCTCTTAACATAAAAGGGCTTGATTGTGGGTTATATGAGCCTCAAGTAATTCCAAGAAAAAACCAAAATCCTTTAAGAAAGTTACAAAAGTATTGGTGATTAACAATTAGACAAGCTAAGTAACATGTAACATGTTTTTAATGCAGGTCTACCGCTATGTATGTGTATGACTAAAACCACAATGAGCACCTTTGAATCTTTGATGTGTCACGACTCTGGAGATGGACACAAGAATTTGAGATGGCATCATCGAACAAATAAAAAAAGCGACCCACACTTAGCATTAGTTATACATTTTTCGAAGGCTTCATCCTTGGGGATAGTTTTGTACCTTCGACCTCTAATACAAGGGAGATAGGATACAAAGAGTTGGAATAGAAACTAGTTGTGTTTAAGCACGTAGTCAATAAGTAGTTAAATGTGTACGAACAATATTTTTTCCTCAAAAAAAGTTTTACAGTCTTGAAAAACAATAATTTTTTTTCTATTACGATACGGTAGACCTGGCAAACGGGTCGGATTGGGTCGGGTCGGGTCAAAACGGGTTCGGATTAAAATGGGTTCGGGTCAAAACAGGGCAATTAAAAAAAGGGTTGTTTTGGTTCGGGTCAAAACGGGTTCGGGTCAGAACGGGTTTCGGGTCGGGTCGGGTCAGGTTAGTTAAAAAAATGATTTGCTAGCGAACGAATTGTAGAAGAACGATGTAGAAGAGAATTCTGGATAGTGAAAATGAAAATGAATTCATAATATAAAAAACATCCATTCTTACTTCCACTAGATCCAAAGTAACATACATAAACATATCAACAAATTATATAATTAATATAAAAAACAAACGCTTACAGAACTAGTATTAAGAACACGTTGACCTCTAACAAGTCCTTCAGTACCATCCATAGCAATAGTCCTCACCATATTCTCCCCCAAATGTTGCGCCACTTCTAAAACCAACCGAATCGAGTTATCCAAAACCTCAAGAGCCGTAAGGATCGGCAGTAATCCTTAGCTAAACCCAACATCAACAACAACACCGATCACCTCACACACTTGTCCGATAGCACCGGCACCGGTGAACTCGTCGGTGATCTTGCTGTCGTGAGATCCGGCGACGGCAGTTGGTGGTGGCGGAGATGGAGCGGCAATTGAGGTGGAGTAGGTGGTGTTGTCACACCCCAACTGATGGCGGAAACATCAGGGCATGACACTGAGCGAAACATATTGTTCAAGAGAAATTCCATAACAACTACATTACCAAATAGTTAATATTAAGTCCCATACCTTAACCCATCAAGCAAATTAAGTTACTACAGACAACGATATCTCTAAAACAAATAACATGTTCAGACAACTCAGATTTCAAATAAAATAAATTGTCTTTGTTTCTAGACTCTCAACCCTACTTGATTCCACGAAAAGCAAGCAAAGCATCCTATCAGATAACATCCTAAACACCTGTCACATACGTTAAAATAAAGGTCAATACACATAGTGTAAATGTGAGCATACAAGTTTAATAGATATAATATAGTTCGAAATCGTTTACGCATAACCAACATGTAACATGTATAAAGTGAAGGCAAGTAGGTTATCGACAGAGAAATATGCACAGACGTGACTGCGAGTTGTAGAATGCGCAACATATATCCCCACTGGGACACGTGAAGTAAAGCCCTTAACAACCCCTGTCCACGACAGGTGCTGAGTCCAAACTATAGTACTATCGTTGCTAAGGTGTCAGGCAACAATCACTGTGTTAACATAACATACAAGCATTCATCGAATAACACGTAGCATGCAGTAACGGTTAGCGTATAAATAGTGTTTGCATTGTGTGTCGATTGTGATTTAGAATAAGTAACGTATGTAACACCCAAAAGTGCATGAAGCAAAAAGGGATCGAGTATACTCACAGATCGTGCTTAACTAGTAAACACTATCTTGGATTGAAGGGAGCGCTGGAAGAGATTAGCCTGAATAGTTTACGATAGCATAAACGATAAGCGGCACGTAAAAACGGTGCAAAGGGTAAGTGTCGGATGGTAATCCGGTCGGATGGCCATTCGATTGGATTGACATCTCCTATGATGAAGATGTGTTTGTGTATGATGGTTTGCCTTTTGAAGTTTTCGTTGTAGCATTTTGAAAACAGAGAAGTATCTCTACCTTTCAGGCCGGTCGATCGAACGGCGGTTCGATCGAGTGACGATCCGTTCGGTGAGGTATTTCTCAGAGAACAAGTTCACAACAGTGTTGTCACTCGATCGGATGGTCTACCGATCGGGTGGCAATCCGTTGGAACTGATAAGGCATTGAACATGTTGAAAATTGTTTAAGTGTTGAAGTTCCAAACATCACATGGTCGGACGGTCGTTCGATCGGATGGCAATCCGATCGGACAGTAGTCCGTTCGATGTTCAAAACCTCTGAGAAGTTAAAATAAAGTTTGAGTGTGGGACCATGTGCCAGCCGATCGGGTGGCTGTCCGATCGGATGGCAATCTGATCGGACGGCAATCCGTCCTAGCGACCTGATCGTCTAGACACTTGGTAATTTTTATAGTTTGTAGTTTTGATTCGAGACGATGCGATACGTGCTAAACAACAGAAACCTCATCAAGATCTAAGTAATCCGATCGGACAGGAACCACCCTAGTCCGACCAGTTAACTGTCCGAGACGGTGGTTTATGTTTAACCCGAAATCGAGAGTCTCTCTGATAGAAATCAGATCTTGAACCAACACAACACTAAGAAAGAGTAGAAGATCAGAACAAGCTCCGATTCTATCGGTTTTGAGTGCATTGAGTGTAAAAGAGTTTAAAGAAAGTTGGAAAACCATCTTTCAATCCTTTTCACCATGAATATGTTCAGATCTATGCAAGATCTTTGTTTATTCATGTGGAAATCGTCCAGATCTAAGTTGTTTTTGGCGGATTGAAGTCAAAACACGAAGTTCATAAGAACCCCATGATGACATCATCCTAGAACACCTCAAATCTAGTGATTTCACGGTTAAAAGTTAAGATTCAAAAGATAGAAAGGTGAAGGAGTGCATGTAGATCAAGAAAGTACAAGATTTAGGTTGAAAAATTACAAGAATCGCGAGAAATCGAGAGAAATAGAGGCTGAAGTGCGGCTGGGTCGAGTGAGAGCTGTCACATCACAAATGATGTGACAGGTTGGTATTTATAGGGTTTCCCAAAAAGGAAAGTGTGGTGGATCGAGTGGGTCACCGATCGGATGGCTGTCCGATCGGGTGGCAATCCGATCGGTTGACCATCCGATCGAGCAGTCACTCGATCGAGTGGCTCCGATGACTGAGTTTTGTCGCTTCATTTCGTGCGTTGGGTTTTGCGATGCGATAGAGTTTCCCATTAATCCCAACTACTATATCTAACATACTGTTGGTATTGAACCCTATCAGAGGAACAGATAACTAAAGCCAAAACTGGATCAAAGTAGTGGATCCAAAATAAGCAGAAGTTATGTATACATTCTCTCCCCTTGAAAGTGGTTTCAACATCTGATGACCTCCATCCACTAATCCTTTACATCAAGTGCTGACTTACAACTGCTGATCATGTTAAAGACTGATGAAGACTAAAGTCCTGTTGATCAATATACTGCTATGGGTCAAGCACTGCTGAAGTTATCAAGTACTGCTGGAGTCACAACATTGGAAGGATAAAGCAGTAGTTTAGTTTTCTTATGTAATGAATTGTAATCAATAGTTAGCATAGCAGTGTTTGTATTAGATCAGTTGTTAGAGTTTGTTAGGAGGTTAGATGTCACTTTCATGGTGACGTCAGCAAAAATGCCACAGTGGTTTGGGTGTGCCTATAAATAGAACAATACCCTGTACTATTCTATTAGCTCTTCATCACTTTTCTTCCTGTACGAACAAACACTTTGAGATCAGGCTGAGGGGGAGTTTGTTACATGCATGCATTGTAATCGTAGTTGAAATAAATTCAATCATTCGGTTCTATGTGAAAATGTGTGTTAAAAGCAATTCTCCTGTTTGATTGTGTGCAAAGTTTATTTCCATTTATATTCTGCTGCATTACTTGTTCATCTTTCATCTTATATCAACCGTAAAACACAATCAATCCAAACTCAGATCCTAACAATTGGTATCAGAGCTCGGACAGTCAAATTTGATTTAACAATCATTTTGACATAAATAGTTCAGCTCATAATCGTTGATACTGATAGTTGTTTGTTTTGTTGAAAAACAGAGTAAGGATTAATCACGTTCAAAGTTGATTAATCAGTGCCTGTAAAACAACCAGGATGACGTCACAATCACAAGATGATAAGAATAACATCGGTTCACTTTTCAAACCACCCATGCTTAAACGTAATGACTACAACATCTGGGAGAGAAGGATGGGTCACATCCTTGCTCAACAGAATACCAGATGTTGGAGATCTGTTGTTGTCACGGCCCCCGGCCCGGTGTTATCCAGTCCAGAAACCGCGGGACAGAAACCCGTGGTAATTGTTATTTAATTTGGCAGCGGAAATGTTGACAGGATCTTTTAAACTGAAAATATTTAATTATTTTATTTCCCATATTTGGGATAAACCCCATAATTTACATTAAAGGAATTTCACGAGGAAGTTCCATGTTTTACAAAACATGTTTATTTATTTTACTGAGCCACCTCTTCAAGCTTTAGTGCTACGCGGCACTTTTTCCTTGGTTCATAGTAAGTCACCTGAAACATGTTTTAAAAAGATTTTTATCAGCGGGGAAATACTGGCGAGTCACTCAATTTGTACAAAACGACACATTGTTATAATACACAGTATTAAGGGTGATTACAATGTTTCTATCAACCAATTACCCCAAATCGGTATTTGTCACTTGACTGTGTCTGTGACTATGGTCAGATTACCCATTGGCTAGCCTGTTGTCCAATGGTGACGGGTATCAAGTAATGTATACAAAACCCCTCATACCGGCAGTAATTGAAGATTACAAAGACTTAATCCCTGTAATTATAACTTTGAAAACAAGTAGGGTTTTGGGAAACCAATTTGCTAAAAAGAGAATGACTCACTTTGCAAATTTAGACGGGCAGAGTTTTGCCTACTGATTTTAGCCTGGTAACCTAGTTAAATAACAATGCACATGAAACTAGGTCAGTAACTTAATACATCATTTACGATAAACTCACGAAATCAAAACCCTCACGACGAATGACAAAGTATAGCCCGGATTTGGGCAGCACTTAAACATCCATCGGATCGGTTTCAATCGATCAGACATTGTATCGTAGCAGTGATCGAGTTAATACCCTGTATTCGTAGCAGCGCCTTGACACCTTAATACTCGTTTTAAGCAGAATTTGGACGTTTTGAAACTGAATTTTCGAATACAGAAGCAAGTCCCATGCACATGCAATTTATAGCAACATTTTAGGTTTTACGCGGCCCGCGTAAACCTTAACAAGATCTTACGCGGCCCGCGAGGGTCCCCTAGTCTACGTGTAGGGCTAGCGTGTCACAGGTAGGTCCGCCACGTGTGCGACACGTGGCCTAAGCGCTTATCCAGAGAATTTTAAGTTGTCGCGGCCCGCGTAGCCTTACATTATGGCTTACGCGGCCCGCGTGGAAACCACATTTCTTAAATTCTTGTTTTTTTATGAATATTAGGGTTTCAGGGGTCCAGTTTTTCACTTACGGGTCGTTTATGGACATTTTTGCCGGTCCTTACATCCTCCCCACCTTATTTAAAATCTTGTCCTCGAGATTTACTGAAATAAGTGAGGATACTTTCGCTTCATTTCTGATTCCAACTCCCAGGTGTACTCAGGTCCTCTTTTTGAATCCCACTTGACGTTGACCAATACTAGTCTTTTGTGTTTGAGAAATTTGACCTTTCTGTCTTCTATTTGGAGTGGTTTCTCAACAAATTTTAGCTTTTCATTTACCATTTACCCCTATATCCTGAAGAGGTACTACCAGTGATTCGTCAGATAGACATTTCTTGAGGTTAGATACATGAAATATGTCATGTACTCCGGCTAGTTCTTCTGGTAGTTGTAAGCGATAGGCAACTGGTCCTATGCGTTGGATTACTGGGAATGGTCCTATGTACCTTGGACTTAGCTTTCCTTTCTTACCAAATCGGACGACTCCTTTCCAAGGAGAAACTTTCAAAAGTACCTTGTCTCCAACTTGAAATTCCAGTGGCTTGCCCCGATCGTCTGCATAACTCTTCTGGCGATCTCGAGCGGTCTTCAGTCTTTCCTTGATTTGAGTTATCTTGTCGGTGGTTTCTTGTACAATTTCAGGACCTGATAATTGACTTTCCCCTATTTCTGCCCAGCAAACTGGAGTTCTACACTTTCGTCCATACAGTGCTTCGAATGGGGCAGCTTCAATGCTTGCATGATAACTATTGTTATAGGAGAATTCAATTAAGGGTAGGTGGTCATCTCAGTTTCCAGCGAAATCTATTACACATGCCCTGAGCATGTCTTCCAGGGTTTGGATCGTCCTTTCACTTTGTCCATCAGTTTGGGGATGGTAAGCTGTACTTAAATTTAATCGTGTCCCCATGGCTTCTTGGAAACTTGTCCATAAATGTGAAGTGAAGCGACTATCCCTATCCGATACAATGGAGAGTGGAACTCCATGTAAAGTTACTACTTCGTCTACATACAACTTTGCTAACCTTTCCATGCTAAAGGTTTCTTTCATGGGTAGAAAATGAGCTGATTTGGTTAATCGATCCACAATTACCCAAATTGCGTCATTACCTTTTCTGATTTTGGGCAACTTAGTAACAAAGTCCATTGTTATGAGTTCCCATTTCCATACAGGCATTTCTAATTGTTGGAGTAACCCTGAAGGTTTCTGGTGTTCTGCTTTAACTTGCAAACAAGTTAGACACTTAGAAACATATCTAGCTATGTCCTTTTTCATTCCTATCCACCAAAAGTTATTCCTTAAATCTTGGTACATCTTATTATTACCAGGATGCATGGTATACCTAGATTTATGGGCCTCCTCTAAAATTTTATTTCTTAAGTCTCCTTGCTGAGATACCCAAATCCTTTTCTTGTGGAATCTCCAAATTCCATCAATTCCTTGTTCTAATTCTTTTATTCTTCCTTTCATTCCTTCAACATCATCCTTGATTGCTGTTTCTTGAACATTCTTCAGTTGTTCCATTAAGTCTACTTGAAGATTTAATCTAAGGGCACGAACTCGTCTTTGTTTTTCATGATACTTACGACTCAAGGAATCTGCTACTACATTTGCTTTTCCTTCGTGATATTGAATATCACAGTCGTAGTCACTTAGAATTTCCATCCATCTTCTTTGCCTCATGTTTAATTCTTTTTTCTGGAATATGTACCTTAAACTTTTATGATCTGTATAGACTGTAAACTTACTGCCATACAGATAGTGTCTCCAAATCTTAAGGGCAAAAATTATTGCTCCTAATTCTAAGTCATGAGTCGTATAATTTTCTTCGTGCGTTTTCAATTGCCTTGAGGCATATGCAATTACCTTTTTGTGTTGCATTAACACACATCCTAATCCTAGCTTAGAAGCATCACAATAAACTTCAAAATCTTCTGTTCCTTCTGGTAAAGCTAGAATTGGAGTATTTGTTAAATTTTGCTTTAAGATCTTAAAAGCTTCTTCTTGCCTAGGTTCCCATTCAAACTTAACTGTTTTACAGGTTAGCTTAGTTAAGGGCACAGCTATCTTAGAGACCTTAATGAAGCGCCTATAGTACCCAGCTAATCCTAGAAAACTTCTAATTTCCGTGGCTGATTGCGGGACCTTCCATTTGGTGATTGCTTCTATCTTGGAGGGATCTACATGAATACCTTCGTGATTCACCATGTGTCCTAAAAATTGCACTTCCTGTAGCCAAAATTCACATTTCGAGAATTTGGCGTAAAGCTTTTCCCTTCTTAACAAAGTTAAGAGTGCATGTAGGTGTTCACAATGCTCTTCCTGGATTTTGGAATAAATAAGTATATCGTCAATGAAGACAATTACAAATTTATCCAAATATGGTTTACAGATTCTATTCATCATGTCCATGAATGCTGTAGGAGCATTTGTGAGTCCAAAAGGCATGACTGTAAACTCGTAATGACCATACCTAGTTCTGAAAGCGGTTTTAGGTATGTCTTCTTCTTGTACCTTCAATTGGTGGTATTCAGATCGCAAGTCTATCTTAGAAAAGTATCTAGCTCCTTGCAATTGATCAAAAAGATCATCAATCCTAGGTAATGGGTATCGATTCTTAATTGTAACCTTATTCAATTCCCTATAATCAATACACATTCGCATTGAACCATCTTTCTTTTTCACAAACAACACTGGTGCTCCCCACAACGATGAACTAGGTTGTATGAATCCTTTACTTAATAATTCATCTAACTGCTTTTTCAATTCTAGCATTTCGGTGGGTGCTAATCGATAGGGTGCCTTGGCTATCGGTGTGGTTCCAGGGATTAGATGAATCCTAAATTCTACTTCCCTATCTGGAGGTAATCCTGGTAGCTCTTCTGGGAATACATCCGGATATTCTGAAACTACAGGAATTTCCTTAAGTTCCTTACCCTTAGCGTTTATGATTACTGAAATCATATATATCAATCCTTGCTTTCGTTCATAACTAGCAACTTTCATTACTGAAATGAACTTCATTAGTTTACGTGGCTTATCCCCTGTAACCATTATTATTTCTCCTGATGGTGTATGGACTTCTATGGAATTCTTGTCACAGAGGATTCGGGCATGGTTGGCTACTAACCAATCCATTCCTAGCACGACATCGAATCCAGCTAAATTCATAGGTAACAGGTTTGCAGAAAATTTATGGCCTAAGAGTTCTATCTTTTCTTCTTGTAAAACCTTATCTATGTTAACAGAATTGCTGTCTGCGGTTTCTACTGTAAAAATCTGCCTAAGAGTGGTTTAGGGTAGCTTAAGAGCTTGGCAGAATGAAGTATTTATGAAACTTTGGTTTGCACCAGAGTCAAATAATACTTTTGCATAAACGTCATGAACTAGGAACGTACCAGCTATTACATCAGGGATCAGATATGCTTCTTGGGTTGTCAGCTGAAAGGCTCTTGCATTTTTCTTGGTAGTCCTTTCGGCAGGTTTGGCTTTATTATCAGCTGGTTTGACCAGTTTTGGACATTCTGGTCTAAAATGTCCAGCTTCTCCGTAGTTGTAGCAGATCCTTGTTTTCTTTCTGCACTCCTCTTCTCGATGCCCTAGAGCTTTGCAGAAGTTGCAAGTTTCATTACATCTTCCAAAATGCTTCTTTTTACAATTTCTGCAGAATGGAGGGGTGGAAGATTACCTAGTTCCCTTTTTCTTGAAATTACTATTATTACCCACACGAAATCCTTGGGTAATCTTTTGGGCTAACTCTTTTTTCCTGTTTTCTTCTCTCGTACGTACTAGCCCGTCGGTTAAGGTGTTGGCTAATTCCACCGCATCGTCAATTGTACGGGGTCTTGCAGCCTTGACGATGTCACGAATCTCGCTAATCAAACCCCAGATATAGCGAGAAACAAGTACCGGTTTTGGTGAAGCCAGAGTTGGTACAATTCGAGCATACTCGAAGAACTTCGAAGTATACCCTCGACAGTCAATATCCACCATTCGGTGGCTAAGGAACTTATTGGCCATTTGTTCTTTTTCATATTCGGGGCAGAATTTTCTTTCCACCAATTGCTTAAATTCTTCCCAATTAATAGCGTAAGCCATGTCACTTCCTTTGGCCTGTAATCCTGTAATACTGTATTCCACCACTCTAATGCCTCTTCCTTGAAAAGGTGAGAAGCATACATGACCTTATCCTCCTCAGCACATTTACTTATTTTAATTACTGCCTCGGTTTTTTCCAACCAACGCAGTGCAGCAGTCGCTCCTTCATTGCCTGCAAATTCGACAGGCTTACAGGCAAGAAATTCTTTATAAGTGCAACCAGGTGTTGCAACTTTCATTTTCTTGAGTATTGGGGATTGAATTACGTTGTCATTATTGCCGCCTCCGTTAACACTGTTACTGAAATTATCGTCGCGCGTGCGTTTACTGGGGTTGGCTTGTGAAGGCTCAACATGGCTTTTAACAGCAGCGACGATTGCTGGGATAGCATTTGCTATTCCCTGGGCAACGATATTTTCTATATCTTGCCTATTAAGAAAGTGATCCTCATTGTTTTGCTCGGATTGGTTAACTTCGTTAACTGGTTCATTAACAGGGTGTTCCATCTGATAATTAACAATATATATATATATATATATATAAGTTATTGGCACAAAATAAATAACAACCAAACGCAATAAAGCAATCACACATAATCATGTCAACACGTATAGCCAAAATTGTCAACTTTGCGACTTTCATATTTCATATATATTTTAGTATGAATCCATACACACCAGATATATTACAAAAGTTTTATTTTAAGTTATTTTACATGATTATATTTTATTATTTATTATTATTATTTTATTATTATTAAACACATAACCACACAACCACAGCCAACTGGCGTCTCAGAAACGACGCTCCCTCTCGTCGTATTTCCACGTGATTCTCTCTCCCACATCCCTAATTCTATTTCCTGCCTCCACCAGCTCCTCACCATAGTGACGGAGTTCAGCCAAGTTTTCTGTGCTCATAGGTGGGTTTGGTGCAGGCTCAGGGTCAAACTGGGGGAAATAGATGCCAGGGTTATTTAAAAGATTCTGAAATTGCCAGTCGTTTGTCCACCATTCTTCCAGCTCTCCTTGTAGAGGTCGGGGGTTGATAATAGGATCTGGGATAGCAGGTTCCAAATTAACTGGGAGTTAGGATTCAACAGGGTAATTGAAGAGGTTTTCATCGGCAGGTCCGATGAGATCACAGTTTTCCAGTTTACGATCCAGCTCCATCCATGGTGGCATTTCCTGGACTTGCCCTGAACTTTCCCCGATTTCCTTTCCTTTGCCTTTATCCTTCAGATCCTCAGTCTTTTTAACACTCCGTGCCGCTGGTTTCTTCCTACGCCCACGTTTCCAGTCCAAGATTCTTCTCCTCTTTTTCGGCTTTGGTTTCTCCTGAGCCTGGGCTTGAAAAGTTAGTGGTTCCTCCGTATCTACCTGGTAGCCAGATGGGTTTCCTGTGGTATCCATATCGGTGCTATGGATAGTAAAGTTTCGGAGTGCCTCCGACAGTTAATTCATGCTGATAACACACATGAAGAAACACACACAAACTTAAGTTAAAGTTTTTATTTATTGTAAATTAAATTTTCACAAAATCACAAAATGGCAATCAGAAAATTAAGTATTTCAAAATAGTTAATTGGGTTAAATCAGTGGCTCTGATACGACCTTTTTCTGTCACGGCCCCCGGCCCGGTGTTATCCGGTCCAGAAACCGCGGGACAGAAACCCGTGGTAATTGTTATTTAATTTGGCAGCGGAAATGTTGACAGGATCTTTTAAACTGAAAATATTTAATTATTTTATTTCACATATTTGGGATAAACCCCATAATTTACATTAAAGGAATTTCACGAGGAAGTTCCCTGTTTTACAAAACATGTTTATTTATTTTACTGAGCCACCTCTTCAAGCTTTAGTGCTACGCGACACTTTTTCCTTGGTTCACAGTAAGTCACCTGAAACATGTTTTAAAAAGATTTTTATCAGCGGGGAAATACTGGCGAGTCACTCAATTTGTACAAAACGACACATTGTTATAATACACAATATTAAGGGTGATTACAATGTTTCTATCAACCAATTACCCCATATCGGTATTTGTCACTTGACTGTGTCTGTGACTATGGTCAGATCACCCATTTGCTAACCCGTTGTCCAATGGTGACGGGTATCAAGTAATGTATACAAAACCCCACATACCGGTAGTAATTGAAGATTACAAAGACTTAATCCCTATAATTATAACTTTGAAAACAAGTAGGGTTTTGGGAAACCAATTTGATAAAAAGAGAATGACTCACTTTGCAAATTTAGACGGGCAGAGTTTTGCCTACTGATTTTAGCCTGGTAACCTAGTTAAATAACAATGCACACGAAACTAGGTCAGTAACTTAATACAACATTTACGATAAACTCACGAAATCAAAACCCTCACGATGAATGACAAAGTATAGCCCGGATTCGGGCAGCACTTAAACATCCATCGGATCGGTTTCAATCGATCGGACATTGTATCGTAGCAGTGATCGAGTTAATACCCTGTATTCGTAGCAGCGCCTTGACACCTTAATACTCGTTTTAAGCAGAATTTGGATGTTTTGAAACTGAATTTTCGAATACAGAAGCAAGTCCCATGCACATGCAATTTATAGCAACATTTTAGGTTTTACGCGGCCTGCGTAAACCTTAACAAGATCTTACTCGGCCCGCGAGGGCCCCCTAGTCTACGTGTAGGGCTAGCGTGTCATAGGTAGGTCCGCCACGTGTGCGACACGTGGCCTAAGCGCTTATTCGGAGAATTTTAAGTTGTCGCGGCCCGCGTAGCCTTACCTTATGGCTTACGCGGACCGCGTGGAAACCAAATTTCTTAAATTCTTGATTTTTAATGAATATTAGGGTTTAAGGGGTCCGGGTTTTCACTTACGGGTCGTTTATGGACATTTTTGCAGGTCCTTACAGTTGTTTTTGGACCACATGTTCCCATGGTGCCAAGTGCTGAGGATACAAAGAAGTTCGAACCTAAAAAACCTGAAAACTATACCGAAACTAATTTTCAAAAGTTCAAACTTGATGCCAAAGCATTTAGCATCATTGCATCTGCATTACCTAATGAAATTTATGCTGGGCTGTTACATTGTAACAGTGCCAAGGAATTATGGGATGCACTTAAGGAATAATTTGGGGGAACTGAAGAAGTAATTGAAAGTAACAGGGAAATTCTGAATCCGGCAGTATGAAACCTTTTGTCACATTAAGGGTTAATCATTGACTCAACAGTTTGAGCGATTCAGCTGTCTCATTAGTGAGCTGAGACTTGTTAAGGTTGTATTTCCAAATTCTACACAAAATAGCAGGTTTCTTAGATCACTACCTGCAAAATGGGATATAATTGCTTTTGTAACCAGAAACTCTGCTGAGTTCAAAGATCTGACACTGACCCAACTTCATGGTAGACTCCTGACCTATGAAAGGGAGTTAAACCAGAAAAAGAAGTTGCAAGAGTCTGGAAAAGTTGCTGATGACTACTCATTTGGTAGCACAACTCTTTTTGGTCAGGAAGAATCTGGTAGCAGTAGTAAGGATCAGAGTTATGATCATTACATTGACATAACTGCTGGAGGAAACTTTAACAACTCTGATTCTCACTGTGCAAATTATGCTTTTACTGCTAATTGTGAAAACCAGATGTCAGATAACTTGAGCTTTGAACTAAATGACTTACAGCACTTTGATCCAACTGATCTTGAAGAAATGGACATTTTGCATCAATTGGCTTTGCTTAGTGTAAGAACAAGCAAATTTTATAAAAGAACAGGGAGAAAATTCCCAGGGTTACATGGTAATTTAAAAGTGGGGTTGGATAAGTCAAAGATCAAGTGCTATAAGTGCAATAGGCTAGGACACTTTGCTAGGGAATGTAGGAGTCAAACCACTGGTCCAATTGTTACTCCTCCCAGCTCAAACCCTAGACCACAAAACCAAAGCACTGTGCACTATTCCCATTATACCCCTGCTGCCCATGTAAACACTGCTCATTATGCAAACCATGTTCCTGTGCATTATGTTCAAACCACTGTCCCTCAAATTCAGTATGTCCAGGCTCCTGTACCTCAGGTTCAAGTGCAACTAGTTGCCCCACAACAAGCTGCACCACCAGCAGTGGTTCAACCAGATCAGCAAAGCTTTTTCACCCAAGGCTTTGTTGACTGGAGCAGCTTACCTGATGAGCTAGGTGATGAAAATTTTGCACTCTATGCTACTAATGATGCTTCTAATGATGAATTTTGTCTTATGGAATTAGAGTCAATACCAGAAGAGCTGGATGCTGAAAAAGGGCAAACAAGTGCTGAAACAGTGGATGAAGTTGCTGAAGCAGTGGTTACTGCTGTTGCTGGTGAACTACTGCTGGAAGAAAGTTCAGAACCTGTGATTGAACCACTGAATGACCCCTGGTCCAAAGAAGATGAGAAGAAGCATGGTGAGAAGGAAGAGAAGGTGACTGATGAGGAAGAGCATACTTGTGATTGTGCCATGATGGCTGCAGCTAAGGTATCATCTCAGGTTCTTGAAAATCTGTGTTCAGACAAATGCATCATAGCATTTGCTAACATTAAAGAGGTGAATGAAAACCTTAGGGATAGAGTGTTGAATGATGAGGTCAAATTTGAAAAGTATTTAAAAGAACTTAAAAACAAATTGGCTGAAAAAGATAAAGAAATATGCAGTCTAAAAGAAGAGCAAAGCATAACCAAGAACCAACTCCAAACTATGGTAGAAAAATATCAAGTTTGCAAAAAGGAGTTGGAATCCACCCAAATCACTTGTGAAAGATGGGTGGAATCTTGCAAAGGTTATGAGGTCATGTTCGAAAAACAGCTTGAAAGCAATGTGAAATTTGGCATAAGATTTAGAAAATATGATGAAATTGAAAACACTGCTGCTAAATAAGCTAGTTCAGTTGAAATAACACCAACCAACAAGAATGGCCAAGAAGTTAAGATAACTGACAAACTTGGTAACAAAATCACCCTGGAAAGATCTGTAGGATCCTCAACCTTTGAGGAAATTGAGAAATACCAATTTAAACCCACATGGTCTGATGAGTGTGACATTCTTGAGAATTTCAAACCAATGGACTTCACAACCACTGATGGTGTAAAAGCTCCTAAAGCAAAGGTCATTCCTCTCAAAGACATCCCAACAGTGGTTCAAAACTCTGTTGCTAAGGAGTCTGAGAAGAAGAAAAGAAGAGAAAAAGTTAAGAACCTGTTTTGTGATTTCTGTGAAAAGAAGAACCATCTAACAAAAGACTGTTTTCATCTAAAAGCATATGATATCAACAAAACAAGTGTCATTGTTCCTGTTGAGAGCTGCATCATCTGTGGTAAAACAAACCACAAAACTCAAGAATGTGTGTATCTCAAAAACTTTGATGTAAAAAAGAATGAGTACACTGCAAAAACATCCTTAAGTTCATCAACATCATATGTCAAGTTCATAAAAAATCAACCACTGTTTGTGCCAGTTTAAACAGCTGTTACAAAACAGCTGAACCAAACATCTGTCAAAAGAGATGTTCAGGTGACTGATTCACTCCCTGCCAATCAATACAGAAGAGTTAAGGGACAACCACCATACCAAAGGATCCCACATGTTTATCAGGTTTACAAAAAACCTTCTAAACCAAGAGTGAACAGGTATCCTTTTGGTTATCAGCAGGTGATTGGTCAAGACCCCCAACAGTGGTTAGAGAAAAACATTCCCAAAAATGTTCAAACCCCTGAGCTAACCACTGTCCATCCACCTGAACTCATCCCAGTCACTGTTGAGACCCCATCCAAAGCCTTATTGGCTTTGGAGACCCTAATGAACTAATCCTTTTACTTCATGTGCAGGGAGCTTCTGCATGCTTAGATAGCCTTTGGTATGTAGATAGTGGAGGCTCCAGGAACATAACAGGATGTAAAGCCCTACTCAAAGATTTCAAAATCCATGGAAGGGGTGATATATCCTTTGGTAATAATAGTAAAGGGAAAGTTCTGGGGTCTGGTACAGTACAGTCTGGTAATGTTAAATTTGAAAATGTCAATCTAATAGACAATCTAAAATTCAACCTCCTGAGTGTCTCTCAAATGAGTGATAAGGGCTATGGCTCTTTCTTCACAAAGGATTGTTGGACCAGAAATGGTTGAAAAGATTGAAGCAATAATAAAAAATGGAAAAACTCAACTTGTTGCTCAAATAAGTGGCAATGTTTATGTTGTTGATAAGTCAAAAGAGAGCCCCAGGACTGATGCCTGTCTGTTCTCAGCTGCCTCAAACAAAGAGACAGAATTATGGCACAGGAGATTGGGGCACACAAATCTCAAGACAATCACTACTATTTCAAAACATGGGTTAGTAAGAGGTTTACCTCAAAAACTGTTCACCTATCCCGAGCATTGTGTTTCCTGCCTAAAAGGAAAACAACATAAAAGCTCATACAAATCAATTGAAGAGTCCAAAACAACCAAATGTTTGCAAATGCTTCATATGTATTTGTTTGGCCCAGTTAAAGTCATGAGTCTTAAGAAAAAGAGATATTGTTTGGTTATTGTTGATGACTTTTCTAGGTTTACATGGACTTACTTTTTACACTCAAAAGATGACACTGCAGGCATTCTGCAAGACTTTGTGAAACAGGATGAAAAGCAGTTTGACTTACCAGTAAAAATCTTCAGAAGTGACAATGGCACAGAGTTTAAAAACAAGGAGTTAGATGATTTCTGTGTGTCAAAGGGAATTGTAAGGTAGTACAGCATTCCAAGGACACCAGAACAAAATGGGGTTGTTAAGAGAAAGAACATGACTTTGATTGAGGCTGTCAGAACCATGCTTGCTGATTCAGGTTTGCCATTAACTTTTTGGGCAAAGGCAGTAAACACTGCTTGCTATGTCCAAGACAGAGTTTTAATCAACCCCAGGCATCAAAAGACTGCCTATGAACTGCTGTATAAAATAAAGCCATTGATTTCATATTTCAAAGTTTTTGGCTGCCCATGCTTCATTTTAAACTTAAAAGATTCTATCTCAAAGTTTGCAGCCAAAATTGATTGTTTTTATCATCTGGGATACTCAACCACTGCTAAGGCCTACAAAGTGTTTAACACAAGGACTAAGACAGTGGAAGAGACTTTGAATGTAAAGTTCAATGAACTTTTCATCAATGAAAATCCCAGCAAATCCTGCAGATTTATTTGATCTTGATAAATTCACATTTGAAAGTGTTGCTGTCAAGCCTAACAATGCAGGTCCATCAGAAAACTCATCATCAGACTATGGATATGAAATCATCATTCCACAACAAAAGTCTGCATCAAATGGAAGAGCAGCAGATGTTCAAAACAGCTGTCAAAGTTCAACCACTGCTACCTCAACAGTTGTTGACCAAAGTAGCCCATCAACCCCTGCTTCCACATCATCAAACACTGTTGATTAAAGTCCTCAAACAGTGGATCAAAGTCAGCATGTGTCCACACCATTACCTCTTATTCCACCACCTTTTGAAACCACTGCTGGATCATCAAAGTCACCAGCAGTGGTTAGCTCAGATGATTCACATCTGCAGCCTTCCCCACTTAATGCCATTGTTCCATACCAAGGAGATCGTATCTTCTTGAAATCTCATCCACCTGACCAAATCATTGGCAACATCAATGAAGGGGTGCTCACAAGAAGTCAATCCCAAAACATTTTTCTTTTTGCTGGTTTCCTATCTCTCCATCAGCCAGTCAAGTACCAAGAGGCACTAAAAGGCAACAGCTGGGTAGAAGCCATGCAAGAGGAGCTCCAACAGTTTAGAAGACAACAAGTTTGGGAGCTTGTACCATTGCCAGAGGGTGTGAGTCCTATTGGCACAAAATGGGTCTTCAAAAATAAAACTGATGAAAGGGGTATTGTTGTCAAGAATAAAGCCAGGCTTGTGGTTCAAGGATTCAGACAGGAAGAGGGCATTGACTATGATGAAACATTTGCCCTTGTAGCAAGATTAGAAGCTATCAGACTATTCCTGGCCTTTGCTGTCAACCACAACATCAAGGTGTATCAAATAGATATCAAATGTGCATTCCTCTATGGTAAGATTCAAGAAGAGGTTTATGTTTGTCAACCTCCAGGCTTGGAGGATCCATTTAATCCAAATCATGTCTACAAGCTAAATAAAGCTTTGTATGGCTTGAAACAAGCACCAAGAGCCTGGTATGAAACTCTTTCCACCTTTCTACTTTCCATTGGTTTCACAAGAGGTAAAATAGACAAAACACTGTTTCTAAAATGGAGAGGAAAGGATTTGATGATTGTCCAGATTTATGTGGATGACATCATTTTTGGAAGCACATGTAACAAAATGTGTGAAGAGTTAGGAAACTCATGACAACTGAGTTTGAAATGAGTGCAATGGGTGAACTCCAGTGCTTTCTTGGTCTCCAAGTAAGGCAACTGCAAAATGGCACTTTTATCCATCAAGGAAAATATGCCAAAGAACTTTTAAAGAAATTTGAGATGGATGATTGTAAACCATGTAGTACACCCATTGCAAACAATAAAATAGTCATGTCTGATGAAAAGGATGATTTGGTTGATCAAACTTTATATAGAAGCATGATTGGGTCTTTATTGTACCTAACTGCATCTAGGCCAGACATCATGTTTGCAACATGTGTTTGTGCAAGATCCCAGTCAGCCCCTAGAAAGTCAAACCTTATTGCTGTAAAAAGGATATTCAGATACCTAAAAGGTGCTCCCACATTTGGTATCTGGTATCCAGCTGATGGTAAAATTGAGCTTTCAGGTTTCTCAGATAGTGACTTTGCAGGATGTGACAAGACAAGGAAGTCCACTTCAGGAGGGTGCCAATTCCTAGGCAATTGCTTAGTGTCTTGGCAAAGCAAAAAGCAAGCAGCTGTTTCCACATCCACTACTGAAGCAGAGTATATAGCTGCTGTAAGCTGTACAGCCCAACTGATTTGGCTTCAAAATCAGTTGCTGGATTTTGGTATCACTGTCCTAAAGACACCTCTCATGTTGAATAGTCAGGCAGCAGAAAATATCATCAAAAATCCAGTTTCCCATTTAACCACCAAGCACATTGATATCAGATATCACTTTGTGAGGGATTGCTATGAAAAAGGTTTGATTTCTCTGCACCATGTTCCAACTAAAGATCAGCTGGCAGATGTGCTAACCAAAGCATTAGACACATCCACTTTTGAAAGCTTGATCTCTAGGATTGGCATGCTGAACATGGAATAACAGGCAAAATCCTGTTTTTCTATGTGTAAAAGCATTAAAATGTTTTCAGAAAATCAAAATCCCATCCTTAAAAATAGCTAAAAATGAATTTTTCATTAAATCCTTAAAAGTCTGCCATAACCACTGTTTTGTTCAAACATCTGTTCTGCTTAAAAATCTGTCTACTGCTGAAAGTCAACCCCTGTTCTCTCATTTCCTTGATAAGCACCGTTGTTCAAAATCAGTGTTTTTATCCACTGATATGCTATCCACTGATAGTAAAAATCACCCACTGCTTTCATTATTACCGTTGCAACCACTGATCTTGTTCCATCAGTGGTTTTCATAAAACACTTGTCCTTCAATTCATCAGGGGTTTGTACATAGCGGTCAAATCTTGTAACTGCTGCCACGTTAGCATTCACTTTTTCCACTATAAAACCCTGAGCAAAACCCCCAAACAGGGTTTTACTGTCGAATCGAATTCACAAAAATTCCTTTCTCAAAGCAGTTATCATCCATTTCTCACAAATCATTCATCGTTCTTCTTCTTCTTCAAAATGACAAAATCAAAGTCTTCATCTTCTAAAAAGGCCACTCAAATGGATACCACACCCATTGAAATTCCATACAAATCTCCTCACTATTGGTACACAATGTCTATCGCCTATGTCATCAGTCTAGGTCATGTCAGTAGCTTGTAATAGGGGTTAAAGTGTAAAAAGTTAAAGTTATTTGTATTGTAATCCATTTCGCACGAAATGGATATTGTAAGGCCATTTCGCACGAAATGGACTTTGCCATTTCGTACGAAATGGTCTGTCCATTCCATGCGAATTGGAAACCCTATATATAGGGGTGTTGGGTTTTCCATTTGGTACGGTTCGGTGAAAGTTGTCACGAAGTGCTGTCAAATTCTCTGCGTGTATTAACGTCTAAAATCAATGGAAAACCAGTTTAAAGTGTGTTTCTCTGCTTCTACTCATATTCTAACACCGATTCTCAGTTACTAGATTGTTTTCGCCTCTCTAATGACTTAGATTTGACTCAGACTGACTCATTTAGGTCGAATATCGATCCTACAAGTGGTATCAGAGCACAGGATGAGTCAAATCGGCTGAATCAGTGCTTTGAATGGTTTAGAACTCTCTACTTCTACTCATTCTTGGATTTTTGAACGATTCCACGGACAAAATGGACTGAGATTTGGATATAACATGTAAAACACCATTTTAATCAATCCTTCAAAGTTACAGACCTTAATTCGGATTAAAATTGATAAAAAAGTATCAAAAACATCATTTCATGTGAACATGTATCATTTCGTATGAAATTTGTGTCCATTCCGTATGAAATGAACCATTTCGTGTGAAGCTTTACCAAATCGTTTGAAAATTGTGTCCAATTCGCACGAATTGGACCATTTCGCTTGAAAATCCTAATTGTCTGATCATTTCGCACGAATTGGAACTTTTTTACTCATTTCACACGAAATGGCATTCCAATTTGTTTGAAATTATCATTTCGCTTGAAAGATCATTTCGTTTGAGGTTCATTCCGTTTGAAAATCCAAACCGTGTGGAAGTCATTTCGTTTGAAAAGTAAATTTTTCAAAAACTTAGAAAATTTTTTCAAAACTGTTTTCATAGTTTAAAATGGATAACCAAGAATTTTATAACATGTTTTCCGGAGGGGGAATGACAGCAGTTCAAACTCCAGCGAGTATTGTGCAGAACGTAAACATGGAAAATGAACTTGGTACAATGCAAAAGCCACCAAAATTAATGAACAATGACGAATATTCAGGGTGGTCAGAGAGGTTTAAAACCTGGATACAGGCAAATCATTTTGAGTGTTGGATGAAAATTGAGTCAAAGTATGTACCTCTGACAAATGGAGCGGGTATTGAGAAAACACTTAATCAGTTAACTCCGGTTGAACATGATAGTTTTAAAGCCGAGAAGTAAATGATGAGTATCTGCAACAAGCAATCAAAGAAGATATTTTGGTTTTGCTACAAAATCAAAGTGACTCGCAGTTTATCTGGAATTCACTAAAAGTCAAGTTTCTTGGAAGTGTTTCGATGATAAAGAGCAAGACGGCATTGCTGAAAAAGGAATTTGATATTTTTACTGCTATCAAGGGTGAATCAACCAAAGAGTTGATCGAGAGATATTGTCATTTGGTTGTAGAAATGAAGCGTTTGAGCATTAACAAAATAGATGAAGAATGGGCTGACAAGCTGGTAGATGCTTTACCGTATGATGAATGGGGCACATATTTGTTGGTTTTGAAAAATAACTTGGAGTATGTTGGTTTCAATCTTAGCACGTTTATCGAGAAAATTGAATCGCATGAGCTTGAACTTAAAAAGATCAGAAAAATGAAATCAGCTAATGTACAACAAGATGTTCAGTTGTATTACAAAGGAAGCTCATCAGCAACATCTACCCCAAGTCCAAAAATTCAGACAACATTTAGTGCTGATTCTACATCAGGAGTTTCTCAAAGCACACCAAGCAACAGCCATTCATCATTTACAAGCTTTGAACCAAATCCTAAGGTTCAGAGTTCACAAAAACAAGCTTATACTCAAAGCTCTTTAGGGTCAAACAATCAAAGTCACGGTCAAGGGATTCTGTGCAATATAGCTGTGAACATCAAGAATGCTCAAGATTTTACAGAATCAGCAGCAAAACAGCATATAGCACTACTTGCTTCAGTACTTGAATCCTATGAAAGTCTTGTTGCCGGGAGGATTGGTAATCCTGACATGATGAAAGAAGACTACGATCAGATTGATCCAGAGGAGCTAGAACTCATAGATATCAAATGGGGTATGGCGAGTCTTGTGAGGAGGGCACAAAGGTTTATGGAAATAATCGGACGAAACAGTCTCGCATGAACTGATTGTAAGCTTGGATTTGACAAAGCAAAGGTTACATGCTTCAAATGCAAAGAAAAAGGGCATTTCAAACGTGAGTGTCCAAATAGGGAAGTGAACAATCATTAGAATCCATTCACAAATGACTACTACCGACAAACAATCTGTCACAAAATAGTCAACAACCTTTCAACCCAAGACCTCAAATTGAAAACAAAGCAGAAAATGCTCTTTTAGTTAATCAGGATGATGAGAAGATTCCGGAAGGGTTTAGTTGGGAAAAATATGTTCCTGGTGAGGGTCTTGCTATGATGGCGGAGATTATTGAAGAGCCAGAATGTGTTGTTGAAACTGAGGAAGTCGGTGAAGTAATGAGTGAAGAGAGTCCGGCAGAGCTTGAAGAGGCAGCAGCAGAAGTTTATTATTATCAATCAGAACAGGAGATTATTGCTAATTCTTTTAAATCCATAATGCATCCTAACATGTTTGATTCTTTTGCAGGATTCTTCAGCGAACCAACTACAGGTTTTTGTCCACAATATGACGTCGAAAAAGCTCCAGTTGAAGAAATCATAGATGTTTCTAAAGATATGAATGAAGAAAATCTGAAGGAGATAGATGACAAGGCGCTGATGGTCAAGCTGAAAGAGGTAGACAAAACTCAAGAGTCAGTGTCTGTCGAAACGGAGTCTGTCAAAACGGAGTATGTCAAAACGGAGTCTGTCAAAACGGAGTCTGTCAAAATGGAGTCTGTCAAAACAGAGTCAATCGAAAAGGAGTCAGTCGAAAAGGAGTCCGAGTTCAAATTAGAAAATCTGGATATCAAATCAGGAGAAAAATCAGAGTCTGAGTCTGACGGGTTTAGTAAACCAGAAATTGAAACTGATAAAGAAGAAAAGGTTTTTGAAAAGATTGATCCAATTCCTGAAACACCATGCGAAAACTGTTTAAAACCCTACATGGATTGTCTTGAAAAAGACAAACAGTTTCAAGAATTGAAGAAATATACTGACAACGTAAAATTTGATCTTAATGATGTGAAAGAAGCTTATGACACTTTATCATGTTCAATCAAAATGATTCAAAAGGAAAGTATAGAAAATGATAAAGCTACTAAGTTGTTCAAAGAAACTGTCATGGAAAAGCAGATGGAGATTAACATTCATCTGGACACAATCGCATCTTTGAAAAGGAACTTGAATTGATGCGTATTGAAAAAGAAAGAGTTGATAAGAAATTGATCAGTTATATTGCTTTATCTTATGTGATTGATCAAATTGTTCCCCAACTACCTGATGCTAAACCTGCCTCCAACTATGTTCCACCCCCAATGTGAAATCATTATACACAGAAATATCCAGATGGGGTGGAAGCAGCTTTGAATCTCAAGTTGAGAACTGTAGAGAATGAGTTACCGGAAAACATTGATGTTACATTCTCTCCATCTGACACTGACAACGAGTCACAAGTGATTAAAACTGTTGTTGACCAAGTGTTGGATGAAGAAAGTGATAACTCTGATTTCGGAACGGTTAAAACTCATTTGGAGAATTCCAATTCTGATTCTGAGGATGATGGGAACTTTCTTGATAAGTTCATACCAAAATCAGATAAAGTTGTGGATGACGATTCGATCATTGTGGCATACACGATGACCGGAACTGACAAACTATATACTGATTTTGAGTACCCGATTCAGAATGCAAAACTGGAAAATGTTGAAAAGGTTTATAAGCTTGTGGAAATTGACATTTCAGAGGTTAACAACAACGTATTTCTATCAAAACCGAAAAAGTCTTTTGGGAAACAACAACCAAATAACCCAGGAAAGAATGAATGGGTGGGTAACAATGGTCATAACAAAGAGGTTAAGCCAAAAGAAAAGTTGAGTGAGGTATTTGTTGCGGGAAAGAACACAGTTGCTGAAAAAGATTATATTTTTAGTCAGAAAGCAATTAACGATTTCAATGCAGCCAAAAAGTTGAATGATGAGACCAACAGATCCACTTTTGTTGAATATGACAAAAGAATTTGTTATCGCTGCAATGAAATTGGTCACATGGCCAAACAGTATGTTAAGAAGATTGAAAAACCAGTTTTCCAGAAACCCAAACCTAAAACTTCAAATGATGTTAAAGGTAAAACACTGATGGTTTCCCCCGTGCGTATTCTGAAACGCGGTGAATCTTTGAAGTCTGAGGATAAGCCAAAATCAACCTTTGAGATTGGTGAATCTTCAAAATCTTCAAAGACTTCAAAGGTTTATCCTAAAACGAAGATTTTTCAAAATCAATCATGGGTGGAGAAACCTAAACAATCGTTTGAAGAAAAGAAAATGGAAAAGGTTTTAAAATCTGAGCCGACAGTTGTTGTAACTAACAATGAAAATCTTAAGTTTGAATTGGAAAAATTGATTGAGGAATTCCCACCAATCAAGGAGGGAGATCTAAAATCAAAGTCAAAACCTGTTGTTCCAAACGTTGTCTTCAACATTCCAAAAGTTCACGTAGCTTATGATCTTGTATTTGGTAGTGTTCCAAATGTGAAGAAATCTTGGGCATCATTGTTTGAGTGAATGTCTTTGATGTGTGCAGGGGCTTCCGAGGTCGATCATCTCCAAGTGGATCATGGATAGCGGCGCCTCGAGGCATATGACTGGGATGTTAGCACTACTCTATGATGTCAAATCAATTAATGGAGGATATGTTGGCTTTGCGGGAACTCAGGGAGGAAGAATCGTTGGTGAAGGAATTCTTACCAATGGAGTTGTAACGTTTGATAAAGTGAACTACATTGTTGAACTTGAAAACAATCTGTTGAGCATATCGCAGATTTGTGACAAGTCGTTCACAGTTCATTTTACAAAAAAATGAGTGTTTGATCATTAAACCAGGATTTAAAATTCCAGAGGATATGGTGTTGATGCGCGCTCCCAGTGAAAACGATTTGTATGTCCTAGACATGAGTGTCGCAACAACATCAGACAAAAAGGCACAATGTTTTGTAACTAAAACAAAAGCAACTGAAAAAGAATCAAGAATGTGGCATCGTAAGATGGGTCACATTCATGTGAGAAAAATGAATTTCTTAGTTGACAATGATCTTGTTGAAGGTGTTAATCTGAAAAATTTTCATCTGAATGATGATTATGTATAATGCAAAAAGGGTAAGCAAACGAAGAAGTCACACCCAAAGAAGCTCTTGAACTCCATCAGACTACCGCTCGAAAGACTCCATATGGATCTTTTAGGACCGGTAAATGTGAAGAGCGTAAGTGGAGATCTGTATTGTCTAGTGGTCACTGACAACTTTACAAGATTTTCATGGGTGATGTGTCTCGAAAGAAAAGATGAAACGTTTGATTCGTTGATGATTTTATTCAAAAAGATGGAGACGTTGTACAAACTGCCGATCAGAAGAATTCGAAGCGACAACGGAACAGAGTTTAAGAACAACCGTATGCTCGAATTTTGCAATAACAAAGGCATTCTTCATGAATTCAGTGCACCGTATACTCCACAACAAAACGGTGTCGCAGAACGAAAGAATCGCACACTGATTGAAACAGCTCGAACTATGTTAGCCGATTCCAAATTGCCGATATTATTTTGGAGTGAAGTAGTTGCTGCAGCATGTTACACGCTAAATCGTGTTCTTACAGTAAAGAAGTACAAGAAAACCTGCTTCGAAATACTTCATCGCTATAAACCAAATCTGAAATTCTTAGAACCTTTTGGATCACCATGCACATTTATCCATCCAGATGGTAAATTTGGTGCAAAAGTTAACGAAGGTTTTTTTGTAGGTTATGCAAGTCCACTAAAGAGAGTATTTGTTCCATGCTTGGGGAAGGTTATCAAGTTCAGCATGTTGACTGTCAGAAGTTTACTGTTCCGGAACAACTTCCCGGAAACAGATTGCTTTTTGATTATGATAAACTCTGGGAGTCTTTCCAGTTGCCGAATGAGCCTAGTGAGGAGGAACTAGCATACTTATACCAACAACAGTAGTCTTTTTCGCAAGAACAAGTAGCAAGACTGTTGGTAGTTTCCTCACCCACCGTGGGTTCTAATGATCATGAGGCCGGTCTAAGTGGAACTGCACACGAACCCCCAGAAGAACCAGCTCCAACATTTGATCAATCTGACGACTCAGAATCGGAATCCGATTCGATTTTTGACGAGGAACCAAAGATTGCAACGTCAGAAGCTGTGGATCACACGGGAGATCAGGATATCACAAACTTGCAGTCAGAAGTGAGCGTGCCAGACATAGTCATGCCGAGAACTTTTTCTTATCATCCATCGGAACAAATCATTGGTGATCTTCAAAGTGGAGTGAAAACACGCGATCAAATCAAAAAAGGACTTGCATGTTTTTATTCATCTATAGCTCCTTTACAAGTAGACTTCTCATTGAAATGTTTTATCTCGCAGGTGGAGCCGAGAACATACAAAGAAGCATTGACCGAGGAAAGCTGGGTAAATGCAATGCAGGAGGAGCTTCTACAATTTGAGAAACTTGGAGTGTGGAGGTTGGTTGATCTTCCTAAAGATCAGAAGCTGATCAAGACCAAGTGGGTCTTCAAGTGTAAACGAGATGATAGAGGGGTGATCGTGAGAAATAAAGCACGTTTGGTAGTTCAAGGTTTTAGTCAGCAAGAAGGCATCGACTTTACTGAAGTGTATGCGCATGTTGCTCGACTCGAGGAAATTAGAATCTTCAAGGCATTCGCGTCTTGGAAAGGATTCAAGGTCTACCAACTAGATGTAAAATCTGCATTCCTCTACGGAAAGATCAAAGAAGAAGTGTACGTTGGACAACCACCGGGGTTTACCGATCCAGTGCATAAAAACAAAGTCTATCTACTCGACAAAGAGCTTTACGGTTTACACCAGGCCCCGAGAGCCTGGTACGAGATGCTTTCCCAACATCTGCTGGCCGACGGGTTCATCAGAGGGACTGTCGATAGCACTTTGTTTACAAAAGAGGTTGCAGGACATCTACTCATCGTGCAGATTTACGTGGATGACATAATCTTCGGATCGACAAATGAAGAATTGTGCAAAGAGTTCGAGAAGGTTATGAAGAAAAAGTTTGAAATGAGTTCAATGGGGGAGATGAAGTTCTTCCTAGGGCTGCAGGTTGAGCAACTGCCCAATGGAATATTCATTCACCAAACCAAATATGTGAATGATGTGCTGGAAAAGTTCAATATGTCTGAATCATCTCCAACATCAACCCCTCTGGCTCAAAATCATGGGATATGTCCGGATGAAAGCGGTGAAAAGGTGGATGAGACGCACTATTGGTCGATCATTGGATCCTTAATGTATCTGACTGCGTCAAGACCGGACATCATGTATCCAACTTGCCTCTGCGCCCAATATCAGTCAAGTCCGAGACAGTCACACATGACGATTGTGAAGAGAATTTTATGGTATCTTAAAGGTTGCCCAAGCACCAGCTTATGGTATCCTAAATCTGGTGACTTTTCTCTTACTGGTTATGCTGATTCTGACTTCGGGAGCTGTAAGCTTAATGCAAAGTCCACAACTGCTGGGTGTCAGTTCTTCGGAACTCGGCTTGTTACTTGGCAGTGCAAGAAACAAACCACAGTCGCTCTCTCAACCTATGAGGCTGAATACGTTTCAGCTTCCAGCTGTTGCTCTCAGATCCTCTGGATCCAGCAACAGATGAGGGACTATGGTTTGCAGTTCTTGGATACTCCAATCTTTGTGGACAATGAGGCAGCAATAAATATAACTAAACATCCGGTGCATCACTCTAAAACGAAACATATTGAGATTCGACATCATTTCATCCGTGATTGCTACGAGAAGAAATTGATTCGAATTGATCATATACACACCGATGATCAGAGAGCTGATTTTTACACAAAACCCTTTGATAAAACAAGATTTAACTATCTTTTAAACTTGAACGGGTTGAAAATTTTGTTTTTTGGGAGGGTAATAGAGTGTGAAGCTGAGGAGGATGGCGATCAGAAGTGATCTGCGTCTTGTTGTCAAGTTTCTGTACAGTTTTATTTTCTGCTTTTGTTAAAACCAAAAACACAAAAATATGTTTTTGATTTTAGGGGGAGAAAGTTTTCAGAAAATACAAAAACATGATAAAATTTCAAAATAAAAAAAAATGATAAGATTTCAAAAAATCCAAAAACAGTGAAGAAGTAAAAAAGAGTTTGTGTAAAAAGGGGAAATGATAGTACATCAGCTAGACAGTTGCAGTACGCTAAAGAATTGTATAGTTTAAAAGTAGTGTTAAGCAGTCTCGCTGATGATGTGCCGATAGGTTTTTACACATTTAGTAAGTTTGTTCGGGATATAAACCTAAATCATTTCTTGCTTATTACATGGGGAACATCTCTCGGATATATAGGTAACCCCTGAAATCCTGTTTGAAAGGCTCCATTTCTGACATACTAGGTCTTTGTACGTCTTGATATCTGGGGTATTATACCAGGACTTCTGATTTTGCGGGAGCAATAGCCTAGTCCTCGTATAAAACTTTGCGCTACTTTAAATCTTAAAGCCCGCCATCATCATAAAAAATGATGAAACATTGAAAAATGCTAATCATGTGCTGTTGTAAAGAAGATCCCCAAGGGGGACCCACCTAAAAGTCGAGCCATCATCTCTCTGATTTTGCGGAAGCAATAGCCTGAGCTCTCATGGCCTCGCATTAACCCAATTACAGATATCATTAGTGTGTACTCACCTGTAAGACTGAATATAGTGGTCTGGATACGGGAGTATATTCTGAGGTGGTACACGCGTATAAGTTAAGCCTTAAAACACTAATTCGTATCCTGAACAAATTGAAATTTGTGTGAGAATTTAAATTGGATCAGTATATCGGCAATCACTGTGAATTTTTTAATGCTTAGTATGAAATCAAAGCTTAACGGTAATGGTAGCTTGTCAGCAGCTGATATGATCCCCTAACACGCTCACCAAAAATATGTTTGTACAGTTTACTATTTCTTAAAACCCAAAAATATTTCTTGTTTGTTTTCAAAAAATATTATAAAATCCAAAAAGATTTGATATTTTCATCTTATTTTCGACAACAGACGTTGGGGATCTGATGATCAAAGTCTCAAGTGCTAAACAAGTTGGAACATGTGGGTTGGATAAGAAAAAAATTGTGAAAAGTGTTGGTAATTGCTCGAAATGTTTAAAAGTTCATTAATTTGAACTTAAATCTGTTTCAATAAGTCAGCAAGATCAGAAATTGGTTAGCCAAGGTCATTAACTTGGACTTGACAGGCTAAACAGTTGACCAGGGTCATTAACTTGGACTTGGTTAACTGGGTGTGGTGGTAAATTGTTAAAAATTAAAAAAAAAAAAAGTTGAAAAAAAATTCAAAAATCTTGAAAAAGTGTTGATTCACACGAGATGACCATTTCGCACGAAATGGCCATATTGTTTTAACAATTGGCCAGATTGTTTCAAATGAACCATTTCGTACGAAATGGTCACACCATCTCAAATGTTCATTCCATGCGAAATGGACTCATCTATATAAAGGGTTCCAAATCGCTTGAAACCATCATTTTCTCCATTTCGCACCAAACAGAAACATTCAAACGAATTGAAGCGACTCACTGATTTCTTGTGATTCAAGCCGAAATCTTGTTAAATCGTTGATCGGAATCTGTTTATAAGTTGGTTTGTTCAACTTATAACATGGGAAAGGTGAGGATTGAGTTTAATTTGAACCAGATCTGTCAAATTTGTTTGAACTCCGATGAACAGAACTTAAATCTTAGATCTAGGGATGTATAATGGTCTAAGTTGAATGAAATCCACATCAGTGTGATCGGATTGTGTTATAGATTAGATCTAGGGGTTCAAGTTGAACCAAATATCTGGAATTCGCATGAACTCGGTAGAACAGGAACTTTGAACATAGATCCAGGGTTATTTTGTGGACCAAATTGAATGAAAAACACATCCATGTACTAGGAATCTGATAAAGAACAAGTCTTGGGTTTCAATTTCATCATCAAAACATGTTTTAACCAATCTGCAAATCACTGTTCATGGATGAGTTTCAAGCGAAATGATGACCACAATTTCATACGAATTGGCCATTTCGTTTGAAACATCAATTTGTTTGAATCGGTCATTTTGTTTGAGACTGTTCCAATTCATTTGAGTTGGCCATTTCGTTTGAAATCCAATTCGCTTGAAACACCATTTCGCGTGAAACACCATTTCGCGTGAAACACCATATCGCATGAAACCAATCACATGAAAATAGCCATTCATTTGAAAGCCATTTCGTGTGAAGTATGTTTGTTTTGAAAATTGTTCAAAAGTGTTTAAATTGTTGATTGTGTTTATGTTTCAGGTTTCGAATGTGCAGTTTGATCTGTCACACAACACTTGTTGTGTATACGATGAAGAGTTACCAAAGATGGCTGTATTCAAAGATATTTTGGAATTCATGAAACGTCTACCGATTCAAAAGGCGTTGACGAATCAGCACAGAGTTTTCAGATCCCATATTGAACATTTCTGGAAGAATGCTACGTATGATGAAGAGAGTAAAGTGATAACTTCAAGTGTTAGCCTAAATGGTGAAGATAAAGAGATAGTCATCACTGAACAGCTTGTCCGTGAAGTGTTAGATTTTCCGGATGATGAAAATTCACCAACAAAGTTTCCAGAAAGAATGGTTAAAGGTTGCATGTTGAGAATGGGATACAGTGGTCCGTTGAACAAAGCAAATTATTTGAAAGCATGTTTTCCGAAATCATACAAGTTCTTCATTCATTCAGTGGTTCACGCTCTTAGTCATAGAAAGGGTGGATATGACGTGATAAGAGATTACCAGATGTGTATGGTAACAGCATTGGTTTTGAACAAGAAATATAATTTTTCAAGAATTGTGTTTCACTATATGAAAGACAACATTATTTCGGGAAGTAAGAGTTGGGTGTATCCTAGGTTCGTGCAAATGATGCTTGATCATGCTTATCCGGATCTAGTGAAAGATGAAGATAATGATCTATTGACGTTGTATCACATGGATAACGAGACGTTGATCATATTATCCAGGTATCACAAAAATTGGCCAGAACCGAAGACAAAGGCAGAATTTTTTGGATTCATCAAGAGTGCTAATTATGAAGATCCAGATCCAGTTAATCCTCTGAAGTGGAGAAATGATGAAGAAATGAATGAAAAGAGTGCAGCAGATGAATTAACCAAGTTAGCAGAATTCAAGGAAACACGAAATGAATGGTTTACAAAAGAAGAAAAGAAGAAAGGGAGTAGAAAGAGAACTCCTAAAGTTCAGACAGAAGAAGGTTCGTCGTCACAACCACAAAAGAAACGCTAGAAGAAAACTGTTGAAACAATGCTGGTCGATGAACCAGAGGAAGATGAAACAGAAGCTGATGCTGAAAGAGATCAAGGTCGTTTATCTCCTGAATCTAAACAATTATTGAAGTCTCTTAATGAAAATCTTGAACCTGAGAAAGCAGCTGGTGAGAAAGTGGGTGACGATGAAGAAAAAAGCTCATCTGATTCAGAGGTTGATGAAACTGAGCGTTGGAAAAAAGTAATTTCTGATCCAAAAAATAAATAAAAAACAGAAGAAGAGAAAAAGGAGTGAAGATGACGATGATGAAACGTATGTTCCATCTCCAGAACATGTTCAGAATGTTCAAACACCACCATCATCTGGAGGTAGGAAGAAGTCTAATGCAAGGAAACGTATTGTATCTCCTGCAGCACGAAAGTTGAAAATCAAGTTCAAATCAAAACCTATCTAAGAACCAAGTCAACCACTATCACCTCCACCACAAGCTGAACAACAACCATCACTACTACATCAATCATCACCTGAACCTCAACCTCAATCACCACCACCACATCAATCACCACCAAAACAACCATCACCACCAAAACAACCATCACCACCACAATCACCATCACAACTTCATATTTCTACACTTACACATGAACAACCTGTTATAACTTCACCACACATTCTGCAAACACCACCAACTTCACAACCACTAGTACAAACAACTCCTAGATCGTCTAGATTTAAAATTTTTTTGAATATTCCAGAGAATATATACCTCTTGACGATATTAGAGATTTTAACTTTGTAACTGATGATGTTGTAAAGAAATTACAAAAGAAAGTGGAAGAGGTGTTAGTGGAGAATAAGAAGTTGGAGAAGCATGTCAAGTCTGTCAAAGTGGAAAACTTATCTTTGCTAAAGAAGGTTGAAGTCGATCAAGCTGATATTGATATACTGAAGGTTCGAATAGCTGAGTTAGAAGAAGAAAAAGCTCAAAGAGATGAACAAAATGAATACTTCAAGCTGAAGAACAAAGAATTGGAAGCTAACAATGCAAAGAAAGAACATGAAATATATATGATGAATAAAGTATTGGAGAATTTGATCGGAAAGTTTGTTGAACAAATATTTGAAGAAATCGAGCCTGAGGAAGTCAGAGCACGGTGTAAAGCTGAGATCGAAGCTGAAATGAAAAACAAAGGCAAAGGTATTCAAATTGAAAGTGTTGCTGAAGTGACTGAAAGGGAAATTGTTGTGACAGAACCAATAATAGATCCTGAAACGTCTATTCTTGATCTTTGTCCTATATCTTCAATTTCTGGTGTGTTTGATGATGATGTAGAAGATGATGATGTAGAGGATGATGATGAAGAAGATGATGATGTAGAGGATGATGATGAAGAAGATGATGAAGAAGAAGATGATGATGATATTATGAAAGATAATGCAGATGATGTTTATTCTGCAAATAGTGACAATGATGATGATGGCAATGATGACGATGATCAAGGTTCTACAGGCATAAAAGTTACTAAAATGTCAAACGAAGAGAAGATTGATGAATATCTTCATGATGATGCTAATGAAGAACCTGAGAATGCTGAAGGTGAGGGGGAGCATGATGATACTAAGAATGTTGATGAAAGTGATGATCATGTTACAAGACTGATTCTACGTCTTGAGCATGGAGTAGAGGAAGGTGAAATTTTGCACACTTACACATTAGCTGAGATCATCAAGATGACTCGTGTTGATGAAAATGAATTCAAGTTTGATTTTGAAGAAGAGTTGAATAAGTTCGACATCAATCAGTAGCCTGAATATCAGTATAAGTACGTTGAAGAAGCTAATAACTATGATAAAGTTGAAGTTGAAGACTGGAGTGATGAAGACCAGTCTGAGAATGTGAATGTTGATACTTCTAATTTTCCCACGCTTGCTGAATTCTTCAGTCAAGTGAATGAAGATGAATTAAGAAGAAAGGTTGCGGAAAGTGTAAAGAACAAGAGTTTCCATGAAATGTCAAAGGATGAACAGTGCGAAGAACGTAAGAAATGGTTCAGAAAAGATTCTGAAAGAAAGTTTAAAAGACCGCTGAAGTACTACAAGAGAGACAGAGAAGTTTCTTTGGGAGATATAATCAGTTGGGGGTATTTGCCTCAAGTTAATGCGTATGCAATTCGAAGGGAGTTATGCGTTCAATATTTTGCGTATATTCAAGACATAATGTCTCTGCCATGGTGGGACGTAGAAGAACTACCCAAGGTCAGAACATTGTCTTATCCTGTCAGGGAACGCGATATGCCAACATGGGGTTTAATGAAGTTCGAAGCATTTAAAGAGTTCAAACACTGGAAGCCGCACTATCTGAAGAAAGTGAAGAAGATAGATCCGGTGACCGGCATTGAAGAAACAATCTTGCAAATAAAAAAGCCAAGAGTGATAAAGAATATTCCATTGCCAAAAATGGAGCAAGATTTTCACAAAGGGTTCTTATGTTGGGTCTACAGCTGCATGTCAACTGAAGCAGTGATTACTTACAAAGTGGAGAATGAAATCAGATACATTCATTTGTATGATCCGATGTCGATTGTGAACTGCTCAACAAAAGATATCAAGTGTTTGTTCGTAAACAAGATTGGTTACAAAGCTGAAGATAAAGACCAAGCATTGCAGTTTCAGAAAGTTGCAACAATATGTTTTCAGAAAGGAATCAATTCTGAAAATGCATGGTCGTCAAAGTGGAGAAAGATTGAAAAGGAGGAGGCTCTGAAAGCTGAAAAAGAGAGAAAGGAACGTGAAGAGCTTCGAGGTAAATGGATGAAGATGCAAGCTGAAGAAAAGCAGAAAGTTGTTAAAGAAAATGAAAAACTGAAGAGTTTGTTGAAGAGAAAGCCGAAGCAGAGAGAGGAAAAGTTCAAGTCTCTGTGAAAGAAAGTTTTGAAGACAGGCAGACTGAAGACTCCGGCAATATCCAAGGGGGAGTTTGTTGGTACACAATGTCTATCGCCTATGTCATCAGTCTAGGTCGTGTCAGTAGCTTGTAATAGGGGTTAAAGTGTAAAAAGTTAAAGTTATTTGTATTGTAATCCATTTCGCACGAAATGGATATTGTAAGGCCATTTCGCACGAAATGGACTTTGCCATTTCGTACGAAATGGTATGTCCATTCCATGCGAATTGGAAACCCTATATATAGGGGTGTTGGGTTTTCCATTTGGTACGGTTCGGTGAAAGTTGTCACGAAGTGCTGTCAAATTCTCTGCGTATATTAACGTCTAAAATCAATGGAAAACCAGTTTAAAGTGTATTTCTCTGCTTCTACTCACATTCTAACACCGATTCTCAGTTACTAGATTGTTTCCGCCTCTCTAATGACTTAGATTTGACTCAGACCGACTCATTTAGGTCGAATATCGATCCTACACTCACAACTATTTGGGTCTCCTCACAAAACCCGGTACCATCGATACCTATGATTCCATCATTGATACTATGTCATCTTCAAAGTACAAAACTTTGTTGACAGCAGATGCTCCGATTTTCCTGAAAACCCAGAGAGAATTTTGGAAAAATGCTACTCTTGAAACACAAGGTGAAGACATCATAGCCATTAATTCCTCTCTAATGGGTAAAACAGTCAAAATCACACCACAATCCATCTCAGAGGTATTCGAACTTGATGACCAGCAAGGTAAAACTTCTTTTCCTAAAAACGAATATCAAACTGATTTTCTTGAAAGGGGGTATGCAGAAGAAATGTGGAGGGATACCTTACAAAAAGGTTACTTTCCTCCTGCAACAAGATTTTTATTCCATACCCTTTTGATGTGTGTTTCAAATAAAACAACTGCTTTTAATGAGATACCATTAAAGATTCAATACCTGGGATATGCTATTTTACAAAATGAAAATTTTAACTACTCCCAGGAGATCTTTAATGATTTGGTTAAAAATGTTGATAAAAAACCATTCTTACTATTTCCAAGATTTCTAAGTTATTACTTTCAAAAGAAAATTGGTAAGGATGATGCTCATGTGCTCACACAAGGTGATTCTTTTCAAATAAACAGCTTAACAGCTGAAACTTTTACAAGATTATCAACACCTTGGAAAACAAAAGCAGAGGTCCCTGAGCAGAATTTAGCAGCTACCACTGCTCCTCAGGTATCTGTTGCAGAGCCCACTGCTCTAGGTGATCACAGCAGCAAAACAACTGCTGTGAAACCCACACCTAAAATCGCCAAAAAGCCAAGACAAAAGAAAACTCAAAAAACCCCCAAACCTACAAAAAAGGAAACTCTGGAAGATGAGATCCCAGAGAAACTGCCAGTGATAACACAAAAGTCACAAGAAACCACTGCTGCTACTTCCTCACAGTAGATGGTAGAAAGATCTCAACCCATGCCTGAAACTCCTCCTGCTTCTTCTAAAAAAGAACAAGTTGTAAGAATGGGGACACCATAATATGATGCTCTGGAATCACTTGCTTCCATCATCCACAGCCCACTGCCCAGGGCAAATTCGCTTTCTACACCCAACCTCACATCCATAATTCCCCCACAAACAAAATTAGTGTTGGATGCTCTTGATTTGAACCAGACACAAACCAGTCCTTCTCAATCACCTGTCAATGAGAACATACCTCAACAAGTGACTGGGTCTGATGTTTCAGTCATTTCTAACCCACCAACAACACCTGAGGAGGTTACACCCCTTGACTTACAAGTAACTCTTGGTGGTAGTCCAAGTGAAGAAGCCACTACAAGTGCTGAACCCACTGGTTTGCATTTGGACAGTGGTTACATCAATAAGACTTCCTTGGAGGCAATTTCTTCTCTCGGAACACTTGTGTATCCAGTCTTCACTGGTTCACTAAAAAGGGTTTCTCAAATTGAAGGAAGAAGTCCCCAGTTCCAAGACAAAGGGGCATCAGTGGATGACTTTTGGAATACATTCCCTGAGTCAACCACTGTTACAACCACTGAATGTGGGAAATCAGATGATCCCATTAAGTTGGGTGATGGTTTAATGTACTAAGAATTGACGGCTAGAGTTGATAAACTGGATACATCTGTTGCAGAAATCAAAGACATGTTGCAACAGTTGTTGAAAGTTCAAAAGGTACCACCCACTGCTGCACCAACTCCAACAGCTGCTTCATCATCTGCTCCTTCCACAGATGAGCTGTGGAGTTTATTTCAACCACTGCTCCAACATCAAAGAGAATTAGCTGATCAGTAGCATGAGATTCAAGTCCAAAAGATCAGAAATCTCATGGAGTCAAGGTTTAAAGACACCCAGGCTGACATCAAGGCTATAAAGGCCCATTTGCTGAACACCATTGGCACTACACCTCCCACTGTTATCTTTGTGGATAACCCTCCAACTGATAATGCCAAAAAGGGGGAGAAATTAAAGCAGTTCAAGAAGAAAGGGTATGAAGATGGCCTCTACATTGAACCAGATAAGTCAAGCATGCTTGCAGATATTCCCTTACCAGATGGTAGTAAAAAGACTGATGTGACCACAAATGCACTTGCTGAAGAAAAAGCTAGTGTAAAAAGGGATAAAGAGGCTAAGGATAAATCCAGGTGGGAACAGGAGAAAAGAGAATTTATGGAGCTGAATGAGCAGGGTATTTCTGGGCTAAAGGATGACAAAAATCCTGAGCCAAAAAGAAAGAATCCCACTAGAAAAGTGAGGAAACCCAAACACACACCATCCAGACCCACAAAGCAAACTCCTAAACCTACCAAAAACCTCACACATCAATCTTCCACCCAAACAGCTATTGTAACACCTGCTGTATCAACAACTATTGGTACTTCAGTGGTTTCAGCAGTTGTTAAACCAAAAACCACCACTTCAACTACAACAACTGCTCCCATTTCAACCACTGTCCCACCAAAAATTCCATCACCACCAAAAACCACCTCACCACCAAAAACAATCTCACCACCATCACCTCCTGCCAAAAAGCAGAAGACAGCTGATGACACATCATCAGTTGTTATGGCAACAGTGGTTGAAACACCAGTTGTTTCAACAACTGTTAGTCAGCAAATCTCCACTTCTATCACCTCCACTACAATAACCACTACTCAAATCACCACCACTGAACCATCCAAAACATCATCAGCCTCTCCTCAACCAAAAAGGAGAAGGTTAATTTTGAAAGATAATGATTCTTCACCACCACCAACTTCTTCACAACCTTTGTCACTTGTTAATATTCCAAACCCTGTTCCTCTCTCTTCAGCTCAAGTTCAACAACCAATCACTGCCATCACTCCTGCAGGTGTCCAATATCCTCTAGAGCTTATAGCAGTCAGAGAAGAGATCAAATCCTTCTACTTTGAGGATGACCCTGCCAAAAGGAGTTTGCCATCAGTTGAAGGATATCCTAGGCCTAACAACATTGAAGAATACTTGAAAGTTAAGGCTCAACAAGCAGAGGATATCTCTAAAAGAAACTCACAAGGAAAATCTGACAAAGAAATTCAAAGGTATTATCAATTTCTGCTCACACAAGTCAGATCTTTGGAGCAGTTTGCAAAGAATGTATGTCAGCAAATATCAGAAAGAGCAGAGGAATCCTTGAGAAAAGACTATATTGAAAACATCATGGCTTATAAGAAATACAAGGGAGAAAATACATGTATAAAGAATGGACCATTCCTGAGCTTGAAAGCGAAGCAGCCAGGATTCAAGACATGATCAAAAACAAGGTTAAACATACTCCTCCAGATTGGGCAAAATATAAAAAGAATGTACCTGATAAGGTGCTAGAGCTGAAGAGGATGAAAGAGGAACTAATCACTGCTGATTATGGGTCAAGAAACCAAGTGATGAGATGGAAAGAAGACAAAGTCAGGGCCACTTACAAAAGGTTGGAGGAACTAAGGAAGAAAGATCCAAAGGTTCCACAAAAACCTAACTATCATGAAGCAGATGTTTCAACAAGACCACCAAAGCTGCAAGTCAGGAAATCCACTGCTCCACATGCTGCCATTCTTTATTAAAGAAGAAGATAAAAGCAGATGGATGCAGAAACACCAGAGGATCAAGCAGCTGGTGATGAAGTTTTAAAAATGGTTCTCAAACAAATGATGGCTGATATTCCTAAACTTGCTAAAGCTCAAAGCACTGCTCAGTCAGTCATCACCAGGCCACCATCTCCCAATTCCTCATCTAATAAAAATCTCCCAAGAAACCCACCAGACTCAAAAGTACTAAAGTGGAAAACTGAAAAATAGACCCATGTACCGACTGTGATCAAGTCTAGTGGAGAAGTGAAGAAAATATCCAGAGAACAAGCACTTGGCCTGAGTGTTGAAGATCTGCAGGATCTCCTTGATCTTCCAATGTGCAGGGATGAAGATGACACAGATGCCTTTGACTTTGAGTTACAACTCAAAGGGCAAATAAGGGAATTGTTGATGAGGCAATAAAGTTCCACAATAATGAAGAGTTTTGGCATTATCTGTTCTAGGGGGAGATTGTGGGGATTGAACCCTATCAGAGGAACAGATAATTAAAGCCAAAACTGGATCAGAGTAGTGGATCCAAAATAAGCAGAAGTTATGTTTACATTCTCTCCCCTTGAAAGTGGTTTCAACATCTGATGACCTCCATCCACCGATCCTTTACATCAACTGCTGACTTACAACTGCTGATCATGTTAAAGACTGATGAAGACTAAAGTCCTGTTGATCAATCTACTGCTATGGGTCAAGCACTGCTGAAGTTATCAAGTACTGCTGGAGTCACAATAGTGGAAGGATAAAGCAGTAGTTTAGTTTTCTTATGTAATGAATTGTAATCAGTAGTTAGCATAGCAGTGTTTGTATTAGATCAGTTGTTAGAGTTTGTTAGGAGGTTAGATGTCACTTTCATGGTGACGTCAGCAAAGATGCCACAGTGGTTTGGGCGTGACTATAAATAGAATAGTACCCTGTACTGTTCTATTAGCTCTTCATCACTTTTCTTCCTGTACAAACAAACACTGTGAGCTCAGGCTGAGGGGGAATTTGTTACATGCATGCATTGTAATCATAGTTGAAATAAATTCAATCATTCGGTTCTATGTGAAAATGTGTGTTAAAAGCATTTCTCCTGTTTGATTATGTGCAAAGTTTATTTCCATTTATATTCCGCTGCATTACTTGTTCATCTTTCATCTTATATCAAATGTAAAACACAATCAATCCAAACTCAGATCCTAACACATACAATCATCCTAATTATCTTGCTTTTAGCGCTTGCGATTCGATTGCGATTGAGTTGCGATTGCATTTCGATTAATCACCACAACATAAACATAATTAAACATGCATAAGTAACACATAAAAGGCACACACACGTAAAACAATATCCAGAACGCATAATTTGGGTTGCGAATGCAATTGCGTTGCGATAAGCGAATAAGCGATAAAACACGCGATAACTATCAATTATTAACAAGTACTCCACATAATACAACTAATAGAACAAAGTAAACAGACTATCTACAAGTCAAAGAAGTCAAAACAGTAGTTGAGCAAAGAGTGACAGATCGCAATTAGCAATCTTTTCTTCCTTTGACTTCAATCTTGACTTTGACTTTGACTTCCGAAAACACGGGGTGTTCCAACCTCCCCCACTTAAGGGAATTTCGTCCCGAAATTATGCCGAAGCCGTAACAAACAACTGTGAGTACTTCGCCTTCATGTCACTTTCGAGTTCCCAAGTGAACTCGGCGCCTCGTTTGCCTTCCCATCAAACCTTCACAATGGGAATGCGCGAGCGTCTGAGCTGCTTGGTTTGGCAATCCATGATCTCGACAGGCTTCTCCACGAAGTGTAATGTTTCATCCACTTGAAGATCCTCGAGTGGAACGTGTAAATCATGCTCAGCCAGGCACTTTCTGAGGTTCGAAACGTGGAAAGTCGGGTGAACATTGCTAAGTTAATCCGGTAGTTCGAGTCTGTAGGCCACTTTTCTGATCCTTTCCAGAATCTTAAAGGGTCCAACATATCGAGGCGCTAGTTTCCCTTTCTTACCGAATCTGACCACACCGTTCCAAGGTGATACCTTTAGGAGTACGTACTCACCAACGTCAAATTCAAGGGGCTTGCGTCGTCTATCGGCGTAACTTTTCTGACGACTCCGAGCTTTCAGCAGATTGTCTCGAATTTGGAGGATTTTGTCAGTCGTTTCTTGCAATAGCTCAGGATCGGTTATTTGCGAATCTTCGATCTCGTGCCACACAATAGGGGATCGATATATTCTTCCGTATAATGCCTCAAATTGTGCCATTTTAATGCTGGAGTGATAACTATTATTGTACGAGAATTCGAGTAAAGGTAAGTATGCGTCCCAATTACCACCGAAATCTATGACACACGAACAGAGCATGTCTTCAAGGGTACGAATCGTTCTTTCAGTCTGACCGTCGGTTTGGGGATGGAAAATGGTACTTAGATTAAGCGTAGTACCGAGAGCAGATTGAAACGTTTCCCAAAGACGCGAGGTAACCGACCATCGCGATCAGAGATGATGTCGCGAGGCGTCCCATGTCGACAAATGATCTCATTAGTGTAGATTCGGGCTAATCTTTCCACCTTATAGTCTTCTCATATCGGCAGAAAATGAGCAGATTTAGTCAAACGGTCAACGACAACCCAGATGCTGTCGTGACTTGATGGCGTCCGCGGAAGCTTCGTTATAAAGTCCATGGCAATACTCTCCCACTTCCACATGGGGATCTTGGGTTGGACGAGTAAGCCAGAGGGTCTTTGATGACCGGCCTTAACTTTCGAGCAAGTTAGGCGCTTCGAAACATAGAGAGCGATATCTTTCTTCATTCCCGGCCACCAGTACTTGTGAAGGTCCTGGTACATTTTATCGGCACCGGGGTGAATAGAATATCGAGACTTGTGGGCTTCGTCCATCAAAATCTATCGCAAATCGGTCCGTTTGGGGATCCAGATTCGGTCCAGATAATAGAATATCCCATTCGACTTGTTCACTAGCTGGGCTCCATCATTGAGAATCCTTTCCTTCTTCAAAGTGCGTTTGGTAAAACAAGCATGTTGGGCTTCGCGGATGAGGGTTTCGAGATGATGCTGGGCTGGAATATTACGAGCGCTATGCAAATAGCTTCGTCGGCTTAAAGCGTCGGCAACGACATTCGCTTTACCTGGATGATAACGAATCTCACAGTCGTAATCGTTGAGAAGTTCCACCCATCGGCGTTGACGCATATTCAGTTCCTTTTGGCTGAAGATATGTTGTAGGCTCCTATGGTCGGTGAAGACTGTACACTTGGTACCATACAGGTAGTGTCGCCAAATCTTTAATGCAAAAACAACTGCGCCTAGCTCGAGGTCGTGAGTTGTATAGTTCTTCTCGTGGATCTTGAGCTGATAAGATGTGTAAGCGATAACCTTGTCCCGTTGCATGAGAACACAACCGAGACCAAGGTTCGAGGCATCGCAATAGACGATAAAGTTGTCGTTTCCGTCGGGTAAAGTGAGGATGGGAGCATTGCAAAGCATATGCTTGAGGGTTTGGAAGGCAGTCTCTTGTTGGGTTCCCCAAACAAAAGGCTTATCTTTATGCATGAGAGACGTAAGCGACACGGCGATTTTAGAGAATCCTTCGATAAATCGGCGATAATAGCCCGCTAGTCTGAGAAAAGAACGGACTTCAGACGGGTTCTTAGGTGTAACCCAACTCTTAACAGCTTCGATCTTTGCAGGGTCGACATGAATACCTTGACTATTAACAATGTGACCGAGGAATTGAACCTGCTCTAACCAAAATTCACACTTGGAGAACTTGGCATAGAGTTGGTTCCCCTGGAGTAGCTCGAGAACCAAACGTAGATGTTGCGCGTGTTCGGCTTTCGACTTGGAATAGATCAGGATATCATCGATGAACACGATGACGAAGCGGTCAAGAAACGGTTTACACACGCGATTCATCAGGTCCATGAAAACCGCGGGTGCATTGGTTAAACTAAATGGCATAACAACGAACTCATAGTGGCCGTAACGGGTGCGAAAAGCGGTTTTGGGTATATCCTCCTCTTGGATGCGCAATTGGTGGTAGCCTGAGCGTAGATCGATCTTGGAGAAACACGTAGCACCTTGTAGCTGGTCAAATAAATCATCAATTCGAGGCAGGGGATAGCGATTATTTATAGTCAACTTATTCAATTCCCGATAGTCGATGCACATCCGGAATGACCCATCCTTCTTTTTTACGGAAAGGACTGGTGCGCCCCAAGGAGAGGTACTCGGGCGAATAAAGCCTTTATCAAGCAATTCCTGGAGTTGACTCGAGAGTTCACGCATTTTGGACGGAGCGAGTCGATAAGGAGCTCTAGCAATAGGATTGGCTCCAGGAATGAGGTCGATACAAAAGTCTATATCACGACTTGGAGGAAGTCCTGGAAGATCATCAGGAAATACATTGGGAAATTCACAAACAACGGGGACGTCTTTCACTTCTGTCTTTCCTTTCTTTTCCTTCTTCGCTACTATAATGTTAGCCAAGAAAGATCTGTATTCCTTGTGGAGATACTTGCTAGCTTGGATACATGACATGAGCTTGAGACCTTTTGAGGGAGTTTCGCCATACACACAAAGTTGATCACCATTCGCGAGCGAGAATCGAATCATCTTATCGAAACACACAACATCAGCATGGTTTTCACGAAGAAAGTCCATGCCTACTATGATGTCAAAACTACCGAGCTGCAACGGAATAAGGTCGATAGAAAACATGTGATTGTTAAGTTCGAGAGTACAATCACGAAGAACAGAATTGACAGCGACGGTTCTTCCGGTGGCAACTTCAACATCGAACGTCGAGGGGAGATGGGAGCACTTATGATTAAGGAGCTTTTCGAATTCAAACGATACAAAACAGTTATCGGCTCCAATATCAAACAAACATGAAGCATAAATACCATTCACAAGGAACGTACCATTAACCACATTGTTGTCAGCCTGAGACTGGCGCACATTGATGTTGAAAGTTCGGGCGCGAGCTGCTTGTTGTTGTTGCTGCTGAGGCTGTTGTTGTTGTTGTTGTTGTTGTTGTTGCTGGGGCTGCTGCTGTTGTGGCTCCTGCTTTACAACTCGGTTCGGGCACATGTTTGCGAAGTGGTTAGGATCACCACACGTAAAGCAGACTCTAGCATTGATCGCAGGTGTCGGAGCCGCTTGCTGGCCTTGAGGAGCGGGAAGTAGAGCTTGTTGAGCAGTAGCTGGAGTTGTGGCTTGTTGAGGACCTGTACGGTAGTTGGCGGTGAAGTGGCTGTACATGTTGCAATGCACGCAAAATCTGCAGGCGATTCCCACTGGGTGATGGTAGGTACAAGTCGGGCAGGCCGGGTGAGGACCAGTATAGGCATGCTTTGCCGGCGGTGCTTGGGTAACCGGTGCCGCGACTTGGCGGTGTTGAGTCTGTTGTTGAGCTGGTACAGCTTGAAGCGGGGCAGCAGTGGTGACAACACAATTCTTGTTGCTGGAGTTGCTGTTCTTCCTCTTGCGATGAGAAGACTTTGAAGAATGAGGTGTGGCGGCGGTTTCAGCAGTTGCAGCGGTGGTAGCTTGATGCAGGTTCTTCGAGGCTTTGTCCCAGACACCAGCCTTGACTCGCTTGTCGTTTATCTCAAGGGCGAGCAGATAAGTTTCCTCGATTGTTGCTGGTTTTGCAGCTTGAACAAAGTCTGCAACACAATCTGGCAGAGCTCGGATGTACTTCTTGATCGTCACATCAGGAGTCTTGACTTGATCAGGACAAATTATGCTGAGCTGCTTGAAGCGAGCAGTTAAAGCAGCATTGTCACCATCCTTCTGCTTGATATGCCAGAATTCGTCCTCCAACTTTTGGCGCTCATGGGGAGGGCGGAACTCTTCCATCATGATGTCCTTCAACTCATCCCAAGTCAAGCCAGAAGCTGCATTATTTCCGCATTTGTTTCTCTCGGCCGTCCACCAGTCTAAAGCGCGGGACTGGAAGACGCCGGTGACGTGCAGAGTGCGGAGATTATCAGGACAGCTGTTGGTGCATATGTCTGTCGACTTCGTCTTGTATCGAGTCTTGTAACTAGAATGATTGATCAGGGCACGAAAAACGAGAAATGTGTATGAAAAGCCATTTCGCACGAAATGAAGATGCCATTTCGTACGAAATGACTGTGGTCATTTCGTTTGAACCATTCCGTGTGAAATGGCTAGGTCTATAAATAGTGCTTTGATTCAATTCATTTATAAGGATCTGATTCTGGTGCCGAAGTGCTGCTGAAGTATCTCCAGCTTGTAAAACGTTTTGTTATCAATATACGAGATAGTTTAAAGTGATTCTTGTGCAAATCAGCTGAAACAACATCGATACGACTGAATTTCGCCTTTCGTATTGATGAGAACTCTTCTGATAGACTCGTTTTGATCGATTCTCGATCCTACAAGTGGTATCAGATCACAGGAAGAAGAGTTCTTACCGAATTCAGCTTGATTTCATCATTTTTCTGACTTCTACATCTTCTTTTTCAAAATTAACCGTAAAATCTTGGTTAAAATGGCTTGATTTTCTCACATTATAAGCGAAACACTATTTTAAGAAAGCCTTGAAAGAATTTGACCTAAAATCAATCTAAAACTTGTTCAAATTGTTCATTTCGCTTGAAAACATGTTCGGATTGATGACCTTAGCAGCATTTCGCACGAATTGATCATCCTATTTCGTACGAAATCACTTATTTCGTTTCAGAAGATCATTTCGTTTGAAACATAGTTCATTTCGCACGATATCAACGTTCCATTTCGCACGAATTCTCCCATTTTGTGCCAGTTGTCATTTCATTTGAAAGTTGTTCAATTCCGTACGAAATCAGTCATTTCGCGTGAAAGAGGTCCATTTCGTTTGAAAAAGGCATTTCGTTTGAAGTTTTCATTTCGTGTGAAGACTTTCATTTCGTTTGAAAGTGTGATCTTGGGAAAACATTTTTAAACCGAATCATGGAAGAAGAGTTTTACAACACGTTTGCTACTCCGATTACTATTGCACAGAACACAATGTTGGAAAATGAAACGGGCACCATGCAAAAACCGCCAAAGCTCATGAATATTGAGGAGTATAAAGGATGGGAGGAGCGATTCGAAAATTGGGTTCAAGCAAACTACTTGGATGCTTGGGAATGTGTTGAAACAAAATATGTTAGACCGGTGAATGACGATGAAGAGGTTATTGCTATTAAAGATCTAAGTGTTGAGGAGAAAAAGAAATACAAAGATGAAAAGATGATGACTAGTCTATTGCATCAAGCTGTTAAAGAAGATATCTTGGTTTTACTGCAACACAATGGAAGTGCATATTCAATTTGGAAAGCATTAAAATCGAAATTTGTTGGAAGTAAAGAGATGATCAAGAACAAAAAATCACTTTTGAAAAAAGAGTTCAATCTATTTCGTGGTTTAAGAACTGAAAACTCAAAACAGATCATAGAAAGATATTGCAATTTGATAGTTAACATGAAGAGGTTGAGCATCACAAAAGATAATGAAGAATTGATTAAAAAGTTAGCTGATGCATTGCCACATGAAGTTTGGGGCACGTACCTTATGATGTTGAGAAATAAGAAAGATTTTGGCAGTCTAACACTGCGAAAGTTTATTGAAAAACTTGAAGCTCAAGAGATGGAACAACGAAAGGTCTCAAGAATGAAATATTTTGATGGTGAACAAGATATTGGTTTATATTACAAAGGAGGTATCAGTGATAAGACCAACATGTCACCAAAGATCGAAACTGCATTCAACGCTAAAAGTTCTTCTGGAGGGTCATCTCAAGGATCAAACAGCAAAACAGGATTTTCTTCTTATCCATCATTCGATCCAAAGTTTTCAGCAACAAAGAGTGGCAAAGTTCTACAATGCAACATTGCGCTAAATCTTGAGAATGATCAAAATTATTCTAAGGAAGTAGCAAAAAATCATATGTCTTTGTTAGTAACTGTGTTAGAATCTTATGGAAGTTTAGTTGCAGGAAGGATCGGAAATCCAATGTTGACAAACGAGGATTACGATCAGATTGATGCTGGGGAGATGGAGTTAATGGATATATAGTGGTGTTTGGCGAGTGTGTTAAGAAGAGCTGAGAAATTCAAGTAGATCACAGGAAGAGATGACTTCCGTGATGCAAATGTTTCTACTTTAGGTTTTGATAAATCTAAAGTTACTTGTTTTCGTTGCAGGGAAAAAGGGCATTTCAAGCGAGAATGCACAAATCGCGAAGCAAGTGGAGCTCAAAATCCTTTCAACAACAATGATTATTATAGAAAAGCAATTTATCATCAAGTTGCTCAACAGCCACATCAACAACAATCGTCACAAAATGCACATGCTAGGAAGGAAATTGAAGAATCAAAGAAAGCTTATTGTGTCAATGAAAGATCATCAAAAGGTTTCAGCTGGGACAAATACATTTCAGCTGATAGTAAAGCATGTTTAATAGATTAAGATGATGAAAGGCTACCAAAAGGTTTTAGTTGGGATGACTTTGATCCTAACAAAACTTCAGATCATAAAGCTTTTGTTGCTCGAGCTATTGAAGATAGTGATAATGATGATTATTATGCAAACAGAATGAAAGAGCACTTAAGAATGCTAGAAGAGAGTGATAGTGATGATGGAAAAGTTCGAGTGAAAAAGAAGAAAGTTAAAAAACAAGTTAATAGTGATGATGAAGAAGTTCGTGTGATAAAGAAAAAGGTAAAAGAAATTCCAGCTTTCACGATTGAAGCAGAAGCTGATGCACAAACAATTCATGTGAAATGTGAAACCTATGAGACAGTGAAAAAGCAAAACAATACTTTGATTCATAACATGAACAGATTGAAAGAATCCTATGATGTTCTAAACAAAGCCATGAATCAATACAATCAATCAAGCAGTGAACAAGCAACAGCTATGAAGACACTTCAAGGAGCTTTCATTACAAAGCAAAAAATTGTTAATAATTACATTGAGAAATGTGCTGTGCTGGAACAGAAACTGGAAACCCAGAGAATAGAAACAGAAAGAGTAAACAGGTTGTTAAAAAGTTACTCATGTACTTCTTATGTTATTGACAGGATTTATCTAACCGTTGAAGGCATGAAGGCGTTTGAAGAAGAGGATACTGAAGAGAAGCATTCTGGTAAGAAACCTAGTGCCAGTTATACCAAGTGTCCGCCTCCGCTTGAAAATGGATATTCTTCACGAAATTCTAATTCGGAGAGAGTAAAAAAGGCAACCAATTTACAGTGGGAATCTGAGTCTTCAGATAACTTGCCAGACAACATTGATGTCATTTTTACTTCGTCTGATACTGATCACGAGTCTGAGTTAATAAAGAAAGTGGTCGATCAGGTGTTGGATAAAGATGAAACCGAGAAGTCAAAGTCAAAGTCAAATTCAGAGTCAAAGTCTGAAACATCAAGTCCAACAGTCAAAAAGGGCAAACGGGTTTACAATAAAGAGTTTCTGTTATCAAAATCTAATTTGAATGATGAAACATTCAAAGTAGCATATACTTTGAATGATTCTGACAAATTGTATTCTGATGAAGAATTTCCAATAAGAGGTGTTAAAACTGAAATGATCAAAAAGGTTTTCAAACTAACAGAAATTAATATTTCTGAAATAAAAGATGTAAATCTTACGGAAAAACCTAAAAAATACACCTCAAGAGTTCAACAAAGATTAAACAAGAAAAAGGGTTACAGTTCTGGTTCTGGTTTTCAAAAGAAACCAAACCATAACAGTAATTTCAAAAGGAAAGGTCTTGGATTTATTTCACCGAAAAATCATAAAAATGAGAAAACTTATAAAACAAAAACTGTTTTTGTTTCAGGAACATCATCCGAAGAAGAAAAAGAGCAGTTGTTCAGGAACCAATCAAACAAAGAATTCCTTGCTAAGAAGCAAGAAGAAAAGAAGAAGGATGTTGCTCAGAAAAAGGAAACAAGAACCTGTTTACAATGCAAAACAATTGGTCATATTGCCAGAAATTGTCCAAAGGCAATCCAAACAAAAAAGGGAGTTTCTCTTAAACGGAAAGAAAAGATGGTTGAGAATGAACCACCAACCAAACAATTTAAAGTTTTCAAAAATTCAAAGTTTAAAGTTGGTGAGTGTTCAAAAAGTTTTTACAGAAGAAAAGTGAATCTAGACAACCACAAGTGGGTTGTTAAGAAATCTGATGATAGTTCTAGCAATGATTCTGATTCAACAAAATCAGAGGAGCTATTTTCTGGTGATGAATCTGATTCCATAAAGTCAGAGGAGCCACAAGTTGAGAAAAAGGGTGAAAATTCGGTTCCGCCAATGGATGATGCAAATTTTCCACCATTGCGAGCTGAAAATTTTAAACAAAAAGTTGGAAAAGTTGAGATTTCAAATCAATTTTTTTCTGAAAAGAAAGAATTTGATGTTGAAAAAGCCTTTAACTCCACAGTTCAAAATATTTTTGGAAAAATGGTTAATGGGAAGGTCAAAGGGGTAAAGGAATTCTATGAGAAGAAAACGAAGAGACCAGGTGAAGATAGGTCATCCCAGGTTGGTAACTGGGATAGAATCTATCATGATTAAAAATCTGGACTTGCCGGAGCTCCCAAGTTGGTAATCATGGAGCAGGAATCGACATCTTTCTTGAAAATGTTTATTGGGTAAACATACAAGTGGTTAATCAAGGTCATTAAGTTGAACTTGATTTAACTTTTATACAAGTGTTTAAGAACAATGTGATGAAACCCCGATCTTACAAGTGGTTAAATCAACAAAACTTATTTTTCGGAAAAACCATTTGATTAAAACAAACTTAAGTGTTTTGAAATCATGATGGGAAAATAGTTTGTTGTAAGGGGGAGTTCTGATTGTTTATGCCAATTGGATGGCGAATTGAAGCAATTCACAACAGTTGTCATTTTATTTGTACATTTTGTTTTCAAAATTTTCCTTGAAAATAAAAAATTGAAACATATTTTTGATTTTAGGGGGAGTAAAAATTTTTAGAAATTTCAAAAATTTGAAAAACATGATAAAATCAAAAATGAGTTTTGTTGTAAAAAAGAGGAAATGATAGTACATCAGTAGACGATCACAACATGCTAAAGAATTGGAAAGTTAAAAGGTGATAAACGGTCTCACTGATGATGTGCCAATAGGTTTTTACACGCTTAGTAGATTGTGTTCGAGATATAAACCTAAATATCAAACTTACTTATCTCGTGGGGAACATCTCTCGGATATATGGGTAACCCCCGAAATCTTGTTTGAAAGACCCCTCTTTCTAAGATACTAGGTCTTTATGCTTAGTGATATCTGGGGTATTATCCTGGGACTTCTGATTTTGCAGAAGCAATGGCCTAGTCCCCGTATAATACTTTTTGCTTGCTTGAAAAATAGCACCACCCTCAGCATAAAAATGATGAAACATTGCAAAATGCTAATCATGTGCTGTTGAAGAAAAGATTCTCTAAAGGGAACACACCTAAAGTCGAAGCCATCATCTCTCTGATTTTGCGAAAGCAATAGCCTGAGCTCTCATGGCCCTCACATTTAACCCTTTACAGATATCATCTAGGTATACTCACCTGTAAGACTGAATATTGGGATCTAGATACAGGAGTATATTCTGAGGTGGGACACGCGAATAAGTTTAAGTGCTTAAAACATTAATCTCATATCTCGAAACAATTAAACTTTGTGTGAAAATTTAAGTGGATCAGTGTAGGATCGATTTCTGACCTGAATGAGTTGATCAGAAGAGTTTTTGCTCGATACGAAAGGCGGAAACAAACGTATCAAGTTCAATTTAGCTAGATATTCACTTTAAATTGTCTTTTGATTGATTTGACAAAGATTTACAACGAATAGACACTTCTGCAGCACTTCGGCTCTTAAACTGGAATCTAATCTCGTTTTTAAATGACACGGCACTATCACATATATATAGGTGAGGTAATTTCGCTTGAACCTACCCAAGCGAAATCACATTTCAAACGAAATCACAGATTTCGTATGAAATGACATGTGCTGATTTCGTGCGGAATTACAAAGTGTAATTCCGTGCGAAATTACCTGTTATCCTATTTTTGACATTTTTCTCGTACAACATGCCCTGATCTATCTAAACAACACAAGACTCGATACAAGATGAAGTCGACAAACGGATGCACCAACATATTCCCCCTCGGATGTTGACGAAGTCTTCGGTGTCGAGTCTTCAATCTTCAGTCTTTATCAGCCCTCTCGACCTCTTCCGAAGTATCTAACAATGTAAAGTATTCTTTATTTTTCTCTTCTCTTTATCAACTCATCTCCCCCTCGGATGTTGGTCTAATCTTCAATTCCAAAATATCAACCTGGCTCTTGAGTCTTCTAATTCTCTTGATCAGATCTCTTGATTCCTTAAGTTCATCAGCATCAGCATCTTCAGACTCCTCTTTGCTATCAAACTCCTCCTTGAATTGTGCTAGGATCATAATCTGACTTTCACAGGTTCACAGGATCGAAATCTGGCTCTCTATCATACCAGAATCAGGAACCTGGCTAACCTGCACAGAACTCTACCCAAAAATAAATTTTACAAATTTAAAATTTGACAAATTTATATACCACTTGTAGAAGCAATATCAAAATGATTTAACATTAATAATCTCTGATGAACCACTTGAAGAATTATTCAATCAATGAATGATTTTACAATTTTAATCTCTGAAGAATCACTTGAAGAAATACCATTTTTATTTCAAAAACTTTTCTCTTTTCAAACACAATCTCCCAAACCTTTTGTTCATCATGTGTAGCTCTTGGAATTTTGAAAATCAGCTTTTCAACATCAGTTGTCAAAAATCTTTTTGTATTTCTCAAAAGTTTATGCTAAAACACTCCGAAAATCTTTTTGGATATTTGCTTTTAAATGAAATGCAGTAAAGAACTATATACAAACAATATTTTTGTGAGTTTGTGTAAGAGGATCATATCAGTTTATGAGACAAATCACCAACACCATTAAGCTTTAAACATTTTCAGTTCTAAACAATTCACTTAGATTGTCAGTATACTGATCCACTTAAATTTTCACACAAAGTTCAACTGATTCGAGATACGAAATTAACATTTTAGAGACTTAAACTTATACATGTGTCCCACCTCAGAATATACTCCCGTATCCAGATCCCAATATTTAGTCTTACAGGTGAGTATACCTAGATGATATCTGTAAAGGGTTAAATGCGAGGGTCGTGAGAGCTCAGGCTATTGCTTCCGCAAAATCAGAGAGATGACGGCTTCGACTTTTGGTGTGTTCCCTTTAGAGAATATTTTCTTCAACAGTACATGATTAGCATTTTGCAATGTTTCATCATTTTTATGCTGAGGGTGGTGCTATATTTCAAGCAAGCGTAAAGTATTATACGGGGACTAGGCCATTGCTTCCGCAAAATCAGAAGTCCCGGGATAATACCCCAGATATCACTATGCATAAAGACCTAGTATCTCAGAAAGAGGGACCTTTCAAACAAGATTTCGGGGGTTACCCATATATCCGAGAGATGTTCCCCACGATATAAGTAAGTTTGAAATTTAGGTTTATATCTCGTCACAATCTACTAAATGTGTAAAAACCTACTGGCACATCATCAGTGAGACCGTTTATCACATTTTTAACTTTCCAATTCTTTAGCATGCTGTGATAGTCTACTGATGTACTATCATTTCCTCTTTTTGACAACAAAACTCATTTTGAATTTTTCATGTTTTTGGATTTTTCAAATTTTCAAATGTTTTTGGATTTTCTGAAATTCTTACTCCCCCTAAAATTCAAAATCATTTAAAGGAAATTTGAAAACAAACTGTATAAATAAAATGACAACTGTTGTGAATTGCTTCAAATCGCCATCCACTTGGCATAAACAATCAGAACTCCCCCTCACAACAAACTATTTTCCCATTGTGATCTCAAAACACTTAAGTTTGTTTTAATCAAATGGTTTTTCCGGAAAATAAGTTTTGTTGGTTTTACCACTTGAAAGCTTGGGGATTCATTCATCACTTTGTTTTCTCAACCTTTTTTTTAAATATAACAATTTTAAGTTCAAACATCAAATATCACTTGTAGAAAATCAAGTACAACTTAATGTCCCTGATTTACCACTTGTAAGTCGAAATTTCACAGATGTGAATTTCTCAAGAAAGATGCCGATTCCTGCTCCACTCTTACCAACTTGGGAGCTCCGGCAAGTCCAGAGTTTAATCATCATAATAGGTTCCATCCCAGTCACAAACCTCGGATGACCTATTTTTACCTGATTTCTTCGTTTTCTTTTCATAAAATTCCTTTACCCCTTTGACCTTCCCGTCAATCATTTTTCCAAAAATATTTTGAACTGTGGGGTTAAAAGCTTTTTCAATATCAAATTCTTTATTTTCAGAAAAGAATTGATTTGAAATCTCAACTTTACCAATTTTTTGTTTAAAATTTTCAGCCCGCAATGGTGGAAAATTGACATCATCTATTGGCGGCACTGATGTTTCACCCTTTTTCTCAACTTGTGGCTCCTTTGACTTTGTGGAATCAGATTCATCGCCAGAAAATAGCTCCTCTGATTTTGACAAATCAGAATCATTGCTAGAACAATCCTCAGATTTCTTAACAACCCATTTCTGGTTGTCAAGATTTGCTTTTCTCTTGTAAAACCTGTTTGAACATTCACCAACTTCAAACTTTGAATTTTTGAAAACTTTAAATCTGTTGGTTGGTGATTCATTCTCAACCATCTTTTCTTTCAGTTTATTAGAAACTCCCTGTTTTGTATGAATTGCCTTGGGACAATTCCTGGCAATATGACAAACTGTTTTGCATTGAAAACAAGTTCTCGTTTCTTTTTGCGCAACTTCCTTCATCATCTCTTCTTGCTTTTTAGCAAGGAATTCTTTGTTTGATTGATTCCTGAACAACTGCTCCTTTTCCTCTTCAGATGATATTCCTGAAACAAACACAGTTTTTGGTTTATAAGTTTTCTCATTTTTATTATTTTTCAGTGGAATAAAACCAAGACCTTTTCTTTTGAAATTACCGTTATGATTTGGTTTCTTTTGAGAACCAGAACTATAAGCCTTTTTCTTGTTTAAACGTTGTTGAACTCTTGAGGTGTAAGGTTTAGGTTTTTCAGAAAGATTTACATCTTTTATTTCAGAAATATCAATTTCTATTAATTTGAAAACCTTTTTAATCATTTCAGTTTTAACACCTCTTATTGGAAATTCCTCATCAGAATATAATTTGTCTGAATCATTCAAAGTATATGCCACTTTGATTGGTTCATCATTCAAATTAGATTTTGATAACATGAATTATTTATTGTAAACTCTTTTAACCGAAGATTTTGGACTGTTGTCAGTTGAACTCAAACTTTCAGACCCAGACTTTGACTCTGACTCTGACTTTGACTCCTCGGATTCATCTTTATCCAACACCTGATCGACCACTTTCTTTATTAACTCGGACTCATGATCAATGTAAAATGACGTAAAAGTGACATCAATACTATCTGGAAAATTATCTGATGGCTCAGATTCCCATTGTAAGTTGGTTGCCTTTTTTACTCTTTCTGAATTTGGATTTCACGGTGAATATCCATTTTCAAGCGGGGGTGGACACTGGTTGTAACTGAAACCTTGTTTCTTACCAGAATCATTCACTTCAGTATCCTTCTTATTTTCAGAAATCTTTTCATCAGATTCTTCTTTTTCTTCAAATGCCTTCATGCCTTCCACTGTTGGATAAATCCTGTCAATAACATAAGAAGTACATGAGTAACTTTTTAACAAATGGTTTACTCTTTCTGTTTCAATTCTCAGAGTTTCCAGTTTTTGTTCCAGCGTAGCACACTTCTCAATGTAATTGTTGACAACTTTCTGCTTTGTCATGAACGCTCCGTGAAGTGTCTTCATAGTTGTTGCTTGTTCACTGCTTGATTGATTGTACTGATTCATGACTTTGTTTAGAACATCATACGATTCTTTCAATCTGTTCATGTTATGAATCAAAGTACTGTTCTGCTTCTTCACTGCTTCACAGTTTTCACACAACACAGGAATCTTTTGTGCATCAGCTTCTGCATCAACTTTGAAAGCTGGAACCTCTTTTACCTTTTTCCTTATCACACAAACTTCTTCATCATCACTGCTGACAGGTTTCTTAATATTTTTCTCTTTTTTTTTCTTTTGAGTCTTTCCATCATCACTGTCACTCTCTTCCATCATTTTTAAGTGCTTTTCCATTCTTCTAGCATAATAATCATCATCATTATCACTGTCTTTAGCAACTTGAGCAACAAAAGCTTTGTGATTTGACTTCTTGTTAGGATCATAATCATCCCAACTGAAATTATTCCAAGTAAATCCCTCTGGTAATTTTTCATCATCTTGATTTATCAGACATGCTTTATTATCAACTGAAACATATTTGTCCCAACTGAATCCTTTCGATGATTTGATATCTTCTTGATTCACCATACAAGCTCTCTTTGATGATTTTTCAATCTCCTTCCTGGCATGAGCAGTTTGTGGTTGTTGTTGATGTGGTTGTTGAACAACTTGATGATAAATTGCTTTTCGATAATAATCATTGTTGTTAAACGGATTTTGAGCTCCACTTGCTTCGCGGTTTTTGCACTCCCTCTTGAAGTGTCCTTTTTCCCTGCAACGAAAACAAGTAACTTTAGATTTATCAAATCCTAAAGTAGAAACATTTGCATCACGGAAATCATCAATTCCCGTAATTTGTTTAAACTTCTCAGCTCTCCTCAACACACTCGCCAAACACCATTTTATATCCATCAATTCCAGCTCTTCAGCATCAATCTGATCATAATCCTCTTTTGTCAACATTGGATTCCCGATCTGACCTGCAACTAAACTCTCATATGATTCCAAAACGGTTCCCAACAACGACATGTGACCTTTAGCAACCTCTTCCGAAAATTTTTCACCATTCTCAAGGTTTAAAACAATGTTGCATTGTAATCTTTTGCCATTCTTTGTTGCAGAAAAGTTTGGAACAAATGATGGATATGGAGAAAATCCTGTTTTGATGTTTGATCCTTGAGATGATCCACCAAATGAACTTTTAGCATTGAATTCAGTTTCAATCTTTGGTGACATATTGGTTTTATCACTGCTTCCTCCTTTGTAATACAACCCAATATCTTGTTCACCATCAAAATCTTTCATTCTTGAGATCTTTCTTTGTGCCATCTCCTGAGCTTCAATCTTTTCAATAAACTTGCTGAGTGTTAAACTGCCAAACCCTTTCTTGTTCCTTAACATCATAAGATATGTGCCCCAAGTTTCATGTGGCAACGCATCAGCCAACTTTTCAATCAACTCTTCATTATCTTTTGTAATGCTCAACCTCTTCATGTTTGCTAATATATTGTAATATCTTTCTATGATCTGCTTTGTGTTTTCATTTTTTAAACCCCGAAATAAATCGAATTCCTTTTTCAAAAGCGATTTTTTGTTCTTGACCATCTCTTGGCTTCCAACAAACTTCGATCTTAATGCTTTCCATATTGAATATGCACTTCCATTGTGTTGCAGTAAGATCAAGATATCTTCTTTAACTGCTTGATGCAATAGACCGATCATCGTCTTTTCATTTTTGTATTTCTTTCTATCATCAATACTTCGATCTTTAATAGCAATCTCTTCTACATCATCATTCGTCGGTCTAACATACTTTGTTTCAACACACTCCCAAGCATCCAAATAATTTGCTTGCACCCAATTTTTGAATCGTTCCTCCCATCCTTTATATTCTTAAATGTTCAAAAGCTTTGGCGGTTTTTGCATAGTGCCCGTTTCATTTTCCATGGTCATGTTCTGAGTAACACTAGCCGGAGTAGTTGGGGTAGTAGCAAATGCGTTAAAAAATTCCTCTTCCATGTTTCGGTAACAATTTTCACAAAAATCAGAATGTTCAAACGGAATTAATTTTCACGCGAAATAACCTTTTGGTATGAAATAAGGCTGTTCAAATGAAATACCCCTTTCAAACGAAATCCCTTTGGAGCGAAATACCCTTTCAAACGGAATCAACTACAAGACAACTTCAAGCGAATCAGTTCAAACGAAATACCCTTTTCACACGGAATTACCTGATTTCGTGTGAAATAATACTCTTTCAAACGGAATAGCAGATTGGAGAGAAATAGTAATTTCAAACGGAATCACTCAAACGGAATACTGATTACGAGCGAAATTAAGGTTTTATTCCGGGCGAAATACCGCTGACGTCATCATTCTCGAGCTGTTTTCAAGCGAAATTATCAATTTTTACCAATTTTAGATTGAATTAAAGTCCAATTCTCTCAAGGATTCATTAAAACACTGTTTTGCACATTATGTGTAAAATTTAAGACATTTAGACCGTGAAAACTTGTTAATTGTGAAAAAGAAGGTGTAGAAATCAGATTTTGCAGCTGAATTGGTATGAACTCTTCCTCCTGAGCTCTGATACCACTTGTAGGATCAATTTTTGACCCGAATGAGTCGATCAGAAGAGTTTTTGCTCGATACGAAAGGCGAAAACAAACGTATCAAGTTCAATTCAGCTAGATATTCACTTTAAATTGTCTTTTGATTGATTTGACAAAGATTTACAGCGAATAGACACTTCGGCAGCACTTCGGCTCTCAAACCGGAATCTAATCTCGTTTTTAAATGACACGGCACTGTCACATATATATAGGTGAGGTAATTTCGCTTGAACCTGCCCAAGCGAAATCACATTTCAAACGAAATCACAGATTTCGTATGAAATGACATGTGCTGATTTCGTGCGGAATTACAAAGTGTAATTCCGTGCGAAATTACCTCTTATCCTATTTTTGACATTTTTCTCGTACAACGTGCCCTGATCTATCTAAACAACACAAGACTCGATACAAGACGAAGTCGACAGACGGATGCACCAACAATCAGTATACTGACAATCTAAGTGAATCGTTTAGAACTTAAAATGTTTATAGCTTAACGGTGTTGGTGATTTGTCTCAAAATTGATATGATCCTCTTACACAAACTCACAAAAATATTGTTTATAAATATGTCTTTACTAGATTTAGTTAGAATCAAAAATCCAAAAAGATTTTCGGAGTGTTTTAGCATAAATTTGAAAATACAAAAAGATTTTTTACAACTGTTGTTGGAGAGCTGATTTTCAAAATTCCGAGTGCTAAACATGATGAACAGGTTTGGGAGAGTTGTTTTTGAAATGAAAAATGGTTATAAATAATTCTACCTCAAAATAAAAGTGATTGTTTGAGATTTTTTTTATGTGATTAGCAGAGATTAAATTTGTCAAATTTTAAATTTGTGAAATTTATTATTGGGAAGAGAATGTGCAGGTTAGCTAGGTTCCGATACCTGAGTTGAATAAGAGTCAGGTCCCGATCTTGGAACAAGAGCTAAGTCAGATTGCGATCCCAGCACAACTTAAGGGAGAGTCTGCTAGCAAAGGGGAGTCTGAAGTCGTAAGAGCCAGCTACAGATCTTGGGTTAATATTTGAAAGAGCCAGATTCGAATCCTGAGGTTCTCGCAAGCTGCTAATGTTGAAGAACTTAAGGAATCAAGAGATCTGATCAAGAGAAGATAAAGTCAAGATGAGATTCTGGAAGAGAAAGAGATTGAGGATGCTAATACTGTTAGATACTTTGGAGAGCACATGAAGACTGATAAAGACTGAAGACGTTGTATTTGAACTGAAGACTCGTCGACATCCAAGGGGGAGTCTGTTGGTGCATATGTCTATCGACTTCGTCTTGTATCGAGTCTTGTAACTAGAATGATTGATCAGGGCATGAAAAATGAGAAATGTGTATGAAAAGCCATTTCGCACGAAATGGAAAGTGCCATTTCTCACGAAATGAAGATGCCATTTCGTACGAAATGATTGTGGTCATTTCGTTTGAACCATTTCGTGCGAAATGGCTAGGTCTATAAATAGTGCTTTGATTCAATTCATTTGTAAGGATCTGATTCCGGTGCCGAAGTGCTGCCGAAGTATCTCCAGATTGTAAAACGTTTTGTTATCAATATACGAGATAGTTTAAAGTGATTCTTGTGCAAACCAGCTGAAACAACATCGATACGACTGAATTCCGCCTTTCGTATTGATGAGAACTCTTCTGATAGATTCGTTTTGATCGATTCTCGATCCTACAATAGCCACTCTGGCGCAGGGTGACCTCGATTGAATCAAACCATTGAAACAGAGCTGTAGGCCCATTTTCGCCAGTAAATTCTTCAGAAGACTTGCTGGCATTCTCGTGCAGGTCGCTAACAATCTGAGGAATCACCTTCGCTATCTGTTTAGCGACGAGGGCAGCAAGGCGTTTGTCTTTCGGGTTTCAGTGGGCAGCGTGCGAGTGACGGGATCCAGATGACAACATTGTCTGCAACAGACATCGTCATAGGACTAGCACTACTAAAGCTCAGGAACACAATCACGTAACACATAAACACATAGGCACATAACACAGATTCACAAAAGCATGTAGGGCACGTAAGCACAGAAGCACAAGAGGCAGTCAGAATACAGAAACCTATCATTCAAAGTCCGCGAGCGTTCAAGAATAGCGATTGCGATTAGCGAGTACACATCGAGTGTAGGATCATTTTCAGACCCGAACGAGTCGATCAGAAGAGTTTTACTCAATACGAAAGACAGAAACAGACGTATTGAGGTCAATTCAGCTAGATTATCACGTTAAACTGTCGTATTATTGATTATTCAACGTTTTACAGCGAGACGACACTTCGGCAGCACTTCGTTGCATAAACCGGAAAGATTACATCTGATATCGCTTGAACACATATATATATAATGTTCTGATTTCGCTTGAAGTGATCCCAAGCGAAATTAAGATTCCAAGCGGAATCTAATTCTGCTCGAAATAACATTCATGTTCATTCAAGCGAAATCATGTATTCAAGCGGAATTACATGAAATCTCGAACTATGTGCACTGATCTAACATTCTAAGCACAAGACTCGATACAAGACGAAGTCGACAGACGCATGCACCAACAGACTCCCCCTCGAATGTTGACGAGTCTTAAAGTGTTAAGTCTTCGCATCTTCAGTCTTTATCAGTTCTCTCGAACTCTTTGAAGTATCTAACGCTGTAAGCATCCTCAAATCTCTCTCTTCTCTTTCTTCCAGAATCGCAAACTAGCTCTGAGCTTTTTCCACAGGTGTCTTCAGACTCCCCCTTTCGATATGATGGGATCGCAGTCTGGCTTGTTAAAATCACAGAGTCCTCAGGTATCGGAACCTGGCTCTCTATCAACTATCCAATATCACCTAGCTCTTATCCTATATATTCTCTACAGGTTCAGGTTCACGTTCGATTCCTGGCTCTTACCTGCACAAATCTCTACCCAAAAATAAATTTTCTGATGATCACTTTGTAAAAACAACTCTCACCATCTAATGAACACTTGCAGGAATTATTCAATCAAATAATGATTTTACAATGTTAATCTTTGATGAACCACTTGAAGAAATATCATTTATCTTTTCAAAACAACACTCTCCCAAACCATTTGTTCATCATGTTTAGCACTAGGAATTTTGAAAACCAGTTTTCCAACACCAGTTGTCGAAAATCTTTTTGTATTTTTCAAAATTTATGCTAAAACACACTAAAGTCTTTTTGGATTTTTGAATGTAATGAAATGCAGACAAGAAATATTTACATACAATATTTTTGAGTTTGTGTAAGAGGATCATATCAGTTTTTGAGACAAATCACCAACACCGTTAAGTTTTAATCATTTTAAGTTCTAAACGATTCACTTAGATTGTCAGTATACTGGTCCACTTAAATTTTCACACAAATTTCAACTGTTTCGAGATACGAGATTAATGTCTTAAGCACTTAAACTTAATCGCGTGTCCCACCTCAGAATATACTCCCGTATCCAGATCCCAATATTCAGTCTTACAGGTGAGTATACCACAGATGATATCTGTAAGGGGTTAATTACGAAACCGTGAGAGCTCAGGTCAGAACTTCCGTTCAGCAGAGAGATGACGGCTCGACTTTCGGTGGGTCCCCTTTAGAGGATCTTTTTTACAACAGCATTGATTAGCAATTTTATTGTCTCATCATTTTATGCTGAGGGCGGCGCTATATTTCAAGCAAGCGTAAAGTATTCTCCGGGGACTAGGCCATTGCTTCCGCATTATCAGAAGTCCCGGGATAATACCCCAGATATCACTGAGCATAAAGACCTAGTATCTCAGAAAGAGGGACCTTTCAAACAACATTTGAGGGGTTACCCATATATCCGAGAGATGTTTCCCCACGAAATAAGCAAGTTTGAATTTAGGTTTATATCTCGTCACAATCTACTAAATGTGCAAAAATCTACTGGCACATCATCAGTGAGACCGTTTATCACATTTTACTTTCCATTTCTTTAGCATGTTGTGATAGTCCATTGATGTACTATCATTTCCTCTTCTTTGACACAAAAACTCATTTTTCAATTTTATCATGTTTTTTGGATTTTCAAAAATTCTTACTCCCCCTAAAATGCAAACACATTTCAGGAAATTTGAAAACAAGCTATACAAGAAAATTGACAACCGATATCAAATCACTTCAATTCGCCATCCACTTGGCATAAACAATCAGAACTTCCCCTCACAACAAACTATTTTCCCATTGATTTCAAAACACTTTAGTTTGTTTTAATCAAATGGTTTTTCCGGAAAATAAGTTTTGTTGATTGATTTTACCAATTGTAGGTTAGGAGTTTGATTCATCACATTGTCTTTAAAATATCACTTGTAGGAAAATGCAAGTACAACTTAATGTCCTTGATTTACCACTTATAGGTAAAACCTTTTTCAACCACATGACTTACCAACCAATACCACATGTAAGTTGAATTCTCAAGATGCCGATACATACTCCTCACTTACTAACCTGGGAGTTCCGGCAAGTCATACTAGTGACCAATTTTCAAAATTTTCAAACAATATAAGAATGATGTCGATTCATGCTCCACGATTACCAAATTGGGAGCTCCGGCAAGTCCAGGATTTTACTGTTCGTAATATGTTCCATCCCAGTCACAAACCAGGGATGATACTTTACCTTGCTTCTTTGTTTTCTTCTCGTAAAATTCCTTGACTCCCTTGACTTTCCTGTCAACCATTTTTCCAAACATGTTATGAATTTGGAATTGAAGGCTTTCTCAATATCAACCTCTTTTTTTCTGAGAAATATTGGTTTGAAATTTCAACTTTACCAACTTTCTTCTTAAAATTTTCAGCCCGAAGTGGTGGAAATTCACATCATCCACAGTCGGCACTGTTTTTTCACTTTTAACCTCAACCTGTGGCTCCTTTGATTTTGTGGAATCAGATTCATCGCCAGAAGATAGCTCCTCTGATTTTAAAGAATCAGAATCATTGCTAGAACTACCATCAGACTTCTTAACAATCCATTTTTTATTGTCAAGATTTCCCTTTTTCTTGTAAAACCTGTTTGAACATTCACCAATTTCAAAAGTTGAATTTTTGAAAAGTTTGGTTCTATCAATTGGTGGTTCAAACTCAACCTTTTTATCTTTCAGTTTACGAGAAACTCCCTGTTTTGATTTTATTGCCTTGGAACAATCTTTGGCAATATGTCCAACATTGTTGCATTGGAAACAGGTTCTCGTTTCTTTCATCTGATCAACAGTCTTCATTTCTTCTTGCTTTTTTGTAAGGAATTCTTTGTTTGACTGGTTCCTGAACAAATTTTCTTTCTCTTCTTCAGTAGACGTACCTGAAACAAATATCATTTTTGATTTAAAATCACGAACATATTTTTCATTTTTCTGTTTTTCTGATGGAATAAATCCCAATCCTTTCTTTTTGAAATTACCATTATGGTTTGGTTTCTTTCGAAAACCAGAACTAGAACTGTAACCCTTTTTCTTGTTTTCTCTTTGTTGAACTCTTGAGGTGTACTTTTTAGGTTTATCATTAAGATTTACATCTTTTATTTCAGAAATATTAATTTCTGTTAGTTTGAAAACCTTTTTGATCATGTCATATTTAACACCTCTTATTGGAAATTCCTCATCAGAATATAATTTGTCGGAATCATTCAATGTATATGCAACTTTGAATGTTTCGTCATTCAAATTAGATTTTGATAGAAGAAATTCTTTATTGTAAACCCTTTTGCCCTGTTTGTCGGTTTGACTCGGAGTGCTTGACTCAGACTTTAACTCTGACATAGATTCCGACTTTGACTCCTCGGATTCATCTTTATCCAACACCTGATCAACCACTTTCTTTATTAACTCGGACTCATGATCAGTGTCAGATGACGTAAACGTGACATCAATATTATCTGGCAAGTTAACTAAAGACTCCGACTCCCACTGTAAATTTGTTGCCTTTTCGACTCTTCCTGAATTTGGATTTCTCGGAGAATATCCATTTTCAAGCGGGGGTGGACACTTGTTGTAACTGAAACCTTGGTTCTTACCAGATGTCTTTTCTTTGGAATCATTCTTCTTTTCTTTCTTTTTGTCAGAAATCTTTTCTTCAGAAACCTTCTGTTCTTCAGTCACTTCATCATCTTCAAAAACCTTCATGCCTTCAACAGTTAGATAGATCCTGTCAATAACATAAGAAGTACATGAGTAACTTTTCAACAAACGATTAACTCTTTCTGTTTCAATTCTTTGAGTTTCAAGTTTCTGTTCTAGCAAAGCACACTTCTCGATGTAGTTATTCACAACTTTCTGCTTTATCATGAAAGCTCCTTGAAGTGTTTTCATTGTTGTTGCTTGTTCTTCACTTGATTGATTGTACTGATTCATGGCTTTGTTCAGAACATCGTAAGATTCCTTCAACTGATTTATGTTGTTAATCAGTTCACTGTTTTTCTTCTTGATAATCTCACAATTCTCACAAATCACCGGAATCTTTTTAGCATTTACTTCTTCATCAACTTTGAACTTCTGAACTTCCTTTATCTTTTTCTTGATCACTGGAACAGGTTCATCATCACTGCTGACCGGTGTTTTGACCTTTTTCTTTTTCTTTTTAGCTTTATCGTCATCACTGTCACTCTCTTCTATCAGTTTAAAATGAGCTGCCAATCTTCTAGCATGATACTCACGATCATCATCACTATCCTCTTCAACTCGAGCAACATACGCTTTGTGACTTGAATCTTTGTTTGGATCATAATCATCCCAATTGAAATTTGCCCAGCTAAAACCTTCAGGAAAATTTTCATCATCTTGATTGATTAGGCATGCTTTATTATCAGCTGAGATATATTTATCCCAACTGAAAACTTCCGTTGGTTTTTTATCATCCTGATTCACCATACAAGTTCTCTTTGAAGATTCTTCAATCACTTTTCTTCCATGTGCCACTTGTGGTTCTTGTTGTTGTTGAGCAACTTGATGATAGATAGCCTTTCGATAGTAATCATTGTTGTTGTTGAACGGATTTTGAGCTCCACTTGCTTCACGGTTTTTGCACTCCCTCTTGAAGTGTCCTTTTTCTCTGCAACGAAAACAAGTGACTTTAGATTTATCAAAACCTAAAGTAAAAACATTAGCTTCACGTAAATCATCTCTTCCTGTGATCTGCTTAAATTTCTCAGCTCGTCTCAACACACTTGCCAAACACCACTTTATGTCCATCAATTCCATCTCTTCAGCATCTATTTGATCGTAATCCTCTTTTGTCAGCATTGGATTCCCGATCCGACCTGCAACAAAACTACCATATGATTCCAATACGGTTCCCAACAAAGACATGTGACTCTTAGCAACTTCTACTGAATAATCCTCATCATTCTCAACATTCAAAACAATGTTGCATTGTAGCTTCTTGCCAATCTTGGTTGTTGAAATGTTTGGATCAAAGGATGGATATGAAGAAAAACTTGTGTTGCTGTTTGATCCTTTGGATGAACTTCCTGATGAACTCTTGGCATTGAATGTTGTTTCAATCTTAGGTGACATGTTGGTGGTTTTATCACTGACCCCACCTTTGTAGTAAAGCCCGATATCTTGTTCACCGTCAAAATCTTTCATTCTCAAAACCTTTCTCTGTTCCATCTCCTGAGCCTCAATCTTTTCAATGAATTTGCTCATTGTCAGATTGCTAAATCCTTTCTTGTTTCTCAACATCATGAGATATGTACCCCAAGTCTCATATGGTAACGCATCAGCTAGCTTCTCAATCAACTCCTCATTATCTTTCTCGATACTCAACCTCTTCATGTTAGCTAGCAAATTGCAGTATCTTTAAATAATTTGCTTTGTACTTTCATTTTTCAAGCCACGAAACAGATCGAATTCTTTCTTTAAAAGCGATTTCTTGTTCTTGACCATCTCTTGACTTCCATGAAACTTCGATCTTAAAGCTTTCCAAATCGAATAAGAAGTTTCGTTGTGTTGCAATAGAACCAAGATATCTTCTTTCACAGCTTGTTGTAATAGACTTAGCATCATTTTCTCATCTTTGTATTTCTTTCTATTATCGGCACTCAGATCTTTAATAGCAATAATCTCTTCGTCATCATTCATCGGTCGAACATATTTAGTCTCAACACATTCCCAAGCATCTAGATAGTTTGCTTGTACCCAGTTCTCAAACTGTCCTTCCCAACCCTTATACTCCTCGATGTTCATGAGTTTAGGCGGTTTTTGCATAGTCCCCGTTTCATTTTCCAACATCGTGTTCTGTGCCAAAGTAATTGGGGTAACCAGGGTAGCGAATGCGTTGTAAAATTCCTCGTCCATGTTTAGGATTTTCAAAGTTCACAAAAACTGACTGTTCAAGAGAAATCACTGGTCAAGCGAAATCACAATCTCAAACAAAATCCCTGTTCAAGCGAAAACACCCTGAAGCGGAATCAATGGTTTCAAAACGAGCAACATAGCGTACAGTCATTCCTCAAGTAGTAGCGATTTGTTAGCGATTTGAGGTAGAGGTGCAGTGCGGGTCGTGTGTGTCGATCAAAGCGAGAAGCGAAAAGCGAATAATTCACCAAAATCGGAACACATAAGCAGATAAAATCACATAAAACACATAAAATCCACATAAAAGCGATGAATATCAGAGTCGGCAGTTGCGAGCTCAGAATCGAAACACATAAAAATCAAGAATGGATTGTCTATGGCTGTTAGACGTCGACTACCCAAAGTGATTCGACTATTCTCAAGGACCTTTGGTACACACTTTAACGTTTGGGACTGTGCTCTAGGGCCTCGAATTTGGGCGATCGGCACGCATCCTTCCAGTTTCAGGGTGACTTCAAGTCGTTGGAGTCCGTCGAGACTTTGGTGAGAGTTTTGTAAAACCAAAAATAGAGATCGGAACCAGTCGTTAAGGTTCGGGTTTCACCCCTGACTTAACAACTTCGTTCCTGTTTTGATAAATTAGGGAGGATTTATGCGTTAAAGTATGGATTTCACTCCTAATTCAACGCAAATTCTCCCATTTATAGTTAAAATACGGGTCGAACAAGCTATCTAGTCGAGATTTTACGGTTTTCACACCTAATCTCCACCTAATCACTTGTTCATTTTTGAAAATAGCGTGCGGTGATAGTGTAGTGTAAGCGATAATAGCGAGAAGTAGCAAGTAAGCTCGTACATAACCCCTACAGGGCATGCACAAGTCGGTCTATTGGTACTTAACTATAGACTAGGTCGTTTCTAAGACATCGACCCGGACTAGGTCGAGTCTTGCTTAATTCCCTATAGTTATGGCTCTGATACCAATCTGTCACACCCCAACCGATGGCAGAAACATCGGGGCATGGCACTGAGTGAAACAGATTGTTCAAGAGAAATTCCATAACAACTACATTACTAGATACTTAATATTAAGTCCCATACCTTAACCCATCAAGCAAATTAAGTTATTACAGACAGCGATATCTCTAAAAAAAATAACATGTTCCGACAACTCAGATTTCAAATAAAATAAATTGTCTTTGTTTCTAGTCTCAACCCTACTTGATTCCACGAAAAGCAAGCAAAGCATCCTAGCAGATAGCATCCTAAACACCTGTCACATACGTTAAAATAAAGGTCAATACACATAGTGTAAAGGTGAGCATACAAGTTTAATAGATATAATAGAGTTCGAAATCGTTTACGCATAACCAGCATGTAACATGTATAAAGTGAAGGCAAGCAGGTTATCGACAGAGAAATATGCACAGACGTGACTGCGAGTTGTAGAATGCGCAGCACATATCCCCACTGGGACACTTGAAGTAAAGCCCTTAACAACCCCCGTCCAGGACAGGTGCTGAGTCCAAACTATAGTACTATCGTTGCTAAGGTGTCACGCAACAATCACTGTGTTAACATAACATACTGTAGGATCGTTTACAGATCCGAACGAGTCGATCAGAAGAGTTTTTCTCAATACGAAAGGCGGAAACAGACGTATTGAGTTCAATTCAGCAAAAATATCACTTTAAACTGTCGTTATATTGATTTCACAATGATTTACAGCGAGACGACACTTCGGCAGCACTTCGTGGCTCAACCGGAAACTGTTGCATCTAATTTCGCTTGGAAGGGGTATTTATAAGGATCTGATTCCGCTTGAAGACGTTCCAAGCAGAATTAGAATTCCAAGCGGAATCTAATTCCGCACGGAATTACACATGTGCTCATTCAAGCGGAATTACACCTTTCAAGCGGAATTACATGTTTTCTCGAATTACGTGCCCTGATTTAACATTCTAATACAAGACTCGATACAAGACGAAGTCGACAGACGCATGCACCAACAGACTCCCCCTCGAATGTTGATGAGTCTTAAAGTGTCGAGTCTTCGCATCTACAGTCTTTATCAGTCTTCGGGCTTCTCTTTTGAAGTATCTGACACTATAAGGCATCCTCAAATCTTCTCTCTTCTCTTATCATCAACAGACTCTCCTCGAACAAATAATCTTCAATCCCAGAATCGCAATCTGGCTCTATCTTTTCTTGATCAGATCTCTTGATTCCTTAAGTTCATTAGTTTCAGCAATCTCAGGATCAGAACCTTGCTCTTTGTCATTCAGACTCCCCCTCTCAGTAAGCTGGGATTGTAGTCTGGCTTCCACAGGTTCACAAGATCGAGAGCTGGCTCACACTCTTTCCATAGGTTCAGGATCAATTTCTGGCTCTACCATTTTTTATCCCAAGATCTGTGACTGGCTCTTATCCTGCACAAATCTCTACCCAAAAATAAATTTTCTGATGACCACTTGTGGATAAGATATTCAAACAATGATTTTACAATGTAAATATTTAATGAACCACTTGCAGAAATTATCATTTTTTCTTTTCAAAACACACTCTCCCAACCCAATTGTTCATCATGTCTAGCACTTGGAATTTTGAAAATTAGCTCTCCAACACCATTTGTCGAAAATCTTTTTGAATTTTTCAAAATTTATGCTAAAACACACTGAAAATCTTTTTGGATTTTTGAATGAAATAAAATGCAATAAAGAAATATTTACAGACAATATTTTTGTGAGTTTGTGTAAGAGGATCATATCAGTTCTTGAGACAAATCACCAACACCGTTAAGCTTTAATCATTTTAAGTTCTAAACGATTCACATCGATTGTCAGTATACTGATCCACTTAAGTTCTCACACAAAGTTCAACTGTTTCGAGATACGAGATTAATGTTTTAGATACTTAAACTTAATCGCGTGTCCCACCTCAGAATATACTCCCGTATCCAGATCCCAATATTCAGTCTTACATGTGAGTATACCACAGATGATATCTGTAAGGGGTTATATTGCGAAAACCGTGAGAACTCAGGTCAGAACTTTCGTTCAACAGAGAGATGACGGCTCGACTTTTGGTGGGTCCCCTTTAGAGGATCTTTTTTACAACAGCACATGATTTACATATTTTTTAAATGTTTCATCATTTTTTATGCTGAGGGTAGGCTATATTTCAAGCAAGCGTAAAGTATTCTCCGGGGACTAGGCCATTGATTCCGCAAAATCAGAAGTTCCGGGATAATACCCTAGATATCACTGAGCATAAAGACCTAGTATCTCAGAAAGAGGGACCTTTCAAACAAGATTTCGGGGGTTACCCATATATCCGAGAGATGTTCCCCACGATATAAGCAAGTTTGAATTTAGGTTTATATCTCGTCACAATTTACTAAATGTGTAAAAATCTACTGGCACGTCATCAGTGAGACCGTTTATCACATTTTTCTTTCCATTTCTTTAGCATGTTGTGATTGTCCACTGATGTACTATCATTCCTCTTTTATACACAAAAACTCATTTTTGATTTTATCATATTTTTGGCATTTTCAAATTTTCAAATGTTTTTGGATTTTCTGAAATTCTTACTCCCCCTAAAATGCAAACACATTTAAAGGAAATCTGAAAACAAACTATTCAAGTAAATTGACAACCGATATCGAATCGCTTCAATTCGCCATCCACTTGGCATAAACAATCACAACTCCCCCTCACAACAAACTATTTTCCCATTGATTTCAAAACACTTAAGTTTGTTTTAATCAAATGGTTTTTCCAGAAAATAAGTTTTGTTGAATGATTTTACCATTTGTAGGTTAGGGGATTCATCACCTTGTTTTTTAACCACTTGTAAGATTTTACATTTCCCAATTTTAATCAAACAATCACTTGTAGAAAATCAAGTACAATTTAATGTTCCTGATTTACCACTTGTAGATGAAAATCTTTTTCAACCACTTGTAAGACGAAATCACTTTCATGAATTTCTCAAGAAATATGCCGATTCCTGCTCCTCGCTTACCAACCTGGGAGCTCCGGCAAGTCCAGAATTTTACTGTTCATAATATGTTCCATCCCAGTCACAAACCTGGGACGAAACACTCTTACCTGGTTTCTTCAATTTTTTCTCATAAAACTCCTTCACCCATTTGACTTTCCCATCAACCATTTTACCAAAAATATGGTGCACTTTGGGGTTAAAGGCTTTCTCAATATCAAACTCTTTCTTTTCTGAAAAAAATTGATTTGAAATCTCGATTTTGCCAACTTTTTGTTTAAAATTTTCAGCCTTCAATGGTGGAAAGTTTACATCATCCATTGAAGGAACTGAATTCTCACTTTTAATACCAATTTGTGGCTCCTCTGACTTTGTGGAATCAGATTCATCGCCAGAAGATAGCTCCTCTGATTTTGATGAATCAGAATCATTGCTAAAACTATCATCAGACTTCTTAACAACGCATTTCTGGTTGTCAAGGTTTGCTCTTTTCTTGTAAAACCTGTTTGAACATTCACCAATCTCAAAAGTTAAATTTTTGAAAAGTTTAGTTCTTTCAATTGGTGGTTCAAACTCAACCTCTTTATCTTTCAGTTTACGAGAAACTCTCTGTTTTGATTGTATTGCCTTGGAACAATTCTTGGCAATATGACCAACAGTGTTGCATTGGAAACAGGTTCTCGTTTCTTTCATCTGATCAGCAGTCTTCATATCTTCTTGCTTCTTCGCAAGGAATTCTTTGTTAGACTGATTTCTGAATAGATTTTCTTTCTCTTCTTCAGAAGATGTGCCTGAAACAAATATCATTTTTGATTTAAAATCTCGAACATATTTTTCATTTTTCTGATTTTCTGATGGAATAAATCCTAATCCTTTCTTTTTGAAATTACCTTTATGGTTTGGTTTCTTTCGATAATCAGAACCAGAACTGTAACCCTTTTTCTTGTTTTCCTTTTGTTGAACTCTTGAGGTGTATTTTTTAGGTTTATCATTAAGATTTACATCTTTTATTTCAGAAATATTAATTTCTGTTAGTTTGAAAACCTTTTTATCATTTCTGGTTTAACACCTCTTATTGGAAATTCCTCATCAAAATATAATTTGTCGGAATCATTCAAAGTATATGCAACTTTAAACGTTTCGTCATTCAAATTAGATTTTGATAGAAGAAATTCTTTATTGTAAACCCTTTTTCCCTGTTTGACGGTTTGACTCGGAGTGCTGGACTCAGACTTTGACTCTGACATGGACTCCGACTGTGACTCCTCGGATTCATCTTTATCCAACACCTGATCGACCACTTTCTTTATTAACTCGGACTCATGATCAGTGTCAGATGACGTAAACGTGACATCAATATTATCTGGCAGATTAACTGAAGAGTCCGACTCCCACTGTAAATTTGTTGTTTTTTTTACTCTTTCTGAATTTGGATTTGGTGGTGAATATCCATTTTCAAGCGGAGGTGGACACTTGTTGTAACTGAAACCTTGTTTCTTACCAGAATCATTCACTTTAGTATCCTTCTTCTTTTCTTTCTTCTTTTCAGGAGTCTTTTCTTCAGATACCTTTAGTTCTTTAGTTACTTCATCATCTTCAAAAGCCTTCATGCCTTCAACAGTTGGATAAATCATGTCAATGTCATAAGAAGTACATGAGTAACTTTTCAACAAACGGTTTACTCTTTCTGTCTCAATCCTTTGTGTCTCTAGTTTTTGTTTAAGCACAACACACTTTTCAATGTAACTATTAACACTTTTCTGCTTTATCATGAAAGCTCCTTGAAGTGTTTTCATGGCTGTTGCTTGTTCTTCGCTTGATTGATTGTATTGATTCATTGCTTTATTCAGAACATCGTATGATTCCTTCAACCTGTTTATGTTGTTAAGCAGTTCGCTGTTTTTCTTTTTCATAATCTCACAATTTTCACAAATCACCGGAACATTTTTAGCGTTAGCTTCTGCATCAACTTTGAACGTTGGAATATCTTTCACCTTTTTCCTTATCACTGGTACTTCTTCATCATCACTGCTAACTGGTGTTTTGACCTTTTTCTTTTTCTTTTTAGCTTTATCATCATCACTGTCACTCTCTTCCATCATTTTAAAATGAGCTGCCATTCTTCTTGCATAATACTCTTTATCATCATCACTATCTTCTTCAACTCGAGTGACAAAAGGTTTTTGATGTGAAGTTTTGTTTGGATCATAATCATCCCAACTAAAACCTTCCCAGTTAAATCCTTCTGGTAACTTTTCATCATCTTGGTTTATCAGGCATGCTTTTTTATCAGCTGAGATATATTTGTCCCAACTGAAACCTTCTGTTGGCTTTTTGTCATCCTGATTCACCATACAAGCTCTCTTTGAAGACTCCTCGATTACTTTTCTACCATGTGCCACTTGTGGTTCTTGTTGTTGTTGAGATACTTGATGATAAATGGCCTTCTGGTAGTAATCATTGATGTTGAACGAATTTTGAGCTCCACTTGCTTCGCGATTTGTGCACTCCCTCTTGAAGTGTCCTTTTTCCCTGCAACGAAAACAAGTAACTTTAGATTTATCAAAACCCAAAGTAGAAACATTAGCGTCACGTAAGTCATTTCTTCCTGTAATCTTCTTAAATTTCTCAGCTCGTCTCAACACACTTGCCAAACACCACTTTATGTCCATCAATTCCATCTCTTCAGCATCAATCTAATCGTAATCCTCTTTAGTAAGCATTGGATTCCCGATCCGACCTGCAACAAAACTACCATATGATTCCAACACAGTTCCCAACAAAGACATGTGATTCTTAGCAACTTCTGCTGAATAATCCTCATCATTCTCCAGATTCAGTACAATGTTGCATTGTAACTTCTTGCCATTCTTTGTTGCTGAAATGTTCGGATCAAGTGATGGATATGATGAAAAACTTATGTTACTGTTTGATCCTTTAGAAGAACTTCCAGATGAACTCTTTGCATTGAATGCAGTTTCAACTTTCGGTGACATGTTGGTGGATTTATCACTGACACCACCTTTGTAACAAAGACCAATGTCTTGTTCACCATCGAAATCTTTCATTCTTGAAATCTTTCTCTGTTCCATCTCCTGAGCCTCAATCTTTTCAATGAATTTGCTCAATGTCAGACTGCTAAAACCTTTCTTGTTCCTCAACATCATGAGATATGTGCCCCAAGTCTCATATGGCAATGCATCAGCTAATTTTTCGATTAACTCTTCATTATCTTTGTCAATACTCAATCTTTTCATGTTCGCTAACAGATTGCGATATCTCTCAATGATTTGCTTTGTGCTTTCATTTTTCAACCCACGAAATAGATCAAACTCTTTCTTCAAAAGTGATTTCTTGTTCTTGACCATCTCTTGACTTCCAACAAACTTTGATCTTAAAGCTTTCCATATTGAGTAAGAAGTTCCATTCTGCTGCAATAAGACCAAGATATCTTCTTTCACAGCTTGTTGTAGTAGACTTAGCATCATTTTCTCATCTTTGTATTTCTTTCTATTTTCAGCACCCAGATCTTTAATAGCAATAATCTCCTCATCATCAGTCATCGGTCTAACATATTTCGTCTCAACACATTCCCAAGCATCCAAATAATTTGCTTGTACCCAGTTTTCAAAATGTCATTCCCAACCCTTATACTCCTCGATGTTCATAAGCTTAGGCGGTTTTTGCATAGTCCCCGTTTCATTTTCCAACATTGTGTGCTGTGCAAGAGTGATCAGGGTAACCGGGGTAGCGAATGTGTTGAAAAATTCCTCTTCCATGATTCGGTTTTTCAAAGTTCACAAAAACAGTCCTTCAAACGAAATTACTGTTCAAGCGAAATCACCCTGTTCAAATGGAATCAGCACGTTCAAACGAAATCTCCTTTGAAGCGGAATACCTAATTTCGTTTGAATCAACACTCTTTCAAACGGAATCACTAATTTCGTTTGAGATGTTCAAGCGGAATAACCCGTTGAAGCGGAATCACTGGTTTCAAACGAGATTACTCAAGCGGAATTACGACATTGAAGCGGAATAAACTACTTTCAAGCGGAATCAAACAATTTCTCAAGCGAAATACCGGTTTCAAGCGGAATTAGGGACTAATTCCATTTGAAATGCTGCTGATGTCATCATTATCGCGCTGATTTTGAAACGAAATTACAATTTTTATCTGTTTTATATCGAATTAAGGTCTAATTTTCTCAAGGATCTGTTAAAACATAATTCTGAGAATGATGTGTGAAAATCAAGACATTTTGACCGTGAAAAGTTGTTAATTTTGAAAAAGAAGATGTGGAAATCAGAATTTTCAACTGAATTGGTAAGAACTCTTCTTCCTGAGCTCTGATACCACTTGTAGGATCGTTTACAGACCCGAACGAGTCGATCAGAAGAGTTTTTCTCAATACGAAAGGCGGAAACAGACGTATTGAGTTCAATTCAGCAAAAATATCACTTTAAACTGTCGTTATATTGATTTCACAATGATTTACAGCGAGACGACACTTCGACAGCACTTCGTGGCTCAACCAGAAACTGTTGCATCTGATTTCGCTTGGAAGGGGTATTTATAAGGATCGGATTCCGCTTGAAGACGTTCCAAGCGGAATTAGAATTCCAAGCGGAATCTAATTCCGCACAGAATTACACATGTGCTCATTCAAGCGGAATTACACCTTCCAAGCGGAATTACATGTTTTCTCGAATTACGTGCCCTGATTTAACATTCTAATACAAGACTCGATACAAGACGAAGTCGACAGACGCATGCACCAACACATACAAGCATTCATCGAATAACACGTAGCATGCAATAACGGTTAGCGTATAAATAGTGTTTGCGTTGTGTGTCAATTGTGATTTAGAATAAGTAACGTATGTAACACCCAAAAGTGCATAAAGCAAAAAAGGGATCGAGTATACTCACAGATCGTGCTTAATAAGTAAACACTATCTTGGATTGAAGGGAGCGCTGGAAGAGATTAACCTGAACAGTTAACGATAGCATAAACGATAAGCGGCACGTAAAAACGGTGGAAAGGGTAAGTGTCGGATGGTAATCCGATCGGATGGCCAGTCGATCGGATGTCAATCCGTACGGATGGTTATCCGATCGGATGGCCATTTGATTGGATTGACATCTCCTCTGATGAAGATGTGTTTGTGTATGATGGTTTGCCTTTTGAAGTTTTCATTATAGCAATTTGAAAAAAGAGAAGTATCTCTACCTTTCAGGCCAGTCGATCGAACGGTGGTTCGATCGAGTGACGATCCGTTCAGCGAGGTATTTCTCAGAGAACAAGTTCACAGCAGTTTTGTCACTCGATCGGATGATCTACCGATCGGGTGACAATCCGTTGGAACTGATAAGGCATTGAACATGTTGAAACTTGTTTAAGTGTTGAAGTTACAAACATCACATGGTCGGATGGTCGTTCAATCGAATGGCAATCCGATCGGACAGTAGTCCGTTCAATGTTCAAAATTTCACACCCCAACCGATGGCGGAAACATCGGGGCGTGGCACTGAGCGAAACAGATTGTCCAGAAGTTTCCATAACAACTATGATTACCAATTATTTAAAACATCACGTCCCATACCATGACATAAAAAGTAACATAATTATTACAGACAAAATCAAGTCAAATTGTTCTGTTCTGACAACTCGGATTTCAAATACAGACAATTCGTTTATTTGTTTCTAGACCTTTCCTAGCCTCGATTTCACAGCAAGCCAAGCATTTAAACATCTTAAGCACCTACCACATACGATAAAGTAAAAGTTAATACACATAGTGTAAAGGTGAGCATACAAGTTTAATAAATATAATAGAGTTCGAAATCGTTTACGCATAACCAGCACGTACACAGTGTGAAATGAAGCACGTTAGTTATCGACATGAACCTATCGATACCAATGACTGTGGGTTGACTGCCCGAGGCTGTTCGTAATACACACTCACCACTATGAGCCATGTAATTAATTGTCCTTAACAACCCCTGAGTGAACAGGTGCTGAGTCCAAACTATAGTACTATCATTGCTAAGGCAGGTAGACAGCAATCCATGTGTAAACATAACAAACAAGCATTCATTAAGTCATGTATAACATGCAGTAACGGTTAGCGTTAAAGTATAGGGTAGTGTGTTTGATGTGATTTAGAATAAGTAACGTATGTAACACCCAAAAGTGCGTAAAGCAAAAAGGGTTCGAGTATACTCATAACGATGATGGATTGAAGGGAGCGCTTAGAGTAAGATTAGCCTGATCAGAACGTTAGCATAAACGATAAGCGGCGTGTAAAATGGAGCAAAGTGTCAATGGATCAGACGGTAATCCGATCGGATGGCCAGTCGATCGGGTGGCAATCCGTTCGGATGGTCACCCGGTCAGATGGCCATTCGATTGGATTGTCACCTCGCTTGGGATGGATGTGTTTGTGTATGATGGCTTGTCTTTTGAAGTTTTCGTTGTAGTATTTTAAAAATAGAGAAGTTTCTCTACCCTTCAGGCCGGTCGATCGAACGGCTATTCGATCGGACGGCGATCCGATTGGCGAGGCTTCTTAGGTTGAGAACAAGTTCACCGCAGGACGGTCACTCAATCGGACCGCTATCCGATCGGGTGGCAATCCGTACGTATTGAACATGTTGAAAATTGTTTAAGTGTTGAAGTTCAAACATCACATGGTCGGGTGGTAATCCGATCGGGTGGCAATCCGATCGGACGGCAATCCATTCGATGTTCAAACCTCCTAAGTTGAAATAAAAGTTAAGTGTGGGACCCAAGGTGCAAGCCGATCGGGTGGCTGTCCGGTCGGGTGGCAATCCGATCGGACGGCAATCTGTCCCAGATGATCTGATCGTCTTCATACTTGGTTGTTTTGATAGTTTGTAGTTTCTCAAGACTGTGCGATAACGTGTCAAACAACAGAAACCTCGTCAAGACTTAGTGACCCGATCGGACAGGAACCACCCTAGTCCGACCAGTTAACTGTTCGAGACGGTGTTTCAGGTTTAACCCAAAATATGTAATCTCTTGGATAGAATCCAGATCTTGAACCAACACATCAACAAGAAGGAGTAGAAGATTAGAACAAGCTCCGATTCTATCGGTTTTGAGTGCATTGAGTGTAAAAGAGTTGAAAGAAAGTCAGAAAACCATCTTTCAATCCTTTTCACCATGAATATGTTCAGATCTATGCAAGATCTTTGAGTTGCGATTGCGTTTTGATTAATCACCACAGCATAAACATAAATAAACATGCACAGGTAACACATAAAAGCACACATACGTAAAACAATATCCAGAACACGTAAGTTGAGTTGCGAGCGCAATTGCGATAAGCGATAAAACATCGATTAAACCTCGATTAGTAACAAGTACTCCACATAATACAACTAACGTAAAGCATAAAATAGACTATCTAAAAGTTAAAGAAGTCAAAACAGGAATTATGCAAGGAGAGACAGATCACAATTAGCAATCTTTTCTCCCTTTGTTGGTACATATGTCTGTCGACTTCGTCTTCTATCGAGTCTTGTACTAGAAATAATAGATCAGGACACGATATTCGAGAAATTAGGTATACAGGTGATTTCACACGAAATGACTAGGTCATTTCGTACGAAATGAAACATGTGATTTCGCACGAAATGACTTTGGTCATTTCGTACGAAATGTCTTTTCGCATGAGGATGTTTCATGCGAAATAGCTGGCCTATAAATACCTAGTGTGTCATTTCGTTTGTATGCTTCTTGACTCCGACGCCGAAGTGCTGTTGAAGTGTCTCTGGCCTGTAAACTGTTAATAGATCAATAAACAAGACAGATTAATGATATTCTAGTGTCATACAAGTTGAACGAAGACATAATCAATGAATTCCGCCTTTGATTCAGTCTAAGAATTCTTCTGAACGACTCGTTAGGTCGTACAAACGTTCCTACAAGTGGTATCAGAGCTCAGGAGGAAGAGTTCTTACCGTTTCTGGTTGTTTTCACCAGAAATTCTGATTTCTACACCTTCTTCATTACATTTTTCAAAATTAATTGAGTTTTTACGGTTAAAATGGACTGATTTTTACACATAACAAGCGAAACAGTGTTTTAATCAATCCTTGAGAAAATCAGACTTAAAATCGATCTAGAACTTGATCAATTTTGTCAAAAACAGTTCGAAATGATGACATCAGCAGCATTTCGCGCAAAATAGCCCATTTTGTGTGAATCAGCTTCTTATTTCGTACGAAATAGCTCATTTCGTGTGAATCAGCATCTTATTTCGTACGAAATAGCTCATTTCGTGTGAAACTGCATCTTATTTCGCACGAAAAGAACATCTTGGACTCCATCTCGCACGAAATTCCCCATTTCGTACGAAATCAACTCATTTCGTTTGACTATTTCGTACGAAATCACCATTCTGTTTGAAAGTGGTCATTTCGTTTGAAATTTTCTATTTCACACCAAAGAGTATTTCGTGTGAAGTTGTCTTTCTGTACAAAGAGTTCATTTTGTTTGAGTTTTCATTTCGTTTGAAAGCTGAGTTTGAAAGTTTCATTTCATGTGAAACTTGTCAGTTTGTTTGAGAAGTACTTCGGTTTATAACGAGTTGTGTAAACATCATATCAGATTGTTTGAAGTGTGGTAAAAATGTTTGACGAATTGGAAAATGATGATCTTGTAAGTTTAAACAATTGGTATAAAGGGTATTTGGATAGAAGTTTTGATGATATGAAAAAGAAAGGTTGGGTAAAAAGATTTGAATGTTTCTTGTGTAAGAAAGATAAAACATTGGATAAGTTGGAAAAACGGTATGAAAGTTTAATTGAACATTTAAAAGGACATGAGATAAGAAAGTCAAATGATGAACAGATAGCAAAATTTGCAGATGCATTACCGGCAGAGTGGAATGAATTTTTGATAAATCTGAAAAAGGATTCTAGATTTTCAAAGCTTTATCCAAGAGAATTTATTAAAGAGCTTAAAACTCACGAGTATGAAAATGATAAGAAAAAGAAGGTTTTGATAAATGATATAGAAAAGAATTTAGAGAAAATAAGTTTGGATGTGATAATTGAAATGAGAAAACGAGTCTATGTGTGTCTTGCAGCAAAAAATGTCATGAAATATGACATTAAAAGGGGTTGTTATATTGATGAAAATATGAATCCTCTTGATTTTGTTAAAATTTTTGTGCAGGTACATACAAGACTGAGACAGAGCAAATTTTCAAGAATGAAGAATCTGAGAAGCTTGGATCTTCGAATCCTGAACCAGTGTCAAAGAAAGAGATTGCAGTAAATGCACCTATCTTTGATCATTCATTAGATGAAGAAAGCGATGATGAAAGTGTTCAAGTTAAGAAGAAACAGGTTGAAAAAATTCCAGTTTTGAAAGCCGAGAAGAAAGCTGAAGATAAACACATTCTTGAGATGTGCTCAAATTGTGAAAATTCAAAATCTGAAAATGTCAAACTGTTGAGAGATGTGGACAGTTTGACCTTAGAAAACAAAAGTTTAAAAGAAAATGAAAAAGATTTTCAGAATAAAATAAAAATTTTGGAAAATGAAAAATTAAAAATTGAAAAAGATTTTCAAAGTCAAATAAAGATTTTAGAAGATGAAAAATCTATCTTCAGTAAGAACAATATTGAAAAACAAATTGCAATAAATTCTCATCTTCAGAAAATTATTCGACTTGAAAATGAAGCTGAAAGTACTCGGAATAAAATCAAGGAGTTAGAGAATAAATTGAAAGGTTTTGTGACTTCGTCATCAGTACCAGATTATATTTGTCCAAAACTGATCAATGAGATTCCAATAAGTGACAATGTCACAAATTATGACAAAGTCATAATTGAAGATTGTGATGATAAAACTGATGATGAAAATGAGAAAAATGAGAAAAAGAAAATATTTTTGATATTAAAAGAAAAATTTCAAGAAACTGTTTTGTAGTCTACTGAAAGAGGTGAATGCTCAACGCAAAAACCTTTGAAGAAGAATGCTGAACAAAAACAAAATGTGAAAAATTAAAAAAAAATTCAAAAAGAAAATAAAAGGTCATCAGTTCAATCATCCAATCGTGATAAAAAATCACAAAAATTTGAAAATCAAAACTCACAAAAAGTTGGTAATAAGTGGTGCAGGTTTGACCACAATGCTAAAAAGACAAATTCAAATTACAAGAGGAGACATGACTACCACAAGGCCAAGCAATGTCACGATCTTAGTGTTTGGTTTGAAGGTGATGAATAGTACGATAACAGAGTGTGTTACAAATATGGTTATCAAGGACACATTGATGTTAACTGCCAAAGTCAGAGTTTTGAGACAAGAAGATTCTTTGAATGCCATATCAAAGGTCACATTGCAAGAGATTGCCCAATGAGATCAAAGGAAAGATCGAGGGCTGAATCTCAGAAAAAAGCTAAGAAATCAGTCAAAGTCGAAGAAAAGCCCAAAGAACAGAAAGTTCTAGAACAAAAAGTGAAACTTTAACAAGGGCAGAAAGACAGACTGAGGAAGAAAAGGAAGAAAGCGAGGGAATATCTCGAAAGGATTTTGTCTTCGGATGCAACCGAAAAAGCAGATAAAAGTTCTGATAAATCGTTTTGCTCTCCAAAGACTGATCAGTCAAGTAAAACGAATTCATCAGATATAAATCTGAGGACGAAAGGGATATTAAAGAAAGAAAAAGCGGTTAATCAAGTGATTAACAAACCAAAGAAAGTGAAATTTTCACTTTCTGGCAATGAATTTGTTTCTTCAGAAACAAAGGAACCACATTTTGGCGATGAATCTAGTTCGTCAAAGCCAAAAGAGCCATCTGTTGAGGTAAAAGGTGATATTTCGGTTAAGACAATGGATGATGCAAACTTTCCATCATTGTCAAACGGAAATTTAGAACAAAAAGTTGGAAAACCCAGGAATGGTCAGGCTTGGGTAGATCTTTTCAAATAAAAACCCTGACTTGCCGAAGCTCCCAGGTTGGTAAGAGTGGAGCATGAATCGGCATCTTTCTTGAGAAATTCACTTCGGTGATATTTCGACCTACAAGATTAATCAGGGACATTAAGTTGTACTTGATTTATCTTTCTTACAAGTGGTATTGTTGATAGAACCTAAAAATGTTGAATTTTGAAAGTGGTATTTTGAAAAACAAAGTGATGAGTTTATCCCCTAACCTACATATGGTTTGTGAATTCAACAAAACTAATTTTCCGAAAAAACCATTTTGATTAAAACAAACTTAAGTGTTTTGAAATCATAATGGGAAAATAGTTTGTTGTAAGGGGGAGTTCTGACTGTTTATACCAAATGGATGGCGAATTGAAGCAATTCGATAACAGTTTGTCATTTTTCTTTGTACAGTGTTTCAAATTTTCCCAGAAAATCAAAATTGAAACATATTTTGATTTTAGGGGGAGTAAAAATTTTAAAAAAATTAGAAAATTTGAAAATGTCAAAAACATTGAAAACGCAAAAATGAATTTTGTTGAGAATAAGATGAAATGATAGTAAATCAGTGGACTTTCACAGCATGCTAAAGAAATGAAATGTCAAATGTGATAAATGGTCTCACTAAAGATGTGACGATAGGCTCAGCTAGACTAGTAGATTTGCGATAACGATACAAACTTAAATGAAAAAGCCCAGTTCTAGTGGGAAACATGGTTGAAAGCATAGTACTTAATTTTGTCCTTCTTGATTGTGTACCTACTCAGTAATTGTTGAATGCTAAAAGAACATAAAAACCAGTCAGTTTGTGAACTTTCACAACTTGCTGAAAAATCACTGTGATTGTGCATTTCATTTTGCAAAGACTTAAACTTGTTTGATTTCTTTATTTTGTTTAAGCATTGGACATCCTCTGCGTATACGTGAGTATCGAACTGGATGTTAATGCCTAAACGTTCTGCTTTATTTTGTTTGGTGTTTCGTTTAAGCTTTGGATCACCTCTGCGTATACGGGAGTATCGAACTGGTGGTTAAAGCCTAAACACTTTCAACTTGTTTTTATTTCTTATTTTGTTTAAACATTGAACTTTCTCTGCATATACGGAAGTATCGACCTGATTGTTAATGTTTAAACATTCTGCGTTGTTTTCGCACATATCACAGTTGATGAAAGTTTAAAGGCATTACTTGAGTCAGTGTATTGCATGATGAGGGGATATGCTGAGATCGTTGGGTCCATAAGAACATAGTGCAAAATTAATATACTTTAACGTATCGGAAAGCATTTCGAAAGTTTTTAGATTGAGCTTAAGAGGACAACTATATCGTCAATCAACGTGAATCATTTAGAACTTAAAATTTTTAAAGCTTAACGGTGCTAGTGATGTGTCTCAATAACTGATATGATCCTTTTACACAAACTCACAAAAATATTGTTTGTAAATATTTCTTTACTGCTTTTCGTTAAAAACAAAAACCCAAAAATACAAAAAGATTTTCGACAACTGATGTTGGAGAGCTAATTTCAAAATTCTGAGTGCTAAACAGGATGAACAAGAGGTTTGGGAGAGTGTGTTGGAAATGAGAATGATTTTGAAATGTTTAAATGGTTCATTAATTTGAATCAAAATTGTGATGTTTCAAAATTGAGAAGCCTATCAAATGTCAAAATTGTTTATCTTATAAGTGGATGAGAATTGTGCAGATTAAAGCCAGGTTTCTGATCCTGTTGCTATGGAGAGCCAGGAGATGTTTCAGAACCTGTGAAAGTGTGAGCAGAGTGTGAGCCAGGATTCGATCTCAAGGCGATAGCTAATTTCAAACTGCGATCCCAGCTTGATGAAAGGGGGAGACTGACGATGTTAGAGCCAGAGTTAAATCCTGGTATAATACTCAAGACAGAGATTGAAGAATGCGTACAATGGATAATATTTTGAGAAGAAGGAGAAGACCGATAAAGACTGAAGAGTTGACATGCTGAAGACTCGTACCGAAGACTTCGTCAACATCCAAGGGGGGGTCTGTTGGTGCATATGTCTGTCGACTTCGTCTTCTATCGAGTCTTGTACTAGAAATGATAGATCAGGACACGATATTCGAGAAATTAGGTATACAGGTGATTTCGCACGAAATGACTAGGTCATTTCGTACGAAATGAAACAAGTGATTTCGTACGAAATGAAACATGTGATTTCGCACGAAATGACTTTGGTCATTTCGTACGAAATGTCTTTTCGCATGAGGATGTTTCGTGCGAAATAGCTGGCCTATAAATACCTGGTGTGTCATTTCATTTGTATGCTTCTTGATTCTGACGCCGAAGTGCTGTCGAAGTGTCTCTGGCCTGTAAACTGTTAATAGATCAATAAACAAGACAGATTAATGATATTCTAGTGTCATACAAGCTGAACGAAGACTGAATCAATGAATTCCACCTCTGATTCAGTCTAAGAATTCTTCTGAACGACTCGTTAGGTCATACAAACGATCCTACACCCTTTGACTTCGATCTTGACTTTGACTTTGACTTTCGAAACACGGGGTGTTATAGCCTCCCCTACTTAAGGGAATTTCATCCCGAAATTAGGCCGAAGCCGTAACAAACAACTGCGGGTACTTCGCCTTCATGTCGCTTTCGAGTTCCCAAGTGAACTCTGCCCCTCGTTTGCCTTCCCATCGAACCTTCATAATGGGAATGCGCAAGTGTCTGAGCTGCTTGGTTTGGCGGTCCATGATCTCGACAGGCTTCTCCACGAAGTGTAGTCTTTCGTTTACTTGAAGATCTTCTAGAGGCACATACAAATCATGCTCAGCCAGGCACTTTCTGAGGTTCGAAACATGGAAAGTCGGGTGAACGTTGCTAAGTTCCTCCGGTAGTTCGAGTCTGTAGGCCACTTTTCCGATCCTTTCCAGAATCTTAAAGGGTCCAACATATCGAGGCGCTAGTTTCCCTTTCTTGCCGAATCTGACCACACCCTTCCAAGGTGATACCTTTAGGAGTACGTAGTCGCCAACGTCAAATTCAAGGGGCTTGCATCGTTTATTGGCGTAACTTTTCTGACGACTCCGAGCTTTCAGCGGATTGTCTCGAATTTGGAGGATTTTGTCAGTCGTTTCTTGCAATAGCTCAGGACCGGTTAATTGCGAGTGTCCGATCTCGTGCCATACAATAGGCGATCGACGTTTTCTTCCGTATAATGCCTCAAATGGTGCCATTTGAATGCTAGAATGGTAACTGTTATTATACGAGAATTCGACTAAAGGCAAGTATGCATCCCAATTACCACCGAAATCTATGACACACGAACGGAGCATGTCTTCAAGGGTACGAATCGTTCTTTCATTGTGACCGTCGGTTTGGGGATGGAATGCGGTACTTAGATTAAGCATAGTACCGAGAGCAGTTTGAAATGTCTCCCATAGACGCGAGGTAAACCGAGCATCACGGTCAGAGATGATGTCGCGAGGCGTCCCATGTCGACAAATGATCTCATCGGTGTAGATTCGGGCTAATCTTTCTACCTTGTAGTCTTCTCGTATCGGCAGAAAATGAGTAGATTTGGTCAAATGGTCAACGACAACCCAGATACTGTCGTGACTTGATGGCGTACGCGGAAGTTTCATTATGAAGTCCATAGCTATGTTTTCCCACTTCCACATAGGGATTGGGGGTTGTTCAAGTAAGCCAGAGAGTCTTTGGTGCTCAGCCTTGACTTTCGAGCAAGTCAGGCACTTCGCAACATAGAGGGCGATATCTCTCTTCATGCCCGGCCACCAGTACTTGTAGCGGAGGTCCTGGTACATTTTATCGGTACCAGGATGAATAGAATACCGAGATTTGTGGGCTTCGTCTATCAAAATATGTCGTAAATTGGTCCGCTTAGGGATCCAAATTCGGTCCAGATAATGGAATATCCCATTCGACTTATTTACAAGATGGGCTCCATTATGATAGATCCTTTCCTTCTTCAAAGTGCGTTCGGTAAAACACGCATGTTGGGTTTTACGGATGAGGGTTTCGAGATGATGCTGGGCGGGAACATTACGAGAGCTATGCAAATAGCTTCGTCGACTTAAAGCGTCAGCAACGACATTTGCTTTGTCTGGGTGATAATGAATCTCACAGTCGTAATCGTTGAGAAGTTCTACCCATCGGTGTTGACGCATATTAAGTTCCTTCTGGTCAAAGATATGTTGTAGGCTCCTATGATTGGTGAAGATCGTACACTTGGTACCATACAGGTAGTGTCGCCAAGTCTTTAACGTAAAACAACTGAGCCTAGCTCGAGGTCGTGGGTTGTATAGTTCTTCTCGTGGATCTTGAGCTGACGAGGTGCGTAGGCGATAACCTTGTCTTGTTGCATGAGAACACAACCAAGACCAAGGTTCGAGGCATCACAATAAATAATAAAGTCGTCGTTTATGTCGGGTAAAGTGAGGACGGGAGCATTGCAGAGCATATGCTTGAGGGTTTGGAAAGCAGACTCTTGTTCAGTTCCCCAAACAAAAGGCTTGTCTTTATGCGTGAGAGAGGTAAGCGGCACAGCGATTTTAGAGAATCCTTTGATAAATCGACGATAATAGCCCGCTAGTCCGAGAAAAGAACGGACTTCACACGGGTTCTTCGGCGTAACCCAACTCTTAACTGCTTCAATCTTTGCGGGATCGACATGAATACCTTGACTATTGACAATTTGACCGAGGAATTGAACCTCCTCCAACCAAAATTCGCACTTCGAGAACTTGGCATAGAGTCGGTTCCCTTGGAGTAGCTCGAGAACCAAACATAGATGTTGCGCGTGTTCGGCTTTCGACTTTGAATAGATCAGGATATCATCGATGAACACGATGACGAAGCGGTCAAGAAATGGTTTACACATGTGATTCATCAGATCCATGAAAACCGCGGGTGCGTTGGTTAGACCAAAAGGCATAACAACGAACTCATAATGGCCGTATCGAGTGCGAAAAGCGGTTTTGGGTATATCCTCATCTTGGATGCGTAGTTGGTGATAGCCCGAGCGTAGATCGATCTTCAAGAAACACGTAGCACCTTGTAGCTGGTCAAACAAGTCATCAATTCGAGGTAGGGGATAGCGATTCTTGATTGTCAACTTATTCAAGTCCCGATAGTCGATGCACATCCGAAACGACCCATCCTTCTTTTTGACGAAAAGGACTGGTGTGCCCCATGGAGAGGTGCTCGGGCGAATGAAGCCTTTATCAAGCAGTTCCTGGAGTTGACTCGAGAGTTCACGCATTTCGGACGGAGCGAGTCGATAAGGAGCTCTAGCAATTGGATTTGCTCCAGGAATGAGGTCGATACGGAAGTCGATATCACGACTTGGCGGAAGGCCGGGAAGATCCTCAGGAAACACATTAGGAAATTCACAGACCATGGGAACATCATTTACACCAGGTCTTCCTTTCTTTTCCTTCTCCGCTACTACAATGTTAGCCAAGAAAGCTCTGTATTCCTTGCGGAGATACTTGCTACCTTGGACACATGACATGAGCTTGAGACCCTTCGAAGCAGTTTCACCATAAACACACAGTTGGTCACCATTCGCGAGCGAGAATCGAATCATCTTATCAAAGCACACAACTTCAGCATGGTTTTCACGAAGAAAGTCCATGCCTACTATGATGTCAAAACTTCCAAGTTGCATCGGAATAAGATCAATCAGGAATACATGATTGTTGAGCTCAAGAGTACAATCACAAAGAATAGAATTGACGGTGACAGTTCTTCCAGTGGAAACTTCGACGTCGAACGTCGAGGGGAGATGGGAGCGCTTACGATTTAGGAGCTTTTCGAACTCAAACGATACAAAACAGTTATCGGCTCCAGTATCAAACAAACATGAAGCATAAATACCATTCACGAGAAACGTACCTTTGACCACATTGTTGTCAGCCTGGGCTTGGTGCACATTGATGTTGAAAGTTCGGGCGCGGGCGGCTTGTTGCTGTTGCTGCTGAGGCTGTTGCTGCTGCTGTTGTAGTTGCTGAGGCTGCTCTGCTGGGGCTCTTGTTTCACAACCCTGTTCGGGCACATGTTCGCAAAAAGGTTGGGATCACCACACGCGAAGCAGACTCTGGTGTTGATCGCGGGTGCCAGAGTCGCTTGTTGGCCTTGAGGGGAGGGAAGTAGAGCTTGATGAGCAGTAGCTTGGGCTGGTGCTTATCGAGGACCTGTACGGCAGTTAGCGGTGAAGTGCCCATACATGTTGCAATGCACACAAAATCGGCAGGCAATACCCACTGGATGATGATAAGTACATATCGGGCAAGCAGGGTGAGGACCAGTGTAAGCACGCTTTGTAGGCGGTGCATAGTTAACTGGTGCTGGAGCTGATCGGTGCTGAGGTTGCTGCGGAGTTGGTACAGCTTGAAGCGGGGCAGCAGTAGTGACAGCAGAGTTCTTGTTGCTGGAGTTGCTGTTCTTCCTCTTGCGACGAGAGGACTTTGAAGATTGAGAAGCGGCGGCGGTTTCAGCGGTTGGTGTGGCGGTAGCTTGATGTAGGTTCTTGGTAGTTTTATCCTAGTAGCCAGACTTAACTCGCTTGTCGTTGATCTCAGCGGCAAGCAGGTAAGTTTCCTTAATTGTTGCTGGCTTTGAGGCATGCACAAAATTTGCAACACAATCCGGCAGAGCTCGGATATACTTCTTGATCATCATATCGGCAGTCTTGACTTGATCAGGATAGATTATACTGAGCTACATATAGCGAGCAGTTAAAGCAGCGTTGTCACCATCCTTCTGCTTTAGATGCCAGAATTCGTCCTCCAACTTTTGGCGCTCATGGGGAGGGCAGAACTCTTCCAGCATGACGTTCTTCAACTCATCCCATGACAGACCATAAGCTGCATCGTTTTCGCGTTTGTTCCTTTTGGCTGTCCACCAGTCTAAAGCGCGGGACTGGAAAACGCCGTTAGCATTCAGAGTGCGGATATTGTCAGGACAACCGCTCTGGCGCAGGGTAACCTCGATCGAATCGAACCATTGAAATAAAGTCGTAGGGCCATCTTCGCCAGTGAATTCTTTTAGTCCGCAAGCTTTGAACTATTTAAAGCTAAAAGCAGCTTTAGGAGTAGCTTTAGGAGTTTCAGTCGTGGACTCTTCAGACGATTTGCTCACATTCTCGTATAGTTCACTCACGATCTGAGGAACAACCTTCGCCACTTGCTTAGCGACGAGAGCAGCAAGGCGTTTGTCTCTCTGTTCTTGACGAGTAGTTCAGGGGTGACGGGGTCCAAATGACGACCTTGTCTGCAACAGACATCGTCTTGGGACTCAAACACAATACAATCGAATCTCACCTCACACGTCTAATACTACTAAAGCTCAGGAACACGATCATGTAAACACATATGCACATAATCACAGATTCACATAAGCAAAGAAGCACATAAGCACGTAAAACACAGAAACACAGAACCACAAAAGCACAAGAGGCAGTCAGAATACAGAAACCTATCATTCAAAGTCCGCGCGCGTTCGAGAATAGCGATTGCAATTAGCGGGTATATAGTGAATAGTATAGCATAAGCGAGATATCATAACATGCGATTACCCTCAAATATCAGCGATTTGTTAGCGGGGTGCGGTGAGTTGTGCGTGTCGTGCGAAGCAAAAGCGTTAAATCGAAACCAGTAGTACCTCAATACGCTAACAAATAAGCATATAAGCCACATAAAACACATAAAAACTTATACAAAAGCGATGAATATCAGAGTCGGCAGTAGCGAGCTCAGAATCGAAACATATAAAAATCAAGAATAGATTGTCTCAGGCTCGATAGACATCGACTACCCAAAGGGATTCCACTATTCGCGAGGACTTTTAGTACACACTTTGACCTTTGGGACTGCGCTCTCGCCTCGAATTTGGGCGAATGGCACGCATCCTTCCAGTTTCAGCGTGACTTCAAGTCGTTGGAGTCCGTCGGGACTTTGGTGAGAGTTTTGTAAAACGAAATAGAGATCGGAACAAGTAATCAAGGTTCGGGTTTCACCCCTGACTCAACAACTTCGTTCCTGTTTGATTAAAATAAGGAAGAATTATGCGTTAAAGTATGGATTTCACTCCTGATTTAATGCAAATTCTCCTGTTTGTAGATAAAATGCGGGTCAAACAAGTAATTTAGTCAAGAGTTTGCAGTTTTCACACCTAATCTTGACCTAATCGCTTGTTCATTTTCGAAAATTAGAGTGCAGTGATAGTGTAGTGTAGGCGAGAATAGCGATAAATAGCAAGTAAGCTCGTGCAAAACCCCTACAGGGTATTCACAAGTCGGTCTGTTGGTACCTCTATAGACTAGGTCGTTTCTAAGACATCAACCCGGACTAGGTCGAGTCTTGCCTAATTCCCTATAGTTATGGCTTTGATACCAATCTGTCACACCCCAACCGATGGCGGAAACATCGGGGCGTGGCACTGAGCGAAACAGATTCTCTAGAAGTTTCCATAACAACTATGATTACCAATTATTTAAAATATCACGTCCCATACCATGACATAAAAAGTAACATAATTATTACCGACAAAATCAATTCAAATTGTTCTGTTCCGACAACTCGGATTTCAAATACAGGCAATTCGTTTATTTGTTTCTAGACCTTTCCTAGCCTCGATTTCACAGCAAACCAAGCATTTAAATATCTAAAGCACCTGCCACATACGATAAAGTAAAAGTCAATACACATAGTGTAAAGGTGAGCATACAAGTTTAATAGATATAATAGAGTTCGAAGTCGTTTACGCATAACCAGCACGTATACAGTGTGAAATGAAGCACGTTAGTTATCGACATGAACCTATCAATACCAATGACTGTGGGTTGACTGC